>CAMZMU010000119.1:15731403-16331403 GCA_947311845.1 Poa pratensis | reverse complement strand
TTCTTCTTCTTCTTCTTCTTCTTCTTCAAGACGCTGGCTAGCTAGCTATGCGTGCGGAGCAAAGCAATGCAACTTGGAAATGGCTCCAAATCTTGGCTCGTGGTGGAGGGTCCAGCAGCCACTCATGTACTCCTCCCCTCCATACCTCCAACCTTCCATCCATCCTCACAAAGTCTCAATAGTGTGCGTGATGCATCCCCCCATAATGGCACCCGTTTTATTTGTTAAACGGATTCGAGCTCCCCTTTAATCCTTTTACACGTCGCCAGGATCGATCACTCACTCACCACCAACTTGCTTTCAACCAAAAACAAGTGCTCATACCAACCCTTCTCCCCCCTTATCATTGCTAAGCGGATTTAAAATGTTATAATCACGGCAAAAATGGATCATTAGTAGTGTAGCTTGGTGCTTCGTCAGTGCTAATGCTTCAAGATATCATCATCATTAGGTGAGGCTCATCTCATCCCATGATTGCGGAGAATTATAAACACAAGTAAGTAGTGGTGGCTCATGGAAAGTGCTCTGCTAGTTTTAGCTAGCTCCTCCGGTGTGCCCATTGGATTTGGACTTGTGTTCTTCTGCTCCTCGCGGCACCAGTACGAACAATGCACGTTCTCAAGAAGAAAAATTATACCTGATCGCACATGATGAATTATTAGGTTAGGCGCCGCGCCGTCCGGGAGAGCTAGCGCGCGTGAACATCACGAGCAAAGGGGTCAAGTTATGGACCTGCACGCCGTTGGCGTTGGGCCACCACGGCATGGAGAAGTATACCTGATAGAGATGCCTTCTTGAGGCAACAACTCTGTAGATGTCAATCGTGTGCCAGTCGGAGTTGTGAACTGTACGTACGTGCAAGTTCACATGGTTGAGGATCTACATACCGGTACCATGCTGCTATCTTAATAGCATTAGAGGACCGCAAACAAAGCAAAAATAGTTGTACATACTGTTCAAATAATTTGAGCCAGACTAACTAGTATAGAAAAACTAGACATGCGACATATTAATAGGTAAAAACCAAGCACGTTTGTCTCAGTTGCATATGAATTAATACCAAAGAGGTTAACAACACCAATGTAAGAATAGCATACATGTTGGTCGGTGGTACCGCCACGACAGCCCCTCTCACCGGTCTCGTCGCCGCCGCTGCCGCCGGCCTTCCTCCACAAAGGCGGCAGGGGGAGCTTGCGGTGGACGCGATTTCTCGTCGGTGCTTCCTCCTCGGGCGCGACGTGGCGACGGTGCTCGCCCAAGCGACGGAGGATGCCGGTCTTCCTCGGCGCGGAAGCGGAGGCGTGACGGCCGTGCAGGCCCGATCTGGGCTGTGATGGGCCGATCTGGGCTGTGCGGGCCATGCCGGTCTCCTGCGCTACGGCGGCCTTGCCAACTCGTGGTGGCGCCCGGTGGCTGCAGCTGCTGCCGGTGGCCGCTCTAGTCGTGCCCCGACTGCAGGGTGGGGTCATGCCGTGGTAGATCGAACCTCTCGATCTGGCTGCGGGTGGCCGTGGTGAGGCCTGCGTGCCAACTTCCCCTTCTTTTTCGACAACTGCACACAAGATTTCCTCTCTGTTTGGTGTGCCTCTGTCCCCGATTCGCCGATGTGTTCGACGTTGTGGGGTGACGGTCACGTCTAGGAGAAATTCCCGCTTCGCGCTGACGGCGGTGACACCTGCGGGTTTCGTCCCCTTCTTGAAGGCGTCGTCATAGCTGGAGGACTGTGCCGCGCCCTTCCTCGAGCAGCAGGGGAAACCCTAGGTCCGGCTTGCTGGACCAAGCGGCGGCGGCGCTTTGGCGTCGTTCCCTCCTTGGAGGCGTCGTCTGAGCTACTCGAGGGGTCTCCGTAGCGGCTAGACTTGGTCTCCTCCAGAGCTTTGGCATTCAGGGCGCAATGTACTCCGCCGTCGATGCTTCCCGGCGACATCCTCTTCAGGTTCGGTCGGATCCTGCCATCCACTCGCCGATCTTCTAGGCACATATGGGTGGAGGGTACGTTGCTCCGAGCTGCTTGGATTGGTTGTTCTCCGGAGGCTACTCTTTGGTAGTGACGCGGCCTTAATGCTTTGTGTTGTGATCTTCGCCATTGTTGGCTTGAGATCGAGCAAGTTGAGTCGTGTAATGTCGTTGTAGGTGTCGGGTTGTTCGGGTTTTGGATCCGGTTTACCTTATAAACTGGATCAATCGTGTTTCCTCTCTTTAAGCTTAATACAATAACGCGCAGGCTCTGCTGCGGTTCTCGAAAAACGACAGCCACAGAGTTGGTGATGTCGTAGACAATGTTGTCGCCCATGGTGGTAATTTCGTGATGAAGATGGCGTGGTCAAAATAGTCGATAAGATGCGAGCAGCCGCCCCGAGACGTTCCTAAAAACGTTAACATCCCTTACCTGTTTTGTTTGTGATTGTGCATGCGGTTGTTAGGGTACAAAAGCTGAAAATAGCACGACAAAAGGAACTATAACTCTGGTCCCGTGTTCGCGTAATTCTAGTCGATTGACACAACCAATTATCATTAATCAAAACTAATCAGCATCAATTATTTCCACATAGTAAAACAAATAAATGCAAACTCAGCATGGGTCTAAACCGTCTCGGCTTGTTCATGTGTGTATCGGGCGGTGGAGATGCGCACATCGATACATCATTTTCTCAAGCTCCTACGGATGCTTGTTGGTCAACCTCCCTCGCGATTAGCATTGTGAGACTAAACATAGATCTACCTCTTTCCAGGTATGAGTGAGCCGTTGAGATTTTTTCACAAATGTATTTTGTTCATGGTCCTAAACCCACAAATTCCAACATATGCCCTCCATATGCAATCGCTGTCATTCCATCACCATAGGCGGAGGGGAGAGATTCTCGTCTCTTGTCCGGTTTTGGAGTAAGCTTTCTTCTGTATGGTGGTTTGGTGGGTGATGGCAGTGTTGCTTCAAATATATGTCATCTTACCCCCAACCCTCTCTCGACGGCGCTTGGTCCGACATTGCCAAGGAACTAGTGAGTTTGTGTCCTATTCGGTGTTCAAGGGCGACAGGTTGGCTCTTGTTGTCGTATGTTGGCATGAATCCTTGGGCATTGTTGGCAACAATGTCCTCTTCTTCAACAACTATTTTTTTCGAGCATTTGGAAAGGTCATCGGCTTGATCCACAATGTTGGCGCAGCTGTATGTCTAGATCAGGGTAATGCCACCATCGATATGCTTGGCAAGATTGCAATTAGTATGTGATGGTCCACTATTGCGGTGATTCACCGAGATTTAGTACTTTACTGCTCTTTTAGGTATTTATATGGCTGAATTTCTCTGAGTTGTCCATCGCCGACAACATAATTGTAACGAAACGACGCCGAGTTCGGATAGAAATTTGAGACCTAGGGTCGTTGCTGTAGTTTCTCTTTTTGTGTAGGGTCTTTTGTCGGTGTATGTGGTTTAGTTACCCCCTTATGTGGTTGTATCGATGTTCTCTTTTTATTATGAACTAGATTTTTTTAAATAGCTACATATAGGCCTGGTTAATTTGAAGTTGGGAATAGTTTTAGTTAAGTTTGTTTCTCAATCACAAGGCTTTGGCCCTAATTATGCTGACTCATACAAAAGGTTGCCACGAGTCTTGTCCAAGAGTAATAGCAGCAAATGCAGTACACATTCTGCCTGAAACAAATCTAGGCAAGATCATGTCAATACTAGTTGTGAGGTTTACTAATACAAATCTACAATGTGTATGCCATCTTAGCAGTGCATATGCACCTCGATTGGTATATGTTCGTAGTTTTGTGCAGCAACAGGCCGGTTAAGCCATCCTTGCCTACTTTTTAAAACCATGCGCTCCTAACGATGCCAGTAGTATAACACAAAGGCGATCGAGCTCTTAACTTTTCCTAAAACAATTAAAAAGATCGAACCGCTTAATGAACAGAATAGTAGCACTCATGATGGTGCGCATAAATAAATTCCCCTCTATGCAACAGTAGATCACGCAGATATTCTTTTCGACTGGATCAAGTTCTGAATAAGGTGGTGGACTACTGTTGCTTCACAAACACCCAAGTAGATTACACCCATAAAAGAAGTTTCAAGTACACCCATAAAAAAGTTTCAGTTGAGGACCACTTCTTAAAAGATGCCCGTGATCAACTACCGCAATCAGGCTCCAAAAATCGCAATATTCTAACCCCAAATAACTACGTCTTACAGTACACCAAGCAAGCGCCGCACACTAATCTTAGCTCAAACATATGGCCAAACAGCACGACACCGTGTACTGCTGATGGTACCATTTTTGGGCTAATCTTTTCTTGTTCCATGTTGCCATGCTTTGGTTATTTCGGCATAATTAAGCTTTCTTTTGGCGCCAGCGCCAACCTAAAGCTGGAATGCTCCGGGCTTTTAAAACTGCCACACCTAAACAGACAGATCGATCACTCATCACAGCCTCAAGCTTCACAACAGGCAGACACGGACACTAGCTAGGAGCAGAGGTGGAGGAGGACGAAGACGAAGCTTCACAGCAAGCAGACACTACCAACAGTCGTGATGAGGGGACGGCGGAGGGGGAGCAGTGGCACGGCCGCCGACTTCCTCGTGTGCTTCCCGCCGCGGGCGCACCTGGCCCTGATGCCACCCAAGACGGTCTGCAGCCCATCGCGGCCGTCCGCCTCCTCTGAGCGCCGCCACAGCACGAGCGGCCGGCCGTCGTTGTCCGGCGCACACCACAGGGCGGCTGCGGCCAACAGGAGCCGTCGCCTAGCCGCGGTGGACGTCGGCGTGGACAACGAGCCGTCGTCGCCCAAGGTGGGGTGCGCGGGCCAGATCAAGGTCTCCCGGTCGGCCAAGCCCAAGGGCGGCGCCGGCAAGGTGGCCAAGAAGTCCACCACGTGGATGCAGGCGCTCGGGATCAAGAAGGACGCGTTGCCGTTCCTGAACGCCTTCCACGGCGCGTTCCGGCTCAACGTCTCCGGCTGCTTCGGCCGGTTCCCCGGCGCCGTCGTGGAGTACAGCTCCGAGGAGGAGGACGAGGAAGAGGAGGAGCAGGTGGTGCGCTCGGGGAAGGCAGCAGAGCACGGTGACGCATTGACCAAGTGGTTCATGGTGCTGGAGGAAGGGAAGAGAGTTCCTAGAAAGAAGCAGCAGGAACAAGACCTACCGCAGGATGAGGAGGAAGACGCGGCGCCGCCCGCGAACGCGCTGATGCTGATGCGGTGCCGATCGGCGCCGGCGAAGGGGTTGGCGAGGAGGCTAGGAGGAGGAGATGCAGGGGAGGATGCCAAGAAGGCAAGGGAGGAAGAAGAGGAGGTGAAGGAGAATCTGGTGGTGATGAGATACCCGCCGGACTTCTTCCAGGTGTCCGTCGACATCGCCAAGGAGACGTGGGTCGTCGGCGGCGACGACTCCATCTTACGCTGCCGGAGCTGGAAGAAGTGATGATCCATCCTCGATCTCGTTCTGTGAACAATGTATGTGTGTGTTTTCCAACTTTTACTACTCGAATTCGCCTCTCTTTGCTTCTCTCTGCCGATTCCCTATTTGAGAGGAGAGTTACTATAATTTGTTATTTGTGTATGGATCTCGTAAAGGATCGATCAGCATGTGGCAGATTGGTTTCGAGTAGGCCAGCATGTAGGTCTCTCAGTAAAACAAATCCTGCTCTGTAGATATTGCTGTAATACAGACCCCTTGCTGTATTTTACCGACGTACATGGTGAATAGTAGTACTTGTGATATGTGAGGAGGAATATAAGGTGAAATGTATAAACACCCTGCCAATGTGTAATGATATGAGATAAAATTCTCTAGTGCTTGACTCCTGTTTATTCCTTTTTGGAAGAAAAAACCTTACACTTGCTCATGCATGATTGGAATCTCCTCTCCATGATTAACTATTCAGGATATTTTTTTTCCTGTTTATGTACTTGGAACAATTCGCTGTCACCGAGTGACACCGCTCACCTCATATTAGCTGTGAGAAAAAGAAACGGCTGTGTTCTTATGGCGCCGCATGTCGGATTTCGGGACAGCTTTCTTTGTTTCTGAAAGTACAACCGATAGAAAAGTCCAGGTTCTATGACAGTACGTTGTGTATGGGCAAGTGCAATCACTCTCAGTGTGTTATCTGATGGATATGAAAGCAAAAGAAAGAAAAATCGAAAAGGAGGTTGAAGATATGAAAGCAAATAGCTCGATATCGTTTCAGGGAAGTTTATTTAGAAGTTAATTAGATTAGGGAAACCACCCTCCCGCGACGGGATTTCAGCGGGATGTCGCGGCTTCACCATCTCAGCTCCATGTCATAGCATGTGCACCGGTGCTCCTAATAGACCTTTCCATCGACTCAACGAGGTCTGGATAAAAAAAAAAGCCCTCAGCGGTGCCCTACGTCCGTCAGGATTGTCTGAAAATCTGCCCGTCATCCTCTTATCGGCCTCCAAATTTCGGTGCCGGCTCGGGCGGTACCGGACACACCCTCCGATAGGTGGGTCCAACGTGTCAGGGACACAATGACAAGTTAACCTTATTTAATGGTGCAGCCCAACCACCTCGACGGGGCGTTGCTCTGCTTCCCCACGTGGCGGCGGTGCTGCTTCCCTGCGGGTCGTCGCATTAAACGTCGTCGGCATTAAACGGCAGCACCGACCCAACAGAGTTGGTATCATCTACATCTGAAAGGACAAGGATGTCGCCTAGAGGGGGGTGAATAGGCGATTTAAAAAACTTTTCCGGTTTAGGCTTGATAATTGCGGAATAAAACTTGGTGTTTAAATTAACAAGCCAACAACTAAATATACTAGGCTCACTATGTGCACCAACAACTTATGCTAAGCAAGACAAGCAACAAGGTGATAGCAAGATGTAAAACTTCAAGCACGAAGGCTATCACAATGTAAAGTGCATAAGTAAAGAGCTCGGATATAGAAATAACCGAGGCACGCGGAGACAACGATGTATTCCCGAGTTCCTCCTTTTTAGGGGAGTACGTCTCGTTGGAGGGGTGTGAGTTTCAAACTCAAGACGCCACAAATGGCCTCACCCTATTCTCCGATGAACCTTGCCCAAAAGCTCGGTTCACCTTCCACTATTGATTTCCCTTTTGGGCGGAAATCGAGTCCCTTACAACAATCTTGAGGCACAACCCACAAAAGGATTGGGAGCTCCCAAGTGGCCACAAAAGGCCTCAACCACCACAAAAGGCGTCTAGGGTCCAAAACCCAAGAGTAACAAGCTCACGAACTTTCACTTCCACGAATCCTCGTGGAGAGCACAAACCGATGCACAAAATCAATGGCAAGAACACAAGAAGTGCTCAAGTCCTTCACTCTCAAATCTCACCAAAAGCAACTAATGCTTGTGGGGGAGAAGAGAGGAAGAACAAAGAAGAACTCAACAAATGGAACTCCAAGATCAAGATCTACTAGGTTCCCCTCACTTAGAGGAGGAATGGATTGGTGGAATTGTAGATCTAGATCTCCTCTCTCAAATCCCTCAAAGATATGCAAGAATCATAGGAGGAATTGAGAGAGAGGCAAGCTTTCCAAGGTCAACAATGGAGGTGAGAGAGGGGGAATTTCGTGCTTGGAAGAGCTGACCCTTTGGGGAAGAAGGGGGCCTTTTTATAGGTCCCCAGAAAAAGAGCCGTTGCAGGAAACTTACACCGGAGACTCCGGTCCAGGAGGGCCGGAGACTCCGGCCTGGGCGGAGACTCCGGACCCCGAGGGGGCGGAGACTCCGGCCCCAACCGGAGACTCCGGGGTCACTCCGGACCAACTCCGGACCGAAGGCAGAGAGCGCCGACTTGTGGAGCTCTTCGCTCCAAAACTTGATGGGCCGGAGACTCCGGCCCCTGAGCACCCCTGAGGCCGGAGACTCCGGCCTAGGCAAAACAGCAGCAAATCCGCAAAACCTGAAATGCAATAACTTTCTCGTTGGAAATATTAAGAACCATAAATAGAGTTAAGTTGACACACATGGGAAGGTGTGGAACTTTCCTCAAGGATAAACCGATAATATTTCCAACACGAAAACGCAATAAGTTTTTCATCCGACTCCGTTTTCTATGATCTTGGGCTTGTTTCGAAGATAATCACAAGCTCTACAAGATCATGCATATACACATCATAGTCCATCATGTGAGGAGGATAACACAAGAGGAGAGTTTGACCTCTCTACAAGAGACAAACCGGTAAAACCTCCAACATCAAAAACACCACAAGATATTCAAATGAAATCCATTTTTGATGAACTAGAGCTTGGTATGGAGATGAACACAAGCTCTAAATTCACACATGGATAAAAGCCAAATAAGAACCAAGAAAGATGATATGCCAAATATGCAAAGGTTTGAGCTCTCCACAAAGATGCGATCAAGTTACTCACTTGAGAGCCCCTCTTGATAGTACGCCGTCTATCCTATAACCCGGTCTCCCACTAACACCACGAGACCGGTAAAATAGAAACCCTATCAAGATCATACCTTTACCTTGCGCATTCCACTTGAGCTAGATGATGACGATCTTGACTCCCTCAAGTTGGAACACCTTTCTTGATTGTGCTTGCTAGCACATGCTTGATGAAGACTTCTCCAAATGTTCCCCCATACTCCATTATGGGAGAGCCTCGCTAAGCTCCGTTTCACAAAGATGATGTCTTGAATCCTTCAAGACATACTTGCAATATGCTCAACTCTACATATGACCATTCTTCATATAAACCCTTGAATAGAGCATTGATCATCATGTAATCTTCTAGAGTCCAACACATGAACTCCAATCTTTTCTTATGGACAAGATCTACAAGAATATCTCAATGCAAACATTAGTCCATAAGGATTGTCATTAATTACCAAAACCACGCATGGGGCAACACATGCCCTTTCAACATCTTCAGCGGAAAGGATTAGATCTGGGTTTAGTTTTAAACGTTTTCTACCATGGAGCTAAGGAAAGGGACCTAAGGTTTCAACCCTAGTTGTGGCTGTCATCCGCCCCATCTCCTTTGTCTTCGGCCAGGACTCGACGGGTCCCCATCTCCTCTACTTGTCGCTCCGGCGGAGGGAGGGAGTGGGGACCTCGGACACGTGCTCGGCGTCATAGTTAGGTCCCTAAAATAGTTTGGTCAACCGACAACGACGTTATATGGTGGCTATGGAGGCGTTGTGCGAAACAACAATAAAAATAACCATTTCCTCATCCACCGCGTCAGCGGTGATTTCACCGGTGGCGTTGAGAAGGGTGGGGTATCGTATGTTTGCTTCTATCTTGGAGTGGTGGACCTCGTTAGATCTACGTGTGTTACATATTTGGATTAGAAGTTTCAATCGATAAAAAAGTTCAATGGCGAATATTCCGCGCACGTGGACGAAGACTTTCCGTTTGTTATCAACAAAGTCAGGCCAGATCGAGTAGCGAAGCAGCGACAACGGTGCGTCGGTGGCTCGTTCGGGCAGCGGTAGTGGTCGTTAGCAGGTACAAGGATTTCAATTTCAGTGTAATTTCTATTATGTTTGGCATCCCTTGTACATCATGTGGACTTCTGTAATGGATCTAACTTTGTCTCGAAATAAGATATAGGGTTTAGCTTAGTGTTTTTTACATTTCGTTTAAATCTCTATACAATTTTAACAATTAAATTTGGGTGCTCAATTTAAAAAAAAATCGGGACGCCATCTAGACAAGTGTCTGACACCCCTCAAACCAGACTCTGTTTCGGGTGTGCCGACACTTTTATGGGGCACCGAGGAGATGGCTTTAGGGTGCCATCACATCACATGCACGTGCATGACCGCTGGCGTCGATCAACGGCACAAAATCACGTCGTGCCTTAAGCAAAATCCCCCAACGTTCCCGCCTTAAAAATGACGCTAGAGTGGTGCCAACTTCATTTATTTGTTCATGTTCAGCCATTCGTTATTTCTTATTGTGTCACTGCTGTTAGCTTTATTCACGTTGTTTCCTTTGTTTTGTTGTACTATTTCTATTGAGCACATAATTAACTTCCCGCTTTTATATGTTGAGATGATTACTAAGGCTGCTTCCACCCAGCCATCTTATTTTTGAATCAACTTAAACTTGACATAACCTAGCTATTATGGTAGCACCAAACTTAGCAATAATTTACCACTCAATAAATTAGCACTAAATTTTCTTTTGAATTTTGTTGTACCTTTTATCCTTTCTGACTTTCTTGTATAACTTATTCTAAAACTCCGCGATAAATATAGTTGCGTGTATTAATCGATGCATAGGTTGTGGCATTCCTCTTCTCGAGAAAATAACTTAATATAGTGCAGAGGATTAATTAAAGGATAATAAGAAATAAGAATTTGTGGCTAAAACTTACCAACCGTATAGGCGAATTTAACTTCAATATTAATTTATCACTGCAATGTTTTCTATTTTGCTAAGAAAATTCTAGTAAAAGTTGAATAATCAAGAGTCTTGTATAATAAAAGAGTTTACTATAGTTTTTTTTTAATCGAGGAGCCCGAGCTCCAGATATCATTCCGAAAATTGAGACCTATAATACCTCGCTCTCTTGTTGGTCCATCAAAAGCACCTAGAAAACCAAAATGATATCTAAGTCTCACATCTACAACTAGTCCGACAACATGCACAACCTCAAACTAATAACCTAGGTACTACTCGCAGACTATCAACTCAACATAGAAATGAGCCGAGTTACAATATCACAAAACATGCTTCAAACTAAACAAGTTTCTATTCCAGCACAACTTCTTCACCAAAGCTTTCCCATAGCTTGTGCTAGCTGATTTCAATTCTCCTTCTCGACGGCGCCCATCCCCGACGAACATTGAAAACTTCAGATGCCACTCTAGACAACAGTTGCATTATGGTGACTTGAAGTTGACGATCATTTGCGATCTGCATACACGACTTCTTATTAGTCATCCAATACGATAACTTGTAAACAGTACTACAAGGAACATTAGGGAAAACATATTCAAAGCCAGCCGCATTTCTAGTTTTCCATACATTCCATATTAAAGCCTCACTTTGCTAGTAAATCCCAGATCCATTCACTAATAATCTCTAAAAATTTAGTCGATGCACTTTTCAAATAAAAATAACATGTAAGCACACACCACAAGTACCTAGCAAGATCACACTAGAAGAAAGGATCTACGGTCTCTACAGTATCACAGAACATGCATTTAATGTATTTGCTATTCTACCCTCTATGGATCACATTATCCTTAGTTAGAATGTTGTTATCAACCTTTAGCCATAAGAACACCTTCACCTTAAGGGAACTCTCACATTCCACAACTTCCTATGAGGCCATGCATTTTACCTGAGCGACTTTTACATCTAATTAAGTACATGGATTGCATAGAAAAAAACCAATAAGTCTTAGTCGGAGTCCATTCCACATCATTAAGGCTAACATCATCACTCAGTTGTAGTAGGAATACGGTAGGGGAAGCCCCAACAATGGTTTTTTTTTAGTTTCTCAGGGATTCTCTCCCAGGTTCCATTAATCATAACAAAACCATAGCGTTCACAACAACACCTGATTGAATCAGGTTCAGGAAAGTAAAAGTGCGTGAAAGTTAACTGGTTCTATTACAGAGAGGTGACAAGTTTTCACTGAAACGACCAACAAGCGGCCAGCCCCAACGCTGCGAGATCAAGCGGATCAAAAGCACTCTAGATTACCTACACTATCTAGCACCAAAACACTTCCATCTTCTACATCTCTACCATTGCAGAAACGTCCTCCTCTGCCGCTTTTCCTGGGAGCATCACATCATGACGTGGATGCTCGAATCCTCCTCCAGATGCTCCTGCAGGTACGCCAGAGTTGCACGTCCCCGACACGCTGAACCGGCACTCGCCACCCAGGATGAAACCCATTCGAAGCTGGAACACCTCTTCACCCCCACTCCATGCTGAAAGGCTTTCTTAGCTTCGCCATCATCAGCTCCATGAAATGAGAGACACCTCCTCCTTCTAGCTCCTTGAAGGGTACCTTCTAGTTTCTTAGGTATGATAGCACCAAGCTCCAAACCTGTTTCATATTTAACCATGTTTTTTCCATTAAAAACCAGGTTGTTTCTAATAATAATAAGAACCCAAATCTTCTTCCGTGAGAACTTGAACCTGGGTGATTGGGTTATACGTCCACTTCCGTAACTAAGTGAGCTGGGCTCGCTTCTCCCCCCACCCCCCATAAGTTCCCTCTAAGTCTAACACAGAACCCACACCTTTTGCAACACTAATATTAAAATTAGAAGTTAAATTGTACAATCTTGGAAACTTTTTCATTAAAGTTCTATCACCTATCCCAAAGTACTCCTAGAGTCACTCATATGAGTATTAATTTTAACCGAAACATTTGTTTAGAAGGCACAAAATAAACTTTAAATTTTGGCACTCTCCAAATCATCTTGGTATCTTTTCAAACTATAAGAGTTAGAGTGTCTATAAGACAATAAAATGAAAATGGGAGACGTGGTGTCCCCTTATCGCAGACCTTTTTTAGTTTTAGAGTAAGGACCTATTCGATCATTTACCATGACTTCCAATTTACCATTTATAATTTTCAGCACCCAGTTAACAAATTTTATAGGGAAGCCTTTTTTTTAATCATTACTTCTTCTAAGAAAGACCAACTAATCATATCGCAAGCCTTCTCAAAGCTAATTTGAAAAGATCAACATCTACTTTACTTTTTGAATTTCATGCATCACCTCATGCAAATCTACAACCCCATCAAGAATAAATCTCTCTTTTATAAAAGTACTTTGTACCAGTAAAATAGCTTTATCAGCTACACAAATCGCTCTATTATTGAGCGCTAATATTTGATTTACATGGTGAAATGGCACCTCGGGCAGATGCACTCATTGGAGGAAAAATATATGGTGCTAGTTAAAAATTATTTGATTAGAGCGATCATGCCGTTGTTTTATTTGAGAGGGAGGGGTTGTAACTCACTTATTGCATCCAACATTAACCTAATTATATGAAGGGAGATGCAATTTTGTACACATTTGACCTTGATTCATATGGTGGCAAAGAACGCTTGCAAGATCCATGCAAATAGGTTGCCTCTCATTTGAGGCATCTTATTTCAGCCAACCAAAGTTTCTTTTCTAAAGTGACGTCAATTCAAATTTTCTTAATGTGCAGAATATTATCAAAGAAGTCCACACGAAGTCTCTGTACTTTCTAACGTTAGACATTGCCAAAATTCCAAGGCATTTTATTTTGTGCAGTGAGGTTATTTTCTTTGGGTGTTTGTGATCTTTAGCTTTTGTCAGAGGTGGAGGGGCTTATCTGCATTTTCTTGGTCCCTACTTCTTCTAGGGTTTTCCTGAATGTCTCTCCTTGGTCCCACTTTAAGCACATGACAGGTTTGCGGCGAAGAGACCCCACCACTTCATGATTTATTCTCGCAATGGCGCCTTTAAGAAAATCCTTCACGATATACTCACCAGACCATCCTCTCTCTCTCTCTCTCTCTCTCTCTCTCTCTCTCCCCCCCCCCCCCCCCTCTCTCTCTCTGAGCATGCTTTTAAGCAAATGATGCTACCCTTTTTGACAACACTATCCAATCTGAGATTGCTAATGTTCAGAGATTCCTCTCCGATATTGGTGATTTTTTAGGCCTGTGAATCAATTCTACAAAATGTGTATCTTACCTATTTCTCGTGACAACTTGATCCTTAAATGTATTTATCATATTATTGGTGGATCAGTGGGCATGGTTCCCTGCACTTATCTCGGTTTGTCTCTAAGTGGCAGGAAACTGAGAAGCGTGATGCTTCAACCAATTTCGAACAAGCTTGTGAGGCCCAAGGCCCGGCAAGGGAAATTAATTATCGACCAAGTCATCTCATGTTACTTAATTCAGTACTCACTTATACAACCACATATTTCCTAACATCTTTTGCCCCAAATGGCTGGTTTGTTAAGAAGGTTGATTAGATGCGAAGAAACCTTTTGTGAACACTGTTGATGAAGCTCATGGATGGAAATATTTGATTAATTGGAAGAGAATTTAGTTCTCTTGAATGGGCTAGTGGGCTGGTCATTAAGGAGATATGGGCCTATGGTCGATCGCTTAGCTTTTTTTCGCCATGATTAGAATGGAATCCTGCCGATAGACCTTGGATAGGAATTCTAACTTTGTGTCATCGCGTTGACCTGCAACGGATCTCTGCTTGCTTGGCCATTGAGATTGGACATGCAATAGCCTATTTTTTTTACTGATCAATGGCTTCATGATGAGGTCCCTCGTGGGGAGAGGTGGATCTTGAGCTATTCAGGTTGGCAACCCACAACCAAATAATTTAACTAACTATACATCATCACACTGGAGCAAGTATTATGTACAGTTCCATCACTTCATTCTCTCTGTAGTTTGGTGTATGTTTAACAAAAAGGAAAAGCATACAGGTTTTGGTGTTCGCAAACTGTTCAACGGTGTTCGCAGACTTGTTTCGTCGAAACCCTTGTCCTCTTCAGAACTTGCCGTTGATTTCTCCGGTAGCCGACAGAACAAACAAACCTGCCAAGAAGAATAAGTGTGAGTGTTATTATCAGCATGCCGATGATTTGTGATGCTAAAGAATAAGCACAAGCAAGGAATCTGCCTGATTTTCAAACCACTTTTGGTTTCTTTATCTGCGTGTGGTCATCAACCGATGCCCTAACACCAAACCTAGCCAGCTAAAATTAGTGAGGATAAAGGTACCGAAGTATGTTATTTGTTATAGCCGACACTTAGATGATTGGTACTACTTGAAGACCTTGGTGCAGCAAGTACGCAATATAATATTTTTTATTCAGTATACAAATAACAATATGCATCATGTCTGTTTAACAGTCTATTTAGGGATCTAAGTTCTGTAAGACTGATTTCCTCAATCTGTAAGAACAAATTTTTTTGTTTGTAATTACACAAAAATCAGTATTCAGTGGATTGTTTCTTTAGGACTATGGCTAAGTCCACCGGCTGACAGCTAGCAGATGATTAAGCATGAACAGCCAGTAGAAGCTGCAGCCTGCAATTACCTGGAGTCAATGCCGAGTGAGATATATCAACATATTAATTCCTTTGGCTCTTGATCTTGGCCTCGACCTCGGCGAGCGCCTTCTTCACGTCCTCGTTCTCCGGGAGTTCCTGGATCAGAACCTGGTAATCTTTCAACGACGCCTCCCACCTCTCCAACTGATCACCAACAGACCAAAAAGCAGTCAAGAAATCTGACCACAAAAAGAGATCGATCATGCAATGCAGCAAGAGCATGGTGAACACCTTGACGTTGCAGTCGGCTCTCCGGAGACGTGCCTTGCTGTACCCGGGTCGCACGGCGAGCGCGCCGCTGCAGTCCTCGACGGCCTTCTCGTTCCGCCCCAACTTGGCGTGGCACGCGGCGCGGTTGCAGAGCAGCACGGCGCTGCCGGCCTCACCACCGCCGCCGAGGCCCTCGCCGTAGGCCGCGCACGCCTCCGCGAACTTGGATGCTCTGAAGAGGTCGTTGCCGCGCAGCCGCGCCGACGCCACCGCCTTGGCGCGCCGGTGCACGGCTGCGGCCTCCCGGCTGGCCGGATCCAGCTGGCACGCCGTCTGCGCCGTCGCCACCGCCTCCTCGAACCGTCCCGCGGCCATGTCGACCTGGGCGCGGACCATGAGCACGTAGGCGTGGGCCGTGGTGCCGAAGAACTTGGCGGACTCGTCGACGCCAAACCTCGGCGCGGCGCGCAGCGCCGCATCCGCCTCGTCGTGCCGCTGAAGCTTCAGCAGAGCCTCGGCTTGCAGCGCCATTACCTGTCGCGCAGAGTTCGTCGTGCCAGGCACGTCCGCACATATTAGTTATTTTGCCGTGCTGGTCTGCAACGTTGATGCCACTACGTACGAATTCCATAGCGTGTTCCCTGGCAGGCTGGAACTGACCTGAGGGGCGGACTCGGCGCCGTCGGCGACGGCGGCCTGCGATTCCCGGAGCACGGTGATCCAGTCCTTGAGCTTGCGCGCGTCATTGCACTTGGCGATGCGGCTCTTCACCGACTGCGCGCGGGAAACGTCCGCGCTCGTCGAGTCCTTGGACGCTTGCTTCATGTAGTTTATGGCCTTGTCAGGTTCTCCTAATCTGAAAATGAACACGTAACACTGCATTAGTGACAAGAGAATTTCTGGTTCAGTTAATTAGCACAGAACCACCCTGTAAGAAAATTGGTGGGAATTGAGATGATTGTAAAATGTATATGTAGAGGTAGAGCTACTAGACTATAGTAGAAACGATGGTGGACTTGTTCTTTTTGAGGAATGCTTGTTGAGGAAGTGATTGGCTACTAAAAGCACTAGAGTGATTTAAGGAAGGAGGTTCTGCTAGACCGTATAAACTAACTAGTGATCAAATGTTCATATAAATTAAGCAACACGTGTAGATTACAGATCAAGCTAGGCACCCAGGCCCTAATCATCAAAAGGGGATTTTCCATTCCTTACGGAGAACGATTAGAGGTTTCCAAGGAATAACAATACTGCTCACAGTACTACCCCGCGCTGAACTGATTAACCAAATCCGACGGCGATGTGTATCAGGGTATGCAAAGCAGCCACGCCATCATCTAACTCTCCAGCATGTTCGTTAAGGATTATTAAACATTTGGTTGCTAGCTACCATGTACATATATATCGTGGTTCTCCACGAAACATCCGAAGGCAAGTTGAACAATCAAATAATCAAATTGTCAACGAAAAAAAGCAATGACGCGAATTCGGCACCATATACGTGCGTAATAGTTCAATTCAGCTCACACGTTTACAGCTAAGTTCCCTAATTTCAGTTCAGTTAATTACGCCCATCCTGGCGACCACGATGAATCTTTGTAAAACCTACTATAACTGCTTTTCTTTTCCTCCCGTCCGCGTGCCCGTCGCCCCCTGGTGGCGGCGGCGCGCCTCTCACCTCTCCCCCCGCCTAGCACCCCTCCCACCTCTCTCCCCCGTCGCCGCCGCCGGCAGAGGCTGCCGGGCGTGACCCGGTGGCGCCGGCGGCGGCGGAGTGTCTCTCCCCGCGCCGAGCTTGGTGGAGACGGGGATCCCCGTGTCGGCGGCGGCGTACGTAGGGCGGCGGCGGCCCGGCCCTGGCCTGGTTGGGGCAGGACGGCGACGACGCGTGAGGTCTGCGGGGCGGCGCAGCGCAGCAGCGTAGGCAGGCGACGGAGCTGGCCGGCCGG
This sequence comes from Poa pratensis, assembly GCA_947311845.1. Lineage (NCBI taxonomy): Eukaryota > Viridiplantae > Streptophyta > Magnoliopsida > Poales > Poaceae > Poa > Poa pratensis. Next base: position 16,314,201 of record CAMZMU010000119.1, on the reverse strand, counting down.
GCCGTGCGGCCCAGATCTAGGCCCGACGGGCCCCATCTGGGTTGTGGCAGGGCCGGCCTGACCCGTGGCTTGCTCTGCAGCTGGAGGTGCGGCGACGGATGCAGGGGATAGCGGTGACGGCGGCCGCCTTGTTGCAGCGTGGCGGCGAACTTCACGGGCCCCTTTCGGGCCCGTCCGGACCCTATTAGGACTGGTGTGCCCCGTGGGGGCTTTACGGGCCCGCTGGACCCGGCCGGACCTGACGGGGACTGGTCTGCTCTGCTGCCACATCCGGTCGACTACCGCCCTCGGCGGTGGAGGTTGGTCCCTCCCGCCGGCCACGGTACTGCTGACCCCAGTTCATTTGTTTCCGCACCTTCGTCTTGCAGATCTCCGGACAGCTTCTTCGGTGAGACGACGATGGCGGCTTCATGACCGTGGTGGCGCAAGTTGGTGGGTGGAGAGCCTGGTGGCTTCGAGGCTTCGTCTTCGTGGGGTTCCTGTGCAGCAGATCGTCCGGGGGTGTGGATTGGGGTTTTTCGGGAGAAATCTTTGTCAGCTCGCCTGACACCGACGCGGTGCCAGCTGTGGGTGGCATCTCCCCTTCATGAAGGGCGTCGTGGCTACCCGCAGTCCGCTTCCATCCGTGTGCCGGGGGAAACCCTAGGACCTATGGTCCGGGCAGCAGTACTCCCCTTCTTGAAGGTGTTGCTTGGTACTCGACGATTTGACGCTAGGAGTGTGGTGGTACTTCTTCGGAGGGCGCAACGGTCGCGGGTCACTATCGCTTAGTCAATCCGCCTATGTCTCCATTGTGTTTTTCTTCTTTTCTTCTCTTCCCCTTGCTTTGGGTGTATGTTTGCTGCCGCCCCAGCATTGCGAGACTGTTGGTTGTATCGTATTGTTGCTATATTTATATAGCGGGGCTACGGCCTATTTCGTCCAAACCTACTATAACTGATTCACCATTTGATGGCACAAATTATGGCGATAATTACCAGCTCAAAACAGACACGCACGCATCATTGCATCAAATAGACAATTAGTAGTGATGATGATGATGACGACGATGGCGAAGTCAATGCCCTACGTGTACGTAGGTTAGGTAAGTACCTGAGATACAATCCGCCGAGTCGGTGGTGCGCTCGGGCGTACGAGGGGTCGATCCGGACGGCCTCCCTGCAGTCGGCGACGGCCTCGATGAGGAGGCCCAGCGCGACGAGCGCGGCGGCCTTGTTGCCCCAGTACGCCGGCCGCGTCGGGTCCATGATGATGGCTTGGTCGTAGAGCGCCACCGCCTCCGCGTAGTGCCCCTCCCGGAACTCCTCGTTGCCCAGCTCCTTGAGCTTCTCCGGGTCCGTCCGGTGCGACAGCGCCCGGCACAGCGGGTCTCCCGCCGCCTTGCCGACGATGTTCCCCATGCCCTTGAACGCGTACCCGTTGCTCGCCGGCGCCGGCTTGGGGTTGCCGGCGCGGTCCACCGAGCTGCGGGCGGACGCGCCGCCGGCGTTGAGGTTGCCGAGGTTGCGGTGCATCATCATGTTGCCGGAGGTGGCGCGCATCATCTGCGTGGTGCCCTTGACGCGCTGGTGGTCTTGGATCATCTTGTCGAGCTCCGCCGCCAGGCCGGTGTACTCTGCTGCCGGCGACGCCGCCGAAGTCTTCGCCACGCCGTTCGTCGCCCTGGACGGCTTGATCTTGTCGCTCGAAGGCCGCCGCGCGTAGGGCGCTGCGCCGTTGATCTGCGGCTGCAAAGGCATGGCCTTCGGGCGGGGCACGAGGGAGGAATCTTCGTGGACGCCGGCCTTCGCCGAGCTCACCGGCGCGGGCAAGGCCCCAACTTCGGCATCGGCGGCGACCTGTGGGGTCCCATTGATCCGAGAGAGGGAGGACATGGACGCGGCGCGGCGGCGGCGGAACATGCCGAACATCGCGCAGCCGGACGGCGCGCGGGGCGACTCCGTCGTCATGGCGGTGACGGCGGAGATCGCGGCCGCTCGGCGATTGGGTTCTTGGCGTCGTGCGCGTGGGGAGGAAGGGTTGGGTTGGGTCAGGTCAGGGCCAGACCAAGCAAGGAAGGAAGGAGAGGGTGGCCGTTTGCTCGTGCAGTCTCGGTTGGCAACGAACGACCAAGGTTGCGAACTTGGGGCAGGGATGTGGGGAGCATGGGGGTTTTAAATGGGAAATATTACACGAATACCCTTGTCCTTTTTGGAGAGTTCATGTTGTGGGCCCTTTTGCGTAATTTTTGTTTCTTTCCTCTTATTTTGAAAAAACACACGGTAATGTTTGTTTCCTTTTCTTTACTCCAGGGCCCAGGCCCCATTTCAAAATTGAATAAGATATTTCGAAGGTCTAACAGAGTGACCGGTTTGATTTGCGTGGGTACAGTAGATTTGTTGTTTGTATATGTAATTCTTACAACGTTTTCAGTTTTAAATAAATCTATTTTATACTGGATCAAAGAAAAACATCCGACAAAACAAAAAGTAGTTCGGTAATTAAACACAAAAACGATTGTAACAAAGGAGAGACTACAATTAATTAAGACTTTATGCCTCAAAATTCTTACCAGAGGGGCTGCCGGACTAATCGTTATTAAGTCAGCGATGGTCAATATTGGGAACCTGGGTCACTCATTAAGCACCTGCAAAGACATGTGTATTCGACCAAACCTAGTTGAGTTGTAGCAACAACGGCCGAGGTCGGCAATTGTGCCAAGCATATCAGCTGGGGCACCCTCCGACCTTCCTCACAAAGGCTCCAAAAAAGAAGCTACTGAAGAAGATGATGTCTTCGATTATGTCTATGCGGTACGTCTACCGACAACACAAAGAACAAATCGTTGCCCATAACAACCGGGTCAAAAACTACCAAAGTCATCGGCAACGCTGGACGAAGCCCCATGGATACGAGATTGGTGACGATAAATTTTGATCAAGACAACATCATCGTCACTTTCGAAGATCTTACTATACAATAAATGAGGGAAGATAATCCTCCTCCTTTATCCAATAACCCAAAGCGACAGTCGTGTGATAAAGGTCCGACATGTGCGGCTAGGTTGCGAATGGTTAGTCTATAGGGTTGTGGCTAGGGTTTCTTTCATTGTGTCATTATTTGTGTGGAACTTATCTTCCTGGTAACAACTTTTACACTGTTTATATCCTCGCAAAACACATACACATTTATAACGCGGCCACATCTACGCAAGTGGTCTAGATCTTCTATTTTTTTCTAAAAAACATAATTTATTAGTGTTGACAAGCATTTTTTTCGGGTTAGACGATATAAACTAAAGAAAGAAGAAAAATATACCACTAAAAAGTTTCTCAAAATGACCGTGATGCGCTAAATATCACTTCGTACCTCAACATGTTCTTTACGGATATAGGTGAAAATGATAACACGTTCTAATATATATGCGCACTAGAAAAACTGCAAGCACCAGTTTGTAGCGGAAATGAAGACGAGTTACTATGAAAAAGGGGACCGAGATTTGTAATAAAAAATGATGTGTCCTGATTAAGTAAAGAACGCTTACTCCTTGTAGAAGTGCCTGTCGGGGTTCTTGGATGTAAATGTACCACTCCATAAAACCTTGATTGCACCTAGGGGCAGCGGATGAGAGGCATGGGCACCGTGGTTCGATGCAACACGAGACGACGTGGAGTTCTTCATTAGCATGTGTGGGAGCGGGACAGGTCGGAACAGGTCGTGGAGGGGTGATAGATTTGGGGGAAGAACAGAAACACACAGAACACAGAAGAGAGAATAACGGAAATGGAGAAATAAGGTGGAGTAGTACTGGATAAGAAAGGATTAACGGGGATACCGACTCTTCGCAATAAACTGGGGTGACGTCACTAGGTGGGCCTGGACTACAGGATACGGACGGAATACGCGATCGGTACATAATCAAATACGAAAAGAGAGTATTGCGATACGGTGGGCGGAAGAATCGTGAGTGTGGGAAGGTATTAATGAAGGTCGAATGAGATGGTCGGATTTCAGGAGGCGTCGGCGCCGTGATCCACAACGTATTTTCGACAAAGCTAGTCCTCTATGTACTGAGGCATACTTATGTATGTTACAGCACATTGTATTCCATAATTTTGCATGCCTTCTTGCTAGTGCAATCAGGGTGCACGTTTGCACATCCATAGTTTTGTTTCCGCATATCATCCTTTCTGTGACGTATGTTCTGGGCACGAGTTGTGAACGCAATCTCATCGTCCCTTAATTTTCCTGTTTTCGGATAGCTTTCCTTTCCCCACCCCTCTCGTTTCCTCCGTTCCCCACCCTTGAGAGTCGCCACCAGCTCCCCGGCTTGCTCGGCTCGCCTCTCCGGCGGCGCTGCCGTCCGGCGTGGTGGAGAGAGTGGAGCTCGGGATGTACAGAGTAGATTAGGTAGTATAGTAGTTGTAGCCTTTGTGCTAGGTTTTACCTATATGGCGTCGTTCTTCCTCCTCGGCTGGTCTCCGGTGACTCACAGCGACGCGGGAGCCAGTTCTTCTCTTTTCTGCCGGACGGATCCATGGTGGATTTCTTGCAGAGTTGGAGATGGACGAAACCGATTCAATAAAATCGCTCGTCGTACCACCCGCTCTGCGAATCGCGGGATAAAGTCGTATTATCTTCCTCTGGCCGACCGTGGCGGCGAGGAGAGGAAGATGTGCTGCTGCTCTTCCTCAAAATCGGTGGAGTGGTCTTTGCTACATCTCAGAGCTCCTCATGCGGTGGTCTTATTCACCGCCGCGATTTACGGCCAAGAAGGTGGCCAATCTTCAACCTCCACGATGGAGGCCTCTTTGATCCGAAGCCGGAGCTCGGCTTCTCGATGCGACCAAGTGGTTCGTCCCCGGCTGCGTCGAGTTTGGCGGCGTCAGAGATCGTTCGCCGGAAGGGATAGTCCGAGTTCCTCACTGTGCTCCGATCTCGGTGCTTCGCGCGCCTGGAGGCTGGAGGTCGCCGGCGACTGGTGGCGGAGAAGCCCTAGGACCTGATTGCTTTTCTTTTCTTAGTTCTAGGGTGTTTTTTGTAAAAGCACTGGCCTTTTATTCGAATATTAGGTCTTCCAGGGCAATAGACAAAAAGGGCCTATGTGTAATTTGTACTCAGTCAGGTCTTCCAGGGCTTTATAAAAATGCAGCAACGGGGTCTTTTGACCCACCCCTTGTTCAAAAAAAAAAATCGTCCCTTAATTTTGTTGGTAGAGAAGCGTGTCCTCGTGGGACCATGGGTTGTTCTCTTCATTCATAGTGGTTCGGTCGAATGTCTTTGTTTTATTGGACGTGTTTTTGTGTATAAACGGAAGCGCACGCGTGTTTAATTTTGACGTCTCGTAGCACAAGACAAAATTGCAAAAATGGAAGCAGTAGGCAGTAGACAAATAGGCACAACGTGCTTGTGCCCCCTCGCAATAATACTGTGAGAATAAAGGACTGTTGTGGGTATGTACAGGCAGCAGCAGCAGCAGTACAGGTTAGGCGACCATTTGACCGACACCCCAAACGGTGGAGCCATATTCATCGGTGCATGGCTGCGACTACAAGGATTTCCTTCTTCGTTATACAGTCGAATCTCTCTGTGTATTTTTTTTAGGACAAGGTGGTCGATACACCGTTCGAATAGATAGATAGAGTTGACCCAGTTTATAAGGAAAAGTGGGTCCAAAAACCATACAATCTGTACAAAAGAATGACACAAACGAAGCGACCCGTCCACACGAGCCAAATCGACAAACGCCACAACACACACCACCCGCTCCGGGGCCGCCGCCCCAACGTAACAACCAGATCGACCTCCGCATTGCCCGAAAGCGATCAAGTCATGGTCGACGAACCCTCTGCCCACGCAGTTTACATCCAGGTTGCCACCAAAACCACCATGTACCGGGGCCGCCGCCCCGGAGAAGCAACCAGATCGACCTTCGCATTGCCCGAAGATGAACCAGTCAGGTCAACAAACCATCTGCCCGCGCAGTCTCCATCCAGGTCGCCACCCAGACCCCCGCTAGACAACGGCTCTGCCTCATAGAACCGTCGTAGCGTGGGAGACCGAGTCCGCCGCCTCGACGTCCACCACCATCCGGGGCCACCGCCCCGACGTCCACCACCCACGACCACACGCACCATTTTGCACATCCGCCGCGAAACCGTCGCACCACGCAGGCCAAGAGCTCCAAAGCGGCGCCTCCAACAAGGTAGTGACGAGATCGTCACCGCCGCTCGCTCCCGAGGAGCTAGATTTTCACCCGGAGCTCTTGGAACCACACGCGTTAGTCGAGGTCAAAAAGCTCCACAACAACGCCAACAGGAAGGAGAACGACGCCCGAGGGCGCCGCCGTCGTCGGCACCGACCGAAGTTCGTGCGAGCTTTCGCCCGCAGTTCAACCCGACCGCAAAGTTTCGGGAGCCGCAGGATGGCGTCCTGGCCGTGTCGTCAACCGCCGAGCTCCACCGCATGCCGCCGCGGCACCTTCCTCTACTCCGGAGTCTCCGCCGACCACCAAGTCCACCGCGCGCCGGAACCGCACCACAGCACCCCTGCCTCGGCGGGCGCCGCCGCATCTTCATCCTCGCTCTAGGGCCGCTGCCCCAGCATCCCCACCGGCCTGCCGGCGGCACCAGCACCGAGCGCCCGCCGAAACGAGCACCACAGCCGCGGCCCGCCGGGCCCAGATCGAGCCTGGCCAGGCCCGCACAGCCCGACGCCGGTCGTTGCCGCCCCAGGGCCGCGCCCCTCCTTCCTCCCCGCGCCTGCTCCGCGCAGGGGCGCCTCGCGCCGGCAAGAGCCGCGCCGACCGGCCGCCGAGCTCGCCATCCACGCCGCGCCTGCGTGGAGGATCCCGAGCCGAAAAAAAGGAGAAAAAGGCCCCGCCGCCACCATCCTTGGACGCGGACGGCTTTGCCGTCGCTTCCTCCGGCGGGGACAGGGCGGTGAACGGCGGCGGGAGCCCGACGGCGGCGGCGGCTAGGGTTTCCCCCGTGTCGCCAGGCGCGGGCGACACGGGGGTGAGAGGTGGTTTTCGCGTGCTGTTCCAGACCATCACGTATCTCTCTGTGTATTTGAATATAACAAAGAGGCCAAGAGGCTTTCGCAATGCTATTTGTCTCCTCCTGTCTGAGCACCGGAAATTATTATGAAGCTGTGTCGATCCTGCCTGCACATTCTTTCCATTTCCACAAAACAAGAACAACAACAATAATAATAATAATAATAATAATAATAATAATAATAATATGATTGTATTTAACAGACGGCTGCTGTTCTCCGGTCTACACAACTCTGTTCCACACATAGCACACGGTCGATCGACAATTATTCTCCTCTGCAATCCACTTGCTCGATCTGTGGCTGCAACTGGCCGCGGCTTGGCTTGCAGGCCTGCGACTACGTACGAGTCGTTCACCTCTGACTCTGGACGTGTTGGCGTGATGGAAAACTCCAGCAGTGTTGGCATGGGATGGCAGGTTTGGTCGCGGTGGCCGGTAGGAGATCCATCCTGCAACTTGCATGCTAACCAGCAAAGGCACACCACTGCCAGCTCCATTACCGCTGAAAAAGTCCAAAACTTGAATTTGTTGAAGACAGTTAAATGTAATCCTTAACTTTCAATCCCGAAAATTGGCACTCACTTCGAAACAAATCCCGGTCTATTTTCAATCTTGGATCTGTTTGGCGCCTGGGAAATAAAAAAAATTGAACTTTATAATTTGTTCATCTCACTCACAAAGAAGACCCACTTGTCATATAAATCTTCCACCTCTGGTCTCTCTCCCCGAGTCAAATCTCTCTCTAATCCAGGAAGGTGTACACGGCGAAGACTCCAATCTCAAACAGCGGTGGCATCCACCGTGCCACACAGCAGCGACGGTGCGTGCCCACTCACCAGGGGCACCTCAAGAGGGCGACGAGATCGACGCGCAAGGCATCGTCGCTCTGCGATGTTCTGGAGATTGACTCACAAAAATTCGACTGGGAGAAATGTCGGTGTGAGAGGGGAGAGAGGGGAACCTAGGGGACATGCTGGTAGGGCAGGGAACTCACGGGAGATTGCAAAAATCATGACGGAGCTCTAGAAGTGTGCACGTCAGTGCGTGGAGCGTCGGAACCGTTCGTGGCCATGGGGCAGAATTTTTGGCGGCCCCTACTCGTGTCCGCCCTCTAGCTTGCTCCTACCCACCATGTTCTTCTCCACTTGCTCATGTGACCAACCTCTGCCGCCATGGAAGTCACTCCCACCTGCGGCCTGCTCCTCGCGCTCTTGCCCGATGCAGCCGAGTAGAGGGGGACGGTGGGCGGAAGGTTTAGTAGGAGAAGGACGGGGAAGTTTCGTCCACGACGAGTCAGTTTCGTCCACGGCGAGGATGTCGACCAAACTTCTCGTGTGTTGATAAGTCACTTAACTTCTGACGGCGGACCCGTTATCCAGTGGACAATGGGTATTTCTGGTCAGAACTTTTTTCCCGGTCCGCCAAACAGGTTAAGTACTTCAGTGTTGAAAATTGACTGGCATTTAATTTCCAAGATTTAAGATTCATAATTTGATTTAACTTTCACCTACAAGATCAATGTTTGTTTTGGACTTCTTCCATGGCCTATGCGCGCACCGACGTCTCCGAAACGTGTTGGACGTGCTACACATGAGCCGACTGTTGTTGTTAGTTGGTTAAGCGTGTATGCTGATCGATCTGATTGGTTGGTCTCCCGTCGTTTTTAGGCCACAATATTCCCATGGAGATTCGCATGACGCGGCCGGCGTGAACCTTCGATCGATCGGTCTAGCCTCTCCGTGTGGTCAACGTATTCCCATATTAAGATCGCGTGCGCGATGGGTGTGTGTGTACTACTTTGCAGATTGTGGCAATCAGTCTTCTGACCGTGTGAGGAAATCTTTGTGATAACCATTTTTATTCCGTGTAATTAATAATATTGTGATAATCAGATGCCCATGGTACACCGAAATACACTGCCACCGTCGATGTTGTTTCCTCAAAACATAAGATCTGATCACGCGCTCTGCCGTGAAATATCGCCCTCAAACCATTTCTGCTAACAATCAAATTTACTAAACTCAGCTGAACCTGAATGTTGGTTTGAAAATGCAAGAACTTCACGACAGACATGGCGGAGTACTCCCTAGGATCTGCCACGTGCAAACGGAATATACGCCGATTTAAGACGCGCACTAGTGTGCCGTTGAGCAAAAGTGATGGGCCAGCCAATGCGTTTCAGGAACCAATGATATTCAGCTGTACCTGTCGTCAATCTTTTGTGTCATTGTCCCACAACCAAATTCGGCAGCATTGTAATTGTGCACAGAAACTATCTCCCTAACAACATGTGTCGCTCCGGGAGCGATCAGAGTTGAAGCACAAGTACGCCGTCTCCGTCAAATCTATAGCGTCCTGAGTATCGAATTGATAGTCGATGCAGAGTCGCACTTGATGGCGTCAGCGAGGTAGTTTGAGAATCGAAATCGCTCGCCTCGTGTCTCAAACTCGAACACAACCAACGTTTTAAATACGGCGACCGTACGCTCTTATTAGTGATGACAGAAAGGAACTCAAACTTAGCAGTCACCGTTAATTGACAGGCAGAAAGAAAAGACTTTGATACAGGAAATGAATGAAACGCGCGATGCACCGACGAGAAACGGCATATAAGGCAAAGCTCCGCTTGAAACGTTTCTTCATGTACTGTATTTGGTGCGGCCCATTTAACAGGTATATTGTGATTTTTTTCTTCTTTCCTTTTTATATCTCAAACAATATATTCATTTATATATTTTTTTATAGATTAATTAAAAATATATGAAGAATTTATACTAGATAAAAATGTCCTCGTAGGACAAAATAATTGTTCTCCTATATGAATATTTGTTCATGTATTTCAAAATAAATGTTCATAGAAATAAAGAAAAATTTAAAAATAGTGTTAGTAAATAAGTTCAAAATAAATGTTTATTTATAATAAAATATTTTTCACTGCTAGTCGAAGGAATGTACATATCGAAGAAAAAAATTCGTGAATATTCAGATATATGTTCATGTGAGAGAAGGGGAATCTTTTGTTTATGCATGTCAAAACGAGAAGGAAATAAAATATAAAGAAAGAAAAATAAGTAAACACACAAGACACGAAAGGAAAAACGAAAACAAAACAACAGACAAAAGAAAAAGAACGATGTAAAACACAGAAACCTTATTGGGCCGGTCCCCAATACGTTTCTTTAGCTTGCCCTAGTAGTCGCTAAGACTGGAAAATAGGGTTTCCACGAAACCCCGCTATATTAATATAGCAACCACCGATACAAAGATGAGACCACCGCTGGGGCAAACAGCACAATGCAAGCCCAAAAGAAAAAGAAAAGAAACAAGAAAAGAAAAAACGCCGACAATGGCGGTTCAACGAAAACGGAGATGACTCGCAACCACTGCACCCTCCGGAGAATTCCGTCACGCTCCTAGCACTCCGAAGCGCCGCGTACCAAGCAGCACCTCCAAGAAGGTGAGCAACGACGACGCTACTGCCCGAACCGGTCCTAGGGTAACCCTAGGTTCGCGTTCTAGGGTTCTCCCGGTACGCCACGGGGGATGGGGAAGAGGTACACACGACGCCCTTCAGGAAGGACGGCAACACCCGCATGCGTCACCGCGTCGGTGTCGAGGACGACAGAGATTTCTCCCGACCCCCAAAAAACCACACCTCGGACACTCCGCAGTGTTCCACCAAGCTTGCCACCCACCAGCACACACCACCACGGTCTTGCAATCCCCACCGCCATCTCACCGTGAACCATGTTGCGAGGCCGGGAAGAATGGGAAGAGGGGACACCGGGGTGCAGCCACCACGCCAAGGTGGCCCACCCAGAACCCAGATGAGGCCCAAAGGGCCCAGATCTGGGCCGGAGGGCGCCGCCGGCTACCACGGCACCCAGCAGCCAAAGGGCTGCCCCGTCGCCACCATGCCCACCCGGCCGCGCCGGACCACCACCAAGCCGAGCTGCACTGCCGCCAGATCGGAAACCACCCCCTCGGGTCCTCCTAGCGCGCGGGGAAAGGAGCTCCGCCGCCGCCGACCCTGCGTGGGCGAAGCCCGACGGCGCTTGCCGGTGGCGGCAGGGGAAGAAGGTTGGGAGAGGCTCGCTGTGCGGAGGCGACGGGAGCGAGGGAAAATATGGTTTCTGAGGAACGAGAACCTTTGCTATCTGCGTACAAGACTATGCCCGTGTTAGTATTCTCGCTTAGGCCTTTTAGCATGAAGCGCTAGCGATTTATGTCTAGGATGTTGAGGCTCAACCCAAGGAATAACGAGGCTCGTGCCAATAAGAAAATTACATTCCACTCAAATTATGGCAAGATGCTCATACACCTCTCAACAATTACGAGCTTCAAGTATTCTGTAAATCTTACACTAGTCCCAATACTACCACTTTCGTCAGTTTAATGGTATGTGCCCTAAGAAGATAGTTGCCGTGTATGTGCAATGCATGTATTTTCGATATTGGTTCATCTATCCCACATAGTTGGGTTCATCTAATTAACCATGTGTGATGATACATCTAATACACACGACTAAATATGTTTAAGCGTGCGTGATCTTCCATAAACGCACGACCCGTCTAAAGAGAATCTTGTGCGATGGATCTTGTACCGTAAATGTTCTCATTTTATTAATTGTGAGCGATGGACCTCCCTCTCGCACTATGTTCATGAATCGTGTGCAACTGCCAACATGGCCCATCGCCAACTCCCGCGTCACAGTAGCGCTTCAATAAACCGTGTAAAAATGCTCGATTTTTAAAAGTGCGCGATGATGATCCGTACTAGTGACCTCTCGGGATGTGAGGCACTGATGCTAAGTCGAATCAAATGGATGAAATTGGACGCGACGGCAGCGTTGGGTCCGGCGACGGCAGCATTGGAGGCTGCCGGCGTTCTAGGCTTCGGCTCCGTTGCCCTTGGGCGCTCCGGCAGTATTGGGGGTGTGCTCTTTGATATGTGTAAGGCGGGCGGCTGAAGGCCATTTACCTATTTTTTCACTACCAAAACCTAGATTATATTGGGTACTTGATGGCCCTTCACGTAGTTACCCCACAACGGCGCCAGAAAACAGTTGCTAGCCCCTTCGCGTGGTACCTGCGTGAAAAGTAAATGGGTTAGGTTGAGACTCCAAGTGTAGAGTGTATGTAATAGTGGAAGACAGTTTTCCCCACGAGGGATGACTCGAGGGTTTAATATCGAACTCTTGGGGAACCAGTATTTCAGGTGTTATCTCCTTATCCTTCTCTTGATAACCTGCAACAAAATAAATTGTTTTGTCCCCTCAACCTCACCAAGTGGTTGTCAAGCACAAGATGTGAGAATGATAATAAAATAAATATGCAAACAGTAGTAAATATGCAATGATGGTAAAATAAATATGCAAGGATGATGGTAGTAATGATAAATGATATTTTTGGGTTTTTTATGATGAATGCAAGATGTAAAAGTGTTTTTGTATTTTCGGATTTAATAATGGCAGCAAATAAAAGTGATGATAAAAGTGGTTCTTATGATTAAAAATGGACCGGGGTTCAAGGTTTCACAAATGCACTCTCTCTTGATAACGTGGTAGACAATGGAACACTAAAATTAACATGTAAGATGGCAAGACATGGTTTGACAAGTTATTAATAATATGGGCATCACGTCCTAACATAGAGATCTCAAGTATAAGTTGTTCTCTCTCTTATGCTCCACCAAGATGCGAACTAAATCATAACACCTTAGTAATTAAGATAAATCAGAGCATAGCAATAAGTTCAATGACATGAATTTAAAATAAGAATATGCTAGATCTAGTCATGGAGATAGTGACCAAGGTCACATCCACTCTCCAGTAGCATGGTATTTTTGTTTATTCCTAGTGAGGCAACAAGTAAGGTAGAAAACCCAAGTGGATCGCAGAACTTTCTCTCACGTTCACTGCACTAGCCACCCCCCGTTACTCCAACTAATGCACACGTTCCCCCTCACATGCTCTCATAAAAATGCTTGACCATGACAAGTAAATAAGAACGGGGTACATAATATGAATCTACTTTCATAACTGAAGCAAAACCATTGCAATCTCAAACATGTATTAACTCATAATAAAGATCCACCACAAATGAATTACATAGATGACCGTAATCATGTTCAGCAGCTCATACGGTACTAATTAGTGAAGCTCATAGAGAGGAGAGATACATAAGTTACTTCCACAAACCCATAGTGCAGGGGTGGACTACTCCCTCTTCATCATGGTGTCGGTGGAGATGTTGTTGGAGGGGAAGGAGACCACACCGACAGCGCCCCGCCGGAGTTTTCCCCCTCCAATCTTCAGCTCCAGGTCTTTGTTTCGTGGTTTCTGTGTTTCGGCGGCGCTCCCTTTCGCGAAAGCCCTGGGGGGGGGTCTATATATAGTCGTTTTTAGGTCAAGACGAAGCTTCGGGAAGAAAGATCGACGGCAGCGGAGGCCCGAGGGACAGGATGGGGGACCCCACGTGGTCAGGGAATCTGGTCGCGTGGGCCCACCCCTTTCTGCCTTCTGGTCTCCGTTTCTTCGATTCCTTTGCGCCTACGTTTCGTTCCTTCCAAAAAAAAAGTGATCCCCGTAAAGTTTCAGGTCATTTGGACGTCGTTTGGGTCCCTGAAATATCAAAATATAGAAAAAGGGGTTTTCTGACAGCGCAGGGTTAATTCTAGAAAAATGGGAGAGTTGTTAATTATCCCCAAAACTTAATATAAATCATGAATATAACCCTTATATGATGCAAATAACATGGAATAACATGTAATAAAATGTAAAGTTCATGTATGCATTTTACATGCATCAGTACTTAAGGAAAATTAGTGGGCGGGGGACATTGCCCCCCCCCCCCCCCCCTCGATAACCCACATGTGTAGGGCATCAGTTGTACCCTTTTTGATAAGTAAGAGTGTCGAACACAACGAGCAGATAAAGGTAGGATTAGTATTCTCTCAAGTTCTATCAACGAATGAAACAACTATATGCACATCAAACGTTTGCTTCAAGTAGTAAATAAAACTAGAAAAAGTTTTGAGGTTATGAAAGAGTAGTTTTGTAAGATAATAAAGAACAAGAAAGTAAAGTTAGTTGCTACAAAGATAAAATAACATAAAGTGACATAACCATGTGTGTGGAATAATGATGAAAAGCGTGACGAAATTGTCCATAATTAATTAATGAAGTTACAAATTTAATGTTCTCGATAAAGTTTTTATGTGGGAGCCGCCCCTGCATACATGCTCTCAGTGCGTACGATTACATGTACTATAGGATTGGAACTTTAGCAAAAATCCATAAATACAAGAATATAATTAAGGTAAAAATACCCAACCATAACTTTAAGGTAAATTGGTCCTCCTTCATCCCATAAGATCAAAAACTAGAATGATGATTGTGTTTCTATCACTCCGACAGCGCTACCTTCCAGTTTTCTCAACATACTACAAACCAATCCTATGATGTTATCTATTGCGCACATGAACATATGATGGGCACCATAGGACTGTACCATATCAAAATATGACTCAATTAAACCAAAAATATTCGATAATTCAAACATAAGACAAAAAGAAACTACGCAAACATAGTATAGACAACATAAATCATCTGTAAACAAATTATAACATGAAACACCCGGGTTAAAGAGATTTATGAGAGATTGTGGACTAAAATTTCAGGTGGGATGGGATTTCCCACCAATCCCGCCATCCCACCATATAAATCCCGCTTATCCCGCTAAAAGAGCCCACTAATCCCGTACGGGATAAATGGATTGAGCCCACCTAACCCATGTACAGTCCACGTATCCCTATTCTTCTGCAGCCTATAGAAAGCTCATCCCCAACCCCAATCAGAGCCGCATTTCCTCGACCGGAGGCGGGAGGCCTCTGTCGTCGCCGCCACCCTACATCTCGGCCGCCGTCGCCGGAAGAACTCGTCCCTCACCATAGGCCTCCATGCGTGACCGAATCGACCCGACGGCCAGCTCCCTAGCGCCGCCGCCGGCCTCACCGTTCTTCTCTGCTTCGCCGGTGGAGACAAGTCAAGCCCGTGGCGAGGACGCTGCATACTTTACCTTCATTCCCTGATGGAAAAGATGGCACTGCTTACTTTACCTTCATTCCCTGATGGAAAAGATGACACTTCTTGTGGATTGTTACAATGCTAAGTGTTGTACTGAATTTTAACTAATCATCTCTTTCTTTTCTTACTGCTCCTTGTTACTTTTCCGTCGGGCAACAAGTCCATCGTGCTTAATTACATCAAATCAAACTTCAACAAATCCTGCAAGAATCCAGTGTAATGCTACATTGTGGACTTTAAGTTTGATCCGCATGAATCCAGTGTAATGTTTCTTACATGATTGGCAGTTTGGCACTGGACTTTTAATGGCCTGTAACCCATACCTTTGAAGGATCTAAATTACCTGAAGCCTGTGATTTATCATGCAGTTTGTAGACGCATATGCAGCTGCCTGGTGTTGCTTATGAATATTCAGTGTACAGAGAAACAACTACGTTCAGCTATATAAGTATTTGTGATCGAATCGATCCGGCGTAGCTGCCAGGTACTGTTTTAAAACAGAGAAACAACTACGTACACGGGATTTGACGGGACAACTGGGACATCCCATAAAAGCCCATCAAAACTTTTTGTATACGGGATAAGTGGGTTCTGGGACAACGGGATAGGTGGAGCAATAGTCGTGGTGGACACGGACGTCCCAGTCACCTGAAATTACTGCACTAGTAGGCTGCACTAGTAGGCTAGTACTCCCTCCGTTCTAAATTAATTGACTTTCTTTTGTCTACATATGAATGTATCTAGACACGTTACATGTATAGATACATCCACATTTGTCCAAATAGAAGTCAATTAATTTGGAACAGAGGGAGTAGCTCCGTGTTACCGCCCGTGCGTGCACCGACGTCTCCGAAACGTGTTGGACGTGGTACACACTAGAAGGAAAAGGCGCGCCTTGCCGCGCCTGTTCTGTGTTTTTATCGTTATTTATGAAGATTTATTTCTGTCTGTTTATGTCTTATATTATTCATTATTCTACAAAAGTTAGTAGGCTAGTAACATGAAAATACAGTCCATGTCACACCAACTATTTCGTTATGTAAGAAAGCAAATAGTTCTATGGTCACATCCAAAATTATAGGTAATAAAATAACTTGAAATAGTCACATACATAAACTGTTGAATCCACCAGAACCAAGACCTCGAGCTTGAGACTTAAATTTCATACTCTAACCGATTTTTTTGCCACTATATATTTTCCACTCCAATATGTCTCTTATGTCGCATCCCTATATTTCATTCTCTTTTAACCGGTGTTTGTAAGCAATAGTATATATGCAACAGCTACATTCCACAATACTAAGTTAGTGTATATATTTCCAATGGCTAGATTAATGCTACCTGACAGGTTTTAATTGTCTTGCAATGTAATATTCAATTAATTCATACAAAAAGTATTATGAGCTAACAAAAAGTGCAAGTAATGAGATTAGCTCAGTTTTAATGCATACAAAATATATTAGCATATAACAGAATCTCTTACAGTGGAGATTATAACTTCTTCATATGAACAAACTGAAGCTGGGACGCCCCTTGGGACGTCTCCTGTCCGGTATGTTACGTCCCAATCATGGCCCAAATTTCATTTTTTTTAAGAGCGCATTTAAATTTCAGGGAAGCAGGTGAAAATCTCACAATCTCATGCAAAGATTTTGCAGTTGGAGTACATAACACAATTGTACAGCAACTATACAGAGTTGAAGACCATGGTTGGATTTTCAACCGTGTGGAAGTGCTTCTAGCTAGAATGTTACAAATAAGATTTTGGCTCATTATGGAAAACCAAATTAGGATACAGAACATCACTCTCAAATATTCTAATAACAAAATCAAGAATTTTTGGATGTCTCTACGGTTATTAAAGACAAAGATGAATGGTAACTCATATGCACTGAGCTGATCTTCAATAAACACAACGCCAAATACTGATGTTCAATATCATTGGACGAATACTTATTTGAACCTGCAAAACAGAACCACAAAATTATGCAAGATAAAAAGAAAGAACTAAATCTATGGAACCAATATATTTAGAACATTGTGTTCTGTACATTCATGATTTGATTTTTCTCAACTTACTACTATCAAACATATGCTTTGTATCACTGAAACAGTAAAATGCTATGGGATAACATGATTTCTGTACCACCTAATCAGGGCATTTAACTAATATCTACATACATATATAATCTCTTATTTGATCCCATGAGCATTTCTTGGTTAACAGCTACTGAGGAAAAACACTAACGAAAAATAATGAGGAAGCATAGAATATAGCAACTCTTGATTGTCAGGACTGCATTTCATCAGCTGCTGTATATTTTTTCCTCTCGAAGTGGCCTACATTGGATGAGGTGAGCATCCACCTGCTCAACTTGCATTGTCTAGAGAGTAAATATAGAAATAACAAACAACCATATTACCCTTGCAAGAAGCAAATTGGTATGGAGATGTGCCTAAACCGAAACTACACCACCAATGTGCCTAAACAGAAACAACACCAAAACAGAGGTGAAGTGCCACGGTGAAACCCAAATTGGTACAGCTATGCCTAAATCAAAATATCACCAAAACATGCACTGGTATGGACAAAGTCAGAGCTAAAAGGCCTGAAGTATCTATCTATAGGAATTGCAAAAGTGTAAATTAAAATTAATTTACTACACTCTAGCTTGCACAAAATTTAACTATCCACACAAGATCACAGTAGGAGAGAACACAATAACAAAAGCTATTCTCTTACTGTCTACTATGTACGGACTACATAGATTTACCTTCCAGTGATACCGATAAGCAGATTTTCCAACTACATACTTTGGTAACACTAAGCACCACACATATACCAAAATAAAAGAGGGGATTAATACTGTGTCGACCTCTAAACTGCACAATTCTACTAATACAGAGGCATTTATTCCAAACTGAGATTTTTTGTGCATACAACATATAATGGTGAAATGCAACATCGTGCAATGTGCTCCTCACTATGCTCAGTACAGATTTAGCTACTTTTGTGCACTCACAGAGAGGAGAACTATGTCTTGCATTCCTAGGCAACAACAATGATGTTTAAAATAATATCTTGTAAGAAAATGGTGTATCCACGTCTCCTGAAAGGCTGGAATGTCATACAGTGGTGTTTACATCATACTATCTGTACTAAATAATGTTTAACTTCTTTGAGCGAGGTACAAGTGAGATAAACTGGCCACGACAAACACTGAACACACCTAAGTAGCGAAGATGCAAATGAAAACAACGGGCATGAAGTTCATATACAATAGAAAATCTATGAATAAATTGTTCCTCAGA
The DNA here is from genome assembly GCA_947311845.1 of Poa pratensis. Taxonomy (NCBI): domain Eukaryota; kingdom Viridiplantae; phylum Streptophyta; class Magnoliopsida; order Poales; family Poaceae; genus Poa; species Poa pratensis. Next base: position 16,295,766 of record CAMZMU010000119.1, on the reverse strand, counting down.
TATTATTCTCAGTAGAGGTGCCGCACCTTCTCATCGACCATATTTAATGGTTGATAGATGAGGAGAAATATTCATGGTACCTACCAGCTCATCTTTGCCGTCGAGTAGAGGATAGCCAGTGGTGGGTGCGGCCAGCTGAGGTCGAACTGGTGACTTTGAGGTGGTGGATTGCATATTACTTTGTAATAACATCCATCTCTGTGGCATACAGGCCAATGCACATGAACCTGCAATGAATGATCAGCACAAAAGCTTGATAGAAGAAATCATGAAACGTATTTTCACCACTATGTTTGGACCAGATTTTCTTTTTACAATGAAAACAATAACTCTAGAGACAGTGCGTTCACGTAAATTGAAAATGCCGAATTTTGTTTTGACCACTACATTTGTAACTAATGTTTCCCAACACATCTCCAAGCTAAATATATTTAGGTGTCAGCACATGTAATAAAAAATATTTTCAAGAAAAATGTATCCTAAAGCAAATAATCATTCAGGTTTCAACCCAAATCCACAAACATGATATATTCGATCTAAAGGTCCTCTAGTTGTCAAAATAGAGCTGATGCATAATTCATACTACTTATAAAAGAAAACTGATAGTAGAGAATGAAACTGAATACATGTCTCAAGCCCAAGGTTTTTGAGTTGCGACTCAAAAGTGAGTTGCCAACCCTGCGACTCGCTATATAGTCGACCAAATTAAGTCGCTGCCTAGTTGCCCCAAGTCGCCTGATTAGCGCGAGTAGCCCTGATTTTGGGAAAACGACTCGGGGATTAGTTGGCGACTAATCAGCGAGTCAAAAATCATGCTCGAAGTCCGAGATACATGGTACACAAAAAGGTGCAAGTTAACAGGTTCCGAAAGCCATGTGTTAAAACAAAAAACTAATTCAGCTCACCAAGTCACCATGAAATCCTTGAGAAAATAAGTCCTGCAGTATTACCCGCACATTCTTCCACAAACCCCACTGCCACCTTCCAGACAAGAGAGACATGACCATTCTTCACTCTTTAGACATTTGTTCAAATATGAGTAGTACATAAGAAGGCGTATGTATGCATGGCAGAAAAGGAAAAGTGAACCAAGCTATGCACCTCGAGGCTATCATCGGTTGGAATCTCAAAAAGGTAAAACAAGCTCCAGCGCTATGACCTCATGCACAACTCGACAACTATCTGATTAACCAAGTGTACTGTGAACTTGTTTGCCGGAATAAACTGGGGATGCAACCAACAAGAGCAGTTATAAGCATTCTATACAGAAATTGAAAAATAAGTGCACTTTCATGCTACAACCGGAAAAATGCAATGAAGAACATATCATGAATGTTACAAACCAAATGGCAACTTGTGAGAACGTATGTGCATATTCTACATTACTAATGGTTAAAAACCTTGACTATAAAGAGTGTCCAGCTGGAAGACTGAAAGGTAAATATTACTGCTCACTTGCTATTTCTGTGAAGTAAAAGGGAACTGATGAGAAATCTCATGTTATTTCTCATCAGTTCCCTTCCTCCAAGGCTTTACAACTACATCGTTCATAGGTCTCATGTTATTTCTGTGAAGTAAAAGGGAACTGATGAGAAATCTCGTATACAACGTTATCTCCAAAAACTCATCATAATGGCAGGAACAAGATACTTGATCCCTAACCGACTTCCCTTGTAAACTAAAACATATATGTCGTCAATCTAGATTCAATAGACAAGGATATGTATTCTTAGTAGCAATAATAACACTATATAAATCAGATAAAGAGAAGTTTTTGGATGCATAGGTAGCAAGGAAGTGCAAGATATCTTATAGCTATCAATCATCACCCGAACAATTCCCAACATCTGAAAATTAGATGTTGAAGTGGGCAGGAACAAGAGCACAACAGCAAGCAATCAACATACATGGGTTCAAGAAAGATATAAGTGACTCACTTTTAACTGTTTGACTTGCTCATTTGTTGAACCGTCGGACACTCTGGCATATAGATTTACAATCAGGACATCAAACTCTCTTTTTTCAAAATCATACGAAACAATGTGTAGTCAATGAAGCTCATCCATGGTAGTATTTTCTAAATCTGACAGCGGCACACATTGATACAACAACACCTGCCAAGAAGTGCATTGCAGCTTGTCAGCGGCTATAGCAATCAAGAGAAGCTTATCTATAGCATCACCAAAGAACATATTATCCTTGTAAGCTTACCCAATTTCCACCATCCGTGTTCCACAGTACTGCTTTGGCTACAATATCTGCAGTCATAGTAACATTTACCCAACAGAACACACAAAACATCTCAGTTCATAAGCACAAGCCAGAGACATGCCTTTTCACATCACCTACAAAGTAGCAACTCTGCTTCTTATTTATTTTCCCTTGAAATCTTTGATGGAAGATGGCCATCTGAAATTGAAAGGACGTTGAAGCACACAATTAGATAGCTTAAGTATATTATTTATACCACATGATTATATATACTACTAAGAATTTGTATACTGTCCTACAAAGAATAGCTTAAGTATCTTACAAAGAATAAAACAGAAAATAGATAGCTCCAAGACTAATCTAATTTTAAGCACCGTATCAAAATCTTTGCTGCTCACAAAAGATCAGCTCCAAAAATATTTTGAGATAGTGTACACCACGTATTTTCACATCAGTTCCAGGTGACCACCAAGAAATCTTTCAAGGGCTCCATGAACAGATCAGAAAAAAAGCACATGGAGAGTTAGGGTTAGGGCACCTCAATCAGCTGTCCCCGTGTCGTAGCCACCGTGGCCTGCCTGTCCGGCTCCGTCCGCTTCGCCGCCGCCATTCTCCATCGCCTCTTCCTGCCGGGCACCGCGGCCGTCCCGCCTGGCTCCATCCGCTCGCCAACGGAGAGACGCGAGCTCCGTCTGGGTCTCCGCCTGGTTGCTCCTCCTCCCACCGCCATCCTTTTTACCCTCCCTGCTCCTTCACACACACCACCCGTGCTTCCCATGGAGGCGACCTTGCAGGCACGGATACGGTCGGCGATGCAGCAGCAGGAGAGGCAGCGGTGGAGGAGGAGGAAGCGCACGGCGGAGGTGGAGTGCACGGGAGAGGAGACATGAGGAGGATTGGGGGGAGAGAGACGTGAGGGGATTAGGGGGTGCGAGTCAACTGCCACCAAACCGACGTGCGCCAACGAATCACACGAGGCTACAACCGACTATCGGGCACCCAAACGTGTTTCGCTACCTGTAGAAATCGATCTGAAACTGACAGGCGGAACCCAACAGCAAAACACACCACAAAGCAGGAATTCCTGCTCGGTTAGATGTTGTAGAGATGAGCCGAGCGATCTGGTTTTGTCGGTCTCCAGTCGTTTTTTGGGCCATGTCTAAGGTTGTAAGTGGCGCGCTCGCTGGACAATGCGAGCAAAGCCGCTTCCGCCACATCCAGTTTAGCGGGCCTTGTGGCCGCCACTGATTGTGTTTGGCGGATTAAATGGCGCCACAACCGGCCGTGACTTGACGCGCATCGTTCTCCCGTAATCAAGGCCCACGTGCAGGTTGATCAGTGTAGTGGGCTTCGGCCGGGTTGTTCTTCGTAGAGAATGATGAAATATTAAATTGTAAAGAACAATTGGCTCAGGGGATGGCTTAACAAATAGCAGCAGCCAGCACGTTGGAGGCCTTAGGCCAGCTCCAACATGTTCAGAGTTCAAACAACAGAAAATTTCAACAGGATAAATTCAGATATGTCAACCCATTTTCTGAACAGCAGAAAATAAATTCAACAGGTTCAGACATCAGAAAATAGCATGCATTCTAGATCAACAAGAACATGACCAAATCAATCTGCGCTTTAAATCCCATTGTCTCAACACTGCAAGGACACATATGTGCTAGTAGCAACAAGAACACAACCCAACAGCATACACCATCCAGGAAACTACAATCAGTACTGATGATAATTTCATAACACCTGAAATTGCAGAACATTATAGAAGCCAAACCAGCATGAACTGGAAATTATCTTTCATAACTTATGACAATGTCTGTCCAACATTAGGGGCATTCAAATTGTGCTTCTAGACAAGTTCATGGCTTCAATTGCTGATAAGATGCTTTACTGGACATCTTGAAGTACTTGAGAGAATAAATACCAAGCAAATGCAACATCTGGAAAAGGTCATCGTCTAAGAACTGCAAATGCAACAGCAGTTTCAGTACAAAGCTAGACAAACACATACTGTCATACTAGTGCTATGGATCGTTTCAGGAAGTAGAAAGACAGAGGTAAAGCGTACTCATTAGCAAATACATGATGGCTGTTGGTCTTGAATCTAGTAGCATGTATTTAACTAGTATATGAACTGCACACAAGTAGATCTCTGTCCATGACAACTAATGGTGTTGCATTAACAGTGTATTGTAACCAAGATAAAATGGAGAACATACCTCACTCAAACATCATTATCATCCACCCTATCTGCAAGTGTATTAAAATGTTTAAACCAATCTTGTAGGCAAATTAAGGCTTCAACGGTTGCACTGTCCAACCTACTTCTGTAGTCGCTAACAACCCGTGATCCGGTGCTAAAAGCTGACTCAGATGGAACGACTGAGGCTGGTATAGCAAGTACATCACGAGCTATTTGAGAAAGGACAGGGTATTTTGAAGAATGTATGCTCCACCACTGAAGAATATCAAAGTCATCTTTTCGAGGGAAAGTTTCCTCTTGCAGATATCTGTCGAGCTCATTGGTAGGTTGGCGCTGCTTGATGCTCAAGTGTTGGTCCCAGTCAGCTAGAGGGTTGTCTTCTTCCACAGCAACCTCCTCGACATCTTGTTGTGTTGATTCATTCGGTGATATCGACATCTGTGAACAATACTCCTTGAAGAGGCTCTCAATGGCTGCTTTCACCTTACTCAAGTGGTCTGCAACATCGGATCCGTAGGCTTGCTCTAGACGAAACTCAATGAAACCGTACTTGAAGCGAGGATCAAGAATCACAGGAATACAGTTTGCCACATACGATTATGTCCAATATTTGTTAAACTTCTCTTGCATAACTTTAACCATTGATTGGATAATCGGATCTTTTCCTAATGCTTCTTTCTCCAACAAAACCTTCACATTCCATATTTGATGAAAGTACAGGTTTGATGTAGGATAATCAGATCCAGAAACTACCAGGGTGGCTGTGTGGAAAACTTTTAGCATGGAACAAACAGCTACAGATCTTCTCCACTCCTCAGATGTAGGACATAACTTGTAACTGGTGTCCTCTTTTCGCAAAGTCTGAAATGCTTTACGAAATGGGAATGAAGACTCCAACATCAGATATGTATAGTTCCACCATGTTGCTACGTCAACTGTAGGAAGTTTGCAAGATATACCAACACGTGCAACAACTTCTTTGAACTTATCACGACGATACTGAGAGCTCTTAACAAATTTCACACTCTCTCTTATGTTATCTACCACACATTTTATTGCTGTCAGCCCATCCTGGACAATCAGATTTAAGACATGGCATGCACAACGAATATGAAGTAACTTGCCTTCATAATGCAACATTTTCTTGCTCACAAGATTGTCTCTCAGATTGTCAATCATTGTACCATTCACCGATGCATTGTCCACTGTTATACTAAAAATCTTATCTTCAATATCCAATCTTGCAGACTCTTTAATAAAACAGCAAACATAGAAACTCCGTTGTGGGGAGTCTCTAACATAAAGAATCTTATGATCTTCTTTTGCAACTTCCACTTAGCATCGATAAAATGACATGTGATACACATATAACCTAAAGTTTGGTTCGATGTCCACATATCAGTAGTCAAAGAGACTCTGCCCTTATAGTTTTTAAACCTTGACAATACATGGACCTCTTGTTATTATACAGTTGCATGCAGTCATCTTTTATAGTATTTCTAGAAACCATATTGAATAATGGGTTCAAACTCTTAACAAAATCCTGAAAGCCACTATATTCAACGATTGAGAAGGGCATCTCATCCACAATGATCATTCTTGCAAGCAGTTTTCTAGATAATTTCTGATCAAATTCCCAATTCTTAAGAACAGATGCATGAGGGGATGAATTTGCAGACTTTAACTTCTGAACAATAAGGTGCATATCAGACCTTGTTTGACAAGTAGACAAGTGCCTACGCACACCGCTTGTACCCATATCTCGCCCAGCTGGAAGAAATTCGCTGCAATGTTTACACTCAGCTTCAACAAGTTTTCCATTATGATATCGAGGATTAAAATCTTTCCAAACATTAGAAGTTAACCTCTGAACCTTGCGTCCTAGTAAATGGCAGTAGAAAGCATTTGTAAGAAGATTTCTAAGTCAGCTCAAGTTGTAAGAAGGTGTGTAAGTCAGCTCACCACGTGTCTGAACTGTTTTTGAAGTTGTCGGCGATGGCGACCTTGACCTAGATGGCGACATCGACGCCGACTTGGCCCTTTTCTCGGAAGAGGAACCTGCAGCAATCTCGGATGACAATCTCGCTCTTTTTGAGGCTGCCACATTTGCTAGAAACCCAATCCGAGACCTCAAAGCATTGACCCCAGGTGAGCTCACCACACGTAACCTTGCCAAAGGGGACCCTCTTACCTAGACATGAAAAGAAAGACAAATCATAACATGTTGATTTTAACTACGGTAACTAGGAGATGGCTTGGAGGGACTGACTTCTTGTCTACTCATATCCGGTTCCCCTGTTTTTGTTGACATCTTCCTCTTCTTCTCTTCCCTTCCTGACTCCACCTCCAACTTCCTCTTCTTATTTTTCTCTTGCTTCTGTCTCGTCTCCTCATTCTTCTGCCTCTTCTTTTCTTGTTTTTTCTTCTTCTCCTCTTCCTTTCTCAATCTGCACTCAAACAGTATAAGTTAAGTATACCGAAGAAAACAGCACTATTTTGCATATAGACTACATCTGCACAATATAATCATCGAATACATCTGCTCAAATATTATTTTTCAGGAAGTAGAAAGACAGAGGTAAAGCGACTCACTTCTGCTGCTCATCGATGGAATCCCACACCTGCTGCTTCTCTTCGACAGCTTCCCACATCATTCTCTGCTTGTCAACGCCATCGAGATCATCCTCGGGTTCCAGTTGTTTGTCCAAGAGCTCTCCACCAGTAATGGTCACTTCTTCGAGAGGAAGTGACTTCATGGATGGGCCAGCCACTAGAGGTGGATCAAAGAATGGAAACAGAAGTAATTTAGAGCCAGTAGGATCACCCCGGTCATGCTAAAGACAAACTATGCAGACCCCTCCAGAAATAGCAAAAACTACTACGTAACCATCACTCCAGTACATTATCAAGCTAAGATGCAGTGGTACTACACTTAACTAAGATGCAGCAACAACCAACAAGGCAACAACCACCAGCTAGTATGAGTAGCCTACTTCAATTGTTCATGCGACTCATAGCAGACGCTACAGTCTACACAGGTCCAAACAGAAGCGGATCTCGTGTACACAAACAGTTGGATGCAGTAAGGATTGCAGACAAAGTAGGAGAGGAAACAAGGGAGGACCTTTTGCGTCCTGGAGCTCCATATCGCGCTCGACGACTCGATCCTCTTCTCCCCCTTCCTTGTCGTCCATGGATGGGCGCGACCTCGCCGGAGAAGAGGCGTGGTCCCATGTCCCGTTGATTTTGCATGAGGTGGCGTGAACCTTCGATCGGTCGAGCCTCTCCTCTCCTCTCCGTGTGGTAGGGTCAACGTATACCCTCTTTCCCAGATCAGATCAGAATCGCGTGCGCAATCGGTGTGTGTGTCTGTGCTACTTTGCAAATTATGGCAATCATCTTGTGACCGTGCGAGGAAATCTTGTGATAATCAGATACCCATGAGGCCATGTCACACGGCCGGAACCACATTGCCACCGTCAATGTTAACCTTATCTGCCAGATAACCATCATATGCTAAACTCGTTGGTTTAAATGTTGGTCTGGAAATGCAGGAACTTCACGACAAACATGACCATTAACCAGTACACATCAACGGATCTGCCACGTGCAAACGGAATATACCGATTTAAAGACGCGCACGAGTGTGCCGTCGAGCAACGAGGACATAAGTGATTTCTGTTTTAAATCTGAACATCTATCAAAACCTAAATATTTTTCAAATCTGATTTTCTGCAAAAGATGAATATTTTATACTATGGACATTTTATAAATATAAACATTTATAAAAGTAAATATTTTCAGATCTGAATATTTTTCAAAATATGAAGAATATTAAAATCTAAACATTTTAAATTTGAACATTTTCAAATTTTGACTTTTAAATTTAAATATTTTTTAGAAGTTTGAACATTTTCAACTCTGAAACACTTTCAAGATCATTAAATTAAAGTAAAACAAGAAAAATAAGAAATAAGAGACAAAAAACAACGGAAATGGGCAGGACCTTTACAACTACGGGGGTGTGCGACGCGAGCCTCCTGCGTCTCAACGGGTGGCAAATAGGATTTGCGCAGGCAAATATGGCAAGCTCTACTTGACACGTTTATTCATGGGCTATATTTAGTTTGGCCCGTTTAACAGGTATGGTGTTTTTATTTTCTTATTACATATTAGAAATTCATATTCATTTACATATTTTGTAGATTAATTTTAAAATATGAAGACTTTACTAGATGAAAAAAGTTCACTTACCAAAAAAAACGTTCTAATGGACGTTTTTAGTCGTGAGATGGCACATCATGCAAGTGGTATATATGATCCCGAGAGCCAGTGATCCCTTTGTTTTAAATTTTCAAAAGAAAACTATAAATTTTTTTTAAAAAATCTGGACATACTATGGACAACACAAAAAAACCAAAATCTTAGAAATTTAGAGATTTGAAAATGTACATTTTTCACTATACACCGATCTGTACATTTGTCATTTTTTTGTAGCTCAAAATAAAAAGTATTTAAAATTGAGATTTTGCATATTTGTGTGATAAATTATTGAGAACATTTAAGAGCATTTTCATATTTCTAAGAAACTTGTAAATTTTCATTTTTCTTATGGGATCAATGAAACTCGGGAGTCAAAAATCTCCACTCGTACATACATTGTTAAGTTTTTGCGGAACAAATCCCTTTCAAAAACAGACTCATCGATGAAATGGTAACGTTTTGGTGTTCACCCCAAGCCCTCGACCCTGCCTGCAGGTTGCCCAGTTTCAGCGTTCCTCGGTTTAGCCGACACCCTGACTCTCTTCTTAGAGGCAGAAGCCGTCGGTGGAGCTGTTGATATCGGGAATGGAATCACCCCACTGCCCGGTTCACCGATTCACAATCCATTCATTGATCGATACCAACAATGGTAAATGAATCGTAGTTATATTAGTTTATTATATGATTCTTTTTTTTGCGGGGTAGTTTATTATATGATTCAAAAACAAATAAGAGCCTACTTTGCATTTTGCTTCGGGCCAAATTTCTAGAGACTGCCTAGACTATTACTTAGAATCCGTTGCAACGCTTGGACACTTAACTAGTAGGTATATATTGCTTGTAGATCTTCTTTTTCAATTACTGACCAGTATATGCTTATGTAAACTTTCATAGTTCGTGTGTACGTACTATATATGAATTTTTCTATCGTAAAATGGGAGGAGGCCGGACATCAATGATCAAGTACCAGAAAAAAAAAAGACATCAATGATCAAGTGTGCTGTGTGCAGCGTGATGGAGCGGTATGCTGAGTGGAGGACTACGCGGACTGTTGTCCTAGCGTCGCGCTCTTGTGGACTTGGCGCGCCATAGTCCAACCGTTATCTTTTTTGAAAGTTTGTTCCGTGGCAAATCCTCTTGCGTCCTGGCCCGTCACTAGTGCTACCGTTTGAAGGTCGACGTTTTGAGTCATGGCGCCGCAGTGTGTGTAAGGTGGCAATGGCATGCACTTCATTGTCCTCGTCGTCCTGGGATGACGGCAATGCGAAAGCAAGAGGTGAGAGTAGGCTGGGGCGGTAGCCCCCATAGATGTTCCACCGCCGGTTTGATGGCGACGAAGTCGCTGGGAGCTGGACCTTCTGGTGCCATGGCACAAAACCATCCGGCCTACAGTACCCGTTCGTGTTGTACTTGTATAAGCAATCGCCCAGCATGTAGCACAGCATATCGTCCTCGTCGACCCAGGCGGCCCTCGGCCGATTCTTGTAGTACTGGCGGCTCCAAGAGTACGGCGACGCGGCAGCATTTCTACGGGCATGGTCGACGTCGACGAAGAAGGTGTAGCGCAGCTCCCACTTCAGCCGCCCGTTGTTCTTGCCGTCGAGCCGTCCCAACCGCGATATTACCCAGAACTCGACCTTGGGGCGTTCCGGAGAGATGAGGACGTGGTGCACGGCGAGGCAGAGCCGGCCGTGCAGCTCGAAGACGTTCATCAGAGCCTGGCCCCTGAGCTATTCGTACTCTCTCGGGAGGCGGTAAGTGCAGTGCGCCTCGCTGGCCACGTCGACCACCAGTATCCCCTCGGGGTTCCCGGCGAACTGCCATGGGCCGGTCAGCAGGTACAACTTGCCATCCACAAGCACCGGCGGCACGCCGTAAATCGGGCGGAACGGGACGAGGTAGCGGTTCTTCCGCCACCCGCGACTGTCGCCTAAGGTGCACACGTCCACGTAGTGGCCACTATCGTCTCGTACGTGTTCCAGGAAGGAGAGCCGGAACAACTTGTACTCGCCGGTGGGCCGGCTGAACCCCAGAAGGAAGAGGTACCCGTCCATTTCTTTGAAGGAGATCGGAGGCGCCTGGGGCAGCGCCAGCGTCTCTCCGGTGGCCGGGTTGCACAACACCGCGGGGGACTCGCCGCCGGCAGCGGGCCCGAAGCAGATGAAGCCGTTGCAGACGTTGGTGGCGACGTAGCCCGTGCCCATGGACTCGGTGAGGAGGCGGCACATGCGCTTCGACGAGGTGACGCTGTAGATATTGGGCTGGAGGCTACCGCCATACACGCAGTTCACCGTCACGAGCAACGCCTCCGCGCCGCCGCCGGGCGAGGGCACGGCGTGCTCCTTGTCGTGGAGCCTGGGGAACGAGGGGTCCTTCACGACGCCGCGCCACTGCTTGGAGATGCATGAGGAGCGGGCCACGTCCCTGGTCGATAGCTTCAGCAAAATCTCCTCCACCATCTCCGTCGGGATGTGCCTGCTGCCAGCTTCAGGCAACTCCTGACGCCGTGGTCGTCTCATCGTTCGTTCAGTCGAACTGGATCGATTCGGCTGAAATCTGGGCAGCAGAGCTCTTATTTATGGCCTCCTTGGGCGTCTTCCCGGGTCCGGTAAGGTGTCGATCAATGGTTTCCTAAACCGAACGCTACCGACACTGAATCTGAATTGGACCCCTACCTCGCTGTCTTGTCTGCACCGCTGGTACCTAAAGTTGATCCGATACAGATGAGGGGGCCTTCCAATAGGTGCGCCAATGTGTATTTATTGTGTGTCGAAAGTTCGGCTTGTTCCATTTCATTTTTAGGGAAAACTAGCATAACGGCCCTCGCAAATGAGAGGGCAGCTCTTTATATTACTAAAATGACAGAGAAACCATTTACCGTTTGCCCATTTCATATACCCCACCTCATTATTTGTGATATTATAATTATACTACTCCACATGTGTAGTACTTTCTCTAGATCCTTTGTCGGCTGACTATGTGCTAATGTATTGTGTATTCCATCATGCATACTAATCGGACATTGGTAATAAACCATGTCCCTTGTTAGCATTATCACATCTTTTTCCTTGCTTGTAACGTGTCGAGACGTGTTTGCCCATGTCAATCTATCAAGAGAAGCATGTATTAGTGCATACTGTTATGACATACCCTCTCACTCGCTCTCGTTATAGGTTTGTGCTTTCTGAAAGCATCTCTTTTGCAGTAACTTAACTATGTTATGCACAAATAAAACGCATTAAGACATACATAGCATGGCTAAATTAATATGCGACACTTATTATGGATCAGAGGGAGTAGTATATTTTCTTTATATTCGAGAAATGAATAAAATAAAAAATATGAAGGTCTACGTATATGAGTTGTTAACTAATCAAAAAAAATTACTCTACCTTAGTAGGCGTTCAATTTTTTTTTTGTTATCCGTTCATCTCACGCAGATACGTATTCCGATTCAAACTTCTTCTTTTTTATTTACCGCAGACACACGCCTGGAGCCTAGACTGCACGTACGCCGTCAGCTCTGATTGGGTTGATTATACATTGTCGATTTGTCAATCGTTTCGGTTTTCACCTATATATTCTGATCCAGACCGTTAGTTCTTAAAGAAAAGAAATCTCAGCCAGACCTCTAGGTCTAAAATAAAATCATCCTGGTCTTTCAGTTTTGCCCCTCTTGTACGTGACAGATGCAAAGTTTTTACTTATATTAACCTTCCAATCGTTTAATCCAAAACTACGCATGTAACTTTCGGATCCTGGTCTCTTTAGTATGTCACGACTCAAACCTGTTAAAAGAATCTGTATAGCTCATGGACTCCATATAGCGCAAATCAGGTATGTGTGATAAAATATTTGGACTTCATAAGGCAAATCACGTTCAGCTATATTAGCTTTTGCAGATCCGATTGGAGTCCACGTGTAAAACAAAACGTATGTGTCTACCTGCACCTTTGAACATAAAACGTTATACCAGAAAGGTACGACTTAACGATTTTCATTAAATCTCAGCCGTATATTTTAGATCTATCAACTAAAATTAATTAAGATGATGTGGATTAACCAGGTGCCTCGAAAACTAACTCATTTTGCTTTTATAGTATATAATGGATAGATAGATAGATAGATAGATAGATAGATAGATAGATAGATAGATAGATAGATAGTTCTGTACTACTCGGCGTACATACTCCCACATTCAATATACTACATAGGTGAAGTATCTATACATATTATCGTTTTGAATATACTTTATTATTTAACATGGATAACTCAAAATGAGTTATGTGAATTTTTCATATATATTTTGTATTATTTGCATATATACTGCTTTTCTGAACGTAAAAATGGTATATTAAAAAACCGAGGACTCTGATGATATTTTTTTTGGGGGGTACTTCTTGTTTTGGGTTATCTTAGAATAATTAATGAGGTATGTAAAAAATTATAAATTGGTATTATGCCCTCGTATGTGAGTTATATTGCATAAGGGAGTATAAACAACCAGGAGTATATGATAGGAATCTTTTTATTTAAGTACACTTATACACAATCTCTGGGAGAAAACACTTAGGCTTTGCTTACTTTTAGCGTATTTGGAGTGTAGTGGAGTATTAGAGTGGATTATCCCTGATCCCCAAAATTCCCACAATGCGTCTACTAATCAGATTTTCGATAATCTGTATATATCTCACATGAACTGTCTCATTTTTGTCTAGATTAAATTCTATCTTATGCTAATGTTGTGGCTATACGTTGCATGTTGAGATAGAAAATAATTAATACATGTCAGTCAGAAGTGCGTTATATGAGATGTAGATATAAGCATTTGGAGAAGTAATTTCTTGTGGAAGTAAACTTAACATGTGAGAAAGTGTAGTGGTTATAGAACAATACAACAACAGTATTTTGCTCTGTACATAGAAGCAGTGAAAAATTCTTTACATACAGTTTTAGCACATTAACAGCAGCAGTACATGCCCATTTGAAGGATATATTTGGTCGTAGTATGAAAGTAGAAGAATACCCCGTGTGTTGCGGCTGAAATCTCTTTATGAAATTATTATTTAAATGGAATGGATATAAAACACATAAAATATCCAATTGTCAAGATTCAGTTGAACACAATACTCGAGATACTAAATTTGATTCATTTGAAATTAGTGAATATTTGAGGACTAAATATTATTGACGTGGACTATTATATGGCTTAAAAACAATAATTGTTAGTGGAGATGACATGGACAATTGATTGGCCAAAATAGTGCGTGATGTGGATAGATTGCATGTTGAGATAAAAAATAATTAATGCACTTAGTGAGATTTTGCTTTATGAGAGGTATAGATAGATACCTTTTTTTTTGCGAGGGAGGTATAGATAGATACCACCATAATTAAGTATTTCAGACATTCATCCCTGATTCAGTTTCGCGCCCATATAAACACAAAAAATTAATACAACTCCGACAATGTGAGCCAATCCATTGATTCAGTTTCAGCTCGTACCCACCACCTTCAGTTCCAGCGTCCATCTCAATTTTCGAACAGAGACAAAACTGACCAAACCATGGACTGCCTGCGTTTCATGTAGAGCTTCGTCATTGGTGGCTCAACTGATCCCACCATAACTTCCATAGTAGGACATTTCTTCCAACTTCGCAACCGCTGGATCAACCCTAACGAGTGTCACATCATAGACAAAACATTTGTGATCATCCCGCATGCCATTGCTGAATCCGATGGTGCTGTGTCCTTCACGTTCCCTCAATGCCCGCTTATTTCCAGAGTTAGGCGAAAGCGGGAGTAGAGATCTTCAGAGTTTGTACGCTAACATCTTCAGATAGATTATATTTCTAGTCGGATGTCGGAACCGGAATTAATCTCTTTGCAACGATAATTCTAGTCTGACTCTGCTTCACCCCAATTACGATTAGGATCACACTATTAGGATTTATAAACAAGGGAGGGCTGGCACCCTGCTTTAATCTTGATGTGTTGAGCGGCTCACCAAACGAGACCAAATCGTCGACATCGCCATCCATGGCTGCTCAGCAGGTCAACCAGCAAAGAAACCAACTCTGTCGCGTATAAGTATACTAGCAAACTTGCCCGTGCGTTGCAACGGGAGAAAAAAACCGCAGTGGAAGCGCCGTAGCGCGTAAAGTAAGTTCTCGTCGGCATGGCGGTGTCGCCGTGTTAGATCATGCTCGCCAAGATGAAGAAGTTTAAATATATCTTGCTTGGTTTGGATGTAGATATCAAGTAGTGGAAAATTGAAATAGGACCAGATAATAAAAATAGTGTCGTATTAAACTGTCAACGTAATAAAGTTGTTATTTAGTTGTTCCATTCGGACAATGTATATACAATGATGTGACTCTGTGAAAATATTCATTGGATATATCGGAATATTTATATAACAATTTGCACACATTAATAACAACAATCCATCTACGCTCTTAGACATGGGAATTAGTTTATCGACAATCCAAATGACTCTGTAATGTGGCTGTTCACAGCAGTGTGTTTGGATCTTGCCTGATATTGCATCTATTACAACAATGGTCCCATGAAATGAGCAACACGATGTATTAGCCGATAATTCTATCTCCTTTAAGAAGCAACTCTAACGATCAAGAATAGTGGTAAGTGGTACCAAATCAGGCAAGGCAATCATACAATTCGAGATTTCATTACCGGCTTACTGCCGCACAAGTACAGATTCAGTATAGGCAGCTGCATATTCGAGCGAAAGTTAAATTATATTGTCGGTGACAAAGGAAAAACAAAACTTGAGGTGATACTCCAGTTGATACGAGAGAAGCATTTAGCATCTTCAGCCTCCGTTTGCCAGACGCCTTCCCTCCACCGCCGCCAAGGCCATCGCCAAAGACCGACATATCTGAAAGTCAAAGGCAAGAAATCATCAGAGGGGAAGGTGAGGAACTGCCCTCCGTTCGGGATCGGCCCAACCAAGTGATTGTGAGCCACGCACACTGAACTTAGACAAGAAGGTGAGCTCTGTCAAGGATGATGAAATGGATCCACTGAGATTATTGGAGGACAGATCAAGAACCTCCAAATTCTCCATCCTCGAGAGTGCATCAGGAATGCTTCCACACATGACATTGTTGCTCAGATCCAGCACATGTAGCTCCTTCAAGTTACCAAACTCACGTGAGATAGTCCCATTCAGACCATTGTTGTTCAAGAACAATGACGGCGGAAAATTCGAGAGCTGGTTATATTGCCGCCCACTTGTGCTTCTGTTATGCTTTACGTACAATGGCATGCTAGTGAATGCAATACCCGGCGAATGCCTGGCCGTCACAAGGCTCTTCAGCTGTGTCAAGCTCTTCCGTAGCTCGCCAACCAAGGAATTGTTCGAGAGATCTAAATAGCTCAAGTGGTCAAACTCACCAATCCACGACGGGATGGTGCCGACCAATTGGTTTCAGGACAAATCTAGCACCTCTAATTTCTTGCACTGAGAAAGCCATTCAGGAACCCTTCCCCTTAGAGCATTGGAGAGCGAGAGCATGGAGAGCGACACGAGCCGGCCATAATCCTCTGGCAATTTCCCGGTCAATCTGTTCTTGGCAAAGCTGAGCGACTTGAGCTCAGGCTAACGGGGAGTGATTCATTCAGGTGGTTCGTTGCAAGGTCAACAGAAGCAAGCAGCGGCATACCAGAGAAGTTGACATGAGCAACTGGACCAGATAGCGAGTTGTTCCGGAGGTTGAGGTCGCGGAGAGACGACGTCACGTAGCACATCCGGGAGCCGCCCGGAGAAGCGGTTCAGGGACAAATCCAGCAAGGTGAGGTTTCTGAGCTCGCGGAGGCGTGAGCTCACCTGGCCGGCGAGCCCGTTGGAGGCGAGGGAGAGCTTCCGCAGCCCGGCGAGGCCGAAGATCGCGGCGGGGAGGGCGCCCGAGAAGGAGTTGGCGCCGAGGAAGAGCTCCTGGAGCGTGGCGGCGCAGGGCGGCGGGGTGGCGGACGAGGGCAGCGCGCCGGCGAGGCGGTTGCCGGAGAGGTCGAGCACCCGCAGGGCCGGCGCGCCGGCGCAAAGGTCGGGCCCGAGAGCGCCGGAGAGGGATTTGTTGCTGGAATTGAAGGCGACCAGGCCCGGGAGCGCGGCGAGGTCGGGCAGCGAGCCAAGGAGCAGATTCGAGGACAGGTCCGCGGCGCGGAGCCCGGGGATGGCGGCGACTGGGGAGACGCCCCCGGAGAGCGCGTGCGGCTGAGGTCGAGCTCCCGGAGCCGCGCGAGGCCGGCGCGGCAGTCTCTTTGACCACGGCTGGGGTATTCTTTTTTCGTTTGCATAGAAACAACGAACTGGTATGTCTCTTTGGCGGTGGCAGATGTAGTAATATTTTTTAACATGTAGGGGTAATATTGGAAACTTAAAAAACATACCATGACCATCACCACCTCTAGCCATATTATATAGTAGAGATAATCAGCGGAAAACCCCTCTAGGTTGCACCTCCAAAAGCGCGCGTGACAAGACAACAGACCGCCATGGCGCCGAGGTTCCCGCCGGTCTCGACCTATGACACGTCGCTGCGGACGCGGCACACGGCCGCCGCGGACCTCGACGGCACGCTGCTCGCCTCCTCCTCGGCGTTCCCGTACTACTTCCTTGTGGCGCTCGAGGCCGGGAGCTACCTCCGCGCGCTGGCGCTCCTGCTCGTCTCGCCGCTCCTCCTGGTCCTCTACGTCGGCGTCTCCGAGGCCGCCGCCATCGCACTCCTCGTCTTCATCACCTTCGCTGGCCTCCGCGCACGCGACGTCGAGGCCGTGGCCCGCGGCGTGCTCCCACGACACTACGCGGCTAGGGTGCGCGCCGACACGTGGGAGGTGTTCCGCTGCGCGGGAGCCGAGCGGCGAGTCGTGGTCACCGCTTCCCCCGCCGTCATGGTGGGGGAGTTCGTGCGGGAGTTCCTGGGCGCCGAGGTGGCCGGGACGGAGCTCGAGACCTTCGCGGGAGGGAAGCGGTTCACGGGGCGGATCAAGGCCGTGCTCGTCGGCAAGAGGAAGAGGGAGGTGGTGGAGAAGCTATTTGCTGGCGGGGATATGCCGGACGTCGGGCTCGGTGACCGCGAGAGCGATCACGACTTCATGGCCATCTGCAAGGTAACAAACCATCGACTTCGACGATGCCACCTTTATGAGAACTTGCCTGTGGCAAGATGGTTAGGTGGGTGGTTGTACCCCCAGCCCACCAGAGTTCAAACCCCAGGTTTGACGCTGGTGTTTCTCATTTAAGGCGGAATATTCTTCAGTGGGAGGCGACGTTCCCGTCGACAGCGAGGCGCCCGTGGTGACTTCGTCAATCTCAAGACTCGACCCGCCGGCTCAGTCTCTCGGAGGTGCTCATAGGGGTAGGGTGTGCGTGCGTGCGTTCATAGGGGTGAGTGTGTGCGCGTGTATATGAGCGCTTGCGTTGTACTGTGTTTCGCAAAAAAAAAAAAAAAAGACGATGCCACCTTTATTTTCTATATAAATTCAGCATCCATGTGACTCATTTGTTTCCCGCGCAGGAAGCATACATGGTGCCGACAGACAAGCGCGCGCCGCGGGCGTCCCTGGACTCGCTTCTGTCGCGCGCCATCTTCCACGATGGCCGCCTCGTCTGCCGCCCGGACCCGCCGCAGGCATTCTTCGCGCTAGCCTACCTCCCATTGGGCTTCGTCATCGCGCTCTTCCGCGTCTTCCTCAACCTCCCTGTCCCACCCTACCTGGTCCACCACACCTACGCGCTCATGGGCATCCGCCTGTCCGTCCGCGGCACGCCTCCGCCGGCGCCATGCCCTGGAACGCCAGGCTCACTCCTCGTCTGCAACCACCGGACCGCGCTGGACCCAATCATCCTCAACATCGCGCTCGGCCGCCCCGTCACCTGCGTCACCTACAGCGTCAGCAAGCTGTCGACGGCCATCTCGCCCATCCCGGCGGTGGCGCTGACGCGGGACCGGGCCACGGACGCGGCGCGCATCGCGGCGCTGCTCGACGCCGGCCGCGACGTCGTGGTGTGCCCGGAGGGGACGACGTGTCGGGAGCCTTTCCTGCTGCGGTTCTCGGCGCTGTTCGCGGAGCTCACGGACAGGATCGTGCCGGTTGCGCTGGAGGCGAAGCAGGGCACGTACTACGGGTCCACGGCCAGGGGCTGGAAGTTCCTGGACCCCTACTTCTTCTACATGAACCCGCGCCCGGGGTACCAGGTCACGTTCCTGCCGGCGCTGCGGCCGGAGGAGACGTGCGGCGCCGGTGGGAGGAGCGCCGTCGACGTGGCCAACCACGTGCAGAGGGTCATCGCCAAGGAGCTCGGGTACGAGTGCACGACGCTCACGAGGAAGGACAAGTACATGAAGCTCGCCGGCAATGACGGCAGGGTCGCACCGGCCGCCGCGCCGGGATCCAACGACAAAAAGTTTGCATGAAGGCAACTCCACAGAACCATGTAGTACTAGCAAACGCAGATTGATCGATCTGAATATATGCTTCTGCTTGTAGCAAAATCTTACTGTTATTTGTTAATATGATGTTTAAATTAGAAGCATAGTGTCCTTGAATTGGCATGCATAGAATCTATGCAAAATGAATGGTAAGATTAATCAATGATTAAGATCAAACGACACTAACAAGGTCTCCAACCAACACACTACCATAGCTGAAAAAGAAATCTACAACACTGTAAGAGTGGTTGAACTAGGGAGTCTTTAACCCGATTAATAGAAAATTCACCACACCATGCTCTTCAAAAAAGAGACTTGGCCATGGCAGCAGCTGGGTGAATGACGGGATGAAATAGATGCATGCACGATACACTGCATGATAATATAGCTAAGTTCATGCATTCTCTTCCTTTGTCGGAAATCCATTTCGTGTTCTGGGTGCAGATGCACCCATTGCTCAAAAAACAATTTTCAAAATGTCAAAGAATTTAAAATAAAAAATTCAGATGTACTTTAAGACATTGTATGTTAGCACAGAAAGTTTCGCGATGAAAATACATTTTTCATGACCTATACAAAAAAGACAAATCCGGATGCTCCAAAATGATTCTGTATGAGACATTTTTTTGTCTTTTTTGCACAGGCCGCAAAATAAGTTTTTGCTTCACGAAACTTTCTGTGCTAACAAAAAATGTTCTGATGTCTATCCGAATTTTTTCTGGAATTTTTGACATTTTTTAAGAAAAATAGAAAATGTTTTACATAATGGGTGCATCTGCACCCATGACCCGAATCGCCGTATCCTTCCCTTTGTTGTTTTCTTTCAGACTACTCACTGTGAGAGTGACTAAGGTAAACATAGATGCCACCTAAATAAAAAAGATGATGTGTCAGAAGAAAAGAGACAATTGGAATAACATAGCTAGTTAACATGACATATCACTTCCCAAAACAAGATGAGGCTACCACTAGGATTTGAGCAATCCATAGCGCACAGATTGTGTGTTTTCTGGTAAATGGACAGTACTGGCATTTGCTACAATGACATGACGGTAGCAAGTTTTTTCATTGACGTCCCAACATAGCCCACGCCAGTGATATATCGGGGCCCGCATGTCGTATCGGGATAGGTTACTACCGGCGTGTCAACTAGCTATAGCCCACACCATTAACGTCAGAGGTAATTACTGGCGCGTCGTGGACATCACACGCAAGTACTATCTTAGCTGCCAGGTCATTCGGGTCCACTTAACATCGGCGTAGTTCGAACTATCGCATGCCAGTGATACCTAATAATCCTTGGCGGGAGGATTTTCCCAAGCTGGTGATATTGTCAAGAATGTGGCCTCAAATAACACCGACGTGAATTCGGTGTGGCCTGCCGGTAATTACCGGCCGGACGGCTATTAGCAGTTTCCTCGTAGTTATTGTGAGTCTTCTACTCCACTGTACTTTGTCGCACATAGTATTAAAAACTTCCTCGGCCCGGCAACAAATAAATAATTCTCTCGCCCCACACATATCAAAGAATAGGAAGATGTGAATTGATTTGATTGTAATATTTTTAGCCATATTTACCTGGTTACAATATTTGGTGACCCGTATAATAATAAGAGATCATGTGACATAAAAATAACTTTGAATACCTACCCTTAATGTCGATGGATATGGCATTATATTCCAGATATAAAAGGCATGAGCTAAAATAGTCTGATAAAAAAGTCCCTGATATTGGTTACTATATTTGGTAAAAAAAACTATAAATAAGAGATGAATAAATATATAAATAACTATCAAATCGCTAATTGAACTTGGAAGATATATATTCATTATATCCCTAAAATGTACCGCTAGTTATGTTCGTGGGTGACACATCCTTTGGAACCAAATAGGAATAAGCCGTGAGCCACTTATTCAGCTAAATCAAACAAGGCGCCATCAAACAAACAAGAAATCTGTGAGCACATTTCTGTGTTGCTCAGTCAAACGACACTATTCTTTGAATCAATGCGGCATTTACCTGTGTAGTTTTCTGAAGAATTAAAATATCCAGAGACAATGTTTAGTGATAAAATGGTATTCTCCTAGCAAGATATTCTAAAAAAAATACGATAAAATAATCCAACACATGAGCTTCTGCACTAAGTTGTCCTTAAGAATGAGATTTCAGAAATGGAAAGATTTCTCGATCTTCAACAAAACCTGCGTGACATGTGAATAGTGTGCCCTTCGCCTTCTCATTGTCTTGTCTGCTAGACTTTATTAAATGCTGCTTGCTAGGTGGGACAAAATCTTGGGTGTGTTCTTCATGAAAATATGATATCCAATATTTTCCATCCTTCATACGCTTCACATTTATCGTGGCCTCACAACCACATCTAGTGATCTTTCGTGCATGTGTCGCTTTCTTCTCTCCATTCAAAGCCATCTTCGGTTCCTCTTTTGTTGTTCGGAAACCTTATTTTGCACAAAGAAAGCGCCTCCACACTACCACATTGTCTACAATCTTATGTCCAATTCGAACTGAAAATCCAACGTTGCGTGCATAGGCCTTGTAGAACTCCTCGACCGCTTGCAGACTATAAAATGTCATACCTACAGCTGGCTTTATGTTGTCATCGCATTCTTTTGTACATGATGAACCCTAAGAATTGGAACACTCGTTAGTCATACAAGTTAGTATCTAGTACGAAATGTGAACAAAATTGCAATGTTACTCCCAAACTGGGCCACTTGTAGCTCTTTTCTTGGGTTTACTGAAGTTATCCATGTCTACTGGGGGAAGAAGTATTTCCCTATCATCCTTTCCTCCCTCATTGCAATCATGGGAAGCATCACAGCCAAGCAACGAGAAAGATAAAGTGTGATATTTCCATTGGCGTGGCCAAGCGCCATCGAAGGAGAAACAAAGCAGAAAACATGAGACGTGCTTACCTGTGAAATGCTTCCACGATGCAGTTGCATGGAAGGGGACAAAGGATCGGCGCCTTCGTTTATTACGAGAGACGGCATAGACGCGTACTCTGAAGGGCGAGTCACAACCGCCGGGTCGCAAGGGCGGCCGTCTATCCCCTCTAGGCGCCAGTCAAAGGGGTAGATCGACAGGTTTGACTTTTTTCTACCGGTTGTAGGGTTTCGCCGTACCGGGGGTCCGGAGCATTGGAATCTCACCAAAAATTATATATATTATCGAGAAACATAATTAAGTGAAGTAAATGAACGTACTAGAAGCCTTAACAAAGAAAATAAACAAAGCAAGCATATCAAAACAAAACAAATAAAGGGGGCTAGTGCGAACACATGGTTTGCCCTATGATACGAACAAAGGCACACGGCAAAGGAGATACGTGCCGTGTGCTCCTTTTATACACACGCTATAGCGTTTCTCGCGAATTTATTTAGAGCGCGGAAAATGAGCCGCCGCGACGGTAATAAAATTTGGCCACTCTTTGCCATGAATTATTGGAGAGCGTGGCAAAGTTGCGGATCTGGTCAACTGATGTGCCGTGCGGGCATATAAATCTTTGCCGAGCGGACTAGATTTGACGTGCGTTTTGTGTCAATTTTGTCGTGATCTATACTTTGCCGTGTGCTCTCAATCTTCTCTGCCGTGCTTCAGTGTTGTGTCGTGCTTCATTGTTGTGTCGTGAGCCTTCTATTTCCTGCACAACAAAGTACGCTTTGCCGTGTTCCAAGAAATGGCCGCACACGGCGAAGACTTGTCCTCACGGGAAAGACAAATTTTCCGTAATGCGAAGCCCGCAACGAGGGGGATCACGTTCAACTCAGCGATTTCGGGCGGGGCAAGAGGAGGTGAAGGGATAGGGCTCATGGCAGGGTCCTAAGGAGTGCTAGGGCACACGGAAGGCGGAGGGCTAGCGTCCACGGCGATCGGCTCGGGATGAGACTCCATGACGGACAGGTCGTGGTCTCGTGGATGGATCGTGTTTTGTGTTGTGTTTTTTTCTGATTTTTTTTAAGAATATCAGTAATGGGAGGGGGCTATCCGGAAAAGCGTGTTTAACCGGCGTGAGCGTTCCCCCACTTTTGATCTCGTCTTTTCAGCTAACACCAGTTTTCACATGATACTTCGCCTATATATATTGTGGTTTGAGGGAGCAAAGCATCTTGATAGTGTTGGTCATAAAATATTTTGTCCCATACGCAAGTACAAAAAACAAGTTTGCATTCATCGGCCGCATGGACAAGTACATGAAGCATGCATACGCACTAGCCGTATTGCTGGTGCTTCTTCCCATGTACTTTGCTACACATGCACAGTGTAAGTCCATGTTATTTCTATACTTGTGTTGATTTCTGTTCTTTCCCATGTTAAACTTCCAATTCAATCTCTTGGTCGTTGGACGATTTGTCTATACGTTTTTGTTCTTTGGATGTGTATCGCTAATGTTTGTTAGATGATCGTGTTTTTTCTTTCTTGTTGGATCGATCAATTTCTTGTTCGCCAACAATAACAAAAGATTTTTATGTAAATATGATGTATTATTGTCTATTCAATAGGCGGAAGCATGGAAGATGTGGATAACAGGAAGATTAATTTGCCATACGGACTGTGCAGCCGTCATCAATTGATAGCTTGTGCCAAGGGATCTTGCTTCTGCTGCTTGGTAACCAGTCAATGCTATAAGACAATGGACAACTGCAACGCTGAATGTGTCAAATCATCATCCTATTCGGCCATACTAGAGCCTGCAAACAATGCTCCTTTGGCCTCCTATAAGGTTTAATTACATGATGATCTGCATTTATAAAAATAAAATATGTTATTAGAAGTGATAACACCGATTGATGTTCTTTGATAAAAATCAATGCTAAATAAGAGGTGATATTGTAGTTGATGTACTATGTAAGCAACATTAACTTGCTTATTATCACACATGATGTATTTCTCGGTTTCCTAATGCTATAGCTGGATGTCAAATCCTTGATTACCCATGTATCCGAAATCATATATGGATATTGTCCAACAATCAAAAATATATTTTTGACTACGAGTTATGCAAAAAAAAAAAACAGGCAACCAAGACAGTAAAATGGCTACCAAGAAATATCGTAGAGAACTTTGCTGCCAAGAAAAGTGAAATATGTAACGACTCAAGATCATGTCTGTAAATCTGACGTTTCACCTTATCAGGATGCCTAAAATTTGGTGTAGATTAAAAACAACACATGATATATCATTTTAATAATATCTATAAATATGTTTATTTTGATAACAAAGCGAAATTGTGGGTTCCATATGGAAATAGACGACTCCTCTGACCATTGGGAATGTAGTCGCGAGCTGGATATAGCTAATCACCGACGTGTCGTTTTAGGCATCACTGGCGAGAAACCGACGTAACGTTATACGAGTGCTA
Source organism: Poa pratensis (assembly GCA_947311845.1). NCBI lineage: Eukaryota > Viridiplantae > Streptophyta > Magnoliopsida > Poales > Poaceae > Poa > Poa pratensis. The sequence goes on along the minus strand of CAMZMU010000119.1, from coordinate 16,271,248 downwards.
TGTAGTATCACCAGCGTCCGGGAGGCAACGTAAGCCCGGTGCACGGTACACAAGTGCTAGATTATATCACGGAGGCCACGACGGTACTAAGATTTTAAGTATTTCACACAAAAGCGGTCGTCGCCGGTGATGCAGCTGGTTACCGCCGCTCCACTGGCTAGCTATTCATGCCGCCGGCTCTTGCGGGGGCGTCCTCATCACAGCGCCGCCGCCACCCCCCTTCACCGTGCTCCCCCACCGCCGCTGGCCTGCGCCGCTGATACGTCCATTTTGCATCACTATTTTATATCATAATTTACTGTTATTCATCGATATATTTCATATTTAGAAGTGTTACTTATGTTATTTTACCTATTTTGCATGTTTGATGATTATTGGAGAAATAAACACCGGAGTCAGAATTCTGCTGGAAAAAGCGCCGTCGAGATGCATTATTTCTGAAGATCAATATATTGAGGGAGACATACTCAAGTTCCTATTTTACCAGATGATGGAGGAGGCCAAAAGGAGAGGCTGAGATGGGCCAAGGTGGGCCCTCCTCACCAGCTGGCGCGGTGGGACCCCCTGCCGCACCGCCATGTGGTTTGGGGGCCCAGGCCCATCCCAGCCGTCGCCCCTTCGCGTACTTGACCCCCTCGGAACCCTAAGCCACGGGGGAGGACCATCGAAATATTCCGCCGCCTCCACGGGGCGGAAAACACCAGAGAGCAAAAAGCTCCCTGCAGGAAGAAATCTGCCGGGGGAAATTCCCTCCCGGAGGGGGAAATCGTCGCCATCGCCACGTCATCGAGCTGGACTTCATTGGGATCATCATCATCATCTCCACCGCCGACTTCCCCATCACCGCTGCTGCACTCCGTTCCGCTGTAACATCTAGGGTTGAATCTTGTTCATTCCATAGGGGAAACTCTCCCGGTGTTAATTACTCCTTGTTATTGATGCTATTGGGTGAAACTATTGGATTAAGATTTATGTTCAGATTGTTATTCATTATCATATCACCTCTGATCATGTTCCATATGATGTCTCGTGAGTAGTTCGTTTAGTTCTTGAGGACATGGGAGAAGTCTTGATGTTAGTAGTGAAGTATGTTGAGTAATATTTAATGGTTTGATGCTTAAGTTGTGGTGTTATTCTTCTAGTGGTGTCATGTGAACGTCGACTACATGATACTTCACCTTTATGGGCCTAGGGGAATGCATTGTGTATTCGTTTGCTAATTGTGGGGTTGCCGGAGTGACAGAAACCTGAACACCCGTTGGTATATCGATGCATGAGGGATAGCAGGATCTCAAAGTTTAAGGCCGTGGTTAGTTTATCTTAATTACTTTCTTGTATTTGCGGATGCTTGCAAGGGGTATAATCAGAAGTATGTATTAGTCCTACGAAGGGCGGTGCATTAGCATAGGTTCACCCACACAACACTTATCAAAACAATGAAGATTAATCAACTATATGAAGCGAAAGCACTTGACAATATTCCGTGTGTCCTCAAGAACGTTTGGTCATTATAAGTACATCAACCGGCTTGTCCTTTGCTGTAGAAAGGATTGGGCCACTCGCTGCAACTATTATTACTACACTTTATTTACTTGTACTTTATTTATCGGTCATATCAAAAACTCCTAAAAACTTGTCTGTGAGCATTTACAGTGAATCCTTCATCAAAACCAGTTGTCAACACCTTCTGCTCCTCGTTGGGTTCGACACTCTTATTTCTCGAAAGTACTACGATACACCCCTATACTTGTGGGTCATCAGCCGCGGAGGTGGCGGGCCCACTCCCAAAGGGGGTGGGGGCTGACCAGCACTCGCAGGGTGGAGGTCGCCCGGTTTGGGTGCATGGCGGCCGGAGATGTGGATCATGGGCGGCGGCCCAGCGCCTCGCCGGCGTGCGGACGTCGTGGCGATGGTGGATGCAGCCTTCTGGCTGCAGAGAAGAGGAGCGAGGCGGCGGCGCACGCCCCTGGTCGGATGTTGCCCCGAGCGGTTCCCGATCTGGGCCGGCGGGCCCCGATCGCGACCGACGTGAGGGTGGCAGCTGCTTGCTCACCGGCGGAGTAGGGCCTCCCGGTTCCCCTCACCTCGATCTGCTCGCCTTGTCTATGGTGGTGCAGTTCTTCCTCGACTGCGTGCGGGTTCTCCCGTGGAGCTCTTCCCTGCTCGGGTGCGGGGCTCTCCGGGTACCGCAGGGCCCTGGCGGCCGGTGGTGCGGCGTACGAGGCTCGTGTGGAGCTCGGGGTGCATAGAAGCTGCGTCTTCTTCCCCGCCCACGTAGGTGTCCGGCCACATTCTAGCAGGCCATTCCCTGCTTTCTCCGGCTTTGGCAGCCATGCGTCCCTCTCCGTGGAGCTTGGTCCTGCTTTGCTGCGGGGCTCTCCCAGATCCCTTGCCGGTTGGCAGGCGAGTTGGGCCTGCGCGGGTCGTCGTGCCACTTCCGGCAGCCTGCGTGGTCTGATCTGGAGGAATGGAGGTTGTGCTCCATTCTAGCTTGTGCTTATGGTGTGTCTAGAGGTGGCTGGAGCACCATGTCTCGGAGTGGGTGGTCGGAAGCAATGTCCGAAATTGTGTCCTCCTAGGTCCTTTTGGTGGCTTCTCCGGTGGTATTTTGGGCTTCGATGAAAACTGTGCAAGGCGGCGGCCATTGCCGGTGACGACGACACCTACGGGTGCCCTTCCTGAAGGCGTCATCTTGAGGCCCTTACCGTGTGCTGGTTCCATCCATCCGCCTCAACCTGCTCCCCTCGGTTCTCGGTTTGGTCGAGTCTTTTGCAAAGTTTGGGTATTGGCGAAAGCTTTGTAGGTCCTTGGACTCTACCAGCGATGATGACGTTCATGAGCGTCATGTTCCTTCTAGGAGGCGTCGTTTGAATCCCCTCATTTGGATTCTCGTCTTGCTAGTCTCCGGTGGGTGGTGGTGGTGGCGTGGTTGAGGTTTGTTTGGAGGTGCATGTTTCATCCTTGCTTCTGTGCAACAGAAGACGACGCACTCATTCATCTGGATCAAGCAATAGTCTTTGGTGTAGTGCTTCATTTAGTTTTGCTTGACTCCCTTATCTTTTGTAGTCTTGTGTTGTTTATGTTCCTGGGTTTGTTGCTGGCATCCCAGTGTGTGTAATCTGTAACTCCTAGCCGGTTGATGACTTCGTTAATTCAAAGCCGGACTCATTCTGAGCCTTCCGTCTCAGCTTTTCATGCCGCCTAAGCTCGAGAAGGTGCGCGGAGGCTCGCTCACGTCGCGTGACCGCGCTCGTGCGCGGCCCATTGGCTACTATTGGCACATCGTTAATTGGCAGGGACCGCGCTAGTCGTCTTGTCCGCTGCTGGCAACAATCGTCCTCGTCACGGCGCAAGCCGTCGTAGGCCCGTAGCCACCGCGGTCATTCGGAGACACTATTCACTGAGGCCTCCCTGTTGACCTCTCGACGAACGTCGTCGTCCTCGCAGCCGCGGTGGGACGTTGCTGAGGCGAAAGTTCTGTTCTCCGTGGAGGCCTGCTCGCCAAGGTTGAGGGCTCGTTTGATTCGTAGGATAGTAAAAGTGTAGGAATAGGAATTTCATAGGATTGGCATGGCATGTCTAATTGAATCCTATAGGAAGAGCAAGTTTGTTTGATTGTGGTGAAGGAATTTTTCCAAAAGGTTGGACCTCATGTTATTTTCTTATGAAGTTTGCACTACAAGATTCCTATAGGAATTTTTCCTATAGAAAATGATCCTATGAATCAAACGGCTCCGAAGGAAAAATTCCCATAGGATTCCAATCCTTTAGAAATCCTCTGCTATTCCTACAAATTAAACAAGCCCTGAAGCTCTCATGTCCGTGGAGGCCCAGCTTACCGAGGTCGAAGCCCTGCTTGCCGGGAGAGATGGACGCGCTCGGATTTAAACAGTGGGAGCTCCACCCTGTTTTGGAAAGATTTTTGGCATGGAGATACTCTGGCTCTGCTCTCAGGCCATTTCCGACACCTCTATTCGCATACTTTGGAGGAGGATTCGTCGGTTGCCGACATGGCTGTAATTTCTCACACTAGTGATGTTTTTGCGCTGCCACTCTCTGCCCAGGCGTATGAAGAATATGATAAGGTTGTTGATATTTGTCATAATCAAATGATGGACGAGACACAGACGGATTTGAGGTTGTTTCCCTGGAACACCAATATCTACTCAGCTGCACGGTACTACAAATTTATTTTTGCTCGTGTGGAGTGTGATCCGTTATTCAAAGCAATTTGGAAGTCCAAATGCCTTTCCAAGCTAAGAGTCTTTTTGTGGCTCCTCTTCTATGATCGATTAAACACCAAAGATCTCATGACCCGTAAACATTGGCAGCTCGATGATGGGGGTATGCAATAATATGCTGGGAGTATATCCAGTGGCAATGGGCCTTTCCAGACCCATGCTCGACAGAGTTAAACAAGCCATGCATGGGTGGTTTCACGGGACCATGTTTTCTGGATTAAGATTTATGTTCAGATTGTTATTCATCATCATATCACCTCTGATCATGTTCCGTATGATGTCTTGTGAGTAGTTCGTTTAGTTCTTGAGGACATGGGAGAAGTCTTGATGTTAGTAGTGAACTATGTTGAGTAATATTTAATGGTTTGATGCTTAAGTTGTGGTGTTATTCTTCTAGTGGTGTCATGTGAACGTCGACTACATGATACTTCACCTTTATGGGCCTAGGGGAATGCATTGTGTATTCGTTTGCCAATTGTGGGGTTGCCGGAGTGACAGAAACCTGAACACCCGTTGGTATATCGATGCATGAGGGATAGCAGGATCTCAAAGTTTAAGGCTGTGGTTAGTTTATCTTAATTACTTTCTTGTATTTGCGGATGCTTGCAAGGGGTATAATCACAAGTATGTATTAGTCCTAGGAAGGGCGGTGCATTAGCATAGGTTCACCCACACAACACTTATCAAAACAATGAAGATTAATCAACTATATGAAGCGAAAGCACTTGACAATATTCCCGTGTGTCCTCAAGAACGTTTGGTCATTATAAGTACAACAACCGGCTTGTCCTTTGCTGTAGAAAGGATTGGGCCACTCGCTGCAACTATTATTACTGCATTTTATTTACTTGTACTTTATTTATCTGTCATATCAAAAACTCCTAAAAACTTGTCTGTGAGCATTTACAGTGAATCCTTCATCAAAACCGCTTGTCAACACCTTCTGCTCCTCGTTGGGTTCGACACTCTTATTTATCGAAAGTACTACGATACACCCCCTATACTTGTGGGTATCAAGACTATTTTCTGGCGCCGTTGCCGGGGAGTGTAGCGCTATTGGTAAGTGGAATTGGTAAGGGAAACATTTATTGTACGTGCTGTTTTTATTTTTGCCTGCTGCTATATCTCATTATGGAGGGGTCTTCTCTTGAATTCCTATTTGGGAAAACAACTACCACTGCTAAGGTAGTAGAGGAGGCGCCAGATGAGCAGGTAATACCGTTCAAAATTCCTATGAAAATTGTTGAACGTGTCACAAATAACCGCTATGCAGGAGATGGAACTGTCCATCCTGGAGATCATTTGTTATTTCTGCATGAATTGTGCGAGTTATTTAAGTGTGCAGGTATCTCGATGGGAGAAGTTAAGAAGAAATTATTCTCTCTATCACTGTCTGGTAAAGCTGCACATTGGTATAAACTGCTGAAGAATGGGTATTCTCTTGGATGGGAGGAAATTGTACCTCTCTTTTACTCCAAATTCTATCCTCCAAGTGAGATTCATAAGGATCGGAACCTCATATATAACTTCTGGCCCTATGATGGAGAGAGTATCGCTCAAGCGTGGGGGAGATTGAAGGCATTAATGCTCAAATGTCCCATTCATGAGCTTCCTGGTAATATTGTTATTGATAACTTTTATGCAAGACTCTCCTTTCAAGATAAAACTCTATTGGATACCACTTGTGCTGGATCGTTCACTCGTAATAAAGAAGAGTTTAAGTGGGACCTTCTTGATCGGATTCAGGAGAACACTGAAGGATGGGAGAATGACAAAGGTAGGGAGTCAGGTATAAACTATGACTTTGAGTGTGTTAAAATTTTATGGATACTGATGATTATCGCAAAATTAGCACTACTTATGGTCTTGACTCTCAAATTGTTGCAAACTTTTATAAAGCCTTTGCTTCCTATTTCGGTTTGCCGAAGGAGGGTTTTAAAAATTATCATGAACCATATAAAGATGAATCTGTTTCTCATATATCTAAAGGTGTTGAGGTTAATGTTGATCGCATTATTCCAGAACCTTATATTGAAAAAGTTCCTTTTCCTAATAAGATTAAGGAACATACTATCATAACTGGTGTTGTTAGTAAAAGTAATAAGAAAACTACCAAACCTGATGAGCAAATAACTGTTGAACCTGTTGTAGCATTGGTTAAAGATCTTGTCACTGAAAATTTAGAAGATAGACACATTATCTTTTGTGAGGATGCTTCTAATATTGTCTCACATCCTAAAAGTTCTAGGAAGTCTAGTGTTCCTGTGCTTTCTGTTAGGATAGGTGATCATTGCTATTATGGTTTATGTGATATTGGTGCAAGTTCTAGTGCTATTCCTTATGAGCTTTACAGGGAAATTATGCACGAAATTGCTCCTTGTAAACTTGAAGAGATTGATGTGGTTATTCAGCTTGCTAATAGGGAAACTATCTCTCCAATTGGTATCATTAGAGATGTCGAAGTCCTTTGTGGTAAGACTAAATACCCTGCTGATTTTCTTGTACTTGGGTCGGCTGCCAATGATAGTTGTCCTATTATTTTTGGTAGACCTTTTCTGAATACTTGTGGTGCTGTTATAGATTGTAAGAAAGAGAAAATCTTTACTAAATTTGCTGGTGAATCTTATGAATTCAATTTCTCTAAATTTGCTAAAGCACCTTATGAAACTGAATTGCCTAGTGAGGATTTTGAAATTGCTCAACTTGCATCTATTGTTCTTGCTCCTAACAATGCTTTGCAGCAACATATGGAGAATCATGAAAGTGAGAACTTCAGGGAAGAAAGGAATGAGCTTGATGAAGTATTCCTTCGTCAACCTATGCTCAAACACAATTTACCTGTGGAAGATTTGGGTACCACAATGCCACCCAAGGAGGATCCTGTTTTTGATTTGAAACCTCTGCCTGATAATCTTAAATATGCTTATATTGATGATAAGAAAATATATCCTGTTATTATCAGCTCTAAACTTTCAGGTACAGAGGAGGAAAGGTTATTGGGAGTGTTGAGGAAACACCGCGGAGCTATGGGATATACTCTTGATGACCTGAAGGGAATTTCTCCTACTATATGTCAGCACGCCATCAACATGGAACCTGATGCAAAGCCTGTTGTTGAGCATCAGCGTCGTTTAATACCCAAGATGAAAGAAGTGGTAAGAAATGAGGTATTAAAACTTCTTGAAGCTGGTATTATTTATCCTATTGCTGATAGTAGATGGGTAAGTCCTGTGCATTGTGTTCCTAAGAAAGGAGGAATTACCGTTGTTCCTAATGAAAATGATGAACTAATTCCTCAAAGAGTAGTAGTTGGTTATAGGATGTGCATTGATTTTAGAAAGGTTAACAAAGTAACTAAGAAAGATCATTATCCTTTGCCTTTTATTGATCAAATGCTTGAGAGGTTGTCAAGAAAACTCACTTTTGTTTCCTTGATGGGTATTCTGGGTTTTCTCAAATTGCTGTGAGAGCGCAAGATCAAGAGAAAACTACTTTTACTTGTCCTTATGGAACTTATGCTTATAGACGTATGCCTTTTGGTTTATGTAATGCTCCTGCTACTTTTCAAAGATGCATGTCTGCTATTTTTCATGGCTTTTGTGAGGAAATTGTGGAAGTCTTCATGGACGATTTCTCCGTCTATGGAACTTCCTTTGATAATTGTTTGCACAACCTTGACAAAGTTTTGCAGAGATGTGAAGAAACTAGCCTTGTTCTTAATTGGGAGAAATGCCACTTTATGGTTAATGAAGGAATTGTTCTTGGACATAAAATTTCTGAAAGAGGTATTGAAGTTGATCGAGCTAAAGTGGAGGCAATTGAAAAGATGCCTTGTCCCAAAGATGTTAAAGGTATTCGTAGTATTCTTGGTCATGCTGGTTTTTATAGGAGGTTTATTAAAGATTTCTCTAAAATTTCCAAGCCTCTTACTAATCTTCTTCAAAAAGATGTACCTTTGTTTTTGATGATGATTGTAAGGAAGCTTTTGAAACTTTGAAAAAGGCTTTAATCACCGCTCCTGTAGTTGAACCACCTGATTGGAATTTACCTTTTGAAATTATGTGTGATGCTAGTGATTATGCTGTAGGCGCTGTTCTTGGGCAGCGAGTAGATAAAAAGTTAAATGTTATTCATTATGCTAGTAAAACTCTTGATTCTGCTCAAAAGAATTATGCCACTACTGAAAAAGAATTTCTAGCTGTAGTTTTTGCTTGTGACAAATTTCGACCCTACATAGTTGATTCGAAAGTCACTATTCATACTGATCATGCTGCAATTAGATACCTTATGGAAAAGAAAGATGCTAAGCCAAGGCTTATTAGATGGGTACTTCTTTTGCAAGAATTTGATTTGCATATCATAGATAGAAAAGGTGCTGAAAATCCTGTTGCTGATAATTTGTCTAGATTGGAAAGCATTCCTTATGATCCTATTCCTGTTAATGATAGCTTTCCAAATGAACAATTGGCTGCAATAAGTGTAAGTTCGCGAGATAGTCCTTGGTATGCTGATTATGCTAACTTTATTGTTTCCAAGTACTTGCCTCCAACCTTTTCAGCTCAGCAAAGAAGGAAATTCTTTTATGACTTGCGGCATTACTTTTGGGATGACCCACACTTATATAAAGAAGGAGTCGATGGTATTATGCGAAGATGTGTTCCTGAATATGAACAACAGGAAATACTGAGGAAATGCCATGGAAGTGCTTATGGAGGGCATCACGCTGGAGATAGAACTGCGCAGAAAGTTCTACAATCAGGTTTTTATTGGCCTACCCTCTTTAAGGATGCAAGAAAGTTTATTTTATCTTGTGATGAATGTCAAAGGGTTGGTAATATCTCTAGACGCAATGAAATGCCTATGAGTTATTCTCTTGTTATTGAACCATTTGATTGTTGGGGATTCGACTTCATGGGTCCTTTTCCTTCTTCACAAGGTAATACTCACTTGTTGCTGTTGATTATGTCACTAAATGGGTAGAAGCTATACCTACTAAAAGTGCTGATGGTGAGACCTCTTTAAAAATGCTTCAAGATGTCATTTTTCCTAGGTTTGGTGTACCTAGATATCTTATGACTGATGGAGGTTCTCATTTTATCCATGGTGGTTTTAGAAAGACTCTTGCTAAATATGGTGTTAATCATAGAATTGCTTCAGCCTATCATCCTCAAACTAGTGGACAAGTAGAATTGTCAAATAGGGAGATTAAATCTATCTTGCAAAAGACTGTTAATAAATCTAGAAAAAATTGGGCTAGTAAGTTAAATGATGCTTTATGGGCTTATAGAACTGCTTATAAGAACCCCATGGGCATGTCTCCTTATAAAATGGTTTATGGTAAAGCTTGTCACTTGCCTTTAGAATTAGAACACAAAGCTTATTGGGCAGTGAGAGAACTTAATAGAGATTTTAAACTTGCCGGTGAGAAAAGGTTGTTGCATTTAAGTTCTTTAGATGAATGGAGAAGTGAGGCTTATGAAAATGCTAGACTCTTTAAAGAAAAAGTTAAGAGATGGCATGATAGGAGAATTCTTAAAAGAGAATTTAATGTTGGTGAGAAAGTTCTATTGTATAGGTCTCGTCTCAGATTTTTTGCAGGAAAGTTACTCTCAAAATGGGAAGGACCATTTGTTATTGTGGAGGTGTATCGTTCAGGTGCAATAAAAATTGCTTCATTGAAAGATAACTCTACACAAGTGGTAAATGGTCAAAGACTCAAGCATTATATTTCTGGAGATTCTATTAATGAAGAGGTTGATACAATTAAAGTGGTGACTCCGGAAACTTTCATTGAAGAACATTTTTCTGGGACTGCAGAATTCGATTCGAATAGGTAACAGTTTCGGTAAGAAAAGTTTCGCGAATAACTTTCTAGAAGATATTTTCGTCGTTTTTATTAAATATGGAAAAATAAGAGACCGAACCGGATGGGAGACGGCACCCGTGGTGCCCAAACCATAGGTCGGCGCGGTGGGCCCCCAGCCGCGCCGCCTGGTGGTTTGAGCACCCCGGAGCTCGTCTCCGATCAGGTTTCCTCCTGTACCTTCCTTATGTTGTAAAACTTTTTGCTATATAACTCACCCGAACCCCCGAGGTTCGTATCTCGCCTTTTCATCGTGTTTCGTTTCGAGCTGTTTCTGTCCAGATATTGTTTTCAGATTTAGAAGCGCCATGGTCTCCAACAACAACAACAAGGGCAAGGAGCCTTTGGAAGACGAGACTCAAGACCCCAAGCTGAAGGAGGAAGTCAAGAGCGAAGATGAAGGAGAAGTGGAGGAAGACCCGCGCGAATACCCGCGCGCTACCGTTGCAAGCATCGGAGTGGTGGCAAATCCATTCAAGCAAGGGCGCGGATGAGCACCGGAGGGAAGGTTCCACGACTTCTTGGCTCCCAGGACATCTTCCCCAGGCATAAATAACCCCTTCCATACTCTTATCCATAAGCATCAAATTGAGAGGATCCCGGAGGCTGAATTGCCTAGTGGTTGGAATATAGATCGTTCTAACAATACAGGAAAGAGGGATTCTGCTGCTGAGGAGTGGGGAAACAACTCCAAGAGTTGGGACTCGCAGTCTGACAAGTTTATGAATCGCATCGAACACAACTCTGAGCTGATTCGCGCCCTCACCTACAAGATTGATGAACTGAAGGAGCTGGTTGATAAGCTTATCAACAATCACCACCACCACCGAAGGAGTAATTCATCATAAGTATTGGCATCCCCTTGGTTTGTTCCAAGCTTGGGGGAGTGCCGCGGTATCACATCATTATCTTTACCTTTTACTTTTCCATAAAGTCATATCGTGAGTAGGGAAGTTATCTTATATGATGGTTTGCAATGTGGAAGTATCTCTCTTTTAGTTGGTTATCTATGTATCCCTTGGTGTGAGTTGCCGTTATGAAATATTAATGAGAAGTTTTATCATTTACTTTCTGCATACTTTATTTTAGCTTGCAATTCTCTTTCATATTGATAACCTTGTTGTTAGTATAGGGATCACTTTTTAGAGCACCAAGTTAATCTTTTTGGTTTTGGCAAACTTAGCATTGGTCAGTAGTAGACAATACTTTGAGACTTAAGTAGAGAGAGGGAGTGCATGCAAATATATTATTCCATGATCTTTCTTTCTTTGTGCTCATAAGCTTAGTATTCTTAAGTTAAACTATTTGTGCTTCTAAGGAAGATTGCATGATTATTCTTATCACTTGTATAATTGTTTGTATCCCTCAACTCTTATGCTTGCTACATAACCTTGCTAGCCAAAGACCTGTATCGAGAGGGAATGCTTCTCATACATCCAAACCTTGAGCCAAACCATTGCCATTCGAGTCCACCATAACTTCCTACTATATGGTATTTTGCGCCATTCCAAGTAAATACTTCATGTGCTACCTTTAAATTATTCAAAACTTATTACTCCTAGTTTTGTGTCACTGTTTATTAGCTCATGAGGGTTCTGTAGAGTTTCTCTAGCACTTTTGTCAAACAGACTTTCACCAATGGACTAGTGGCATATACACCGCTTATCCAACAATTTGCAAAAAGAGCTGGCAAATGGGGTGCCCAGTCCCAATTAACTACAACTTTCATTAATAATTCTCTTCACATGTTTTGCCCTGATTTATCAGTAAGCAACTTAATTTGCAAATAGACACTCCTCCATGGTATGTGAATGTTGGAAGGCACCCGAGGATTCGGTTAGCCATGGCTTGTGTAAGCAAAAGGTTGGGAGGAGTGTCAACTATAAAGAAACTAAAATACATGTGTAAACAAAAGAGAAGAGGGATGATCTACCTTGCTGGTAGAGATAACGTCCTTCATGGGAGCCGCTCTTGAAAGTCTGGTTGACAAGGGGTTAGTGTTCACTTTACTACGATTCGTTGACAACGACATACATAGCTCAAACAACTATTTTCATACTCTCTATATGCTTTGCAAAACTTAAAAGCTCTAGCACATGATTTAATCCCTGCTTCCCTCTGCGAAGGGCCTATCTTTTACATTATTGTTGAGTCAGTAAACCCATTCCTCTCTATCTCAAGCAAGCATTTGAGTTGTTGAGATCCAATTAGTTATATGTGTTGATACTTCTAATCATATCTCTCATTTCCTTGTTTCGCACAATAGCTTTTATCCGAATGAATATAACTTTGAAAGTTATCAATGACTGTAAGGAGACTGTTATGATTAAGGCATGTAAGTTCTGCTATATAAGCTCTGATATAAAGACTCTTCTCGAAAGATAAGTATGATCTGTTAATTGTTCTCTGACCAAGAGTTTAAGTTTGCCTTCACCAATCATGGTTCTCTTTATGCACTTCATCGTGGTTCCCTTTACTTATTTCAAGTTAGATTATATGAAGGGAAGTTGCTGTCTAGAATGACTTGTGTATCAATGAATGTGATGCTTCTTGTCCGTATTTTATTTATCGACACTTTGCTCCATAAACTTGTGGTCATGTTTACTGAGCTCAGTTTTCGCTTGGGGACAAGCGAGGTCTAAGCTTGGGGGGGTTGATACGTCCATTTTGCATCACTATTTTATATCATAATTTACTGCTATTCATCGATATATTTCATATTTAGAAGTGTTACTTATGTTATTTTACCTATTTTGCATGTTTGATGAATAATGGAGAATTGGACACCGGAGTCAGGATTCTGCTGGAAAAAGCACCGTCGAGATGCACTATTTCTGAAGATCAATAAATCGAAGGAGACATATGGAAGTTCCTATTTTACCAGAAGATGGAGGAGGCCAAAAGGGGAGGCTGAGATGGGCCAAGGTGGGCCCTCCTCACCCTGGCGCGGTGGGCCCCCTGCCGCGCCGCCAGGTGGTTTGGGGGCCCTGGCCCACCTCAGCCGTTCCCCCTTCGCGTACTTGACCCCCTCGGAACCCTAACACACGGGGAGGCCATCGAAATATTCCGCCGCCTCCACGAGGCGAGAAAACACCAGAGAGCGAAAAGCTCCCCTGCAGGAAGAAATCTGCCGGGGGAAATTCCCTCCCGGAGGGGGAAATCGTCGCCATCATCCCGTCATCGAGCTGGACTTCATCGGGATCATCATCATCATCATCTCCACCGCCAACCCATCATCACCGCCGCTGCACCCGTCTCCGCTGTAACATCTAGGGCTGAATCTTGTCTATTTCATAGGGGAAACTCTCCCGGTGTTGATTACTCTTGTTATTGATGCTATTGGGTGAAACCATTGGACTAAGGTTTATGTTCAGATTGTTATTCATCATCATATCACCTCTGATCATGTTCCGTATGATGTCTTGTGAGTAGTTCGTTTAGTTCTTGAGGACATGGGAGAAGTCTTGATGTTAGTAGTGAACTATGTTGAGTAATATTTAATGGTTTGATGCTTAAGTTGTGGTGTTATTCTTCTAGTGGTGTCATGTGAACGTCGACTACATGATACTTCACCTTTATGGGCCTAGGGGAATGCATTGTGTATTCGTTTGCCAATTGTGGGGTTGCCGGAGTGACAGAAACCTGAACACCCGTTGGTATATCGATGCATGAGGGATAGCAGGATCTCAAAGTTTAAGGCTGTGGTTAGTTTATCTTAATTACTTTCTTGTATTTGCGGATGCTTGCAAGGGGTATAATCACAAGTATGTATTAGTCCTAGGAAGGGCGGTGCATTAGCATAGGTTCACCCACACAACACTTATCAAAACAATGAAGATTAATCAACTATATGAAGCGAAAGCACTTGACAATATTCCCGTGTGTCCTCAAGAACGTTTGGTCATTATAAGTACAACAACCGGCTTGTCCTTTGCTGTAGAAAGGATTGGGCCACTCGCTGCAACTATTATTACTGCATTTTATTTACTTGTACTTTATTTATCTGTCATATCAAAAACTCCTAAAAACTTGTCTGTGAGCATTTACAGTGAATCCTTCATCAAAACCGCTTGTCAACACCTTCTGCTCCTCGTTGGGTTCGACACTCTTATTTATCGAAAGTACTACGATACACCCCCTATACTTGTGGGTCATCAGCCGCGGAGGCGGCGGGCCCACTCCCAAAGGGGGTGGGGGCTGACCAGCACTCGCAGGGTGGAGGTCGCCCGGTTTGGGGCCATGGCGGCCGGAGATGTGGATCATGGGCGGCGGCCCAGCGCCTCGCCGGCATGTGGACGTCGTGGCGATGGTGGATGCAGCCTTCTGGCTGCAGAGAAGAGGACCGAGGCGGCGGCGCACGCCCCTGGTCGGAGGTTGCCCCGAGCGGGTCCCGATCTGGGCCGGCAGGCCCCGATCGCGACCGACGTGAGGGTAGCAGCTGCTTGCTCGCCGGCGGAGTAGGGCCTCCCCGGTTCCCCTCACCTCGATCTGGTCGCCTTGTCTATGGTGGTGCAGTTCTTCCTCGACTGCGTGCGGGTTCTCCCCGTGGAGCTCTTCCCTGCTCGGGTGCGGGGCTCTCCTGGGTGCCGCAGGGCCCTGGCGGCCGGTGGTGCGGCGTACGAGGCTCGTGTGGAGCTCGGGGTGCATAGAAGCTGCGTCTTCTTCCCCGCCCGCGTAGGTGTCCGGCCACATTCTAGCAGGCCATTCCCTGCTTTCTCCGGCTCTGGCAGCCGTGCGTCCCTCTCCGTGGAGCTTGGTCCTGCTTTGCTGCGGGGCTCTCCCAGATCCCTTGCCGGTTGGCAGGCGAGTTGGGCCTGCGCGGGTCGCCGTGCCACTTCCGGCAGCCTGCGTGGTCTGATCTGGAGGAATGGAGGTTGTTCTCCATTCTAGCTTGTGCTTATGGTGTGTCCAGAGGTGGCTGGAGCACCATGTCTCGGAGTGGGTGGTCGGAAGCAATGTCCGAAATTGTGTCCTCCTAGGTCCTTTTGGTGGCTTCTCTGGTGGTATTTTGGGCTTCGATGAAAACTGTGCAAGGCGGCGGCCATTGCCGGTGACGACGACACCTACGGGTGCCCATCCTGAAGGCGTCACCTTGAAGCCCTTACCGTGTGCTGGTTCCATCCATCCGCCTCAACCTGCTCCCCTCGGTTCTCGGTTTGGTCGAGACTTTTGCGAAGTTTGGGTATTGGCGAAAGCTTTGTAGGTCCTTGGACTCTACCAGCGACGATGACGCTCATGAGCGTCATGTTCCTTCTAGGAGGCGTCGTTTGAATCCCCTCATTTGGATTCTCGTCTTGCTAGTCTCCGGTGGGTGGTGGTGGTGGCGTGGTTGAGGTTTGTTTGGAGGTGCATGTTTCATCCTTGCTTCTGTGCAACAGAAGACGACGCACTCATTCATCTGGATCAAGCAATAGTCTTTGGTGTAGTGCTTCATTTAGTTTTGCTTGACTCCCTTATCTTTTGTAGTCTTGTGTTGTTTATGTTCCTGGGTTTGTTGCTGGCATCCCAGTGTGTGTAATCTGTAACTCCTAGCCGGTTGATGGCTTCGTTAATTCAAAACCGGGCTCATTCTGAGCCTTCCGTCTCAGCTTTTCATGCCGCCTAAGCCCGAGAAGGTGCGCGGAGGCTCGCTCACGTCGCGTGACCGCGCTCGTGCGCGGCCCATTGGCTACTATTGGCACATCGTTAATTGGCAGGGACCGCGCTAGTCATCTTGTCCGCTGCTGGCAACAATCGTCCTCGTCACGGCGCAAGCCGTCGTAGGCTCGTAGCCACCGCGGTCATTCGGAGACACTATTCACTGAGGCCTCCCTGTTGACCTCTCGACGAACGTCGTCGTCCTCGCAGCCGTGGTGGGACGTTGCTGAGGCGAAAGTTCTGTTCTCCGTGGAGGCCCTGCTCGCCGAGGTTGAGGGCTCGTTTGATTCGTAGGATAGTAAAAGTGTAGGAATAGGAATTTCATAGGATTGGCATGGCATGTCTAATTGAATCCTATAGGAAGAGCAAGTTTGATTGTGGTGAAGGAATTTTTCCAAAAGGTTGGACCTCATGTTATTTTCTTATGAAGTTTGCACTACAAGATTCCTATAGAAAATGATCCTATGAATCAAACGGCTTCGAAGGAAAAATTCCCATAGGATTCCAATCCTTTACAAATCCTCTGCTATTCCTATAAATCAAACAAGCCCTGAAGCTCTCATGTCCGTGGAGGCCCAGCTTACCGAGGTCGAAGCCCTGCTTGCCGGGAGAGATGGCCACGCTCGGATTTAAACAGTGGAAGCTCCACCCTGTTTTGGAAAGATTTTTGGCATGGAGATACTCTGGCTCTGCTCTCAGGCCATTTCCGACACCTCTATTCGCATACTTTGGAGGAGGATTCATCGGTTGCCGACATGGCTGTAATTTCTCACACTAGTGATGTTTTTGCGCTGCCACTCTCTGCCCAGGCGTATGAAGAATATGATAAGGTTGTTGATATTTGTCATAATCAAACGATGGACGAGACACAGACGGATTTGAGGTTGTTTCCCTGGAACACCAATATCTACTCAGCTGCACGGTACTACAAATTTATTTTTGCTCGTGTGGAGTGTGATCCGTTATTCAAAGCAATTTGGAAGTCCAAATGCCTTTCCAAGCTAAGAGTCTTTTTGTGGCTCCTCTTCTATGATCGATTAAACACCAAAGATCTCATGACCCGTAAACATTGGCAGCTCGATGATGGGGGTATGCAATAAGATGTTGGGAGTATATCCAGTGGCAATGGGCCTTTCCAGACCCATGCTCGACAGAGTTAAACAAGCCATGCATGGGTGGTTTCACGGGACCATGTTTTCTGGAAATTTTTGCTTGCGTGGTTTGGAACATTTGGAAAATGTGGAATGAGTTTATATTTCAAGATGTGCAGCCCTGTTTGGAAAGATGGAAGGTCAAGTTTAAATCTGATTTGATGCTGCATAGACATCGGGTTAAAGACTCCCTAGTTCAACCACTCTTACAGTGGATTCTAGACTTGAACTTTTGATAATATAAATGGACTACAAACACGGGGCTTAACTTCAAAAAACTATAAGTGTGATATCAACCCGTTCACCTCCATAAACTTCTAAATCTAATATAACCCCGCACATCTTCAAAAAAAGTTATACAACACTTATATTCATGCTAAAAGTAAAAGGGTAAAGCCTAAGAACTTAGCTATAAGAGTTTTATCTTCAGCCCATAAAACAAGAAGTACAAGCATCGCCTTCTAACAACTCCTTTTCCTTCCTTTTACTCATTTTCCATGTAAATTTTATGCAATTGTTTGTCCATACTTTTCCAAGCTAAAAATTTCTCCAAATATACGACATAAACTTAACTCTCCTTATTAAATTCCTAAGTAGTCTCAGTAGTTTTTTTTTGTAAAACAAGATATCATTCAAATTCTAGTATTTAAATGTTTTTTTATGATTTCTAACTCTATCTATCATTTATCAGTAGCATATATACTTGTATAAACTTTATTCCATACACTTTCTATAACAGAATTCAGATAATCTCTAAGAAACCAGTTGAATAATTGAAATGTTTTCTATCTTTACATGTGATAACTGATAACCCGAGATGCAAAACAATAAGAGAATGATTTCGAACTATTCTAGGCAATGCCTTAGGAAACACATTTTCAAATAATCCTCTTTCCTTAACTCTCAATGATAGATAGTGATATTAATTAAATGTATTATTTTGACAATCTCCTTCTTTTGTTACAGTACTCACCTGTTTTCATTTTATTATAATCACCGACTAAAAAAAGAAATATTATTTCAACTAAGAACATGAACTGATTTTATCAAAGAGTCTTGTTATTCTGTAGTATGTGAGGCAGCATACACATTTACAACATGAAAAGTAGTACTCCCTCCGATCCATATTAATGGACATATCTTTGTCTAGATACGAATACATCTAGTCAAGACTAGACATCTAGTCTTGACTAGATGTATTCGTATCTAGACAAAGATATGTCCATTAATATGGATCGGAGGGAGTATTAGTTTTTCTCAATATCTTTCAAAAACCATCCTAATATGAAATCTACCAACCTTCGAGTCAATATAATTTCAAAAAAAAAATTATTCAGCCCATAGTTCATGTTCACCCAGCCGCCGGGGGCGCTGCCTTCGCCGATCGGCACGAGACGAACATGCGAAGAAAATCGTAACTGCCGGTCGCTTCTCGCAGGTGGGCCCCGATCGCAGCCTCTACTTTTTCCCTCGGATCCTCTCTCTTCCATTCTTTGTCGTCTTCCTTCCAAAGTCGGTTCGCACACATAGATACCGCAGGGGCCCAATCTCAGAGAAACCAATCGGCGCCATGAGTCCGTACATGCTCGTCGTCTTCGCGTTCATCGCGTGGTTCTTCCGTTCTCGCGATGACCGCCGTCTCGGGGTCGCCGGCATCTACCGCGAGGTCCTCCGCGTCGTCCTCGCCCGCCCGCCCCGCTTCGTCGGCACGGTCGTCACCTTGGCGCTCCCCTCTCCCTCTCGCGACCCCCGCGCGGCCGCGCCTAGGGTTCCGGCCATCGGCGGCGGCGCCGTCCCGCCACAGCCCTCACCTCACCCCCTCTTGCGCGTGCCCGCCGCCCCCACGCGGCGGCGGCGCACGCCCCTCGAGCCGCGCCTCCCTCCCCGACCCCTCTTCTCGTTCGCCTGTCGCCGCCGTCGGCAGAGGCCGCCGGGCGCGGCCCGTGCGGCGCCGGCGGCGGCGGCCTGTCCCTCCCCGCGCCGGGATGGGTGGAGGCTGGGCTCTGCTCCTCTGGCGTCGGTGTACCTCGACCGGCGGCGGCTCGGTTTCGGCAGGGAGACGGCGTGGCGGCGACGAGCTTCGGCGGTTGGCGTCTCGGGCTCCTCTCTGCTTCCGGAGGTGAGCGCAGCGGCGGCGGCGCCGCCAGTTGGTGGTGCAGGTGGCTAGGGTTCGGCCAGGGGGCGATGCTCATGACGGGAGCTTCGCGGACCGTTTGGGTCCGGCCGGGCCTTTGGTGCTGATCTTGAGGGTAGCAGCGGCGTCGGCCTACGTGCAGCAGCGTGGTGGCGGAAACTTCACGGACCCTTTCAGGAACCGGCCGGGCTTGACCAGCCTGGTGTGTCTCTGCTACTGCGTCCGGTCGGCACTTGCCGCATGGCGGTGGAGGTAGTCCTCCAGGTGGCTGTGCTTCGGCCTCCCTCCGGCTCCATTGTGGCTTGGTGTGCTCCTGCGTGCTGCGTCCGGTCGGTTACCGTCTATGGCGGTGGAGGTCGATCCCTCCCACGTGTTTGAGGTACTGCCGCTCTGTCTACGGCGGGGTCTTCTCAGTTTGACCGGTCGTGCAGTGCTTGCCTGGTGATACGACAATGGCGTCTCAATTCCGTGGTGGCGTTTGTTGGTGGCGGCAAGATGGGTGGAGCGCTTCTGATTGTCCAGGGTGGTGGTGCTTCAGGGTCGGAGAAATCCCTGTCATCTTGACACCGACGCAGTGATGCCTATGGGTGTCGGTATCCCTTCTTGAAGGGCGTCGGGTGTACTCCTTCCCCACTACCTGTAGCGTACCGGGGGACCCTAGGATCAGTCCGGGCAGCAGCAACGTCGTCGTTGTTTTCCTTCTTGGAGGTGTTGCTTGGTATGCGGCGATTCAGAGTGTTAGATTAGTGGTGGGACTTTGCCGAGGAGAACGCAGCGGTTTCGAGTCTTTGTTGTTTTCGTTGATCCGCCTATGTCGGCATTTTCTTCTTCTCTGTTTTCTCTTTCTTTTCTTTTGGGCATGACTGTGCTGTTTTGCCTCAGCAGTGGTCTCAAAGTTGTACCGGGTGGTTGCTATATTAATATAGCGGGGCGAAAGCCTATTTCTTCATTTTTTTAAAAAAATTTGTGACTTTTTTAGCACGTGAACTTATTTTGAACCTATATTTCGAATCCTTGACCTTTTTGGTTGACCCTTGTTAATTTTGAACCCGTGAGCTCATGAACATCTTTTTTGAACCGATGATTCTTCCAAACCCACGAATAAAACGTTTTTTAATAGTGAATGTTTTCAAACCTTGTCTTTTTTTGAACTCTTGAACATCTTATTTTTCGTGGCAATGTCTGGATCTATGAGTCTCTCGTAGCCCGAGTGCGGTGATTTGTTGGACAAGAGCTCCATGGAGCTATTTTTTCTGAAAAATCAAAAAAGATATTCGTAAGTTTTAAAAATGTTAAAACAATTCCTATCACAACATGATTATTTCTCCCAGCGAGAAAAATATAAACGCGAAATAGTTTTGGTCTGTGTAAAAATGACAAACATATGGATCTAGGATGTGAACATTAGATATTTCAGATTTGTGAGGATAATTCATTTTGTGTACACCAGGATACAACCTATTTAGGGTTGAAAAAATTCAGAACAATTGAATACGTCATTGATGACTTATTTTGAGAATATTTTGAACTTAAAATATCGATTTACTTTTTTTCTTTGAAAATGGGCGCTATTGGAAAGGCACTTTCCGCTCGTAACCCTTGCTAGAAGCGATACATAGGGCAGCCCATTGGAAAGGCCCCTCGTATGTATGCCAGGAGCTTTGGTCTCTCTGAGACTGAATCGGATCGGCTTTATTTAGCACCGGTGCATTAAAATACTGGTAAGGTCCGATTCAGGTTCAGCTAGTGTTCGATTTTGGCAAGCCATTGATCAGACACCTTATCGGACGCGGGAAGACGCCCAAGGAAGCCATAAATAAGAACGAGCTCTGCTATCCCGAGATCTCAGCCGAATCGATCAAGTTAGATCGAACGAACGATGAGACGACCACGACGTCGGGAGCTACCTGCAGCTGGCAGCAGGCACATCCCGACCGAGATGGTGCAGGAGATATTGCTGAAGCTGCCGACCAGGGACGTTGCCCGTTCGTGCTGCCTCTCCAAGCAGTGGCGCCGCGTCGTGAAGGACCCCTCCTTCCCCAAGCTCCACGCCGCGGAGCACGCCGTGCCCTCGACCGGCGGTGCGGAGGCGTTGCTCGTGACGGTGAACCGCGTGCCCAGTATCTACAGCGTCACGTCGTCGAAGCGCATGTGCCGGCTCACCGACCCCATGGGCACGAGTTACGTCGCCACCAACGTCTGCAACGGCTTCATCTGCTTCGGGCCCTACGCCCATGGCGTTTCCCCCGCTGTGCTGTGCAACCCGGCCACCGGCGAGACGCTGGCGCTGCCCCAGGCGCCTCCGTTCCCCTTCAAAGAAATGGACCGGTACGTCTTCCTCCTGGGGTTCAGCCCGTCCACATGCGAGTACAAGCTGTTCCGGCTCTCCTTCCGGAAACTAGGAGACGACGATGGTCACTACGTGGATGTATGCACCTTAGGAGACAGCCGCGGGTGGCGGAAGCAGCCGTACCTCGTCCCGTTCCGCCCGATTTACGGCGTGCCGCCGGTGCTCGTCGATGGCAAGTTGTACTTGGTGACCGGACCACTGCAGTTCGCCGGGAACCCCGAGGGGATACTGGTGGTCGACGTGGCCAGCGAGGCGCACTGCACTTACCGCCACCCGAAAAAATACGACGAGCGCAAGGGCCAGGTGCTGATGGACGTCTTGGAGCTGCACGGTGTTGGCTTTGGCCCCTATACGTCGAGTACTTTCCGACGTAGACGACGACGAGCTTCCGGCGAGACGCGCGTACTCCAATCCGCTGCGATACACGTATGTGCAAACCAAGCTCGCCGATCAGTACGGTCGATCGTTTCCAGCTAGTACTACTCACGCACACACGAAAACAACGATTTGGTGACCAGAGGCTCGTATCGAGCCTTGCTCCTTTCTTTTTCTTTTCTTGCACAATCTGGTACTTTACAAGCTACGGTACAATGCATATATATATGCAAGAGATTGCTAACGATCAAGACCAGCTGGCCGACTCGGTTACCAACTCTAAACCTACACATGCACGTACCTACATGGAAACCGTACAGCACACGACGCCGTGCCGACATCGGACATGCTTATTCCTAACATTCACCCTCCTAAGCATGACCCATGTGCTTCACTTCGACCAGGGTCCCAAATACGCCGGTTGCTTCGTGTAGATGTGACCCTCGGCATTACCTTTGCCTCTTCGTTCATCATCATCGACATTGCTTTCGTTGTTCCTTGTCGGCAACACTTCTTTTTGTCGACGTCTTTAAACATCACCTTTTCTTCAGTACTTTCGAAGAAATCTTCCGTGTTCTTTATTGGCGTAATCTCTGGAATAATTACCTTAAACAAATGTAGCCGCGTAAGATGCACCGCACTTTCATCTTGTCGCTCTTCTGCCAACGACAGTGCTTCACGCCAATACTCCGTTGTATCCGTGTCTTCAAATTTTACCGGTTCCTCGGTGAGCAAACATTGCTTCTCGTGCTTCATCTTTACCGGATCATCCTTCCTTGGATAGCAATCCAACACGCGTTGCTGGCGTCGGTTGTAGTCGCATTGATTCCAGTCCTGTCGGAAGTGATGCGACATACTCTTCTGTGCAAGACACATCGCTATTTCCTTCTACGTGCAAGGTTCCAGAGGAAGCTGCTATCTCCTTGCGCGCGTGGTCTTCTGGCCGTTCTGGCCTTCCAGGCGATGGTGCAGCCCGAGTTGGGCTGCTTGTTTCTTCTGGCCGAGTGGAAACACCATCTGTGCTGCTGCCTCCATGCGGCTTGCTGCCTGGGCTCCTTGGCTGGAGAGATTTTCCCAGCACGCTACATGAGTCACGGTGCTCATGTGCACATGCAACCTGAGCTGGGTCTTCTGACTCGCTTGGCTGGCCACCATGCTGCCGTTCTTGCTCTGCTTCTGAGCTTCTTCTTAGCGGGCTGCTGCTTTTTTCTGTCCGTTTGTAGCAGCACAAGAACTACCCCGGTTTTGGCTATTTTCTGGACCTCCTCCTAGTGGATTTCTTTCTTTTTCTCCGCCTATTTCTGGCCGCCTTTCTGAACTGCCAGTCTTTTGCTCTGTTTCTGGCTGAGCCGGCCTACTTCCTGGATGGCGGACGATGCCGCCCAAGCTTGCTTCTTCTTCTGCGCATGGAGGTGTGGACGAGACTTTTTTCTGCCACACGACCTTGCGCCTCTCTCTTTCTGAACCACCACCGACCATGCTTCTTTCTTCCGCAACGGATGGTTTTCCCCACGACGCAACAATGCGCCTCACATTACCATGCGACGCCACGACGCGCCGCACATCATGGACCTCTGACGTCATGTACGCCTTCACTTCCTTTTCTTGCGACGTGACACTACGCCGCACGTCATGGACTTCTGGCACCATGTATGCCTTCATACCAGTACTATCGGCATGAGTTCTTGAATCACCTCCCGCGTCAGTAGCATCGAAACGAGTTTCCGAAGATTGAAGGCAAACTTTCTCATCCGCAAGTGTGTCAGTTTCTTTAGCCACCGCTTGAGGAGTTGGATCATCCTCGTCCACCAGTTCGCACATCAAATGCATCGGACTATCATCTTCTTCCTCGGTCATGAGAGCCCTTTCCTTCTTCAATGGTTTCCAGCAATCAGACTTGAAGTGCCCGAGTTCACGACAGTTATGACACCTTACTTTCTTTATATCAAACTTCTTCCTCCTTGGCGGAATGTCGTTGTCCTCCTCCTCTTCTTCATCGTCTTCTTGCTCACCATCGTCCTGCTCAGCGATGTACTTTTTCGCTGGGCGTTGCTTATCCTTCATTTTCTTCCGCTCTTTAGCAAGTCGAGCTTCAAGATCAGCTTGCGAATACATGAGTTTCTCACAATCGTCCTTGAACTCTTTTCTTCCCTTCAGATTCTCTTCGTGCGTCCGCAATCTTCCGATCGCTTCAGGCACCGTCATCTTTGTGACATCGCTGAACTGTTCGATCGTCCCGATAATACACGTGAATTCGTCGGTGACCGATGAAAACAGCTTCTCGACGATATCTGTATCTGTGACGGATCCTCCGAGAGATTTAACCTCACTTGCCAAGTTTGTTATCTTCTCGGAATACTCAGCGATCGTTTCTCCTTTGGACATCTCCAACTTGTTGAGCTGCCGCTTAAGCACTTGTGCAGGGCACGCATCACCTTATCTTCACCGACTCGCATCTCCCGTATTGCTTCCCACGCTTCCTTCGCCGTCTTGAAATTGGCAAGGGTCATCACCATGGAGGCTGGTACGGACTGCGAGAGAGCAGCCATGGCGCCCTCGTCGACCTCTTCGTCCACCATGCCTTCGCCTTCGCCTTCTATAGCCTTCCAGACACGAAGGTTTCGGAGGATGAACTTCATCTTCGTGGCCCAAACCACATAATTTGTGTCGGTCAGCATTGGATACTGAATTAGCACATAACTTGTTCTTGACATCATCATGAGCGGCTTGCCGCTACCTTCGGACGTCACTGGCGCCTGTTTCACCGCAGCCTTCTTCTTCTTCTTCTTCGTTTCCTCGTCGTCGCTTGACCAGGCTCTAATACCACTTGTTGGCTTTGGCCCCTATACGCCGAGTACTTTCCGACGTAAACGACGAGGTTCCGACGTAGACGATTCTGCGTAGACACGTGTACGTGCAAACCAAGCTAGATCAGATCAGTACGGTCGATCGATCAGCTAGTACACCATGGGGCAGCACACAACGTCACGCACGCGAGGAGACAACGATTTAGTGATTGCCACAGGCACGTATCGTGCCTTGCTCTCTCTTCCTTTATTTCTTCTCTTTTCGTTGTGTCTTACAAAGCCACCTTGCCGGTGCTTATAAAGAAGCCCACGCAGGGACTAGGGACTAGGAAACCCACCTCTAGTAGGACTCCTACTTCTAATCCGACTCATACACCTAGTCTTACTTGTACATGCTTTGGAAACAACAAGGTTAACGTCAACACACGGCCGGCTCTGCCTGGCCGTGAACTACGTCCTCGTCTATCCGAAACGCCCCAAGGTTGAGTTCTGGGTGATGCCGCGGCTGGGCCGGCTCGACGGCAAGAACCACGGGCGGCTGAACTGGAAGCTGCGCTACACCTTCTTCGTGGACGTCGACCATGCCCGTAGAAATGCTGCTGCGACGCCGTACGTTTGGAGCCAGCAGTTCAAGGATCAGCCGAGGGCCGCCTGGCTCGACGAGGACGAGATGTTGTGCTACCTGCTGGGCGACTGCCTATACAAGTACAAGACAAGAGGGTACCGTAGGCCGGATGGTTTTCAGGAATGGCACAAGAAGGTCCAGCTCCCAACGACTTGGTCGCAGTCAAATGGCCGGCGGGGGACATCTATGGGGGCTACCGCCCCAGCCTACTCTCACCTCTTGCTTTCGCATTGCCTGCTTCGTCCCAGCAAGACGACGATGAGGACAATGAAGTGCACACGTTGTTACGTGCAGTACGGCCCCATCAACCAAAGCGTCTCCCTTCAAACGATCGCACAAGTTGTCGGCCGGCCGGACGCAAGAGGATTGCCGTGGAACTAGCTTCAACAAACACAACGGGTTGGACGTACTATGGCGTGACAAGTCCACACAACGACGCTAGCTACACTACAACAAATTGAACATGTAGAGACGCGTTTCATGGGACGCGTTTATATTCGTCTTTAATGTGTTAAGAGCACCCTACGTAGGGACGTTTCTTGAGACGCTCCTTATAACGTCACGTCGTTTACTTTTAATTGACAACCAAAAAAATAATTTTGCTAATTTATAAATACTAGTGGACGTGCACGTGCAACGCACGTCTCATAAGTTATTATATTATAAACACGTATTTGAATCTATATTTGTTTCACTTAGTTATTTTACCAAGCCATTTAAATAGATTTCTTGATAAAAATTAAAATCAGACCATATATCTTTTGAGAATTATTTCACTCTCATTCCAGATAGCAATAGTGATATTTGAAGAGGGTGTTTGTTATTTTTCTTTGGGAATGTTGATATAATTTATCTTTTTTCGCTTGTGGAACACATGTGTACTACACAGAAAAGAGCATAACAATTAGTCAAATTAAATCGGCCTCCAAGCCTGCGGTCATGAGCACCTCGCCTGGCTCCGCCTACCGCCGCCTCCTTGCGTTCCTCCGCCGCCTCACCAGGAAGATCCCGCCTCGACGGCCTTTCTCCGCCTACGTCCTACCTCATTCGCCCGGCAAATCTCATCTGAAATGGAAACATCAAAGACGATTTAAGAAAACTGCCAAGCATCAAGTGGAGCTCTGCTTAAAATTTCTAAGCTTATCCTTTAACCTGCTATGAAGAAACAAGTCACATAAAGTCTATTACTTTGCTTGGTAAATAAGATAATTATCTCCTCTCATATTTCTCCTCATATGCGGTAATATATTCTACTGCAACTTGATTAATACAAAAGGCTGCTAGCCAAAAAGTGGTTTTGCCAAATGAACTACTCCCTCCGTTCAGAAAAAGATGTCACAAAAATGAACTATAGATAGACCATTTTTGTGACATCCTTTTCCGAACGGAGGGAGTATATTGCATCGTATTGCTAAGTGGGCTTTAAAATGAGCACTGTGTCACCTCTATTTTTCTTCAATCCGAGGCGTGCAATTGCACATGTGATGGGTAGTTGTATAAGACCTCAATTGAAGGTATGGTAGTTTATACTTGTGCACGGCGAGGGGACAGTCGCGACCTGCTGCTACTTGTTTGTCAGGAGAGGAGACCCATAAGAACGGATTGAGGCAGGTTTTCCTGTGTGCGCGGGCGCCAGATTGTTTACTACTGCAGTCCTGCAGTTGTCCTTCGAGGAAACGATATGGAATCGTGATAAACCACACCATGCATGGCATCTTCTCGGCAGAAATAAAATCAAAATTAAAAACTTCCATGGCAACGGACGGACAGAGTTGGTCATGAGGGACAGCGGCGTCTCGCCGTCCTCGACGACGGCATTGACCACGGATGACATGGACGACAGCAAGCTAAGATCGAGCCGGCTGAGCTCACCGCTCTTGCGCCCGCCATCACGATCGCCCGAGCTACTCAGATGCATGTTGCGTCCGTCCACTGTGGAGTTCTCGCAGGAGGTCCATAACGACGCAGAGGAGCATGCCGTGCTGCCGTGCCTGGCGTTTGGCTCCGAGGACGGCTACAGGGCCTTCTCCCTGGACGAGGGCCACATGCACGGCTATGTCGCCATGCGGCTGGCGCGCGGCCGCCGACACGTACCGTCCCCATACGGAGGGAAGGTGTTCGTGACGGAGATGTGCGGCCGGTACCCGTGCCACCTCGTGGACCCGTTCACCGGCGAGGTGACTCCGCTCCCGGACCTGCCCGTCCCGTTCTCCGAGGTGACGCCGATGTCTATCACGAGCGACGAGCCCGCCCGGTTCCGCCTCTCCACGGACGACGGGTTCGCCTGGGATTGGTCCCCGCGCGGCGTCATGGTGGCGCGCGGCGACACGGCGTTCTTCTGCGAGACAGGCGGCGGCGAGTGGACGCCGGTGCACAGGTCGAGGCAAGGCTCGGCCTAACTCAGGGAAAGCCAAAAATAACGATTCGGATATGAGTGGCAATTTAGTAGTATTATGTGATTTGGTGGGAGGGTAAAACGGGAAAAATCGGACATTATTGAGTTGTCAAACATTGGGATGATCTGGGCTGTTTGATCGGATATTGAACGGTTCAGATTTAAAGTATCCCAACAAGTTTGCTCTTTTAATAGTAGTATAGACTAACGACGCAGGCTTGAGACGCTTTAGAAAGCGTGTGTCACCAGAAATAAGGGAGAATAATATACGTTTCCAAAAATATTAAGAGCAATATACGTAGATTTTGTAACAAAAGAGAGTAATATACGTTTCCAAAATAATCTCTACTATATAATATTGCTTATATAATATTGCTTGAGGAGTTGTTGGTACTATCATTTTTGTTTCCAGATTTACCCCTGCCTGTTAGAATATATTACATGGTCTGCCACCCCCTAAGCAAGGCAAAAAAAAAAACGCCGAACGTACCGTTTCGCTTCTGTTTTCGAGCGTGATCCCGGCGGCGGCTGGTGGGGAGCAGGCGGCGTGGCGTCTGGAATAGGTGGTGTTCGTTGTGATGAGGCCATGGTAGGTCGTGCTGTTGCAGGCGACGGCGGCTGGTGGTCGTGGTGATGCAGGCCGGAGGCAGGGTCTGCAGCCTGGTTCGGGGGTATGTCGTTGGACAACGCCAAGGGCCTGGCGCTCGTGGTGTCGTCGAGTGCCTTCATCGGCGCCAGCTTCATCGTCAAGAAGATGGGGCTCCGGAGGGCGGCAGACTCCGGCGTCCGGGCGGGTGAGTTTAGCCTGACAGTGCCCGAGGCCCCCCGCGGCTGCCTTGCTTTGCTTCCTCCGGCGTTTGGATCTGGCTCGCCGTTGGCGGGTGGGTGGGTTGGTTGGTCGACGAGGGATGGTCGCTGATTTGAAGCAGTTGGTGGGGGAATCGAGCTGGGTTTGCTCTTCTCTGGTTGGTTGGTGGGAGGGATCTGCTTGTGGTAAAATGAGGTTAGCGTGGTCTGTTCTTCTGCGGTAGATTGGCAGTGCAGAACAGTTTGAATCGAATGCTCGAACGGTTTGTGGTGTTCTGAATTCTGATACTGTCGATGGCCACTGCCTGCCAGGAAAGAGATCAGGGAGATGGTCGCCTTGGAGATATACCGGCGCTCCGCCATCCACATGAGTCTCACGACGACGCTGGACGAGATGGTCAGCTGCGGCAAGCTCGCCCCCGAGCGAGCTTGCTGTTCAGGTCCTCTTTCAGTTCGACGAGGTTCGACTGTGAATGCTAACTGAAGCAGGTTCCAAATTGAGACGAGCTGCTGGGTGTTTTGACCTCACGTGCATGATCGGTTATAAAGTGTGATGAGTTGCTGGGTGTTTAGACCTCGCGTGCATGATCTTGCTCTTTTCTGGGAAAATAATATTTCTACATGGCCATAGCTTCACTCAAATTGTTCTCCCGAGTATTCCAGTCAATTCAGAATACCACCACTCGGACTACCATCTCAAGCCTATGATGAAAATGAATTGGGACGGAAGGGAATGAGATGGCGGACTTAGATTTGTATGAACATATTTGTAAAATTAGCCAAGAATTAACTAATTATCAATCGTCAAGGACAATATTACATTTTTGTACTAGATGAACAACTTCTTAGAATAACATTCTAGGTTTGTATGATGAGGGACGATGAGGAACGCAGGAGGAGGTGGAGCAAAGCTAGAGTTTATCTCTAACCATTTCATAAATTTATAATCAACCACGATACTAACATGTCACCATTCTAATTAAACTACAAGTTTTGGCATAATATTTTCATCTAATTTAATACCGTCGCAAACGCACAGTCATTTAGCTATCTAAACTATAATGCGGCCTAACGACCGTACGTCACGTAACGTACGTCACCGCGTGGGCGCGGGCGCAGGCGCACCTGCACTTGTTCGCGTGGGCCTTGTACGACGACGAAGCCCATCCGTGATCTTGGCCCATCTCTGCTTCTCAATCGATGGACTTCGAGACCGACACTTGGCGTGCTCCGACGGACGCCATGTGCGTGCTCTCCTCTGTACGGAGGAAGAGGACAAGGGGAGGAGGTGGGCTGGAGCTTCAAAGGAGATGGGCTGAATTGGTTTTTCCCTGGCCCGATAAGAATTCTACGAATTTCTCAATTATCCAGAAAAAAAAGAAGAAGAAGGGAAGATAAAAGGAGTGATAAGAGAGCAAAGAAATTAGAGAAGAGAGGAACAAAAGAGAGGCAAGGTTTTACAAAATAACATTTTGAGCAAAACATGCAAGGTGATAACAAAATGCATGGTGATATGATTATGCAAAAAGAAAAACAAACAAATCTAATTGGGAAAAACCTCGGGATGTTACATTCATCCACGGAAAGGAGATAGAGAAGTCAAAGTAAAGAAACAAGATAACGGTGAGAGAGAAAGTGAGGGTAAGATGGCTTGTCTACTGATTTACCAATACCGAGGGACCCAAAAAAATGAGTGGAACAACGGTGATAAATAGATGCCGTGGTAGCTAAACTGAACTACAAGAAGCAACATCTGGCGGATATTTAGATCCTTTTCATAGGATGTCAATCAGTAATAATGCATGTACGATCAAAAGACATCACAAAGTATTATTTTGTATCTAAATATTTTAGAGTTACAATGACAACAAATGGTATAGATTGATTTTAGAAATATTATATATGCTTGCTCGCATTTATGCATGAAAATTTCATGTAGATTTTTTAATTCGATATATGTTTCGATGTACCTTCTGTAAAAATAATGTTTAATATTT
Source organism: Poa pratensis (assembly GCA_947311845.1). Classification (NCBI taxonomy): domain Eukaryota; kingdom Viridiplantae; phylum Streptophyta; class Magnoliopsida; order Poales; family Poaceae; genus Poa; species Poa pratensis. Next base: position 16,240,866 of record CAMZMU010000119.1, on the reverse strand, counting down.
TTATAACTACAAATACGGTGTGAAAAATTACAAAGTAAAAAAAAACAGAGATATGCTGAGTTTGCTAGCCCGTAGCAACGCACGGGTATTTCAACTAGTTGAGAGTAATATACGTAGAGTTTGTACCTACATCGTCAGATTTTTCCTAAACATGGAACGACAAGAATTGGATCCAAACAGAAAAATGTATTTTCTTTTTTCTGGTCGCAAGAGAAGCATAATAGAACTGGATCCAAATACACGTAAAAAAAAAGAACTGGATCCAAATACCAAGCCGTACATCTCCTTGCATCAAACAGATCTCTGTACCCGCAAAAAAAAAAATCTGTACATGCTTATCCCAGATACGCAATGTCTAAAAACAATAATCCCTGCAGATACACGGCCAAAGCAATGACCTATGTTGCCTCTTGATTTGCTGTGCGCGATCTGGTTGGATCTAGAAAAACCTACTACGTCCACCCACACAATCTAAGCTTTTTGGTGCGGCATCGAACCTAGAATTTTCTCGCCTGAGAATCTCCTCCGTGGCCGCACTGCTGCACTGCTGTACTTTGCCAGGTTAATTTCTAGTACTCCCTCCAATCCATATTAATGGACATATCTTTGCCTAGATACGAATATACATCTAGTCTAAAGGATATGTCCATTAATATGGATCGGAGGGAGTATCTTCTTTGAAAACAAGCGAGTTCGAGAACATTGATCGATGAGGTCCGCGTTTTCGGGAGCCCCGCGCGCGGGCGACCCAGAAGGCGACAGCCCGTCGCCGCCGGCGCCCCCTGCTCCGCCGCCCTCCTCTCAGACCCTCGCCCCTTTAGCTAGTCTAGGATCGATCCACCACCTCAGCCTCCTCCCACCCGCAGGTCCTCTGGCTCTCCCCTGGTCGGTGGCCGGCGCGCCCTCCGCCGTGTCGCAGCTTGCGAGCTCTCCCTGCTCGAGCCCGTCCCCTGGAGCCTCCAGCGTCGCGGGACAGCTCGACCTCGTCCCTCGCAGCAACGACATCGACGACCCCAGCTCGGCTCCCCCGGTCCGGCAAGCCGCCATCGCGGCTGCCCCTACCCCAGGTGCGGCGTTCCTTGACTCGATGTTGTCCATTTTCACACCTTCGTGGCCTTCCCTCTTCTCCGTCCCGGCGCCGTTCTGGATCAATCCTGATTTCACGGATCGTGCCACCAATGTTTTTCGAATAAAAAATGCTCTGAATTTCAACTTCACAAAGCACCCCGACTCCTTCGTTGTCGTCGCGTGCATGAATCGGTCTTCGCCTCCTTCGCTGCCTCCAAATCTGTCGCCGACGTGCTCACTGCCCGTGTCCGCTTTTCCCTGGGAAAGTTCGTCTTCCTCCTCCACCGCAGCCTCGCCACCGCCATGGACGCCGCCTCTGCCCTTCCTAGGCTTTTGCCGCCTCCTGCAGCTACCCCCTTTTGGGCCAGGCCCGTTTGCAGCCCGTTACGCCCTCCGCTGACCCCTACCTGGACCGTCCCATGTATTCGGCCCGCTATCGCGTTTCGGACGCGACGGCCCTGGCCCCCTTAGTCAACGATGACGTGCCCTCCCCCCTCTCTCCCACGCGCCGTGAGATTGTCACATCCGCGTGTGGCGCGCCCCCATCATCCCCTACCTCTGCACCCGACCTCCCCTCTCCCCTGCCTAGCCCGCAACCTACCGCCGCTCCCGTGCTCTCGGGTGGAGAAAACCATGGCGCGGGCGCACGCGGCCCTGCCTCTGACGGCGATGAGACTTGCCCTTCCACCCGGCGCCGTCTGGCCTCTGACGCAGGCAATGGCTCCCCACCCCCCTCCCCCATGCCCCCATCCTTTAAAGAGGTGCTCCTCCGCTCGGCTCCTCCTCAAATCTCTCGCCGAGAACTAGGGTTTTCACCACCGTCCAAGGAAAGAAGCTCTGCTTCCGCTGCGTTGTTGCCTGCCACCTCGTCTGCGACTGTCGAGACCCCGTTCGTTGCGCTGCCTGCGGCCGCTCCGGTCACCGGAGTCCAGGATGTGAGTTGCCTCCCCTCCGCTACATCTCCTCCACTCCTTCTGCCTCGCTCGTTTCTGACGCTTCCCCCCTTTCCCCCAGGTTGTCCGACGCGATCACTCGCCCGCGCTCCCGCCCTGCTTCCCCCCCCCCCCCCCCCGCTCCGGCCGAACAGGTCTCCACGCCGACCTCCAATGCCACCCCGCCCCGCGAGCACTGGATGGCTCGCTTTTTTCGCGAGTCCGAGCCCGCGGCTAGGAGAGCCATGTTCCACCCCGCCACGCCGTACCCTCGCGGACCGCCGCCGGGATCCGTCTCCTCCGGCACTTCTCGCATCGGCTCCTCTGCTCCGCTCTCCATGGGGCCCCCGATGTTTGCCCCCATAGCGCCGCCGCCTGAGGAGTGGCCCATCCCCCCTTCACCTCCCCCATCCCCGCAGCCGCGCCCGCCGTGGTTGCCCGGCGTTTGCGGAGAGCTTCATGCCTCATGTCCCCGACAACGACACCAGCCGCTGCTACGTGTACGCCGTCATCAACCCGGCCTCCCACTGCCCCGCCTACACCCTCCGCCGCGCCTTCGAGGAACTCGGGGCAACCCCACTGTCCTCCTCACCACTGCGGACTACGGCGCCATGATGGTGCGCTTCCACTCGCAGGCGGCAAGGGAAAGCACCATGCGCCTCTTCCCCATCGACTACGTCGGCCACTCCATCAAGCTTGAACGCCCCGAGGAGGGCGAGAACCGCTTCGGCTGGAAATTCACTTGCTTCGCCCAGCTCACCATCACCGGCTTCCCGCTCGAGCACTGGACCGACAACGGCATCCGCGACGCCTTCCGCTCCGTGGCAGCGTCTGCTGCATCGACCCCCTCTGCCTCCACGGCTGTGACCACTCCGCCGTTCACCTCATCATCCGCCTCGAGGACCTGCTCGACGTCCCCTTCGCCCTTCTGCTCCGCGACTTCGACGGGGAGACGTCCACGGAGGCCAAGCTCCGGATCATCAAGGACTGGCTCGTCGAGGACAACGCCGCGGGTGGGCATGCTAGCCACTTCGACTGCTTCTTCTGCCAACCCAACGTGGAGCCCGCCCGTGGTGGACTCGACGACATCGATGAGGAGTCCATGCACGGCTCGCCCCCCCCCCCCCGTCGCCCCCGCCTCCGCCTCCTGCCCGTACCCCAACCCCCTCCGACGCTGCCGACCTCCTACGCCGTGTGGTGGTCCGCCACACCGCCAATTGGCCACGCCCTCCACCGGCCTTCAAGCGGGCTCTCGCGGGCCGCCTCGCGAATCAGTTCCCGAGGAGGGAATCCCCTCTGACCAGGTTTCATGCGCATCCCCTCCCCGCTGTGTTCCTCCTTCTTTTTAACCTCACCCCACTCGCCCCTCCTTCTCCAGTGGTACGACATCCTGAGCACTGACGCCACCCCCTGGTTGCTGCCCCCATGGATGATGAAGTCGTGGACGTGCCCGCGCCTGCTGCTGCTCTGGCCAGCCCGCGCCCACTGCGCGTGCTGCTGTGCCGGTGCTCGCGGCGGCAAACGCCGTCCCCCTGCTCGCCGAGGACTCCCTGTCCTCCCCGACCCACCGATCTCGGCTGGGAGGCCTCCCTGCCCCTGCCCTGTCCGCTGGCGATGCGGACGACGCTCCCTCCATGGTCTTCGCGGCCAGCGGGGAGGAGCACGAGGATGTCGCCCGCAAGCAGAGGGTGCGCCGCAAGCGTGCCTCCGGCTCCGCGCACCGGGCTGCCCACGCTGTGGCCCCTCAGCCTCCCCGGCGCAGCTCCCGCATTGCCTCCAAGGCTCCTGCCAGGCATGTCGATGCTCCACCTTGGCCACTGACCGTGCCGGCCGCTTCGACACCTCAGGGGCCTCTTCCAGCCTCCAGTCTGCTGCCTCCGCGGCAGGCTTCGACTCTGGCTTCCCGGCATTCCTCTCGCTTCGCCACCTGCAGGACCTTGGTCAGCCCTGCGGTGTGGACGCTGAGGAGCTGGCCGCCGGCGGCGAGGTGGAAGCTGGCTTGCGATATGTTCCTGGACCTGTCAGTAAGGGAAGTAACATAATTAGGTGGCAATATCCATATTGAAATTGTCAAGCCGGAGTAACAAGTATGTAACTTTGTAGAGAACACACGGTAGGCACTTAGTATAGCAATTTCAGTGGTTTGACATAAACATGCTTTCTTAGGAGGATTGATTAAGCTAATCTTCAGAAAAACCATGATCAAGTAAAAAAGGGCCAACTCCATCCAGACAAACCGAGCGCAGTCAAACTTCACTTGCATGCTTATTTTTGCAGGTCTTTAAATACTGTAATAACATTTTCTACCGTGTTTATGTTGTCAAATCTTATCTGAAATTAGGGACCTAAGGAAAAATAAAGTTATGCAAATCCAGTGCCAGTGCCCCTTGCATACTTGTATTTCTCTAAACCAAAGGTTCATTTGTTGGAGCACATATGGACATATAATAACTGATTTACTTTTCTTTTGTCCCCACAGCATAGTGAAGTGCGATGGATCGTGAATGGATGAGTAAACCAAGAGCAAGTGTCGTTTATAAACATGGTGTCGAGGAATTCCTATCTTTTGCATACCGTCATGTTCCACTTGGTGAAAAAATCCTTTGTCCATGTGTAAATTGTAAAAACAAAGTAAGACAAAATTCAGATGAAGTGAAAACCCACCTGAGGTGTGATGGCATTCTTCAAGATTATATTAGATGGGCTTTCCATGGAGAGGAATGTGACGCACCATCTGTTGCATTTTCACACATATTAGAGAACAATAGTAAATTTGCTTTTGATGGTATTCTGAAGAATAATGGTGTACAGGAACATGGCCACAAAAGAATGGATGACATGCTAGGTCTCGTTAATGCTGCATTTGGTACCAACTTCAGTAACAGCTACGAATCACTGTCAAGCCCATCTGATGACGTTCAGTCTGTATTTGACAATATGGAACCGATGTGGCCGATAGTTGGAATGCTCCATATGAAAAAAGTGATGGAAAGAAATAAAGCTTCTTACATGATGCTAATATAAAGTTGCACAATGGATGTGAAGCATTTTCAAGGTTGTCATTTCTAGTCACCATATATCACTTGAAAGTCATACATGGTTGGTCACAGAAATCATTCATGGCACTACTTGGTGTATTATCTGATGCACTTCCTCAAGAGTCAAAGTTACCAAAGAAGTATCATGAAGTCAAAAAGATCATTCGTGGTTTGGGGCTTTAGTATGAGAAAATCCATGCATGCCCTAAAGATTGCATGCTTTTTCGAGGTGAAGAGCTAACCAAGAGCACTGTCATGTGTGTGGTACATCTCGTTGGGTGACTGATAATGAGGGAGATGCTCCTGTTTTGTCTAAGAAGAGCAGAAGATACCAGCAAAGGTGTTGCGGTACTTCCCTTTGACACTAAGGCTCCAAAGGCTCTTTTCAACTACCAAAACCTCTGATGACATGCGTTGGCATGATGAGGGATGCACCAAAGATAACGTTTGCGTCACCCAGCTGATGGAGAGTGTTGGAAAGATCTTGATTTCAGATTTCCCAAATTGGTGACGATGCCCGCAATGTACGCCTTGGTTGCAAGTGATGGTTTTAATTCAGAAACATGAATTTAAAGCATAGTACTTGGCCGGTGATGCTTATTCCATACAAAGATTGTGTACCACGTGCTCAGGTTACTATAAAGGTATATGCTAACGTGGTGTGCATTTGGAATTAGTGTGGCTGAAGCTTCTCATCCAAATGTAATATTATTGATTATTTATTTTCATCCACAATTGCAGCAACCGTGTCCTGAAAATTATGGCAAAGAGAGTTATGCCAATTCATCTTTAGATGTCGGCGCATAGTTGCTATGGTGCAAATGAATTCACTCAATCATCAGACCATATCAAAAAACTATCTGTTATATGTAAAGCTTATATGATCTTTGGTTGCAGAAAGCAAACAACGAAAACTCCACTGAAGCTGATGAGGTTGTTCTGCATCATCTTTGCCACATAAGCAACCTTCTAACAAGGTACATAGATTTGCTGTTGCTGTTTCGTACAAGTAGTAGTGGCACTTTTTACATGTTGTATTTCTCAAGCTACAGGATTCTGAAGTCTATTTGTTATTGGCAAACCCAAGAAACAAAAACAAAGTTGTAGGGGTAGGAACTTTGATGAGTCGAGACAAAACATATGTGGTTGGAGGAAACATGCTTGGAGATCAATATTATGGAGTTCTTATTAACCGTCTTACAGAGATTTCAGATGAAAATTGCCTAGACCGTATGAAGATATTCAAACTGTAAAAGACGCATTTGGTCATGTAATTGCTTGGCCTAGGTTCATTGTAAGTACATTTTCATATGTACAAGCATTACATTCCCTTGTCAGTTCTGATGCTAGCTAGATTTTTATGAACTTTGTGCTTTGTAGGTCAAAAAGAAAAAATCTAGCTTGAACCAGACAAATAACAACTTGGTATGTTACAATTTTCTGATATGGATGTGCTTTGATTCAACATTTAAATGTGTATTATGTTTTGTGCCAGCACATAGGCAAAAGGATGCATGTTGTAGCCGAGGATAGTACACATTTGTCATGCCGGACTAGTCTAGAGCCATGTTTTATATTTATCAATAAACTTGTCTTCTGTCCCTATACTTGATTATTTCAGGGAGTTTCTCACCTTCGCTGTGACTTCTTTTGCAGGTTAATTGTGGAGCTAGTCGACTTTAAAACGAATGAAAATGGATGGGATGAAGCATTAGTTTTCGCCTCGACAAGACTATGGAGGGCTACTATCAGTTTAGAAAGATAATGAACACTATAGGATATTAATTATTTGTTGCTTGTTCACGATCCTTCCCAATGTATTTGCACATTAATATTACATCTGATTCAGTTCCAGTATTTATTAGCTACTACTGCAATTATTTCATTCAGCTCTATGGTTGTAGTCGTTCTTATCACTAGTAGAAAAGTGGCCTTAGAGGCGGACCTTTAGTTGCGGCTCGTTTCCGAACCGCGACTAGAGGTCTCGCGGCTCCGACAGATCCAACGGCTAGGACAGGTGGCGGTTTGTGCTGGAGCTTTGGTCGCGGTTGGAGCCACCAACCGCGACTAAAGGTCCTCCACCTGCGGCCGGAGCCGCGCGGGGCACGCGCGAGGACCTTTAGTCGCGGTTGGTGGCTCCAACCGCGACTAAAGGTCCCGCACAAAAAGGCCGCCTGTCCTAGCGAGGACCTTTAGTCGCGGTTGGAGCCACCAACCGCGATCAAAGGTCAGTCGCCTTCATCTTCCACCCCGAGCCAGCCTTGGCCATTTCGAGCTCGAGTTGAATCTCCATTTTCTCTCCACCGAGCTCGATTTCATCCACGATTTTTTGCACCATTTGTTAAGATTGACGGTGGTGCATCTATCCAAGGGTTAGCAACTGCAAACTCTCTCTTTCGGCGCCCGTTTCGTTGGTTGTCTAGCTCATTTAGCTCAATTCATATTTGTAGTGCTAGGTAGGTGTATGATGAAATGCCTAAGTTAGCTCATTTTGCTTATTTAGCTCAATTTTGTATTGTCAATTTGATCTTAAACTAAATTATGTTTTTGTATTTCAGTGTCACAACATTCACCTCCTCACCGTCGTCGATAGACCGTCTCGTCACCGACACCACCTAGGTGAGCTTTCTTTTTTATTTAAAAAAAATCTATGTTGTATGATTTTGTTCCATAATTATTATTTGTTTTTTTGTATAAGTTGTATAATTGTTTTATATATATATATAGTGCCATGGTTTTCACAAATACCCCCACCGGCTCTCGTCCGCTCTATTATTCGGATGTGGTATGACTTTTAATAACTATATATTTGTTTCGTTTCGCGTTTATGACAATCATGCGGACCAACTTTGACATAAATATATATTTGTCTAGGAGGTAGTTGAACCGGAAATTCCAGTGGACCCTATTGTTGAATATTTTGTGAAAGAAAACGATGATTTGAAAGCTAAATTAAAAATAAGTGAAGATCTCCGCAAAGAAGAGAAGAAGGAATTGGAGGTTAAGCTTGTCAACATCATCGATGAACACCAGTTCAAGCTTGCCGACGTCGTCGATGCTTACGAGATCAAGTTGGATGGGATGCGCTCGAAGCTTGCCGACGTCGTTAATGCTTACGAGATCAAGTTGGATGCGATGCGCTTGAAGCTTAAAAAAATTAGAAGATATGCCATTAGTCAAGAGGCTTGGTATCATTATGCTGTTGGTTCAATAGTTACCTTAGTTGCGATTCTGATCGCATTTGTTGTTGGACTTAAATTTTTAAATAGTTCAATGTTAGTTTAAATTAATGGATATTTAATGCTACAATGTATTACATTTGTCGCCACTCTACTTTGCTTGAATTATTATGGTCACTTATCTATTCATTACTGGCATGCATAATTTTTTTGATATACTTATATAATGCAGATGAGACGTCAATGGATGTACGGTGACCGAGTTTGTGCCGAATTCATTACTGGCATGCATAATTTTCTCCATGTGGCTGAGACAAGCAAGCGAAAGGATGGTTTTATGTGTTGTCCATGCAGTCTCTGTATGAATAAGTATACATACTCTTCCACAGACAGGCTTCACGAACACCTGTTGCGAAATGGTTTCATGCTTGGTTATTATTGTTGGACCAAGCATGGAGAAAGAGGGGTTATAATGGAAGAGAATGAAGAAGAGGAGGATAATGACAACTATCCTCTGTTCAATGAACACGCTGATACTACAATGGGGGAAGACGAAGTTGAAGAGGATGCCATCTTTGATGAGCCCGACGATGATCTTCGTCAGGCCATTCATGATGCACAAATGGACTGTGGAAGTGAAAACGAGAGGTTGAAGTTGGAGCGCATGTTAGCCGATCACAGCAAATTGTTGTACCCAACTTGTACAGATGGCCAGAAAAAGCTCGGTACGATACTGGAAATGCTACAATGGAAGGCAGAGAGTGGTACTACCGACAAGCACTTTGAAAGTTTGCTGAAAATAGTTAAGAAGATGCTTCCAAATGAAAACGAATTGCCCTCTAGTACGTATGAAGCAAAGAAGGTTGTCTGCCCTCTAGGATTAGAGGTGCAGAAGATACATGCATGCATTAATGACTGCATCCTCTACCGCGGCGAGCACGAAAATTTAAATGCTTGTCCTGTATGCGGTGCATTGCGGTTTAAGATTGGGCGAGATGACCCAGGTGAAGTTGAGGGCGAGCAAGGTTGTCCAAGGAAGAGGATTCCTGCCAAGGTGATGTGGTATGCTCCTATAATACCACGTCTGAAACGTTTGTTCCAAAACAAAGAGCATGCCAAGTTGTTGCGCTGGCACAAAGAAGAACGTAAAAAAGACATGATGATGAGACACCCCGCTGATGGGTCCCAGTGGAGAAAAATCGACAGAGTGTTCCCGAAATTTTCGGATGACGCTAGGAACTTAAGATTTGGTCTAAGTACAGATGGATTTAATCCATTTGGAGAGCAGAGCTCCAGTCATAGCACTTGGCCTGTGACTCTATGTATATATAACCTTCCTCCCTGGTTGTGCATGAAGCGGAAGTTCATTATGATGCCAGTGCTCATCCAAGGCCCGAAGCAACCTGGCAACGACATTGACGTGTATCTGAGGCCATTGGTGGAAGAACTTTTACAGCTGTGGAGTGATGAAGGTGTGCGTGTGTGGGATGAGCACGAGCAAACGGAATTTGATCTACGAGCGCTCTTGTTTGTAACCATCAATGATTGGCCTGCTCTTAGTAACATCTCAGGACAGTCAAACAAGGGATACAATGCATGTACGCATTGTTTAGGTGAGACTCAAGGTAAACATATAGGTAACAAGATTGTGTACCTGGGCCATCGTCGATGGCTTGTACCGAGGCATGCAGGAAGAAAGGAAGGCCGACATTACAAAGGTGAGGAAGATATTCGGCGGAAGCCTACTCGACCTTCTAGTTCTGTTATACATGATATGGTCAAGGATTTAAAAGTAATATTTGGGAAGGGTGCTGGAGCACTATCTGTTCCGAATGACGCTCAGAACCACGTTCCCATGTGGAAGAAGAAATCTATATTTTGGGAGCTGCCCTATTGGATAATGCTAGAGGTTCACTCTGCAATCGACGTGATGCACGTGACAAAAAATCTTTGCTTGAACCTGCTTAACTTGTTGGGCGTGTATGGAAAGTCAAAAGATACACCGGAAGCAAGACAGGCCCATCGACGTATGCATTCACGAGACGACGATCATTCTGATAATCATCAAGGTCCTGCGAGCTATGCTCTTACGAAAGAAGAGAAGAAAATATTTTTTGAATGTCTTCGCAGTATGAAGGTTCCATCTGGCTTCTCGTCGAATATAAAGGGAATAATAAACATGGCAAAGCAAAAATTTCAGAACCTGAAGTCTCATGACTGTCACGTGATTATGACACAATTACTTCCGGTTGCATTGAGGGGACTTCTAAAAGAAAATGTTCGAGTACCCATTGTGAAGCTATGTGCATTCCTGAATGCAATTTCTCAGAAGGTTATCAATCCACTTACTCTAAAAGATTTAGAGAATGATGTGGTCCAATGTCTTGTCAGCTTCGAGTTGGTGTTCCCACCAACCTTCTTCAATATTATGACGCACCTTCTAGTTCACCTGGTGGAAGAGATACGTGTTCTCGGTCCTGTATTTCTACACAACATGTTCCCCTTCGAGAGGTTTATGGGAGTCTTAAAGAAATACGTTCATAACCGTGCTAGGCCAGAAGGAAGCATCTCCAAGGGCTATGGAACTGAGGAGGTCATTGAGTTTTGTGTTGACTTTATTCCTGATCTTAAGTCGATTGGTGTTCCTCAATCGCGTCATGAGGGGAGACTGCGTGGAAAAGGCACGCTAGGAAAGAAAGCAATCATATGTGAAGACGTGGATTCTTTCACTCGAGCACACTAAAGACCCTTTAGTCGCGGTTGCAGCCAGCAACCGCGACTAGAGGTCGATTCCGCGCCGTTTAGTGGGGGAGTTTGCGAATTTTTTTGCAAACTCCCCCCAAATCGACGAATTGAACCGCCTCCGGGCTCCCCTGACGCCGCCGACGACCCGCGCGCCGTGGTGCTGCTCCGCCGCCCCGTCGTGCTGCCCCTCCCCGTCGTGCTGCCCCGCCTTCCGGCCGCTGCTGCGCCCCCGCCCTCCGTTGCGTCGCCGGCCGTCTCCCGCGCGACGACGACGCCGCCCAGGGCGCCCTGCCGCCGCCGCCGTGTCCCGTCCCCTGCCCTGGACGCCGGCCGCCCTGGGCCTGCCTCCCTCGGCCTCGAGCACCACCACCGGCGCCGCCGCCGTCCCGTCCCCTGCCCTGGGCGCCCTGCCGCCGCCGTCCCGTCCCGCCTCCGCCGCCGTGGTGCTGCTCGATCGCCATTTTGGAGGTTAGTTTTTCTTATCTTTTTTTTTGCATATTTAGGTTAATTATTATCTAGTGTTAGAACTAGATGCAATTTTATCAAATAGATGTGTTAGAAAAAATGTGTTAGAAAAAATAGATGTGTTAGAACTTTTGATCAATTTTTTAGCAATGTGTTAGAACTAGGTTAATTGCAATGTGTTAGGAAAAATAGATGCAAAATAGATGCAATTTTGTGTTAGCAATTTTGTGTTAGCAATGACATACAGTGGGAGAGTTACTGTGTTAGCAATATATAGTTCATTTTAGTTAGATTAATATAGTTAGGTTGTAAATTATAGGTATTATGTAAATTTTGTTTAGTTAAGTTTTTTCCTTTTTTCATTATAGTTAGGTTATTAGAGCTATGTGAATTGTCATTATAGTTGATTTTCTATGTTTGAAGTTGTTTAGAAAATTTGAATATGTGAATATTACTATGTGTAAATATGTCAATATGTAAATTTGCTAAGTTAGTATTGCTAAGTTGTAAATTTGCTAAGTTTGAAAATTTGCCGTCACGGCAACGGTTGCCGTGACGGGTACCGTAACGGTTGCTAAGTTTGAATACTAATTATGCAAATTTATTGAGTGTAGGAACATTCAGCTATGGATGACCCTTTAATTGTGCGAGACGAGGAAGGAGAAAACTTATTCATGCAGGATATTTTTGAGCATCGCGATGCAAATGCTGCCGGTGGAGAAGGCGCCGCCGACGATCGAAACGAAGATTTTGAGCAATTTGCATCACAATTTTTAAACCCGTCTGGTGAGGGTATTTTAGAGGAAGAAGAAATAACAGCCTCCACCTCGAACACCCTCCACCTCGAGGTTTATATATGAATTCTATATTTGCTTGAACACAAAATGCATTAACTGATTTGTATTGCACTTATTAACGCATTATATTTCTTACTTTAGGCGTCCACCTTGCATAAAAAGGCTAAGAATCAAGCTCCTCGAGGCCCAGCGAAAAGAATGACTAGCGAAGATGCAAAGTTACCAATCTATAAAATTGATGTAGATGGCGATCCGGTGGAACCGATAGAGAACCGCAGAAAATATATTAGTCAAGCTGGAGTTATTGTTAGGGACGAGGTCCCGATCTCCATAGCAGAATGGCTTAAGCCAGCAGGCGTTGCCGAGGATGACCCTTGCTATGTCCACCAGCATTATAAAGATTTCTGCTTTGACACACTCTTGCAGCATTTTAACCTCCCGGATGGTATTGAGCCCGCCTTGAAGTTGAAACTCAAGCACTGGACTCTCTCCAAGATGGCCGACGCCTTTCGGAAATATAAGCAAACATTATGGGCAAAATATGAAAAGGTTGATCCAGATTTCAGTCAAAAAAAACTGGTGAAGCTAAGAGATCACTGGGAAGCCTTTAAGGCGTATAAGACCTCGGCTGCGGCTGTGGCCCGATCGGAAAAAAATAAGCTAAATGCTGCGAGTAAGACACACCACCATAACTTGGGGCCAGGTGGCTACAGGTCAGCCATTCCTAAGTGGCTAGCCATGGAAGATAAACTCGTGGCTGCAGGTTTCACTCCACAGACATACAGCTGGCCCGAAAGGTCCAAATTCTGGTTGTTCGCGCATGGCGCAACGTTGAACGAGGAAGGGAAGATTGTCCCGAGGGTTGAAAAATACAAGGCAACAGTAGTAGCCATGGTCCCAAAAATTGAAGATGCAATAAAGGAAGTTCTAGCGGGTACGTGGGAACCCTATAGAGAGGAAGACGAGCTGGCACGGGCCCTAGGGAAACCTGAACACTGGGGACGTTTACGAGGCTTACCCGGCGGTGCCACCTTGAAAAAACAGTATCCGCAGCACGCTGACACTTATAGAAGCCGTGCAAGAAAGAAGAAGCAGGGTGAAGAGCGGATAGCGAATTTGGAACGCCAGATGAAGCAACTCATTAATGAACGCCAGGTGCAGCAGCCCCAAGATCCTGAAGTCGTGGATGCTCGATCTCAGCTTAGAAGCAGCGTGGGTTCCACGCAACTAGAACTCGATGCTCGCTACCCCGTGGATGATATCACGGAACCGACACCATGTGAGCTACATACGCCTGTGAGCAACATATCCATGAAGGTGGCGGTCGGCTATGCTTTACCGATTGTCGACACAGCAAGCTACCATAATGGTGTCATTCATCCTGGCTATGCTGTTGTCGGGGTGGATGAAATTGTGCCGGGATCGGAATCATTGGCTCTTGAGATTCCTGGAGGTAACGGTGAGGAGGCATTGTGCGATGTCAAGGGTGGTTTCGTCCAGTGGAACAAGAAATACATCAAGTTCTCAAAGCCACCGACTCAGCAAAGCCCACCCTGCCGGGGTATCGATGAGACACATCCATCTCCGGCACCGCGTGACAGGGACCCCACACCGGAAAATAATCTAGAGGACCATCTCAGTCAGCAAAGTCCATCTCCATCTCCATCTCCGGTACGGAACCCCCCACCGGAAGTGTCCGTACCGCTTAAACGGAGAAGGCGCGCGTCTTCCCCGGTCAAGAGGCGACCTGCTAAAAGGGCCACAACGCCTGATCTGAGGCAACCTTGGCAGAAGACTCTTGACCAAAACGAAGCAGCCATCGAGGAGCATAATAAATCATTGTTCGCACCGAAAGTGCCGCCGCCAACATTTACCGAGGGCTATACTGCAGCGGCTTGTCATAAAGTCATTGACAACTTATATGTCCCTCCAGAGAAGCCGCCATCTGACTATGTCCGTTCTATTCAGAAGTCATATGACGAGGTGACGGCGGCGGAGGCGCCGAAGAAAGGTGAACAAGACGCAGAGTCAGTCCCGCCGCCGGCGGCAAACGAAAAAAAGCAGCACCATCGGTCCCGCCGGCGAAGGAAGCTACAAAAGCAGCACCATCGGTCCCACCGCCGCCGAAGATAGGTAAACAAGTTCCCCAGCTCGGAGAACAACCCGTACGTTCTGTCCCCCCGCTAATTGTCCCGCCGCCGACGAACAAAGATAGTCGAGTTCCCCAGCGCGGAAAACAACCAGTACAATCTGACCCTAAAGAGCCGATGGTGTTTGACATAGAGGTAATCCGTCGTCTTGCCGCCGAAGCGCAAATGCCTATAGATGAATATGCTTCGAGATTGAATTTTGAGACTGCACCACCAGCTCCTCCAGTAAGAAACTTCGTTCCGGGGAAAGCTTTGGTGCAAATCAGGGGCCTTCCAACAAAAATGCGTACTCTGCATCAATGGTACATGAAAAATGCAAAGAAGACATCTGCTATCGTTCTGAAATGTAGGGAAGACGATGAGCACTTCTTAGAAGACTACAATCACACTGTTACGTTTAGCGAACTTTTTCAGCTATACAATCTGCGGGCACTCGACAAATCTATCATGAGTTCCTATTGCCTGTAAGTGATTTATTTAAGTCTTTACCTAGTCTCGTTCATTGTTTGTAATTATTCTCACTTTAATCTTTTGTGTGCTATATTATGCAGATTGAAGATGCTCGAGCTCAAAAAGCTGAACCAGCATGACATTGGGTTCATTGACCCGGATAAATATAACGAAGAAACCATAATAAATCCCTTGTATAACAAGAACACACCGGATGATTTGCTAAGGGTGTTCAAGCGATACCGCGACAAAAGAACTATATATTGGCCTTACCACTTCGGTAAGTTTTAGTGTCTTCTACACATTCTAATTTGCTCACCCGATGTTAAGTTTAACTGATGAGTTATGCATGACTGTGCCCAGCTACCACTGGATTCTTCTTGTCATTAGACATCACGAAGGACTTATTCATTCACTTGACTCATTGAGGTATCATCCTGACACTTACAGGAGTTGTTTCGACTTACTAGCAAGGTACATTCATTTCTTACCGCCTCTGTCATTCATATCTTGATGTCAAGTCATTAACGAATAACTCATTTGTGAATGTTCTTTGTCGGGCAGAGTTTGGGAAAGGTTTCGAGCGGAAGATCCTGAAGGTGGGTGGCGCCAAAAGCTGGATTGGAAGTTAAACCAAGTAAGTACTGCTACCTCTTCGTCCACACAACATTTCTCATGCATACTTCATTATTATTGACTGAAATCTATTCTTGTATAGTCTTGCATGGAGCAACCAAAGGAACTGAGTACTGTGGATTCTTCGTTTGCGAGTATATATATGTATTAGTCACCGAGAAATGGAATATGAGAAAGGATGCAGAGTTGGCAAAAAAGCGCGAGAGGCTACCACTCGACCACCGCTTCAGAGCAATTGGAGAGGAATTGGCGGGATTTTACCTTTCAGAGGCCTTACAGGAGAAAGGAGAGTACTACGATGCTGAAAGCATGAAATCGTTAAAGTAACTTGTTGTTTTGCTTCAACTCTTGTACTACGATAACTCTTGGCGCATCAACGAACTCTTGTCTACGATCTTCAAGTATTACTTAATTTAATTGTATGTGTTATAAATATGTGCATCGACTTCATACGACACGGGAACGGTTACGACATCGAAAACGTTACGGTTACCGTAACGGTTACCGTCACCGTAACCGTCATCGCAACGGGAAGGGTTACCGTTACCACGGGACACGGGAACCTAGCTATAACCAAACCCCGGCATATATAAACCCTAAACCCTGCAATTAAATCGAAAAAGAAAAAAAAAACCAAAACCCTTTGGTCCCGGTTGGTGCTCCCAACACCCCACGTCCCCCTAAAGCCCACGTGGAGGGACCTCTAGTCGCGGTTCGGAATCCGCCGCGACTAAAGGGTGGGGGCTTTAGTCCCGCCAGCCTAGTCGCGGTTGCCCAACCGCGACTAAAGGTCCTCTGGAACCGCGACTAGAGGTCATTTTCTAGTAGTGTATGGTCCAGCGTGTACGGTGCATGAACTTTAGAATATATTTTAAAAATATGTTTCCGCCTAAATTTCTGAATAAAAGCGAATTATACCAACATCTCTCTTGAGACGCTTTATTAAAAATTAAATTAAATTATGTATTTGCACCTCATCGTAAATACGTATATACGAAATACAGATAAATTAATGTATATAATATTATATACTCTCCACGGAGAAAACATCTCTAACCTTTGATGCGACGCAAAGGTAGCGTGTCTATAGAAATAGAGACGTTACAAATGCGTCTACACATACTTTTAAACGTCTCACTGAAGCGTCCTTACATCTGTACACACGCTTAGATAGCGTCTTTATATCATTTGAGACGGTGCATAAAAGACGTTTTAACGACGCTTTCTGAAAGCGTCCGTACAACCCTCTAGTGATGAAATATCGCGTCTCTAGCTCCAAATTTGGCGTCACTACGTGACTAATGTGTTGTAGTGCTAGGACAACACTCCACGTAGTCCTTCACTAGATCATTGATGTGATGATGTCCCCCTCCCATTTGACGATTGCTAGAAAAAAATCATAGTACCCACACACGAACTATCAAAGTTCACATCAGAAAGTGGTTTTTGCACCCGAACTCCACTGCTCCAGCTACTTAAACAATTCGAAAATAGATCTAAAAGTTTCAAAAAATCTGAAAAAATAATGCATGTTCTCAATGATTTATACTATAAAGTGTGCAAAATATCAATGCAAAATTCTTTATATTATAGTCTACACATAGGTCAAAATATATAGTATTTCGCATTGAGATTAGGCACGTATGTAGGATACATCATCAAGAATATGCATGAATTTTTCCAGATTTTTGTAAACTTTCAAATATATTTTTCTGGATTTTTAAAGTAGCAGGAGTAGCTCGGGTGTAGGAAAATCTCTACTCAGTTTAAGTGAGCATATACTGATTGGTAATTGCAAGTTAGTGCTCAACACTTACCGAAATTCTGATATGTCGAAAAATCCAGCACACAAACATGGACAACAACTATTTGTACTTTTAGCGTGTACCAAGGGTATGTATTTTCTGAGTTTAGGTTATCGGTCTCATTGTTTTTAACACCGGTAGTAATCGCCACTCCTCTGAGACACTCCAAATCCTAAACCCCCAAAATCTCCATTTCATCTTCTTTTTGTGTCTGTGTGACTGATGACCCACAAGTATAGGAGATCGCAACAGTCTTCAAGGGAAGTAAAACCCAAATCTATTGATTTGACACAAGGGGAGCCAGAGAATATTTATAAGCCTTAACATGTGAATTGTCAGTTCAGCTCCACCTGGAAATAGACTTGCTCGACACAGATTATCAGTAGCAACATTTTTATGACAACAGCAGTAGCGGAATAATAGCAACAGTAAAATAAAGACAGCAGTAGTGATTGTAGTAGACAGCAGGATTAAAATACTGTAGGCATAGGGATGAACGAACGGGCGTTGCATGGATAAGATAATTCATATAATCATCAAGACAAGGGCAATTGCATGTAAATATTAATAAAACATCCAAGTACTAAGTAATCATAGGCATGTGTTCCGTATTTAGTCGTACGTGCTCGCAATGAGAAACTTGCACAACATCTTCTATCCTACCAGCCCGTTTGCAGTGGGGCCTCAAGAGAATCTACTGGTAATTAAGGTACTCCTTTTAATAAAGTACCGGAGCAAAGCATTAACACTCCGTGAACACATTTGATCCTCACATCACAGCCATCCCCTCCGGTTGTCCCAATTGCTGTCACTTTGGGGTCTCGGGTTCCGGACAATTATATGTGTATACAACTTGCAGATATGATCTAAAACAATGATTATCCTCATGATACAATAACATGTTCAGATCTGAAATCATGGCACTCGGGCCCTAGTGTCATGCATTAAGCATAACAAGTTGTAACAATGGCATAAAGTACTAACAAAGGATACTAGGCACCATGCCCTAACAATCTTATAGCTATTACATGAATGATCTCACCCAATCCCTTTAGCCTACAGCGGGGAATTACTCACAGATGGATGGGGGAATCATGGATGGTCGATGGAGAGGCGTCGGTGATGGTGATGGCGATGATCTCCTCCAATTCCACGTCCCGGCGGAGTGCCAGAACGGAGTTTCTGGTACCCGAAATAGGGTTTCGGTGATGGCGGAGCTCTGGAGAGTTTCTGGAATAATCGTCTGTCCCCCCGGCGTTTTTAGGTCAAGGGCTTTTAGTAGTCGAGAGGGGGACCCGAGGGTGTGGCCGAGTCGGCCACACCATGCCGTGGCGCGGCCCAGGGCCCACCGCGCCGCCACGTGGTGTGGGCGCCTCGTGGCCCGCCTCCGTTTCGTCTGCTAGCTCCGCGGGTCTCCTGGTAAAATAGGAGCTTCGCGATATTTTCCGAGGATTTCTCGAAAGTTGACTTTTTTCTTTTTCTGCACAAAAACAAGACACCAGGACAATTCTGCTGAAAACATCGTTAGTTCGTCTTAGTTGTATTCAAAACACACAAATTAGAGGTAAAACAACATCAAAAGTGTTCAGGAAAGTAGATACGTTTTGGACGTATTAGTGACCTCCCAGCCAACACGTCTCCATTTGGTGACCCGAAGCATGACACCTCCACGGCACCATCGATCTCTCCCCAACCGTTCATCGCCATAAGGGACCTTTGTTGCTTATTAATGACTCTAAAGTCTAGACGCAGATTATTCGGGGTGGCAACGAATTCACGACGAACAACACGTTGAGATGTCGATCACCTCAGCCGCATCAATCACCATCATCTTCAGCCCTTCTTCTCATTTGGAATTCAGAGGACATTAAAGGGCAAAACACACACAAAAAACGTCGCACAGCTGGGACACGATGCGCTCCTTGTTGGATGCCAAGTTTGTAAACTGCAATCTATTCATCCATGTCCAAATGTGTCAGCTTCAGTCCTTTTTTTTGTGTGTGAGTGAGTAAGTCCACCTTTGGGTAAAGAGAGTTCGAACCTGTGGACACCAACGGATCTCCAAAATGGTTGATGACTCCCAGCATTCCTGTGAAATTGTTTTTTTATTCTAGTTTTACCCTCGATGTCTGCTACCGAAAGAGAGAATCGGTCTAAGGGCAGCTTAAAACCAGCCCAACCTCTTCATGGTCACATCCCCTTTTCCGTGTCTATCAAGAAGAGTTTAATACACCATACATTTAGTGTGTAGTGACATCATGCGTTACATTTACATGTTTACATCTGCATGGCATGTCATACGACCAAACCTACAAATTAATCACCTTGCGCTCCAACATATGTCGATGTAGCTACATATGTCGATGTGTCCTAAAGTTAATATTAATCAAGGCGGAAGGGATGGTTTAGTCGCAGTGAAGTTGGACATGAGTAAGGCGTATGATAGAGTGGAATGGCCGTTTTTGGAGAAGATGATGGAGAAAATGGGTTTCGATCCGAGCTGGGTGAAACTCATTATGAAGTGTGTGAGTTCAGTCTCATACCGTGTGAGAGTGAATGGAAGACTAACTGAAGCTTTCAGTCCCGAGTGTGGGCTACGACAAGGGGATCCTCTATCGCCGTACCTATTTATCCTTTGTGCCGAGGCTTTCTCTACCTTGCTCCAGCAGGCCGAGGTGAATGGCACTTTGGAAGGAATTCAAATCTGTAATACGGCACCGAGGATTAATCACCTTTTCTTCGCTGATGACTCGCTCATTGTCATGAAGGCTTCGGTGGCGAGTGCTAATAAACTTCAAGAAATCTTGTCCCTGTATGAGTCACAATCTGGACAGATGATAAACAAAGAGAAATCTTCGGCGTTCTTCAGCAAAGGTACCAAGCAGCATACGAAGCAAGCAGTTCTCAATGCCCTCGGTATTCCTCATGAGTCCTGCAACCAACGCTATCTTGGACTGCCGGTTCACATTGGTGCTTCGAGGAAAAAGGAATTTGAGTACATTAAGGAGAAGATATGGAGACGTATACAAGGCTGGAAAGAGAAGCTTCTCTCTAGGGCGGGAAAGGAAATCCTTATCAAGGCCATAGCGCAAGCCATACCAGCATACGCTATGTCCTGCTTTGATCTAACAAAAGCCCTATGCGAGGAAATCAGTGCAATGATAAGTCGGTATTGGTGGGATCAGCAAGAAGGGAGACATAACTGTCACTGGCTCAGCTGGGAGAAGTTGACAAGGGCGAAGAAGGTAGGTGGGCTTGGCTTCCGAGATCTACACATTTTCAACCTCGCTATATGCTCGCTCGACAAAGCTGGCGCATCTTGCAACACCCAGACTCCCTATGTGCCTCAGTCTTGAAGGCCAAGTACTTTCCTGATGTCTCGATCCTAGAAGCTACACCAACACCGGGGATGTCATATACCTGGCGTAGTATTTTAAAGGGATGTGAGCTTATGAAAGAGGGACTCATTTGGCGAGTGGGAGATGGTGAATCGATTGAGATATGGTCAGAACCGTGGATACCAAGAGGTAGTACACGGCGGCCTATCTCCACTCGAGGTTTATCAATCATCTCCAAAGTGAGCGAGCTAATAAACCCAGTGACAGAGCAATGGGACGAGGAACTCATCCGCGACCACTTCCATGCGAGTGATGTTGTAGAGATTTTGAAGATACCAATACGACCCCAGATGGAGGATGTACTGGCATGGCATTGCGATACCAGAGGTGTGTTTACTGTGAAGTCTGCGTACCAACTGGGTGTCAGCCCCCGTGATCATGAAAACAACAGAGATGCAAGCTCGTCTGCTACCGCTCCTGAACATAACCAGTGTTGGAAAAAATTGTGGAGCATCAAGTTGCCAGCAAAGGTTTTGCTTTTCCTTTGGAGACTCGCCCATGACAGCCTGCCGACTAAGATGAATATTAAGCGCAAAAGGGTCGAACTTGATACGAGGTGCCCTGTATGCTGGAGACTAGATGAAGATGGAGGACATATTTTCCTGAAATGCAAAATGGCAAAACAGGTCTGGAGAGCCCTGAACTGCGAGGATGTTAGACTTTCCCTTTGTGAGTGTGCTAATGCGGGCCAAGTAATTCGTCAGGTTTTAGAGCTTGAAGTCGAGAAACGATCGCTGGTGATAATCCTGTTATGGGATTGGTGGACGGCACGAAATAAAGCAAATGCCGGGGAAAAGGCCAAGTCAACCGAAGAGGTCTGCTTCCAGGTACAGAAACACCTCATGGATTTTAAACCACACATAGCACACCAAGCGGTGGTGCAGCAAAGAGAGGATGCATGGCAGCTACCGCGTGCAGGCTTCATAAAAATAAATTTCGATGCAGCATATAGCCAGGACACAAATGAAGGTGCTTGGGGGTTCATTGCACGTTCTGATGAAGGCATGCTGATTGCTGCCGGGGCAGGGCGTCTGAAGCATATGAGCCTGTCTGGCAGCTATCGAAGGGACCAGCAACATCGGAGCTTCTAGGGTCATTATCGAGTCAGATTCCCTCAACCTGGTGAATGCTCTGAAATCAGGAGACAATGACAGGGCGGACATTGGAGTCCTTTACCGTGAAGCAAGAAGCCTCTGCTACGAGGCGTTCGATGTTTTTGAGTTTAATTTCTGTCCCCGTTTATGTAACAGTATGGCAAGGGAGCTGATGCGTTGAACTCTCTCTGGCTTGAGAACGCACGAGTTTTTGTATCTGGTTTGGTGGCTAGCGATCTTGCTAAGCACCAGGTTTAGTGTAATAGAAGTGAAAAATAAAAATTAATCAAGTTGTTAAAAATATTAATTAATACTCCACTGTGAAAACCATTTTGCTGTGAAAGCAAAACACAAGCTCGCAGCCTCGCAGCAAAACTCTGCCCAAATCAGGTATTTCCGCCTCGGCATTTCAGGTGAAAAGAAAATCCCCAAATCCCAAACCCTACCACTCAGGCAGCGACTGCGGCGGCGGCGGCGACGACCACCAGTCCCCAATGTACCGCGCGCATCCACCGCAGTGCAAGTGCAGCCATGGGCCCCTGTGTGGGGGAGCGCCGCCCAGCGGAGGCCTCGCGGCGGCGGCCTTGGACAGCCGCGTGAGGGCCTTCCCCATGGGCGCCGCGTCGGAGGCCTTGCTGCGGGAGATCGGCGTGGACACGACCGACGCGCAGGTCGCCACCCTGCTCTCCTTGGTCCACTCAGTCCTCCCCTCCCCGCCCGTCGTCTCCAACCGCGCCGCCCTTAAGCTTCTCCCCCCACCCGAGGCCGACGGCGGCGGCGACCGCATCAGCGACCTCCCGGACAAGATCCTCCGCGACATCGTCTGCCGCCTCCCCGTCAAGGATGGCGCGTGCACCGCCGTGCTCTCTTGCCGCTGGCGCGGCGTCTGGCGCTCCGCCCCGCTCGTCCTCATCGACTACGACCTCCTCCCCGTCCAAGGAAGCGGCTCGAGCCTGCAGGTCCAGCGCGCTGATGCGCGCCATGTCGCGGACGCCGTCTCCAGCATCCTCGACGCTCACCCGGGGCCCTTCCGCTGCGTCCGGCTCGTCTGCAGCCACCTGCGGGACTACCCCGACCGTCTCGCGCGCTGGCTCAAGCTCCTCGCCGTCAAGGGCGTCCAGGAACTCGTCCTCGCCAACCGACCGTGGCCGCTCGACATGCCCCTCCCGCGCACCTTCTTCGGCATGACATCCCTCACCCGCCTGTATCTTGGCATTTTTAAGTTTCCTGACACGACCGGCCTCCCGCGCACGACAGTGTTCTCGTGCCTCCGCGAGCTCAGCCTCTGCTGCGTGCCAGTGCCGAGGCGACAAGACATGGACTTCATCCTTGCCAGGAGCCCTGTGCTGGAGGTCTTTTGCATCCAGCTGAATGTGCTGTTCAAGCACTTAGACGTTGTCAGCCGCAGCCTCCGGTGCGTGCAGGTCATCGAAGCAATGGATCTGAACATCGCAGTCAAGGATGCTCCACACCTCGAGAGGCTCATCATATGGTCATCAACGGTCCGTGATAACTTGCCCAGGCTGCTCAAGATTGGCCATGCCCCCGCGCTAAGCATAATTGGCTATTTGGACCCGACACAACACACGCTAGAGGTCGGCAACACTGTCATCAAGGTTGGTCAACACTGTCTCTATTTGTTCAATTTCACAATATTATTTTTACATGTGAACTCGTCTCACAAAACTTTGTGCATGTTGCAGGTTGGGACAAGGGCAAGTCGAAACACCATGGTACCTAGCGTCAAGATCCTCGGCTTAAGAGTGTATTTTGCAATCCGCAACAATGCTAAAATGCTTCCCAGCTTCCTTAGATGCTTTCCCAATGTCGAGACGCTTCATCTTGAGGTGACACCACACTCACTTAGCTTGCCATCAGTTTTCATCTTTCATCTTTGGGCACTAGGATCATCGATGTCTATTGCTAATGCTTCCATGTGGAGCCGATGTTTTTTCACTTTTTGTTTGAGATGAGCTGAAATTTCTAACTGTTTTAACCAATGTACAGTCCAAGGAAACTTACCAGACCACTGGCAAGCTGAGCAGCAAGTTCTGGCAAGAGGCCGGTGCCATCGAATGTGTGCAGTCACACATCAAGCTGATGGTCTTCTATGGCTTCCGAGGGGAGCGAGGCGAGCTTTCTTTCCTCAAGTTCTTCCTGGAGAGTGCACGGGTGCTGACGAAGCTGGTGATCGTGTATAGTAAGGGAAGCTTCACTTCAGTGACGGAGGCGGACTCCAAAGTGAAACCCTTGTTCGCTGCAAAATGGGCCAGTCGAGACTGCTCACTGTCGCTCATGGAGACTGCATTTCGACCAGGTGAAGACAAGTGGCTGCTGAACTTCAAGACAGGATCTGATTTCTCTACGAGGGACCCCTTCGAGCGCACCGCTGCTCTTGGCGGATGCAACTTCTAAGGAGAAAGGGTCGGTGTTTAATCAAGATTGGAAGGAGGTTTTGAGTGTTCTACCAGGGCCCCTATAGAGTTTTCATGGGTGATCAGCTTAATCTAGTAGAGAAACACATGGTTAGTCCTCTGCTGCAGACTCGCTGTCTCTACATGCAATGGAGGGCACTGTTCTGGATCATTGGTTTCTGTTTTTTGGTCAGAGTTCATGGTGCATGACGACCTTCAGAAAGTTGATGCAAAAGACAAAATGTTGCTCAAATGCACTCATGTATGCTTTATTTTTTTTTATCTTTGGCTTATTGCTGATCATGTTATTGCTCACAGTTTCTGCTGAATGTCTTGCGTGATGCGGGCAGACATATATATTCGTGAGCTATCTCCCGCTTCACTGATTCCGTTTAGCTTGTTCCATGGAATGGAATGTGCTGTATGTTCCGTCTGATGTACCCTGCAGGTTGAACTTTGCTCGTCTGGAATGCTAACTTTATCATCAGAGGTAAGCAATCTTATGTTGTCAATGAGTTATTCTACAGTTCTATACTTGTGTGCAGTAGAAACCATTTTCAACAGACATGCGATGTTCACATAAGTAGGGATATGTTCAGATCCGAGTCACATAATATGAGATGTGTATCATCTTATTATCTAGCTCTGTCGAATAAGTTGCAATTTGTAAACCTTTTTCATGCGGATGCAGTTGTAGGAAGAATGAATACATCCTGAATCCGGTTGTTTTTGTTCATCCAGTGTGGTTCTCTGTTTGAATGTTCAGTTCTGCTTTTTGTCCTCCTTTCCTCTCTTCAGATTACAGTTGCCTAACTCTCAGGGTGATTTCTAGCCATTGGATCTACAATGGGCTATCCAGATATGGTGTTGGAGTGTGCCATACAGTACATTATGCAGTTCACGAGACAGTAGCAGCCTCAAAATTGGTCCGATGAAAAATACATGAGAAAAGAAGTCTACCTACATTGTCAGTTTGTTAGCGTCATGAAACAAATTACGTCGTAACGGAACTCAGGCTCACATGATCCCTTTACAAAAAGCAGTGCTATACTTAGGATGTTTGCTATCCGATTTTCTTTCGACACGCACCCACACATGCATCGCATATGCATCTGATGGCTTCCTTAACTCAGCAGCAGAAGAATTAAATCAATCAGGTTTAGCAGTGCTATACTTAGGATGTTTGCTATCCGATTTTCTTTCGACACGCACCCACACATGCATTGCATATGCATCTGATGGCTTCCTTAACTCAGCAGCAGAAGAATTAAATCAATCAGGTTTAGCCACGTCTGAGTCACATAATGTCGTACGCGAGGCACATCCGCTTTACCAAAGTATATTCAAATTTGTGTTTGTGCAATAGTTGAACCCAAGTGGTAATACTCGGCCAGCATCAAAGTATCTCTGGTCCCAATACTGGGCCTTCACACAGTGGGTCCTCCATGAGGTCCCCAAATGATCTCTACAAACATAAACATAAAGTGAAGAATGAAGTTGTGATTTTACTTTGCCAGATCAAATGCTACAATCCGTTTGCAGAGCACCCTGTGCACATAGTTCTTGCACAACATTTCTAAACAGTGTTGGTTTATACTTGTCCTTTGATTCGCAGACGGGCGGCTGGAAGGCAAAAAAATCCTATGCGACCATGCCCTCAGCGACCGACCGGTGGACCAAATTTAGCACCGTCTGATTTGGAAAAGGCAGCTGCACAAGCAGCGTGCGGGGGCAGCAGGCGGCCACGCGTCGGCCATGCGGCCGGGTCCAGCCCGGCGACCTGGTCGCATAAGATTATTTCCCGGCTGGAAGTGGCTAGGTCACCCCTGACAAGTCAGCCAGGCAGAGCCACTAAACTTAACCATACAGAACTTGTTAGGACAAGAGTGAATTACATTTGTTGCGGTGTGTTCATTTTGGTCATCATACTTTCAAAGACGGATATTTCAGTATCTAATCTCTCAATAACACTTACGGAATATCGTTAAATCTAGCACACAAGACATGGATGTCATTGGTCTCATCAAATATTTAACACCGGTAGTATTCGCCCCGTATCTCTGGCACTTCAAGGCCTAAACCCCAAAATCGCCCATTCATCGTGACCTCCAGCAGTCTCTGCATGGCGACCCGAAGCCTCCATGGCATCATCGATCTCTCCCCAACCATTCATCGGCATTAGGCACCTTTGATACTCATTAGTTGCACTAGACACGTATTATTCAGGCTAAATAAAAGACACGGATTAGTCCGGGTGGCAAAGAAATTCACGATGAACAACATATTGAGAAGTCGACCACCATCAACTTTAGCCCTTCTTCTCTCTCGGAATTCAAAAATTTGAGGACAAAGGGTAAAAAATAATATAAAAAGCTATCAAATCGTCGCACGGCATGGCTGAGGCACGACGCGCCCCTTGATGGGACGCGGCATCTATAGCACCATCTATCGTCCATGTTCACATGTGCCAGAAAATCTTAACGAAAGCGAAATACAAACCAGATTTCATAGACAAATGATGAAATGAACGTGTTATTGATGTGCTGGCGGACCAACCTCAAGTACAAACACAGTACAACGCGGACGCTCACATGTCCTTCCTAATTCCACCATTTTAGTGAGCACTTAGCTTAGTGATAACGCAAGGCTTCCCGGAAAGCAACTCTCTCGCACGTACGAGCACACGACTTTCTTCTCCGGCGTAAAAGCGCAGCACCAAAAAAGTTGCACCGCCAAAATTGCATGCACGTGCCGGCGGCTGGTTTTTCAAGTGTGCGTATCAACTTCAGTCCCATTCTTTTTGTGTGTGTGAGTGAGCAAGCCCATGTCCATCAAGAAGAGTTTAACACACCATGCACTTAGTGATTTAGTGGGTACTGACATCGTGCGTTACATTTACATGTTTGCATCTGCATGACATGTCATATGACCAAAGCTACAAATTAATCATCTTGGGCTCGAGGTTCTGCTTTAGTGTATCTGGCGTCAATGATAGCGAGTGTCATGGATCCGATATATACGATCGATTCCTACATGCATGCATGTGTCGATTTGAACACTGAACATAGCTACTAGCAGCTCGATCAGCTGTGGACGATTTAACTAATTATTCTGGTTATAGTTTCTCGGTGAGGTCCTCAAGTGACTGTGACTGCGACCGTGAGTTCTATGCTGAGATGAGCTTGACTTTCAAGTGTCGTAACTGCTTAGCTAAGAGTGTGCAAGCTAAGACTGTTAGGTAGCTTGACATCCTGACACTCTTAACATGAACTGACCTGTTAGCTACTGTTAGTCGCAGAAATTCCACAGCTAAACAAGAGAAATGAACACGTAGGGGCACGAAGAGTGTCCGTCCTTGCTACTTGGCCGAAAAGGCATTGGAAGGAATGTCCAACCAATATAGACCGGTCGCACCTCATTTCGCAACGGCCGTCCAACTGTTTGATCTGCCCTTTCCATGGCTTTGCTCAGCTCGATCGATAGGTGTTCTCTTGAACAGTTCGTCAGGCGATCTGATTTTAAACAACTCTCTATCTAACCTTGATGCAGATGAGAGAACGCCTCTAATTAATACGCACATCAAAGAGATTAGTTTAGGTTAGCGAATAATGCTGTCGATGGTTGATTGGTTGGAAGACAACCAAGACTCTGAAACTGTCTCCAGGTTTCAGCGTGAGCACCACTGCTCCGTCAAGCTAGAGACCGAAGTAAGGCTGCTACAGAGGTTATAAAAAAAAGTAGGCTGCTACTGTTGATTATTCTAGTCAATTCTGGCCAGGTTTCACTATAAATACAAACCTCAGACCGGGAAGCTCCCTTCGCAGCCGTACGCGCGCTAGTTCAATTCCAACGTGCGTGGCGTGGCGTGGCCGTCGTAAACACCTATCGCCGATGTACTCCTGCGGCAACGACCGAGACCACGGCGCGGCGGCACGTACCGTGGCGTACGGCGCCAAGTACCAGCCATGCAACACGGCGCCGACGACGACGACCTGGGCGGCCGTGCAGGCCGCCGGCCAGGTCGTCCCATCGGGCGCGCAGCAGCAGCTGCCGCCGCCGCGGCCCCCCAGGAGGAGGCACTCGGCGTCGGCGTCTCGCCGGTCATCCACCACCGTGGTGTCCACCGACGTGTCCAACTTCCGCGCCATGGTGCAGGAGCTCACCGGCTTCCCGCCGGCCGCCATCTTCCGGCCACAGCCACGTCGGGCTCACACGCACGCCGCCGCCGCCAGCCACTCCCTGCTAGCCGCCACGCATGGGTGCGGCGGTGCTGCGCTGCAGGGCCGGGGTTCGGACGCGGCAGCTACCGCCGCAGCCAACGGCAGACAGGAGGTGGCGCAACCGCCGACGATGATGCATCCGCAGCCGGGCGTGTTTGACCTTGACGGGCTGGCGGACCTCGGGTCGCCGGAGTTCGATGGCTGGCCCGACTTGTCCTTTGAATAGTACTCCTGCTCAGCAACACTACTGGCCGGCGGTCGCTAGACTGTTAAGTGTTAACGTAATCAAGGGTGGTTTGGCATCGGAATTTCCTTCTGCTCTTGTGGCACGTCCTGTACTTGTACAGGAAACTTTGTAAGATGGTTAAAGGCTTAAAGTACTCGATCAAGTGGTTTAGCTTTTCTACCACGTCACGAGATATTCATAAAGTGGTATACTCCGTTTATAAATGTATGGTGTTTTCGCTACTTCACGTGTTAATTAGATACAGACTAAAATAGGTGAACATAGACACCAAAATTTATCTAGATATATGAATCTATAAAAGTCTAAAATATATTTTCTATATTTAGAAACAAAGAAAGTATGCCTATGTTGCGGTCTATGGACCTGAGTCTCAGTGTCACAGTTGACGATAGCGTAAGAGTTGGAAAATGGAAAGCAACGGGAAATAACAGCCAGTGACACGAGGAGATTCATGTGACGGTTGACAGTTTTTTTAGTAAAATAAATTGACTGGAGATGCCCAAGGAAACCATCTGGACATTTCCCAAACAGAAAGCGTACTAAAAAGCCAGAAAATAAAGCGTGCCAATGAGATTTTACTTGTCCAATAGCCATCATGTATGATGCGCAACAAGCTATAAACTACTCGCTATGTATTAAAATATAATTAAGAGTTTCTAGTGTTTCTGTTTTTTGTCCTGATATGTTATTAAATGCAACACTAAAATATGTCTAATCAGGATAAATCCAAAATATCTAGAAAGTCTTACATTTTGTATTTTGGAACGAACATGAGTATGTAGTAAGAGAAAAATAAAAGACAGAGACACGAGGAGATTCAGGTGTCATTTGGTCCAAATTCCAAACAAAAAAAGTACAAAATCCTGAAATGAAAGCGTGCGAAGAAGGCTCACCTGTCCAGTTATTCAGCTGCCACCTAGCTTCGTGCAATCTCTCGATGAGAGACTGCTGAGACTGACACGATGCAGAAGCCGTATTATTTTTTCGCCGAGCTAGGCTGCAAAGAAGCGCTAGATATTTATTTTTTCGTGGAGCTTGCGTCGTAATACTACTTCAATATTCCATTGCAGTATAGACTTGAAAATCGGCTTTGTTTCCCCGAGTCCACTAATTCTGTGGCCATACTCGACACCGGAGTACACTGCTTGGCAAGCAGGGTATCATGCCATTACGAATTGACGATCCTGAATGCGCTGCCACAAATTTGGTTTGACCAACAGTAAGCATGGTTTTCCTGACCAGAAAGTTTCTTACATTTTGACCTTGCAAAATCTGAACTACAAATATAGGAGTATCATGTTTCCTTATGCATAAAACTGACAAAACCTCATATCCAAAAGTAGTGAACAATCCAAAAAAATTAACTCTTTCAAATTGTCATATTTAAAAAAATTAACCTAAAATATGAATTATTTTAGATTTTGCACGTTCTTTGTCTACATTTAGTATTTGTCAGGTTCTTTCTTTTGAAACTTCAAAATATAAATTTCGAATTTTCCAAAAAATATGGATATCTAGAGCTCGGCCTCCATTTTTTGTTTCCCCAAAACTTAGTAGACTTACATCGGGTCTTGCTCTAGCGCCACATATTGACGACCTAGGCTGAAAAGAACCGCTGGATTTGTTAAAAAAAACTTGCGCCTAATAATACTTGAATAGTTCAATATTCTATTGCAGTAGACTTGACAATCGTCTTTGGTTCTCCGAGTCCACTAATTCTGTGGTCATACTCGACAGCAGAGCATACTGCTTGGCTAGCAAGGTATGCCATAACTATCCTGAATCATCTGCCACAAACTTGCTTTGACCAACGATGAACATGGTTCTCTTGACAAGAAAGTTTCTTACATTTTGACCTTGCGTACCAGTTCGCCGGACAAAGAACCAACTTTTCAGCGGACATATTCACACAGCGAGGCAGGCAGGGTCTTGATCTCATTATAACCGGCCTTACAATTTGCAAACGAGACAAACTACCACACAAAAATCAACTGTGCAGGCAACAAATCATGGCTCCATGCAACCATGAACCACCCAGCAGGCCAGCACGCAGCCAGATGTAGTAGAGGGATCAGGAAACGCCATCTCATCAGTCAACTGCAAGTAATGTCGGATGTTCTCCTTCACGGTTGATCAACGCGCGTCGCCATCCCTATGAGGCCCACCCCTCTGTCCTATCTACTCCTCTATTGTTTATTGTTTTTAAAGTGAATATATTAATATAGTAAAGATATCAATTACTGTAATCCTTTTCTGCACTATCAAAATATCTAAAATACAATAAGAATCACACAAAGCAAAAAATGAAAAGGAAGAAGAAAAAAGTCCACCACGGTGAATCACTCGCAAAAGCACATAAACCAGCACAAAAGATGTTAAACAAAAGCGACGCCTTCTACTAGGATACCTTCAAGAAACATACCATGCACAAACAACATCGTTGCCCGATCAATAGATCTTAGGTTTTTCTGCGTGAGAAAGTCCGAGGTTGCAAAACCATGCCTTCTACTAGGTCATTGTCAGTTCTAACCATTTAAGCTCAGGCCTTAGGTTTTCACCCTAGAAATCCTTGGAGAGTTCGTACTTGAAGAGCACCAACAAAAATTAAGTCATCCCACTACTGCGAGTCACCAAAGACCGGCTCAAAGTACCGTGTCTGGTATGGAAGAGAACTCCGCAAGCCATGGGCGTACAACAGCCCGTAAGGAAAAGACTTCACACGCCGCCAACTACACATCGCCAAGCGGACCACATGCCGAAGGAGCCAGCCTCTAGGCTCAACTCCGGCGTCGCCATAGCAGCCTTCGAAGATGCCATCATTTTGGCTTTAGGGCCAGCGGCCCTTGTCTTGTGAGTCAAAATGCATTTTTATCAAATGTTTTAAAAATTCAACTAATTTTTTGGGTGTTAATATGAAAAATGTCTATTTGTACAAAAACATCGCATCGAAAAGACATTTTCTATGACCGGTATAAAAAAGAGAAAAAGATGTTACTTGTAAAGGTATTTTTTAAACCAGGATTTGTCTTTTTTACACCGGCCACACAAAATGTCCTTTCATTTCAATTTTTCTTTGTACAAACATAGAATGTTCATATGTACATACATCCGAAATTTTTGTTTGAATATTTTTTACATGTTAAAATTCGTCTTTTAAGTAGTGGACGTAGATATACATATGAGACAAAGTGGATTTCATATATATTCATGTACTACTTTATGTTACTCCCCACTTTTTAAGCTAGCAGTCTCCCAATAATGTTTAGCTAGTTTTCCAGCACCACCAGAAAATACTGCATGAAATACCCATAGCAATGTCACAACCGTAAGTATTTATAAGTACAAATCAGATGACAATAATTTTACATAACATAAATTACACATATACTAATGGGGCCACTGTTGGTCAAATCCTTATCTAGTCAAAGTACGCCCTATCCATCCTAATCGAGGAGCCCCATTTTCGACCGTTCATGTGAGCAATTGGCCAGCTGCCCAAACAGCACAACCATTGACAAGTTGTCTACTGTACACATCAGTGTGATATCATGGCAAAACTTCAGCACGGTCAAGTCAATTCTGCTACGAGCGACTTCCACGTGGCTGGAGGTTGGTGTTACAAACAACACCATACAGTCCTGAAAATATCATGACTACAAACAAGATTAGTTCACAAAATGAGGTTACTCAAATGACTGACAAATACTCCTCTCAAAATAGCACAAGGACAAGAGCACGGCTTCACCTGTTTTTAGATGGGGCTTTAAGCCCCTGATATGCCCATGGTACATCACACCTAGTAATTATCATCGCCAAGCAAACGAGGAATGTGCGGTAGAATTCACTCACATGCGAGGGATGATTCGGAAGTTACTCAGTCAAATAAAGAATAGTCTGCAATAGGTCAGTAAAACATGTCAGATGCGGTTTCAACAAAGAGAGGAAATATGATAATTACGTCATAAAAGCCACGTACTTCAGATATACTGTCGAAGGAGAGTGGTTGATGAACTTTTGAGCCTGCAGCTCATTCCTAGATGCACGTCACCAAACATGTACCTAGATTTACAGTGATTGGAGAAAGTTATTATTACAGATAATGAAAAGAGCATGACAAGTAAACAACGAATAAAACTGGGTCAAACACCTGTATTCGCAGAATTCTGGAAAGCCGCACCGAGCTTTTCCGTAGTCCCAGTGGCAATCTTCGTTTCTTAATGGACCTCGGAAATCTGTTTAAATATTGTCATGGAACTGAAAATTTTAAATTGTACTCAGATGAAAATTGATACAAACCTTTTGTCACAAACTTTGATTTCGAATATGGGTGCATGTCATGCCACATCTCAAGCCATAACTCACGCATAACTACTGGCATCCTAACAATATTCCTGTGATTTGCTGTTCAAATAAGAAAAAACATGTGTCATCTTGCCGAAGCAAATCCACCGTATTAGCAAATGCAGGATTTATTTGTTTATGTGTACGTGAGAGGATTGAATACAAGTTCTGGAAAAATATGAGAAAACCATACACACATGCAGATACTCCTGACTCAAGTGTAAACATATATGTAAAGGCATAAACTTCTTAAGGAATCCCTCGTGGCAGAACATAGTAGCAGTACAAGGAGAAGTACAATAAACTAACTGTAAAATTAATTAGGGAAATAAATTCCGGTTTTGCACCTTTGTCAAGCTCCCAGACTGCTGTTCTCCATCCTGGAATACTTTCAGCATCTTCATAGTAGGTTATGTACTTCACATGTGGAGCCCTTGTCATGTTTGGAAATAGATCCTGACCATGATGGTGCTCAGCATTCATGCTTGTTTGTAAATCAGATCCATCATGTTCTGCCTGCAAAAGTAACAGAAAGAGCACATGAACGTTGTGAACTTGTGATACACCACAAGAAAATAGCAATGAGTTTGATAAGCAAAAACAAGGATATTAACAGCCAGGCCTTCAGCTTGCAAATTAAGAATAATACCAGCAGGCAGAAAGTAGGTATGTAGGATACCTGTGGAGCCCTTGTTATATTTACTTTTGGCCCAAGCCAATGTTTGCACAATGAGAGGGAGTTGTAGGATAACTGCCATGAAAAGGCTATTCAATTGCTACTGTAGAGAAATTTTGTTTGTTCAACTAAAAGAGATTGATTTTAGGAAGGAAAAATATCTGGATATACATACCGTTCCATCTCCACTGGAATTGTTCGGCTTTCCAGAAACAGAATGGCCTGATCTGGTAAAGAAAAGTAATGTTACAAAGAGACCAAGATATATATTTCTGAAGACCAAAAGTTGAAGTCTTAGGAGCATTGTTCAGGAAATCGGCCGATTAACCACTTAATCGGCCAGTTAATCGCTGCTCAGTGGGTCACTGAATAGATCTGTCAGGCCGATTAATCGTCCGGCCCAGTTACATGAGTACATCTAGATCTAGGCTGCTGTACGTATTATGACTCTTCTTCTGTACGTTGATGCCTTGCTGGATGTGATTGGTGGCTTGATTGCTAGGCTGCTAGTGTTATGCTGCTCTACTTTGCTCTACTTCCTGTACATGAGTACATCTAGTTTTTCTCGATTGATGATTTGTGGATGAAACCGAAGCATGGTCTGATAGTTAAAAATATATTAATGTGCATAAATCCAATTGTGCTGCTAGTGTTATGCTGCTCAAGAAGAATTATGCTGTTCTACTTCCTGCACATGAGTACATCTAGTTGTTTTTCTTGATTGATGATTTGTTGCTCAATTAATTAGCAACTTGTTGATTTATAATTTAGTATAATTTACTAATTTAGCAACTTGCAGTAGCATAGTTTAGTATAATTATATATCTGGGAACATGGGAGTATAAAATAATACGGAAAATATTATATATATGTATGCAAATTATGTTTATTTTCTGTTTTGACAACCGATTAATGGTCGACCGATTAATCCAGTTAATCGGCCGATTCACCGATTAATCGCTACTCAGTGGCCGACCGAGCAGTTACCAGTTACTGAATTCCTGAACAATGCTTAGGAGTGTCCTTAACAATTAAAAAACTGAGTCCAAAATAAAAGGCACAAAATGCTATCAACAGTGAATAAGTGAGACTGACATAGTAATTACTGAAGCAAGGAAACTTCTTATGAACCTGTACACAAACTACCGTATTCTTTACAGACGAACCATTGCAAGCAATTTTTATCTCCAGCATGGCCAACATGTCATGAGTACAAACACGGAATAGATGTCAGAAAATAAAGCAAACTAAAATACAATGAAATCCTCATGAATATCTCAAAGTAACAATTTTAAATGTGCAACTTTAGGAAAGGGACTAAACCTACAGATTAGGACCCATTTAGACCCTCTAGATGAAACAGTTGCAGTCAAACAAACACTCTTCTAGGCCTCTAGGGAAATCCGTTCACAGAAGCAGCCATGCAGAAAGAAAGACAGCAGGTAATTGGCCGACATGAGCACTGAATTTTTTGAAATCAAGATCATTGATACCTGCCTTGACAGTAGGGACCGTTCAAACTCATAAATCACATCTGTTACTATCCAGTTATCTGGATATGGTTTGCCACTTGGTGCAAAAAAGTATCCTACCTGCTTGAAAAAAATCAATGAGTGACAAGTGACAGTTTTTACAACTAAAGAAGAATCCAGGACTATACCTCAGTCTTAGAATCAATGCCATATATGCAGAATACATTCTTTATTGGCGGTCTCTCCCAGGGCGTGAGAGGATTGAGAACTGGGTCACCCTGGTAGTACCTGAGATCAACAGGGTTCAATTATTTTAGAACGGAGGGAGTACTACTTTTGGTTATAAGCTAGACTCCTGTGTACCATATTTATATCAAGCAACCTTCCCAAAAAATCAGTATATCAAGCCTGCACTTCTTTTTTTTGAGACTGGTGAATTACAATGTAGAAGCATTGCAGAAGACAAAACTAAAACTTACTTCTCCAGCTGATGAAGAAGGGCTTTACTCTGTGGGTCATAATCCAGAATAGTTTTAAATAACGTTCCATCTGAAACTTCCCTGGCAGAAAATGACAAGAGTGTTGGCTTTCCACACTCCATGGTGGATGTTCTGTCCTCTGCTATGTCCATAATGGATGGATACGCATCTGTACCTGTAAGGTAGAAACAGGAAAGGCAAAGGCAGTGCAACTGCTTAGTGAAAAGAACTTAATATTTGCAAGAACGGAAGTGACTTTTATAAAGAACCTCGAACTGTAGGAACCTCGATACTGACGAGGGTTGTGGGCCATCCAGAGTAGTCTGAATTATACTCCATCTCATCACATTGTTGTTTGTGAAGATAACCACCCTTTCCCTCAAAAAAATGCTTCCAGTACACATTATCAGCTTTGCAGTATTTTGAGAATGGCAAGAGCCATAAAGAAGCAGCAAATGAATTAAACATCAACCGGGCTGTCCCCTGAAACCAATATAGAATTTTAGATGCGAAAAAGTGGGAATTGGAATCATATAAACAATATACCATATAATACTACTGAACATTTTGGCAACCTATGCACAATAGCGACAAGTTCGGATCTTGGACACAACTGGAATTCTTAATGATACTATCCAAAACACAACATCCCATATATGTTTCACAAAATCACAGCATATCAACAGGTCAGGTACCCAAGGGCATACTACAAGGCCACAAGGAATATCTAGGGCCACAATCTATAAATACAAAGATGAAGCAAAAGAACAAGAAAACATATATACATATAAATACAGTATTTGCATGGTTTTAAAGGCGTCCGCCTAGGCGTCTAAGGCGTCCGCCTAGGCGTCAAGGCGCCCCCCCTCCGCCTTGGAAAAACGACCGCCTTAGGCGCCTAGGCGCCTAAAGCGTCCGCCTAGGCGTCGCCTAGGCGCCAAGGCGCCCCCACTTCGCCTTAGGACGCCTTAACGCCTTAAAAACCATGAGTATTTGAAGACATAATTTTCAACTGAGAAGCCATAAATTCAAGACTTTGCTCCGCTAGAACATTCTTCATGGAGGTGGTTATCACAGCAAGTTGGCACATTTGGAACCGGCGAAATGGCAAAAAAATTCAACAGGAGTGTCCTTTTTTTTTTTGCTTTTTCTTCTCTTTGTATATAGAATGTACATATTTTCTCTGGGGAATAAAAGTTTTGCTGTGGGGCTTTTTCCTCACAATTCCAGGGTAAAAAAAAATCAAGACTAACCATGTTGCAAAAACAAACACTCCTTCCATTGATGTTTTTACAGGATGGTTTGACTTCAATGTAGTCTCTAAAGTTGCCCAAAACAAACACAGGTGGGTAGGTAGAGAATAAAGTGTGTCCATCAATTTCTCTTACGACATATTGTTGGATTTCAATATGATATTTATATGAAAGTACATTCAACAAATGACTAATGATAAGATTGTTGTGCCACTAATTCTATATTGTTTGGTGTGTCTCTTTTTCCCTTTTTCTGTTTCCCTTTCCCTTTGTATATAGAATGTACATATTTTCTCTAGGGAATAAAAGTTTTGCTGTGGGGTCTTTTCCTCACAATTCCAGGGTAAAAAAAATCAAGACTAACCATGTTGCAAAAACAAACACTCATTCCATTGATGTTTTTACAAGACGGTTTGACTTCAATGTAGTCTCTAAAGTTGCCCAAAACCGACACAGGTGGGTAGGTAGAGAATAAAGTGTGTCCATCAATTTCTCTTACGACATATTGTTGGATTTCAACGTCATAGTTACATGAAAGTACATTCAACAAATAACTAATGATAAGATTGTTGTGTCACTAATTCTATATGGTTTGGTGTGAGCTAATTCTATATGGTAACATTATGGCAGTAGAAGAAGATGCACTGAAACTCACCTCGGTGACTGGAAGACCAGACGTTGTCCCAGAGAGTGTGGCTCTAATTGATTCAGTAGATCCGAGCAGAGGAGCACCTGAAAGAAAGAAAAACAGGAAGCATGAGGAGAAGAGCAGTTGATGATGAATTAAAGATTTCTGGTTGGCGTACCAACTGCAAAGTACGCATGTATATGTTTGTCGAGCCATTGGATGTAGTGTTTTGGAGCAATTTCTAGTTTCAACCATTCCAAGAAGTACCGGAAAACGTTGTTTCCCATGGAATGAGCAAAAACCAAAGATGGCCCTCCTCGAAGTTTCAATGCAATTTCAAAAGTTAATCTGCACATGACAGAACTTGTGAGCATCAAACACTAAGCTCTCTCCACATATAACACTATCAAAGATTGTTACAGCTAACATATGTGCTTACATAAAACTTATAATTTTTTTACAACTTCATGGGGATATGAGAAGTGAAAATTTGCATACAAAGCCTTATCACTTAGGAATGAAATCTTCTAAAAATTACCAGCATTGCATTATTCTTGTCAGCTACTGCAAACCAATATTCTTCTATTCACAAATTTATGTCATCTGGGACATCTATCCGACATGCAACCTTGAACAGTACTTATATGAGTAAGTTAGTAACAAAAAAATTAATTGCATGCTATGAAATATCTTTCATGAATGTTGCATTTTAACCTGGCCACTCTAAGCATTTTTATAGATCATCGACCAAAGTTATTGAAAGTTTGTCAGCTGGCTTAAACGCCATATATTTCTAAAAGGAGGTAGCACCTCGGATATCAGAAGTATGCTCAGCACTTATGGGCATGATAAGGCAGCTAAGTAAGCGTCATACGATGCATATAACTTAGAAGTATTATTGTCAATGTAGTCTGGTGATCTGGGATGTGCAAAGTCATTAACAGCATATAATTATACATGACTATCACTTAGCCATGTACATTTAAAACACCAACCAAAATCAAGAAACTGAACTGACAATGATAGAATTGGTATCTCTATGAAAAAATGAGTAAAGTATTACAAACTTTAATTTATGGAAATACAGATCCCTCTCCTCAAGCATCGATGGGGGCAGCCTCCAATCATACGGAACGGCGATGATAGCATTAGCTTCAATACCAAACTCTACACACCATTTGACCCATTCTTTCCATATTGAAGAAAGAGGACCTGAAACCTTGTCATTAAGACCGCATTAGTACACTTCAAATCGATCATTGTTCTGTTTCTTCACTTCATGAAGAAATGAATGGATGGTTTGACAATATACTAACAAAGATGATAAATGTAAACATGGGCAATTGCTTTTTCTTCTTTTCTAGGAATAACATGAGAAGTATCTAACTTGGGAAATGTGTAAGCTCGAGCCTATATAGGCTTAGGCCTGCCCCACCGTGAATGAACCACACATTCGTGCCATAGCAGTTACGCTTTTTTCCTCACTTCGTGCAAACAGGTTAACCAGATGTTGAAAACTTCAAATGCATTTGACACTGGGCATAACGCCCTCTCAACTGGCAAAGTGGAATTAAACCCATCGTTCTTTCCTACATAGGCTTTGGTTGGGCATCTGTTTTGCTTGATTTGGGTCTCACGCCATGGAATGTCAATGAAAGTAAATATAATAGATTGTTAATTGCTGAAAAATGTACATGGATTCTCGTCAAACATTAAAATGTTCAAAGGAACTTTACCATCTGCTCTTCATTAGATTGAAAAAGAGCAGTTACATTTGTTCTTTTGAATGGCAATCTATTATATTTACTTTATCATCCATGGATGGTCATGTTTTTCTCCGTTGCATTAATGTAAGTATTCTGACTGGATGGGGCAAACAAATCGAAATTATTAAGCAATGACAGCTTACAACAGAACAAAGAACATGATCTGTTCATGACTAGTGACTAGAAACGGGCATCCCAGTGATTACATGCGCTATATAATACGGAAATTAGTAGTCAAAAAATACTTAGTTATATAGTTTACCTGTTATATAACCAGGATCCAACTCTGTAATTGCAGAAAGACCGCTATCTGGCCTTGATTTGCATTCTGGATGGTCCGTTTGGTTATAAGGGTCAAGCAGCATGCATTTAAGCCAGCAATTTACGGCAGAGAAAAGCTGCACCACACCGAACATACCAAATTAGAAATATCACATTGGTAAAATATTCATGGGAGCAACCTACCAAGTAACTGTAGCCATCTACAAGAGTACAATATTTCTTTTGAACATGTTAGACATCATCGTCGGTAATACCCAAGCCAATTTTGGCCGAACAAGGACTTGTCTTCTGATGACGAGACTAGCTAGTCACACACAGCTGTTTATTGTGGAACCAGATTAGTCCATAATGGTGTTAAACTGGGTGCGCCAACTCACCTTGTGTCTTTTCAAATTGGGATGTGAGGGTGAAAACCCAAGCAGTAGGTGAACTGGTAAAAGCAGAACTACTGGTTGAAATTAACCAGAAATTAATTAATAGATGTGAGGAATCACCGCAAATTCATCCTATGCACTACTGAGGCCAGACAGGAGCCAGTGGAACGGTTCATATCGTTTACCTACTTCACTACTCCACTGGCAAACCTGAAAGCTAAGTTTGGAAAGGATGTTCCGGGCTAACAACTTTATGCATGCCAACAAAAGCTGCTCCTGAGTCGAAGTGGCAAAAAATAACCCGAATCAGCATAGGCTGCTTCTGGTCTATCGACCAACCGGGAGGATAGACACGCACGCACAACAATAATCCCCAGCTGACAACAAAAATAGCGTCCATCCCGGTGTGATATTTCGAGGGAGGTGGGGAAAAGACAGCGCACGGATCCCGACCTTGGTGGAGTCGAGCCAGACGGCGTCGAGCGGGTTGAAGTCGAAGGGCGAGTAGGGGCAGTCGAGCACCGACCACGCCCGCAGCTGCGTGGACGCGAACCCCGGGATGATGATCCCCGACAGCTTCCGGTAGTCGAACTCGGCCTCGCCTTCCCCTATCCCGGCGGCCACGCCCACAGCCGCCGCCGTCGCCACCGCGATGGCCACCACCGCGCAGGCGAGCCGGCGGCCAGATCGGAGCCGCCATCGGGGCATTTCGAGGTGATTTTAGGTTGGTTGTTCCAGTCACGGATTGGTCCACTGGAGCGATAGGTGCTATGAGCTCTAGGCGTTTCGGAAGGGCGGAGGGGGAGTACGGGTGGCACAATCTGGAACGTCCGTTTTGAAGCGTACGGCTAGGATCTCTTCATTGAGTGTGGTAGGTACAAGGTACAACAGAAAATTAGTCGCTCTGGCAGATGATATAACTGTGCCTAACGCTTAAAGCAATAAGTTTCAGACATACAATTTCAAAAAAAACAAGTTTCAGACATACTATTTTTCTAGCATAATATGTGGAGGTTTAAATTTCAAAAAAACTCCATGTAAAACAAAAAAAATAATTCCAAAAAATAAAACTCCAAGCGTCGCCCCTATTTGTTACTCCATGCCCGCCCCCAAATGCAGCGTTACAAACCGACCGGCACGGGTGAAAGTGGCTCGGTCGACCCATTTTAGGTGCCAAACTTAGATTATCTCTAGTTAAAGTCCTTCTCCACGTTACCATCCATAAGAAGATTAGTTGTTTGAAGCTCTAAGAAAGAATTCTGATCTCAAGGGCATCATGCAAAGTTTTAACAGTGAAACCTTTTTATCCAAGCTTAAATAACACCTTATCATCACCATCAGTTAGATAAACTTAATGGATAATATTCAAAAGTTTGTTCTTACGTTTTTACTGATGATTCATGTAACCTGAATTTAAAATACAAAATTATTTCACCGTCAGCTTTGGGCGTTGTTAATCTATACTACTATTAAAAGAGCAAATTTGTCTTGTTAGGATACTTTAAATCTGGATCGTTCAATATCCCATCCAACAGCCCAGATCGTCCCAATGTTTGACAACTCAACATTGTCCGTTTTGGACGGTTTTACCCTCCCACCAAATTACATATAACGGATAAAATGCCATCGTATCGTTTTGTTCTTTTTATTTCTTCCAGCAACCGAAGGAGGCTATGCAGAGTGCGCGCCGGCCCCAATTCTCTGGTTGCAGCCCGCCCGCGGACGCCGCTGAGGTGGATGGGCGTCTGCGTTCTGATCAGCGGCAGGCAAAGTTGGCGGCAGGGGCGTCCACGCGGCCATGCCCAGCGGCGCCCAGGTTGCCCGACGCTTTCGCTCGCCTACCTCGCCTCCGCGCGCAGGGTGCTCGATGGAACGCGCCGCCTGGACGCGTACACCTACTGGGCCGCGCTCGGGGGAACGCCGCCGCGGGGGGCCATGCGGAGGACATAAAGCTCCACAGGGACATGCGGCGGCGGTGCCCCGCGGCGCTGGACGACGTCGTGTTCTGCTGTCCCTCGCGCTCAAGGCCTCCGTCATGTCCGCGGACTTCCGCTACGGCCGGCGGCGGGGACGCGTTCGTGATGACCGCGGTGCTGGACGACGTCATACGGCTGCTCCTCGCGCTCAAGGCCTCCGTCAGGTCCGCGGACTTCCGCTACGGTAGGCGGCTGCACTGCGACGTCGTCAAGGCCGGCTGCGGGGACGCGTTCGTGATGAACTGCTTGGGTTACATCTTACATGTATGCCAAAGGTGGCGACTTGGAGAACGCGCGGAAGGTATTCGAGAGGGTTCGTGATTGGAATGTGGTGTCATGGACGTCGATGCTGAGCAGGTGCCTTCAGGATTGTCTCGCAGAAGAACGACTGACGCTGTTCAACCAAATGAGGGGAGAGCACGTGCTGCCGAGTGAGCACACAATGGCGACCCAGCTCACCGCATGCACCATGTTCGGTAGTTTACACCAGGGGGGATGGATTCAGGGTCAGTGCTCAAACATGGTCTGGACTCTAACCCTTTCATTGCTGCAGCTATGCTGGATATGTATGTCAAGTGCGGCGTACACGCAGAATGGGAGTCCTCTTAATGCACTACTTCTGTTCGTCAACAAGAAATTCAGGCACATTGTTCCTAATTGGGTGACCATAGCAACGATAATTTCAGCCTCCTTCCATGAAGCATTATGCATGCATGGTTGATGCGCTTGCCCGTGCGGGAAATCTGGAATGGCTACTTTTTTCCTTCAGCTCAATCTGTTCCAAACTGAAGAGTCACCAATGGAAACCCTACTCGAACACTAATTGTCATTCGATAGGAACTCAGTCCGAACACGGATGCGCTATCGGGGATCTTTTTCCACTTTTTCCCATTAGGTAAGGCCAAGGCATGTATTTAAAGGATTTCAGCCTCTTGACCGAAAGGCCCCACCAACGCCCGCGCGCCAACATTGCTGCGTGTCATCTCACCATTCAGCCAAAATCTCTGGAACTCCGTTTTTCTTGCTCCACCCAAGGTACGCTTCAAGTATTTCTATATAAGGCAACACTTAATTGTAAGGATGGTGATAAGAGAACTGTTTCTGAATCACATATGTCATCAGCTGCATCACCAAACATGTCGACGTTATCTCCAGTTTCTGAACCGATGAATGAAGAAAAAGTATGCTTGTTGTAGTTCATTATTTAACATATGCTTGTTGTAGTTCATTTAACTTGTACTTCTCAGGAGATATTTTGTCCAATTTCATATTTGTACCATAAAAGGTATTTAGCCGGCTTGGAAAAAACTTGATCAAAGAATAAATATAGATTCAAAGACGTGTTTATATTATAATTAAATAAATTAAAAGACGTGCGTTGCACGTGCAAATTAACTATATCCTAAAAGACAAACGATATTCTTTAGACAAAAGTCAATCAATATATGACTTTGCGTCTGTGAATGCCCTAACCGGTCAGCGAAAAAACAAAAAGCCCTATCCGGCCGGCTGATGAACGCTCGAACTAATTTGGGCCCAATAGCACATGAAGGTCCATGGAACTAAATTCCTAAATCCCAAGTCAAAAAAAAAACTAAATTCCTAAATCTGAGCCTGCTTCTTCTTCCTCGGTTCCCCTCTCCCTTCCTCCACTCCTCCGGCGAGCGGCGCGCGGGGCGGAGATGACGACGGCGCTGACGGACATCATCGGGAAGATACTGGGCAAGGTTCGCTCGATCGTCCCCCACTAAACGCCCTAACTGCTCCTCTCAAGGTCTCCTTTCGTCGGTGGGAATGACCTCTCTCTATTGCAGAAGGGGGAGGCGATCCGGGAGCTCAACGTCTCCCTTCGTGCCAAGGTTTGACCGTCGCCCGTCGCCCTACTGTTCTTCTTGTTCCAGTTGCTGGTTTCTTGATCTGGAAAACCTGACCCAACGGGAGGATGCGCTAACTGATGCGGTTTCTTCAGGGGAACCTGACCCAACGGGAGGATGCGCTGCTCCGGGCCTGCTTGATTTACACCAACGTGAGCTACACCGTGGCCACTTCCGTGGTCGGTCTTGTTACATCCGTTGCTGCCGGTAAAGGTGAGTCTCCCTCCGATCTCTGATGCTACTGCTTTATTCTAAATTGCAATCGTGCTGATTGAGGAACAGTTGGTTAAATTGGTGTACATAGCTTTAGCCTGCAGCGTCAGCTATTACCACTTCATATATAAAATTGTGCTATAAATACACTTAACCAATGGTGCTAATAATTTGTGCGTGTTCTCAAATTATGTAAATTGTGTATTGCTAGAATAAAATTAGATTGACGTCTGTTCCGAGTCCTTTCTTGATGTCCGTCCACAGAAGTTTGTAGAAGTGTACATATAGCACCAGCACATGACAACGGTATGGTGATATGATGCTCGGTCTTGCTAAATCTAGGTCACCCAAGATTTATTGTGTCCAAGTCGACACCCTGAGCTGTCTGATGTCTCTCAGTTGAGATTTGTGCAGTGATGGGGGAAATCTTAGTCAACTTAGGGACAATCAAGGTGAATCTTCCTTCGATCTGTGATGCTACTGCTTTATTCTAAATTGCAAACGTGCTGATTGAGAAACAGTTGGTTAAATTGTTGAAGTATATAGCTTAGCCTGCAGCCTCAGCTACTAACACTTCATATATAGAATTGTGCAGTGCTGTAAATCCATGACTTAATGGTGCTATAAGTTTTTGCGTGGTCTCAGATGATGTAAATTGTGCATTGCTGGAATAAAATTAGATTGACGTCTGTTCCGAGTCCTTTCTTGATGTCAGTCCACAGAAGTTTGTTTTCAGAAGTGTAAATATAGCACCAGCACATGATAACGGTATGGT
Source organism: Poa pratensis (assembly GCA_947311845.1). NCBI lineage: Eukaryota > Viridiplantae > Streptophyta > Magnoliopsida > Poales > Poaceae > Poa > Poa pratensis. The sequence continues at coordinate 16,196,119 of CAMZMU010000119.1, read as the reverse complement.
GATATGATGCTCGGTTTTGCTAAATCTAGGTCGCCCGAGATTTATCATGTCCAAGTCGACACCCTGAGCTGTCAAATGTCTCTCCGTTGAGATTTGTGCAGTGATGGAGGGAATTAAGATTAGATCATATGGCTAGCGTCATATATTTAGACTAAAGAAATCTTAGTCAACTTAGGGACAATCACAATTGATATGGTACGTATAGTACTAAACGTGCATGGTGTGGCCTTATGCCAATCGTAGTATTTATCAAGCAGGCTCGTGGAAACCTTCTGGCAGCCCAACAGCCTACAATTCTTTTAAATTTCACATTATAAATACAGGGCAGGATATGTAAAAACCGAAATACTGCTATTAGATGGTGACAGTTTTTTCTTTGGAAAAAGAATAGCCTCTCCCTGCCTTCCAAGGAACCATATGTCATCCGAGGAAAAGTGTTGTTCCAGTTGGAAGATATTCCACTGTTCCTTTTTTCTTAACAGTACGCACCGATATTTATTCTTTTGTTATCAACAAGGATGTGTGTACATGAGAAATTGGTGGCTCAGTGCAAAATCTTTAATTAGGCCCTAAGTGTTAGCCAATTAGTAAAACATAATGATTATACAACATTATAATGTTCTCTACTAATTACATCTTGTACAAAACAGTTGGTCTTGGCACCTTAACTTCCAATCTATGTATCTTTATGTGATATTTAGCAAATTCACTACTTTTAAGTGCCACCTCAAGACAATTGCAAGAAGACATGAAGCTCCTATAACGGAGTGCAGTGTTGGGAAGTAGACAAAAGACAAAATGTCCAATTGTATGCTTGCAGTTCATCCAGAAAATCTAGAGCTTTATATGGCAAGAGTGAAAAATATCTTGAATGACACGTGAATTTGATGGGACTCCACAACTCGGTCGAAACCCCATTAAACTTGGCACATGTAAGCAATCTATATAATTTAACTTTTTTAATAAGTATCAGAACCATGCATACATTCTGTGACAATCCTACAGGGCCTTCAAATTGATTTTGGGGCAAGATATTAAATAATGAATTGCCCGATTTTATACATTTTGCATATTCCTATTTTTGCTTCATGTAACCACAAATGACTGGCGAGAATTTGGCAAGAGAAAAGTGACATGAATTGAACCTGTTGCTCTTGGCTGCATCTTTTACACTTAAATTATCTTATTTATTTTTAATTAGTACAACCGCACAAGATCAAAAACAAAAGCAAGCCTCAGGGCACATAAAACCTCTGGTTATTTGCTGCATAATAGTGGAACCAATATTTAAGTTAACCCAACTAATCTATATACTCAAGAAATTTCGCCAGCCCTAATTTCTTGGGGGCCTTGTGTGGGTGCTCACCCTGCGCGTGCCAAGATATGCCAACTGTTCTTGTCAGTAACAATGCTATACATTTTGTCATTGTTATTACTTAAAGATATGGATATACCTATTTATGTTTGCCTCTGCTACATATAAAGCATTGTCGCTTATTTTATGTAAAATTTGGCTTTAGTATGGGTTGTTGGAGCTTGGTGTGTTCTATTCATACTTAATTGCTTTTCTTTACAAGTAACACCTATTTTCTTTCAAATTAATAGAAGCAGAATACGTTTGCAAACCAACTTTGTATTAAATAAAGCTGCAAATACTGTCACTGTTGAGATTCCTTGCAGGGACTTGCTGTTGCTACCACATATGCTTATGTATTTTTCCTGTTCTGCAGTACATAAAATTGTTGGGGGTAAACCTGTGCCTCGACTAATAATGCTTGGAGTGGGTGCTGGTAAGGCTATGAACCTGGTACTTGCCCTTGTATAATGAAAGTGGCATTCAAATGCATAGGCAAGCTATATATTTCCCACTTCTAAAAAAATACGGTCGCAATGCCGGTACAACTTTCCGACCAATTTAGCTGAGAACTAGTAAATACTTTGTTTGCGGTTTCAATTTCAAATGTTAAAATTGAATTTATATCCATGTAGCAAATTCTGGGAATTAGAAACAATTTGGGGAACATTATAACAATAGGTACATGTTGGCTACTCCTCAGGATAACACCCAGTTTTATGCATTATGTACCCTGTTTCATGGTTTACAAAGCGTGAAGCGTCCTCAAAGCGATGGGAGGGCGCTTTGGCGCTTAAGCGACGCCTAAGCGGGCGCTTTGGCGCTTAAAGCGCCCAAAGCGGTCATTTTTCCAAAGCGGAGGGGGGGCGCTTTGACGCCTAAGCGTCGCCTAGGCGTCCTGAAGCGGACGCTTTGTAAACCATGCCCTGTTTACTTTAAAAACAACTTGACGTAGTTGAGGAAGCATGCAGATATACGCACCAGTAGATGATCTTCTAAAAAAAGCTTAAAGTGAACCTGCTAGCGGCTAGTGTACTTCTCCTGGCCTGGCAGAAAAATGGGTCTAGGGAATGACCTTGGGCACAACTTTCAAAATTATTTGATGAATTGAGTCTCGTTTATTCTTGTGTGCACACGAAACTTTTGCTTTTTCTAGTGGAGTGCTAATCTGAGAAAGCAATATTCCAGGCACTGGTTTGGTCGCAGGGCAGTTGATGTATTATTCAACAACGCATACAGCTACTTTACACATATTGGGCAATGGAGAGGAACGCTTGAAAACGGAGCTAGCTAATATGTGCGGTTCATAGAATCACAATCCTTTATTTGTCTGCATTGTCGGATGTACTAGCTAGCTAACTGCTTGTTTCACTTGCAGAATACTTACTAAGCACAGTGATGATAAATCATCGGTTGAAGCTGTACGGAAGCATGGCTATGCCGAGCAACTCTACAGTGATCAACATCAAGATAAACTACATTTCAGGTGGATCCCACGTAACTTGAATGTTGACGGCGCCTCTTTGGAAAGGGCGAAGGAGATTGAAGCAAAAAAAATCAACAGATAAGGCCAAAACAATTTCTGCCGATACAACGGTAAAAAACGTGGGTTACAGATCTCGCAGTTTCCTTTTGCAAGCAAAATTTAATGCCTTTTCAGCATTCATACTAGCAAAGTAAAATCACACAACTTCATTCTTCACTTTATGATTATGTTTGTAGAGATCATTTGGGGACCTCATGGAGAACCCACTGGATTGTATACTGGGTTCAGCAGACAGCGACATGGAGAACCAGGATGATGACCCCCCTAATCGCACAGGTACCATCCTCAAGAGAAGGGACTCACGAGCTCGAAGGAGAAGGCATCGTCATCATCATCGACACGCGACACTGTGAAGGCCCGGTGTTAGGACCAGAGATACTTGATGAGGGCCCAGTATTACCACTTCGGTTCTACTATTTCATGAAACACAAATTTGAATATACTTTTGTAAAGCGATCATGTGAGCTTGAGTTCCGTTATGCCCTAATTTGTTTCATGTCGCTAACAAACTGACTATGTAGGTAGACTTCTTTTCTCATGTATTTTTCATCGCACCAACTCTGAGGCTACTGTCTCATGAATTGTAGAATGTACTGTATGGCGCACTCCACCGCCCTATCTGGATAGCCCATTGTAGATCCAATGGCTAGAAATCATCCTGAGTTAGGCAACTGTAATCCGAAGATCTAGCTTCAAATATTGAGAGGATTGAGTTCAAGCATATTCCAAGGGAAGCAAATGGAGCGGCACATGAGATAGCTAGACATGGTTTTATCGACAAAGTTAATTGTAACTGGGACGATGATCCCCCTAGCTTTTTATTAAGTAGCCTGTTAAATGATGTAACGAATGATATTGGTTGAGGCGGCAAGTTGAGACGGCAAGTTTCAGACGCGCTCTTTTCCTTCCAGGGTACCTAAGGGGACTGGGAGGTTTTTAATGAGGCAGCTTGCTGACCTAATATAGTGGTTGGAAATTTCAAAAAAACAACTGGATTTCGGATGTATTCATTTCTTCCAACAACTGCAGCAAATTTGGTGAAAAAGGTTTACAAACTATACAAATCTCTTCCGGTCTGTGACTCGGATCTGAATCATATCCCTACAGATGTGAACACTGCATGTCTGATGCAACTGATTTCTACTGCACACAAGTACGTAGCAGTAGATAACTCATTGACAATATAAGATAGCTTATCTCTGGTTATGAAGTTAACATTCCAGACGAGCAAACTTCAACCAGGGTACATGAACATACAGTACATCACATTCCATGAAACAAGCTAAACGGAATCAGTGAAGCGGGAGATAGCTCATGAATATATCTGTCTGCCAGCATCAGGCAACACATTCAGCAGAAACTCTGAGCCCTAACATGATCATCAACAAGCCAAAGCTAAATAAATAAACCATACAGGAGTGCATTTGAGCAACAATTTGTCTTTTGCATCAACTTTCACTGCACCAGGAACTCTGACCAAAAACACAAGCCAATGATCCAAAACAGGGCCTTTAACTGCATGTCTGCAACAGAGGACTAACCATGTGTTTCTCTACTAGAGTAAGCTGATCACCCCATGAACTCAAAAGGGCCCCTTGTAGAAAACTCAAAACCTCCTTCCAATCTTCAGTAAACACCAGCTCGTCTCCTTAAAAGTAGCACCCACCGAGAGCAGCAGTGCGCGTGAAGGGGTCCCTCGTAGAGAAATCAGATCCTGTCTTGAAGTTCAGCAGCCAATGGTCTTCACCTGCTCGAAGTGCAGTCTCCATGAACACCAATGAGCAGTCTCGGCTGGCCCATTTTGCAGCGAACAAGGGTTTCACTTTGAAGCTTCCCTTACTATACACGATCACCAGCTTCGTCAGCACCCGTGCACTCTCCAGGAAGAACTTGAGGAAGGAAAGTTCGCCCCGCTCCCCTCGGAAGCCATAAAAGACCATCAGCTTGATGTGTGACTTCACACATTCGATGGCACCGGCCTCCTGCCAGAACTTGCTGCTCAGCTTGCCAGTGGGCTGATAAGTGTCCTTGGACTGTACATTGGTTAAAACAGTTAGAAATTTCAGCTCATCTCAAACATAAAAATAAAAAATTGGCTACACACTGAAGCATCTATCTATTACATACTAAAAGAAGTATATGGTTGTCTAACAGTAACTGCGTAGTACCGGTTGAAACGGTCTAAGTTGGAGAGTGTACAAATAGAAAAGGGAAACGTAAGGAAAAAACGGGAACTAATGCACGAGATAAGACACATCTCCATAGGACTAACCATCGATACAAAATGTGTGTTGGACCTGGACTTCATGTGACAAACAATTAAGCTCACGTCCATATGCTACATCCTTTTTTTTGGTATAAGCTACGCTAGCACCAGCTGGATGCATTTTTTTGGTAAAAAACTATGAACGCTAGCTGGTTAGCTACTACCGAGTGGTGGTAAGGCAAAGAGGTGCTAGGATATAAAGAGTAAAGTTTTTGTGCTCCAAGGCAACAGTGCTCTGCTGCAAAGAGATAGCTTTTGAAATTTTTGTCACAACACAAAACATTCTCAAAAAATCATGCGTGTATTTGAATGTTCATTAACAAAGAAACAGATTCAGGAAATAATCTTGATATTTGTAGACTGTAGAAAAATAACAAGTATCAGGGGTCAATGAAATAACTTGCCTGTGGCAAGATGGTCAGGAGGGTGGTTGTACCCCCAGTTCAAACCCCAGGTTTGACATTGGTGTTTCTCATTTAGGCGGAATATTCTTTCAGTGGGAGGCGACGTTCCCGTCGACAGCGAGGCGCCCGTGGTGACTTCGTCAATCTCAAGACCCAACCGCCGGCTCAGTCTTTCGGAGGTGCTCATAGGGGTAGGGTGTGCGTGTGTGCGTTCATAGGGGTGAGTGTATGCGCGTGTATGTGAGCGTCTACGTTGTACTGTGTTTCTCAAAAAAAAGAAATTAAAAAACCATAGACACTCGCTCAGACTTCTTATTTTTCACAGGTATATTTAATTCAAATAATTTTGTGCAAATTTATCAGTTAAACATACACATGTAGACCACTACGTGTGTGGCTTTTTAATGATTTTTTGGAAAAATAATAAATTTTAAAATATTTTTGCACCAGGAGCATTGTTGTCAAGATTCAAAATGAATTTTCAGGATATAAAGTTGTTTTGCAAACAAAAAAATGAATACAAGTGTAAATCAATATGCATGTGTGTACAATGGTCAACTGAGTATACAAAAACAACACCCTTATTCTACTACCACCGGACGTGCACATTCCCAAGGCGTAAATATAGATGACTAAAGTCATAGAGTTCAATACTGATGAAATCACCAAATACGCCGCACAACCGATATGAAGTTTGCCTCACATTGGAATATTATTTTGGCTAAGTGAGACTAATTGGTTAAGATAACAGTGATTTCTGGTGATGACGGCAATGTCCCTAGACTAAACTAATATTCTCCATTCATGCGACACACGTGGAGTTAAACCTAGGGTTTAAGTGTGTGTAAATGGGGATGGGGTACAAGCACCGTTTTCACCATCAAATAAAATGTTGGTTCTCAAGACAATTATATTTTTAACTTCAGTAGAAATATTTCTGAACTTATTTTTCTAAAAGACCCTGCTGAAGAAATATTGTTACGAGCTCACTGATTTGTTTCATCTTTGGTAGCCACGCTGCAAACCATTATGACAGGGTTTTTTTATTTGTATGAAAGACATTAATATTTTCTATGTCTTTTGTATGATTTGTGATGTAGCAAAATCAACTGAAAAGTGCATGTCATTTCAATCACACATATATAACTAATGTCTGAGTAGAAGACTCGAACTAGGATATGTAGTATGCAAGACCCATAGTGTGTAGAACCAGTGAACTGAAATTGGGATAACAAAATTCATAGAAATACCACATAAAAGCAAATCAAGTTCCATAAAACGTGGAGTTATACTCTTCTAACTTATCAAACATTAAAATATACTCCCTCCGATCCGGAAAGACATTCGGAGGTTATACGTACAGTTTGTGCTACATACGTTGGTTTCTCACGACGTTTTTTATGGACCGGAGGAAGTACCATTAATCAAACACGAATGGGCAACAGATACACCATAAATTGCGCTTGCAGAGCATAACAACATGTTTGTCATGTGGCTAGATGTATGGTTTGAGCTGGTAAGTGATCCAAAACCTTTGTTGTCATGCTACCCATGCAGAAACTAATTATAATGCAATTGAGATTAAGTTTTCAATATATATGACACAACTATAATATTGAATAATTAAATAGTATTTACCAATCCAAAATGTAATGGTCCCTATGTTTTTGTATACAAGGTAAATATGCACTTTTTGTATTTACCTCAAGATGAAGCGTCTCGACATTGGGAAAGCATCTGAGGAAGCTGGGCAGCATTTTTGCATTGTTGCGGATTGCAAAGTGAACTTTTAAGCCAAGGATCTTGACGCTTGGGACAATGGTGCTTCGGCTTGCCCTTGTCCCAGCCTGCAAAATGCACACAATTTTGTTAGAGAAGTATTCACACATACCCAAATAGTGTGGACTGCTGAATTGAACAAATAGACAGTGTTGTATATGCACCTTGATGACGGTGTTGCCGACCTGTAGCAAGTGTACTTGAGGGTCCAAGTAGCCAATTAGGCTTAGCGCGGGGGCAGGGCCAATCTTGACCAACCTGGGCAAGCCATCGCTGGCGGATGCTGACCAGATGATGAGCCTCTCGAGGTGTGGAGCATCCTTGAGTGCGATGTTTAAATCAACCGCCTCAAGGATCCTTGAGTGCGGCTGACGATGTCAAGGTCCTTGAGCATCGAGTTGAGATAGATGCACAGGATCTCCAGCACAGGGCTCCTGGCAAGGAGGAATTCCATGTCCTCCCGCCTCACCATGGACACGCAGCAGAGGCCGAGCTCGCGGAGGTACGGGAATGCCACCACGCCGTGCTCGTGGAGTTCCGTCGTGTCAGGAAACATGAATGCGCCAAGGTAGAGACGGGTGAGGTTTACCATGCCGAAGACGGTGAGCGGGAGGGGCGTGTCGAGCGGGTACGGGCGGTTGACGAGGACGAGTTCCTGGAAGCCCTTGACGGCGAGGAGCTCGATCCAGCGCCTAAGCAGGTCGGGGCAGTCCTGCAGGTAGCTGCAGATGAGGTGGACGCAGCGGAAGGGCCCCGGGTGAGCGGCAAGGACGCAGGAGACGTCGTACGCGACCCGCAGGGCGTCAGCGCGGGCGTCCGAGCCGCTTCCTTGGACGGGGAGGAGGTCGGAGTCGATGAGGACGAGCGGGGCGGAGCGCCAGACGTCGCGCCAGCGGCAGGAGAGCGCGGCGGTGCGCGCGCCGTCCTTGACGGGGAGGCGGGAGACGATGTCGCGGAGGATCTCGTCGGGGAGAGCGCTGATGCGTTCGCCGCCGCCGTCGGCCTCGGGTGGGGGGAGAAGCTTGAGGGCGGCGCGGTTGGAAACGAAGGGCGGAGCGGGGAGGACGGAGTGGAGGCGGGAGAGCAGGGTCGCGATGTGGGCGCTTAGGCCGTTCGTCCAAATGCCGTTCTCCCGCATCCAGGCCTCCGACGCGGCGTCCACGGGGAAGGCCCGCACGCGGCTGTCCATGGCCGCCGCCGCAAGGCTTCCTTTGGGCGGCGCTCCGGCACACCGGGGACCATGGGTGCACCTGCACTGAGGTGGATGAGAGTGGTACATTGGGGAGTGCTGGTCGCCGGCGCCGCCGCAGTCGCTGCCGGAGTGGTAGGGTTTGGGATTTGGGGGTTTTCAGTTGAAATGCCGCGTCGAAAGTTGCCTGCTTTGGGCAGAGAAGATGGTACTCCCCTGCATCAGTGGCTACTGGATCAGTGGCTGTGAGTATCCTACGAGAGAAAATGTCAGAAAACTACGACATTTAGGGCTAAGTTGTCACTTAACTACGACAATTAGAGTAAATGACACATGACTACCATCCCAGGGACATGGTCATGACACATAGCACTGATTTTCTGGTTTAAGCCTGCTAACACATTTTCTGACAGCTCAGACCCACTTGTCAGGGAACGAGATCCTCTGACGTACACCTATCTACTGCAAGGGGAGAAGAGAAAACAACGCTCCATCTGTGGCCTTCGTCGCCGCCGCCGCCGCCGCGGCGGCGGTAGTGCCTGTCTTGGAAGTTCGTTGGCGCGGCAGCTCTGTCGTCCTGGTCGCCGTGCTGCCGCTGGCCAGGCGCATGCCGGTCGTGTCCTCAAGAGAAGAAGAAGGAGTCTGTGATGTACCGATGTGTGTTATCGTGGTCGATGCGCTCAACCTCTGTGTTGCCGCCGCTGTTGAGCATGCTGGCCGTGCCCTCGAGTTGTTGTAATGTTGTGGCTAAATATGAAATTTGGTTGCTGCTTATGCATGTGGGAAGTAGAACTGAACAGATTATAAAGGAAATATGTTCCTGTGCTTGCGCGAATGTTATGATTAAATGAGGGCTCAAGAATTGTTAGAGGGCTCAAGGATAGTTCAAGTAAATTGAAACCGAATTATGCACAAATTTGTACTGAACTGGATGCCAATTTGTTGGTCTCAACTGAACTGAACTACGTCGCACGCACAACTCGATTTGAACTAAACAAAACGGCAACCATTGCCCACAACTGAGCTGAACTGAACGCACCCAGAACTGACCACGGACTCCTTCACCTTTTGGAGGACGGCGACCTGTGTGCGTCAGGGCAGCGGCAGGAGGTCAAAAGCGCCAACCAGGACGACGAAGCTGCCGCCGCGGCGAACTTCCAAGGCAGAAGGCAGGCACTGTTGTCGCCGCGGCGACGACAACGGATGACATTGCGGGGTCGAAGGTCATGGAGGCTATGGTGGCGGAGGCCACGCAAGCATAGCTGTGCCTGCCGGTGAGCGGACGGCAAGGGTGAGCTATGTTTTCCCTCTCCCCTTCGTTGATTTGGTCTTTTTTTGCGAAGTGAGATTACATTAGCCGAACATCTTGCAGATAAACCCAGAAACAAAGAAAATTACAAAAAGGTCCTTCTAGGCTCCGGCGTCTTCTTCGTCGCGCAGCACGCTCTGCCGGCGGAACCTGCAGCCTTCTCCTCCGCTTGACCTTGGACTGGGAGGAGCCCTCCGGCAAGCAGGAAGTCGACAGTCCTCGGCGCTCGCACGCCTCCATCCCGCGCCACGACCGACGCCAGCTCGGTCAACGTCAACCTCACGAAGATCTTGCATCGCCAGATCCGCCACCACGGCCTCCAGCTTGAGGGAAAGCACATCGCAGCTCCAAAAAGGAGCGGCGCATGCGCTGCAGACGGTAGACCTGCGTCGGAGCTCCGCCGGAGCCGCCGAAGCAGAGGAGAGGACGACCGCCCACAAAACACACACCGACAACGCCGCCATCCCCACCGCGCCGCCGGGACACCTCTCACGCACACCTAGGCTATGTACAGCCGGGATCCGTCGATTCCCCGACCTCCCGCCGCCGGAGGCGGGGAATCGGACGAAACGCCGGCGGCGAGCTTGGTTGCGCGAGTTTCGCCTCAAAAATCGTCTCCTTTCACTGTAGATGGGGAAAGGTCGAGAGGTCCAGGCTCTTCGTTGATTTGGTCTTTGGGTTGACTCTTTCAGTGTGATTTCTGTGCTTCGGGCTGACTGCCGTCCGATACACAATGAACGAACGAAAATCATCTACGTCCCTCTGCAGTAAAAAAAAACGAGACCTATGGGAAAAAACGAGACCCAAGGCACTAGCACCCAGGGCTTACTTTTATAGGAGAAAGGAGCTGCAAGCAGTGTCCGGGCCGAGATTCAAACCCGGGACGCTGGGTAGCCAGCACTAGCCAGCTAACCACTGGTCTCTCTGCAGTAGATAGGTTCATGTCAGAGGATCTCGTTCCCTTGTCAGGTATACGTGGGAAAAAAAAGATGTAGTCAACGCTGCCCTGCGCTCGACCGCCCTGCGCCTCTGGGCCATGCTCGACCTCACCGCCGCCGCCTCCCTCCTCCCCATGTGCGCCGCTTGCTCGTCGCCTCCCGCCTGCTCCTTCTGGTCGTGCCGCCCGCAGCCGCCTGCTCCTGCTCGGCATGGACGCCGCCACGCTCGAGATGGTCGTCTGCCTGCCGTCGTGTCGTACTCTGCGTCGCGCTCGCACTGGCTCGTCGGAGCTTGCTTCGCGTCGTCGGGCTCTCCGTGCTCAAAGTGGCCATGAGGCGGGCGGGGTGAGTAAGTGAACCGCTTGCGATCGTTGACCTGGCCCTGCTATTTTCTTCCCTGTTCTTGCCACGTAGACCTGCCGGCTGGGCCCAAGCTGTCAGAAAGCAGGTTAAACTTGTTAAAAGACCGAATTAGTGCTATGTGTCACGACCATGCCCCTGAGATGGTAGTCATGTGTCATTTACTCCAATTGTCGTAGTTAAGTGACAACTCAGCCCCAAATGTCGTAGTTTTCTGACATTTTCTCATCCTACAACGATTTACTCCCTGTGTCTAGGATATTTCTTGGTTAAAGTTTATTCACAAATTGGACGCATCGTGTCACATTTCTTACACTACTGAACTTGTAATGGCAAAAAAAAAAAATACTAAACTTGCATTAAAAAGGTTTACAATAATATTTAACTTCAAGACACATACATAACTCATATCGTTAATCAAATTAGTGGTCAGGATTGGACAATGCTTGCTGTCTACGGATCTAGAACCATTCGATCGGACCTTCCGAGTCGATGGATAAAACATATGCTCATGTCGCTTCTCCCTTCCCACATTCATGTTCCTCCTCAGGGTCGCGCAAAAATCCGACGACGATGGTAACAGTTGTGAACTCCGGAGAGGCCGCAGAAAACAAAATCCTCCTCCCCGCCACCCCGCACTCAACTTGTAGGGTACCCATGTTCACAACTCTTACCATCGCCGAGTCACGCAAAACCACAACGACGAGCTCTTGCCAGCAGCCCCGATGGCACTTTGCAACACTGCCCCTTAGATCGGAAAGCACCAAGGCCGGTCAACACCATCCTATTCCGGCTAGCAACAACTCTCTTGGCCACATGTAGTCACCCTCCATTGGCAGCATCTCTCCTAGCCACTCGAAGCATACCTACCTCCCTTAGCAGCACCTCCATTGGCTATTCGTAGCTCCACCGCCCACACATCGTAGCATCTCTACTATCGCTCACAGCTTCGTTGGCCTCCATTGGCAACATCTCCCCAGGACGCTCGCACCTCTGCCGCCTACCCTTAACAGCAATTTCGTCCTCCCTTCGCAGCACCGCTGTCCTCCCTCGGCAGCTCCGCCTCACTTCACTACATCGATGTCCACCGCATACAACTCTGGCTTTGTTCCTTTGTCGCACCGACGGTGTTCCTCGTCAGTCCACCACCTGCACAACGCATCACAACCAGCAGAAAATTGGGGAACCATCTCTAGTGTTGTGTGTGTGGGGTGGGGGGGTGGGGAGGGTGCGGAGAATCACTGCGAGAAGAGGGGAAGGCAGTGGCAACGTGTGCCTAGGATGGTGTCGAACTAGTGGAGGAGATAAAAGTCAGAAAGGCTAAAACGTGAGGGGCCTCAACTCTTGATGTCTCCACATGATGGGACGTGTGGCGTGTCATGCAGGCACTACCCAGGGAAAACAACACACCTCACTCACAGTCATACACTTTCATTCCCACAACAAACAGGAAGGGCCATGTAAGGCATATCACACGGACACACGCCTTCAGGCTTCGGTACTCTGTTCCCAGGATTGCAAGCATCATGTCTTCATAGTCCCTGGTCCGGATGGCAATGGGTACCCGATACCCGCAAACCCGACGGGTACCCGCCTCAAATGGGGAGGGTTTGGGCTAGAAAAATACCCATGGGTATACTTAACAGGAAAATGTTATACCCATCGGGTATGCGGGTGCGGGTATGGGGATGCCATACCCATACCCTTTTACCCGCATACCCGGGAGACCCCACATGTCAGTGGGTATGCCCCACATGTCATCTGGTAAAACACATACCCCACATCAAAGTCAAACCTAGCTATTTTCCTCACCCAACCGGCCAGCCCAGCCCCAGCCCCGCACGCACGCATCTTCCCTCCCCAGCGCCGCCAACTCCCTCGCCTCTCCCCGCTATCTCGCCCTCGCCTCTCCCCGCGCCTTGCCGGCGCCGCGCCACACTCTCCCCGCCGGCGGCCGCCAGCGGCCGGCCCCAGCCCCCGAGTCCCTCTTCCTCTTACCTCCCGCGCCGCCGCTCCCCGGAGACATGTCCTCAGGCGACATGGAGGTGAGTGAGTCCGGCGAGAGCCCGGCAATCTAGCCGGAGGAGCTCAGCCCCACACCGCCGCCGGCAATCCAGATCCCGCCGATGGGAAGTGGCGAGCGGCTCGCCTTCCTCTTGGGCGCGCCATCGAGCTCCAAGGCGAAGGCAGCCAAGGGAGGCTGCTGGCGCGGTGGACTGCCACCGGTAGCTGCGCCTGGGAGCAGCCGGAAACGTGCTTCGTCTGACGGCGGCGGCCCCGCACGGAAGAAGGGGAGGACCATGAACGCCACCGGCGACAATCGGGCCCAGATGGCCAAGTCTCCCATGTAAGTTGCAGGAATCATTGATTTTAGATGCTAGGCTTATGTAGTTCATTCGAGTTTAGGTGCTAGGCTTGTATATTTCAGATGATTTTAGGTGCTAGGCTTGTAGATTTTAGTTTGTAGCTTGTTCATTCATATAATCAGAGATGACTTATAGATGAATTTAGGTGCTAAGCTTATTGGAGAATTGTTGCTGGATCTGTTTTTAGGATGTTTTTATGTTGTAGAACAACAAATAGGTGTTGTTTTAGTGATAACAAGTGGCTGTTTTTAGTGATGAACTGGTGATGTTTTCAGTGAGGAACTGATGTTGTTTTCGTGATAAAAAATGTGTTGTTTTAGTGATGAACTGGTGCTGTTTTTAGTGAGGAATAGGTGCTGTTTTAGTGATAAAAAGTGGCTATTTGCTTGCATTGCACAATGGCTGCTGTTTCTATTTTGCTAATTCATTTTGTTTGTTCATTCATGCAGGGGTACAAGCTGCAGTAGCGAGGCCCCATCCGAATCTGTGAACGAAATTTCTGACGATGAAGATGAAGTGGTGGAGGTTAATGGTGCAGGAGTAGCTAGAGGAGGAGCGACACGCAAGCTAACTTCCCCAGTGTGGCTCGAGATGAAGAAGGAGTTTGTGAATGGACAATGGAAAGGCATCTGCAACTACTGTCACAAGGCCCTTAGTGCAGGATCCAAGAGTGGTACTAAACATCTTGGTTTGCATCTGAAAACATGTACTCTAAGGCAGTTGAAGTTGAAGAGCAAGAGTGGAAAATCAATGAGTCAGGCTTCATTGAGGATGACTGCCCAAGCTGATGGGAAGGTGAATGTAGAGACCTATACATTTGATCAAGATACTGCTAGAGAAGAGCTTGGTAACATGATAGTGCTGCATGACTACCCATTGAGCATTGTTGACCATGCTGGATTTAGGAGGTTTATTGGTGCACTACAGCCGCTCTTCCATCTGCATACAAGGAACACTATCAGGTTTGTCTTTGTTCATGCACTGTTGTCACTAAATATTTCTGCCATTGTGTTGAGATTTGAATGACGAGCTAACATTTCTATTTTGTTTTGTAGGAAGGATATAGAGGGCAGATATGAGAAGGAAAAAAGCTAAGGCAATTGAGTACATGACTATGCTGCAATCAAGGGTAGCTGTCACAACTGATATGTGGACAGCAGATAGTCAAAAGAAGGGCTACATGGCTGTTACAGGTCATTTCGTTGATGAATCATGGAAGCTGCGAAGCATTCTTATGGGGTAAATAGTTGTTGTTCATGTCTGCCATTTTTAGTGATGCATAGCTGCTACTTATAGTGATGAACTGGTTCTGTTTTCGTAATAAAAAGGTGTTGTTTTAGTGATAAAAGGGTGATGTTTTAGTGATAAAAATGGCTGTTTTTAGTGATGAACTGGTGCTGTTTTCAGTGAGGGATAGGTGCTGTTTTAGTGATAAAAATGGCTGTTTTTAGTGATGAACTGGTGCTGTTTTCAGTGAGGAATAGGTGCTGTTTTAGTGATAAAAATGGCTGTTTTTAGTGATGAACTGGTGCCGTTTTCAGTGAGGAATAGGTGCTGTTTTCAGTGATAAATAGTTGCTGTTTTCATGATGCAAAGCTGCTGTTCTAAATGTTGTTCATGTATGTTTATTGTAGGTTCATATATGTGCCAGCACCTCATAGTGGAGAAGTCATAGCTGAAGAGCTGCACAACTTATTGATGGAATGGAATTTGGATGAGAAACTCATGATGGTGACGGTTGACAATTGCTCGTCCAATGACCGGGCTCTTGAGGAATTGGTGGGAAAACTTGGGAAGTCCAAGCTACCGTTAGAAGGTACAATGCTTCACATGCGCTGTTGTGCTCATATTTTGAACCTCATAGTAAAAGATGGCTGAGATACAATGAAATCTGCTACACACAATCTTAGAGAAAGTGTTGGATATTGGACTGCCTCAGCCAAGAGAGTTGAGAAATTTGAGGAGATGGCTAGGTATAAGAAAGTAAAAATCACAAATAAGATGAGACTAGATTGTAAGACTAGGTGGAATTCTGTCTACCTTATGCTCAACGTAGCTTTGCCTTATAAAGCTGTCTTTGAAAGAGCCAAAGTAGTAGACAAGCAATATGTAAACTTGCCTACTAAGGATGAATGGGACTTTGCGGCAGATATAGTACCTAGGCTGAGTTTATTCTATGATATAACCACATTGTTCTCCGGTAGAGATTATTGTTACAGCCAATGTGTTCTTTCCCAAGATATGTGAAATCAAGATGAAAATTAGGCAGTGGGCAACATCTAAAGATGAGGTTATCCTAGAAATGTGTGAAAATATGGTAACAAAGTTTGATAAATATTGGACTGATATCCAAGGGCTGATGGGCATGGCTACACTACTTGACCCTAGATATAAGAGACAAATGTTGGTTGCTTGTTATGCAATGTTGCATGGCATTGAGCCATCCTCTTATGAATGCAATGAAAAGGTTGATGATGTTGTCGCTAATCTGCATAAATTGATCAAAGAGTATGAAGTGGAAGAAGCTGAATATCAGCCGGCTGTAGATTCTTTGTCTTCAATGCCAGCTCCTGCCATTATGTCTTTCTTCCATGACATTGTAGCACAACAAAGGCCTGCAGCAGCTAGAGTTCAAGGAGAGATAGAACATTACTTGGCTGATGACTTAGTACCATATACAGAAAAATTTGATGTGCTGGATTGGTGGAAAGTGGCTGGCACAAGGTACCCAACTTTAAGGAAGGTAGCAAGAGACATATTTGCTATTCCAGTCACAACGGTTGCTTCGGAATCTGCATTTAGTATGAGTGGTAGAATAGTGACTGATCATAGGAGCCGTCTCACTCCCAAAATGATTGAGATATTGATGTGTTATCAGAATTGGCTTAGAAACAATTACAAAGGTGAGCAAATGATGCATTTTCTATCATTGATCTCTTATGTATCTTTTTACACAATCTTATATTCTTGTATGTCCATTTCTTGTGTCTTATAGATGCTCATATGGGTGAAGGCAGCTTCTGGACTTGTCTTCAAGACACACAAGAAGAGAATGAGGTTTATTTGTACTCATACATTGTGTTTATTTGTACCTAAACAGCTTTTCGATGCAAACTTTATATCATTGTGTCTATTATAACTCGCTTGTCATTTTTCCTGTAACTAGGACTCATGCATGACCTCGATGTGAGACAACCTTGCTGGAACATGTAGAGTTCGAGCTTTTCGAGGCGTCAAGCTTGCTGGAGTGGGACTCGAGCTTCTTTGTCTTGGATGAATATGTTGTCATGGAACTTGTTTGTTGTCGAACTTGTATGTTGGTGAACCATTTGTTGCTGAACTTGTACGATTTGGTGAACTATTTGCTTCTGAACTTGTATGATGTGTTGAACACTTGAACTTGTATGTGTGATTTGAACTTCTTGTTGAATTGCTGTCAATTGCTAGCCTGTATTGTTGTTAACTTGTGAATTTGCTGTGCACATCTGTTGATGTAAATTGCTGTCAAATTGTTGATGTAATTGCTGTCAAATTGTTGTTGTCATTTTGTTGCTGTAAAAGAGGAAAAACCTGACATTTTGCTGTTTACACGACTTTGGCGGGTACCCGGCGGGTATCGGGTACCCGGCGGGTGTCGGGTATGGGGAAAATCTATACCCGCAGGCGGGTACGGGTACGGGTAACAGGAGGCGGGTAGAGGTGCGGGTACAGGTATGGGGATGCCATACCCGCACCTGAACCCGGCGGGCGCCATCCGGAGTCCCTGGTCGTGTCCTTGGAAACGGCTTTCTCCAGCGGGACACTGTTCCTCTTCTGGTAGACCTCCTTGATCAGCTTCAGTTCCACCTGGCGCGTGTAGTTATGATCCTTGTAACTGTTAAGGTCGTTCTCATATGTGCCGAGAGAGCAAGTCTGATGATCTTCTCGAAGTATCTGTATCGGCAGGTGAAGCACCTTATGATCACCCTCATCCTTGGGATCCTCCTTCAGGTCCTGTCAGAGATCAGTGGGAAAATATTATGAACAATGAAACAATGCCTCCTCAAATTTCAAGTGTGAAACATCTAATTATTATTTTATGTTGAAATAAAGATATATGATTACTTGAATTCCTTGTAATATGTGCAGGGCGAGTGTTTAACAGAGGACAATATTCATGAATAAATAAATCCAGTTAGATGTTTTTCTGTTGTCATTCAGCTTGACGGGTGCCTCACCCAATTCAATCATTTACATAGTTCAACTCAAAGGCGCTACATAGGTAATGGTTAGCTCAGTATTTGCCTTCATTGTTTGAATGGAAAAGAGAAGTGAATAGTAGTCATAATTCACCTTGTTGGATGGGATGACTGAACTGATCACTCTTTAACTGTTGAATGTTGCAAGTAGCTGAGCTTTGATCCTTGCAGTGAGAATCCTGATAATTTCCTCATCACGATAAGCCTTGTCATAGATCTTACCATGGAGTATTTTGGCTTCAGAGTGTGCCAACGATGTGTTCACTTCTGGGCCATCATAGCGGTATGTACTCACAAGAGGCACCAAAAGCTGAGATGAAGAAATAACACATGAGTTTAGAGACTATAGGTGTTCTTCAGAAGCGATACTATATGCAGTTAAATATTTCAGAATTTCGGTTTTCAACGGTTACCCGTAACTATAGGCAACTTTTCTTGCCAAATTTGTTCCAGCATAATACGTATATTGATTCAGGCTGCTAGTTCAACAATGTACCAATGATGCTATTGATGAATTAATAATTCTAATCACCATACAATTCAGTTACTGGTCAACTAAAAATGATTAATTATGTGATATGTTCTTTCAAAGTAAATAATGAACTAAATTAACTTGTAATCCGACCTGCTTTTTGAATGGCAGGAATCATATGTGAAACTGTGATACCCACATTTCAGCTCATGGCTCTCGTATTGATATCCATACTTGTCGGTTCCAAGGTGTGAAATGTAATTCCAAACAAAACCTAAGTAATACAAACATAGACACCCTTACTAAGTTACTATGGTTACAAAAGAGCGATAATGTACGTAAGTTGGTAATCAGCATACCTCTCTAAGCTGACATTTGCTCGAAAAAATTAGGGCAACAATCTACCATTAAGAAAGTAGGCACTCATGATCATCTCTGCAGTGCCCACAGAATAAAAAGAATCCTTTCATGGCCGAACTCAGGAATCCATCTCGGCCAGATGGATTACAGGAAAGAGGATGGAGGCGACACTCATCATGGACACCATCACCACCTCATTACAACATCAGATTACATAAATTTCCTACTGGGTATTGGATCTCCTGCAGTGACCTGAAATCTGCAATACAAAAGGCTGCAGCTTAGGTCGAGAACTAAAATTATAGTTCAAGTAACAAAGGAAAGCAGGGGAGTAAATCAACTTAGAAGGAAATAAAGTAGAGAAGTGCACTGCAGCTGGAGTAGACGGTTCAAAAATACATTTTATCCTACCGGAACTGAATCACGCCGGCTTAACTCTACCTGTTAAGTAATGCAGGCAATACGATCTCAACATTGGTAAGCAGGCAAGAAAATTTAGAGGATCTCAAGAAATAACCATCAGCAAGAACTCCGGGATCCACCAGTCGATCTTCATTCCTAGCTGCATAGCACGATACAAAAGACTAAATCCTAAACAGCAGAGACACCAACAAGAGCCGCAAAATCCATGAACAAGGGGAAAAAATCTAGAACCTGTCAAGGCATGTTCTTCGTGTTGCTGAGGCAGCCAGAGTCAGCACCGAACATTGTTCCAAAATTCGGCCGAATCACCGATTAACTGGCCGAGTAATCGCTATTCAGTGGGTTACTGAATAGCCGATAAATGCTGATTACCCGATTAATCGGCCGATTAACTGGCGAATAGGCCGATTATTCGCTATTCAGTGGCCGAGCGAGCCGTTACCAGTTAACGAATTCCTGAACAATGGCACCGAACATGAACATTACGTCATAACACATTGGGCATGCTGGTAAGAGGGAAGCCAAAGTCAAACGGTGAGGGCACAGATAGGGCAAAATGCACTTGCTGATGGGGGATTTATGGTTTATGGAAATATTTTGTGGTAAAGAAAATCCAATGAAGATCAGAGCTTTAGCAAATCTATAATAATCAAACCTGATGCATATAAAAGCTCCAAAAATTCTGATAGCATTGGTAAAAAACCTTATGCGCTGTATCTTGCTCAAACCGGTGAACCTCCACTTGGTGAGAGATTTCTGGAGCTCTTCGTCACCTGGGTTGAAAGAGTCCGTCTCGTGCACATCGCATGTCTGTTGAAAATGGTTTCTACTGCACACAAGTAAGTACATAACAGTAGAATAACTCATTGACAACATAAGATAGATTATCTCTGATGATAAAGTTAACATTCCAGACGAGCAAAGTTCAACCAGGGTACATCAGACGGAACATACAGTACATTACATTCCATTCCATGGAACAAGCTAAAAGGAATCAGTGAATCGGGAGATAGCTCATGAATATATCTGTCTGCCAGTATCACGCAACACATTAAGCAGAAACTCTGAGCCCTAACATGATCAGCAACAAGCCAAAGATAAACAAATAAACCATACAGGAATGCATTTGAGCAACAATTTGTCTTTTGCATCAACTTTCTGAAGGTCGTCTTGCACCAGGAACTCTGACCAAAAAACACAAGCCAATGATCCAAAACAGTGCCTTTCGGTACATGTAGAGCTTGCAAGTCTGCAACAGAGGACTAACCATGTGTTTCTCTGCTAGAGTAAGCTGATTAACCCATGAACTCGAATGGAACCCTGGTAGAAAACTCAAAACCTCCTTCCAATCTTCAGTAAACACCAGCTCTTCTCCTCAAAAGTAGCACCCGCCGAGAGCAGCAGTGCGCGCAAAGGGGTCCCTCGTAGAGAAATCAGATCCTGTCTTGAAGTTCAGCAGCCACTTGTCTTCACCTGCTCGAAATGCAGTCTCCATGAGCAACAGTGAGCAGTCTCGGCTGGCCCATTTTGCAGCGAACAAAGTTTTCACTTTGGTGTTCGCCTCCGTCACTGAACTGAAGCTTCCCTTGTTATACACGATCACCAGCTTCATCAGCACCTGTGCATTCTCCAGGAAGAACTTGAGGAAGGAAAGCTCTCCTCTCTCCCACGGAAGCCATAGAAGACCATCAGCTTGATGTGTGACTGCACACATTCGATGGCACCGGCCTCCTGCCAGAACTTGCTCTTCAGCTTCCCAGTAGGACGATATGTGTCCTTGGACTGTAGATTGTTTAAATCAGTAAAAATTTCAGCTCATCTCAAATCAGAAATTAAATAATTTGGCTCCAGATGGAAGAATTAGCAATTGATATCGATGATCCTAGCGCCCAAAGATGAAAGATGGAAACTGATGACAAGCTAAGCGAGTGTGGTGTCACCTCAAGATGAAGCGTCTCAACATTGGGAAAGCATCTGAGGAAGCTGGGCAGCATTTTTGCGTTGTTGCGGATTGCAAAGTGCACTATTACACCTAGAATCTTGACGCTTGGGACCATGGTGCTTCGATTCGCCCTTGTCCCAGCCTGCAAAATGTACACAATTTTGTGAGGCAAGTTCACACATGAGTACATAAACACATAGTGCGGACTGCGGAATTGCACAAATAGAGACAGTGCTGACCAACCTTGATGACAGTGTTGCCGACCTCTAGGATGTGTACTTCAGGATCCAAGTAGCCAATTATGCTCAGCGCGTGGGCATGGCCAATCTTGACCAACCTGGGCAAGTCACCGCGGACTGAAGCTGACCAGATGATGAGCCTCTCGAGGTGTGGGGCTTCCCCGACCGCGATGTTCAAATCAACCGCTTCATGGATCTGCACGCACCGGAGGCTGCGGCTGACGATGTGGAGGTCCTTGACAATCGAGTTGACATAGATGCATAGGCTCTCCAGCAGAGGGCTCCTGGCAAGGATGAACTCCATATCTTCCCGCCTATGGACGGACACGCAGCAGAGGCCGAGCTCGCGGAGGCACGGGAATCCGACGGCGTACTGAAGGAGGCCCGTCGTGTCGGGGAACTGGAACGCGCCGAGGTAGAGGCGGGTGAGGTGTACCATGCCGAAGACGGTGATCGGGAGCGGCGTGTCGAGCGGCCACGGGCGGTTGACGAGGACGAGGTCCTGGACACCCTTGACGGCGAGGAGCTCGATCCAGCGCCTGAGCAGGTCGGGGCTGTCCTGCAGGGGGGTGCAGATGAGGTGGACGGAGCGGAAGGGCCCCGGGTGCGCGGCGAGGACGCAGGAGACGGCGTACGCGACCTGCAGCGCATCGGCGCGGGCGACCTGCCACGCATCAGCGCCGGCGACCTGCAGGTCCAAGCCGCTTCCTTGGACGGGGAGGAGGTCGGAGTCGATGAGGACGAGCGGGGCGGAGCGCCAGACGCCGCGCCAGCGGCAGGAGAGCGCGGCGGTGCGCGCGCCGTCCTTGACGGGGAGGCGGGAGACGATGTCGCGGAGGATCTTGTCGGGGAGGGCGCTGATGCGGTCGCCGCCGTCCTCGGCCTGGGGTGCGGGGAGGAGAAGGGCGGCGCGGTTGGAGGCGAAGGGCGGCGAGGGGAGGACGTAGTGGAGGCATGAGAGCAGGGTGGCGATGTGGGCGCTTAGTCCGTTCGTCCACCCGCCGTACTGCCGCAGCAGGGCCTCCGACGCGGCGTCCACGGGGAAGGCCCGCACGCGGCTGTCCAAGGCCGCCGCCGCGAGGCTGCCTTCGGGCGGCGCTCCGGCACACCGGGGCCCATGGGTGCACCTGCACCGAGGTGGGTGCGCGTGGTACATTGGGGGTTGGTGGTCGCCGCCGCCGGAGTAGCTGCCGGAGTGGTAGGGTTTGGGATTTGGGGGTTTTCAGTTGAAATGCCGCGGCGAAAGTTGCCTGCTTTCGGCAGAGAAGAAAGATGGCACTCCCCCGCATCAGTGGCTAGTGCAGTAAAACCTTTTTTTTCTTTTTTTGAATTTTTCTACGTATATTAATCACCAAGGTACCACATACATCGTACACAGTACACATACAAAGTACAGAAACGAAATACGTAGAGGAAACCGAGCCTGGGAAAGCAACAGCAACATCGCCGGCGTCGAGGAAGAGGTTCGCCGTCCACCAAGCATCCACTGCCCGAGGAGCTTCCAGAGTTGAAGCGCGCCGCAAGGCCTGACTCCCGCACGGACACGGCCCGACGACCGCGTGCGGCGGAGCTTAGGGCGGTGAACGAGCACGGCGCAGCCCCTCTTCCACCAGCAACACCTCCTTGCCGCAGCAGACCTCGAGCTCGACGCAGATCGACGCCACGGCGAAGCCCTCCTGGCTCAGCCACCCACCGGCCAGATCCGCCGCCTCGGATCCGGCGGCAGGCAGGAGATCTCGAACACCGCACCGGGCGCCGAGCTCCCGCAAGTCGGCCACCTCGCGACGGAGCGCCACCGGAGCTCCACCGCCGGAGAGGAAGGTCGCCGACACCAAACACCACACCGGCCGCTCCGCCGTCTCCACAGCGCCGCCGACGGGACCCACTCACCCCTACTCTATAAACACGACGAGATCCGGGGATCCCCCACCCCACCGCCGGAGCGGACGGGGAGAGAGGGATCCCACGGATCCACGGCGGCGAGAGTGCGGCGACCAGGCGGGTTCCAGAAAAATCGCCCCTCTCTTCTACTGTAGCGGGAAGGAGGAGGCTCGGGGGATCTCTGCCTTTGCTCTGAACCGCGTCGCAGTAAAACCTTTTTGTGTGTGTGTGGTTAATAATTTTATTAGACCGCAATGTGTGGTTAATAATTGATACTCCCTCCGTTCCAAATTAGATGACTTCCATTTGCTCACATGTGGATGTATCTAGACATGTTATAATTATAGATACATCCACATTTGTTCAAATTGAAGTCATCTAATTTAGAACGGAGGGAGTACTAGCTTCGTTAATTCATAATTTTTCATTGGATGTGAGTATCCTACAACTATTTACTTCCTCTGTCTAGGTTATTTCATGGCTTGAGTTTATTCAGAAATTGGACAAATCTTGTCACATTTCTTTCATTATTGAACTTGTAATGGCCAATTTTTTCTTTGCTGAACTTGTATTAAAAAGGGATGAAAATAATATAAACTTCAAGACACATACATAACTCATAATGTTAAAAAGGGTTGAAAATAATATAAACTTCAAGACACATACATAACTCATAATGTTAATCAAATTAGTGGTTAGACTCGAAAAACGCTAGCCGTCTATGATCCAGAACCATTAGGTCGAACTCCCGAGTCGTTGGATAGAACATATGCTCATGCCGCTTTACCCCTTTCCACATTCGTATTCCTCCCCCCGCATCGTGCAAAACTCAGACGACGATGGTAAGAGTTGTGAACTTCGGAGTGGCCGCAGAAAACAACCCCCCCCCCCCCCCCTCCCCAATCCACTTGCAGGGTACTCATATTCACAACTCTTACCATCGACGAGTCATACAGAGCCCCGACGACAAGTCCTTTGATGGTTTGCAATAGCCCCGATGGCACTTTGCAACACTGCCCTCTTAGATCAGAAGGCACCAAGGCCGGTCAACACCATTCTATTCCTGCTAGCAACAACTCTCTTGGTCGCATGAAGCTTCGTCACCCTCCATTGGCAGCATCTTCCCTATTCACTTGAAGCTTCGTCGGCCTCCCTAGCAGCACCTCCACTGGCTATTTGTAGCTCCACGGCGCACCCTTTGGTAGCACCTCTACTAGTGCCCACAGCTTCCCCGGCCTCCCTTGGCAACATCTCACCAGGACGCTCGCAGCTCTAGCGCCCTCCGTTAACAGCAGATGTGTCTTCATTCGCAGCATCATTGTCAACCCTTGGCAGCCCCACCTCACTTTGCAACATCGGTATCCACATCACACAACTTTGACTTTGTTCCTTTGCAACACCGATGATGCTCCTCGTCGGTCTGCCACCTGCTCAACACATCACAGCCAACAAATGAATCCTAGTTTCGTAGCCGACCAAACT
The DNA here is from genome assembly GCA_947311845.1 of Poa pratensis. Lineage (NCBI taxonomy): Eukaryota > Viridiplantae > Streptophyta > Magnoliopsida > Poales > Poaceae > Poa > Poa pratensis. The sequence continues at coordinate 16,171,571 of CAMZMU010000119.1, read as the reverse complement.
AGGGAGCCATCTTTGGTGTGCCATCCTGGATTCACCTACAGTTTACGAATGTTAACTGACATATTGATACTTTGATAGTATTAGGCATGCACTACACTAAGCACCAACTACAACCCCTGGGAAACGAGACGACAATAACTAGTTTTAGCAACTAATATACAGTATACACTAATGACAAGGGGGCAGAATGTACAAGCGAAACAACGTGTGCATCATAGATGCCCCACTGACATGATATGACATGTTGTTTTGGGTTTATATATACCGATTAGCCTTTATTAAGTACAACCTATTAAAAAAAGAGAGAAGTAGCTGGATAAAAGCGCCGGAAAACTTTGTTTCTGTGAATGTTGATGCAGCGTTTAATTATGATACAAGGTGTGGTGCTACAGGAGCTGTCATAAGGGATCATTATGGGAAATTTATAGCGGCAAATAACAGGAAGATTCAGTACGCGTTAGATCCTGCAACTACAGAGGCTCTCGCTGTTAGCGCTGGTTTAGAACTTGCAAATCAGTTGGGGTGCAATCGCCTTGTTCTGCAATCTGATTGTCAAGAGGTAATTGACACAATGAAGGATGGAGGCTTTTCTTCTACAGCGGCATCGGTAATTTATCAAGATATCAATGTCCAGGCCACAAGTTTTGATAAGATTAGCTATATCTTTTGTCCTAGAGAATCAAATTCAGTAGCTCATGTTCTAGCTAAGGAGGCGGGTGGTCAGCCAAGACTGTGGGTTGATGATCCACCGAACTTTATTATTCAGTGCCTGATTGATGATGTAACTATTATTTGATTAATAAAGCTTGTTTTCCCCTTACAAAAAACTACAACCTATTATATATCTTCACGTCGAGACATGGTAAGTCATCTGGTCCTAGGGTGTACAAGGAGGAGGCAGCTATCCCCTAGGGCAGCACACTATTTTCCTAAACTGAAAGTACATCTGCGACCTAACTTGTGAATCTTAGGACCCGATTCTTGTAAGGGGGTAGGTATGACACACACTGTGTTTTCTAAACTCAGAATGCTTAATTATATAAGATAAATTATATCTTTTCGTGAATTGGATTTTTTTTTAGGGATTTGCTTCTTATTTGACTTGAATGCCTTGTTTTTATTTGGATCCGATACCGACTTTATACAAAAAATGATTCAAACCTTGAACTTAATTTTAACATGTGAGGAAGTCCCTAAAATATACTATAAGCCTTTTAATAAGCTCTCGCTTATTAACATACCTCTTGTTTAACACCAAACGCGCTAATCCTGATGTAGGAGTATTTTCTTTCTATATTAAAATGCTTAAAAATCTCTTATATATAAGATCTATATTATAAGTCCGTCTGTTCCACAATGTAAGTTTTTGAAGCATTTGTCTACATGTGCATGTACACAAATGTATCTAGACACATTTCATGTGTATGTTCATCCATTTTAGTATGTATCGAAACAATATGTGTAACATTTAAACATCTTAAATTTAGAAACAGAATATATAAACTATTTAATATGTATTTCACCCCGTTTTAGAAGTAGCAGAATGGGGAAATACATACCATGGCGAGCATGGCAGCAGCCATAGTTGCCGCCATGAGCAGAATCAGGAATTTCTAGTAATCTCATGAAAACATGTGTAAAATCTCTCATCATAGCAATGAACATGGATAGCTCATCATATTTGCTATATGTATCGATGGAGAAGGATATTCTTCTTCGAGGACTGAGCTCTAGCCCAGTGGTAGCGCTAGCAGTGGCTAGGCTGCCCAGCCTGGGTTCGACTCCTCAGGGAGTGAATTTTGGGCTGTCTCACGCTAGGGCACTGTTCACTAGGAACAGTGTTCGCGGTACTGTTCACTAGGAACAGTATTCCGCAACATTAATAAGTGTCTCTGGTCTCGCCTGTGAGCTCCATGAGGGAAAAAATCTTGTACCAGGCAGACAAGTTGGTTCTAGTTGTAGGTCTAGATTAGGTTCACAGCTAGTGGTGTGAGTGTGGTGTGCGTGTGGTGTGTGTGTATAGCTGTGTGTCTAATCAGATACTACAACTTGTACCCACTTAAGTGAGACGCAAAAAAAAAAAATTCTTCTATCAACTTTAGCTCAAGGTCCATGTGGCTACTGCGGATGCTGCAGCTAGAAATGGGAAATCAGTGAGTTCCGTGGGGGTACAGTTTAATATAGTATGTACTTTTAGGAACAAAAAAGGTATATTTTCCGGTCCTTCATTAGACGACTATTGAATATTTTTCTGTTTTGGTTATTAAACTATAAAAACTTGACTCCTTGGGCCTTGGCGAGGACATCTTAACGTAGTCAAGACGAACAGAACATAAACAATCAATAATAAATGTGGAAATAAGCATACCTCTCAAACAAGATAAATATTTTTCTACAACACAACGCCCATAGATTGTAAAGATATGATTATCATTACTGATCAAAGACCTTGATAGCAGATTTTTCCATGCATTTCATCCTCATTTGGCTCTTAAAACACATTTCATGTCTTGACTTATATTCAGAAATTGCTATAAGTACTATGGGTAAATATCCTTGGTTGGCTAGAGAAGCTCACGGATATCAGAGTACTCCTAGAGAACTAATTATTTGTTATAAGAAGGTTGGTGTGCTACAAGTTTTCATACGATATGATGGTTGTTTACGCACCACAGACATCATCAAGGGTTGACGTGTATTCATACAACAGTTATTAATGGTCTTTATAGAGAGTTTATTGAATTTATCTTAAGGACATCACAATTTAGTAGTGGGGGAGGAAAATCCAAAATTTTGATATGGCAAAGTCAATAACACATAAATTCATTCAATTAGAAACATAATTAGAGACACAGGGGGAGGGGGCATTGGCCCCCTCCCCCATATGGTTAGGATGTAAAATACATTTAACATAAATTTGTCTAACAAGCATATGCAAGTCAATTGGTGACACTAATCTATAAAGATAAATTCAATCAACGAAATTGTTGTTTTTTGAGTACTTAAATGTTGTCAAGGTTATGGAAGACTACAATTGTACCAAGTACCATACTCATTTGGATTCATGCTGAGTGAAGTGATCGTGCTTATGTCGAGAGCTTGTAAGGCTAACGGATGGGCCATCAACAAAACATTCCAATGGGATAAAAGAAATGAATCCTAGAATTCCTATTTGACGGTTCTTTTAACTCCACGTGATGGTACTGTGGCGTGTTCACGATGCGGACGCGTGTAGGCTTTTCCTTTAAATTACCCAGTTCTATCTTAAATCTTGATCGGACGAATATTAGCAAAACTAAAATGGTATAATTTTATCAGACGAGCATTGTCATGCACGCTAGCTTATATCCACTGGAAAAAACCTCATTCGCAGTCTTGTACACTTTTATTCCCACAACAAACAGGAAGGGCCATGTAAGGCAGATCACACGGAGACACGCCTTCAGTACTCTGCTCCCAGGAGCGCGAGCATCATGTCTTCGTAGTCCCTGGTCGTGTCCTTGGAGACGGCTTTCTCCAGCGGGACACTGTTCCTCTTCTGGTAGGCCTCCTTGATCAGCTTCAGGTCCACCTCGGCACGGGTGGTTATGACCCTTGTAAGGTCCTTCTCGTCTGTGCCGACGCTTCCAATGGCTAGCCGGATGATCTTCTCGAAGTATCTGTCAGGGCAGGTGAAGCACCTTATGATCGCTCTCAGGGTCGCCAGGTACTCATCCTTAGGATCCTCTTTGAGGTCCTGTTAGTGATCAGTGGAAAAATATTAGTGTGATCTACTCTTCAACCGACATCAAATTATTATTATTTCGAAACAAAGATGCGTGATTACTTGAACTCCATTAAATATGTGCAGGGCAAGTGTTTAACAGAGAATATGTTAAAGAATAAATAAATCAGCTGTAGAAGATATTAATCATTCAGCTTATTGGGTGCCTCCCGACATTCATTCATTTACATAGTTGAACTTGAAGGCGCAACATAGTTAATAGTTAGCTGGGTATTTGGCATCGTAGATTGAATGGAAAGAGGAACTATAACTAAAGGAAGTGAATAGTAGTCATAATTCACCTTATTGATAGGATGACTGAACTGATCATTGTAACTGTTGAATGTTGCAAGCAGCTGAGCTTTGCTCCTTGTGGTGAGAATCCTAATGATTTCCTCATCACCATAAGCCTTGTCATGGATCTTATCTTGGAGTATTTTGGCTTCAGAGTGTGCCAACGATGTGTTCACTTCTGGGCCATCATAACGGTACGCACTTACAAGAGGCACCAAAAGCTGAAATGAAGAAAATATACATCTGAGTTTGGTTATAGGTGCTCTTTAGCAGCAATATTATAGGCAGTTACATATTTAAGAGCTTTAATCATTATTTTTAACTGGAGCAGCAACATATCCCGCAACTAAATGCATATCGTGATTTCAAGCGTAACTGAAGAGTAACATGTTTAATTATAACCATAGAGTAAGACAACATTTTTGAAATTAGGGACTGTAGATGCTCTTCAGCAGCAGTAGTATGAACAGTTAACTAATTTCAGATTTTTAACCACCTGTTATATCAGAATGAGTAGCATATCTAACAATTAAAACACATGTCATGGTAGTAATTGTGTTTATTACCATAAGATGGTCCAATCAACCTAACAGAATACACTTACAATAGGCACCAAAAACTGAGATGAAGACATGACATATTTGAAATTGGGGACCGTGGATGTTCTTTAGCAGCACTAGTATGAGCAGTTAAGTAATTTCAGATTTTTAACCACTTTTTATATCAGGATAAGTAGCATATCTGACAATTAAAACACATATCGTGGTAGTAATTGTGTTTATAGCCATAAAGATGGCCCAATCAACCAAAGATGGGGAGAGGCCGCCAGCAAATTAATTAAGACGATTGAGATCTTGTTTGAGGAGTCGTAACTGTATAAGCATCTCATGTGGAATCATCAAACATGCCATGCGTTATCTTATCAATGTCCACAAAAGTGAGAAAGTTGAAAATAAATAAATTAGATCACTTATATGAATGGAATTATTAGCTGCTTGACCAATCATCTTACATCACAGTGAGCTAACCATGACAGCAAGATGGTGAAATGTTCCAGAAATCGAACGCAGTATACATCATGATCAAGTAACATGACATGATGAATTAAAGATTCACATATTAAATCTACCGGGAGTTCGTTTTGACGATGATCTACCGAGAGTGGAGTGCTAAGAAGGACTGCATTGGCCGTAATCTCGTTTCTTATATTGTTTTACCATTGAAATTCTAAGCCTGCATCTAGTCACACAGAAGCCTGTCTGCGTGAGATCTGGGAGCGGCACGATCAAGTCACACGACCACGATCGGTTTGTGACGTACCTTGCGGAACTCTCCGGTGACGTGCGCGGCGACGTCCTCCTCGAGCGACCTCTTGAATTGGGCGTGGTAGGCCTGCTTGGCGGCGAAGAGCTGCGCGGGCGATCGCGCGCAGGCGATCTCGACGAGCGCGCGGCCCCCCGCGTGCCACTTCTTGGCCTCCTCGTTGGCCAGCACCGCGTCCCGCTCCGCCGGGTCCAGCGTCCACTGGATCACCGCCCTCTGTATCGTTCGGGAGACAAACAGTCGGATCAGGCAACAGACAGAGACGAAGATCCAATACACGGCGGTCGTCGGATGGATCGATCGGCGTTTTGGGTGGTACCTCGAACTTGCCGTGGATCTCGTCGTTGAGGGCGCGGAGCAGCTCCTCGCCGTACGCCTCGGCGTAGGCGGCGCGGATGGCGCGGCGCTGCGCGGCGTCGCGGTGGGCGAGGATGGAGATGATGAGCTTCTCGTTGGTGCCCCACCCCGTGAAGGCCTTGCGGAGCTGCTCGCAGTCCTCCGCGACGGGCGGGACGCCGGCTGGGACGGAGAGCGTCGCCATTGGTGGTTCTTGCGGTCTCTGTCTGGGTGTCTGTCTCTGGCGCGGTTCGGGGAGTGGGTGATGAGGCGCGGTGGGCAGGCGCCGTGCGTCGCGGCACCGGGTTTTATGGATGCTGGTTCGAGCGGGGAAGGTGCCGGTGCGGCCGGGCAGCGCCAAATAGACAGGCCGGCCGGCCGACCGACCGACAGTCTCGATCCGGCCATGGACGCGGAAGGGACGTCCACACGGCAGGGCCACCACCTGCTCCTATCGTTTCTCCAGATCGATCCACTCACTCCGGTACGTGTCCGTGCCACGACGGCACCAACTGCTCCACGTCGTTCTCTTCTCCCGACAGAAATAAAAGCGACGTCGTGATGACTAAGTGTTTCTTTGCTGGGTCGCGATAATCTATTATATAATTAAAACACAGGATAACCAATGGCTCGGATTAACCTAGCGTTTAGCATACAAATACGAACGGCCCAGATTCATAAAAAACGATTCGCGTGCATAGAGATCAAAACGATCGAACTCTATAAAAAAAAGTTCAAATCAGCACCTGTCTTAATTGAGCACGTCTTCTACATATGGGATCCGATCGCGTTTGCCTCGAAGGAGAAATAGCAAGATTAGGTACGTACAGGAAAGAGTCACTCATCGCATTAGAATAGGAAAGACCACATCTTCGAAATCTCCCAGACCCTCATGGACAATACATGCGTGACATGGCAATTGCTCCGGCGGCATGGCCGTTCCGCCTTCTCTTCCTCCGTTCCTCACGTCGCCGTCTCAGCCTCCACGACCACAGCATAGCACTAGAGGGACTAAGCGATTGTTCTGCCTCGCACCGCGGCCGGCCGCCATGTTCCGTCTACGGGTGCCCTTAGTATGTTCGTCCTTCTCCAATTCGATCTACTCCTCTAATGCACCGTCACAGTATCCTCTCATCTCGATTTTGCATCCGCTGCCTTCTCCATGAGAATCAAGCGCAAAAAAGATACAAAAAGCTTCATGATCGATGTAGCAAGGCCAACTTTTCAGGAAATCAATCGACATGTGTTAAATCTCGAAGACGGCCGACGGCCAGCTCAAACGCCATGCATAGCGAAGTCGTCGCTGCTCCACTGACCCGTAAATCTCAGTCGATGCCGAGCCGCCAATAACAGTCGGATGCCGAGATGAAAACAGAAGGCAAGGCGCACACACAAGCGACAACGACAACCGGTTCTTGGTGTACCGTACATAGCCATGCCGTGTAAGGATGTGCATGTTCAGCTAATTGTATCATGTGATTCACAGCTAATTTTGGTAACCAATTCTACTCCTTCTAGCATGAGCAGGTAGCAGCGAGAACAAGATAGGTCTCACTGGGGTCAAGATTGTTGATGTGCTAGGAGACGTTGAAGATGATCTAAATGTATTTACTGCAATTCAGTTTTCAGCCACTACTTCCAGCTTGAGATTAAAAAAAGCACCGGCAATATAAGTGTGAGGTAATGCATGTCTATTTCGTACAAATAGTGAGCCACTAGACAATTACATACTATTAGAGGAGAACATCAAGTATTATTCGGTAACTAGATTTTGGCTTCTTTAGCGACGGCAAAGCAACTATCTTACTGCCTCATGTTTATAACTTTGTAAGAGTTTTTCTGCATGCAACCAAAGATTGAACTCGAGCTACATGTGCCTTCCTGAATTCAGTGTGAAGACCTTCACCCCTATTTCCGTGTACTTCATCTTTTCCAGGTACACCGCTATGGGAATGTTCTCCCTCTCATCAGGTACGTAGAAGAGCTCAGGCCAAATGATTAGCTTTTTGTAACTGAGTGTAAACTTTCTTAGATTTCGGACTGACAGCTCAATATATGTACTTTTTGTATACTTACTTAGATTTTTGTTGTCATATCTCCTGGAAATTTAGGGGCGTATCATACAGGTGAAAGCATATGTGATCTAATCCTGATATATGTTGTGTTTCTAGGCATCTGGATTTCATAGAGTTTGTTGAATTAAGAACACAATCTTCCGGTGTTTACTAGATATAACATCAATCTTCCACACACTTTACATAGATTCAGTAAACTGACGATGTTAGACGGATATAGATAGTTTGGCATCTTCTTGAAAAACTCATGAGACATTGATGCGCAGTCGGTGTTTCAGTTTTGTTTTTCTTATGATTTTCCTGGGAGCTAGATATATTTTCTGCAGAGTACCTGCATTTAAATGCTCAAAGCATCAAGTTAAATCTCGAAGGCGTGCGATTATGATGTGATAAACGACGCAGAATCAGCAAAAAGACTCGCTGATGCATCTAGCGATTTAAGGTACTGCTGGAAGCATCTACGACATCGCTTAACATAAAGGAAACATATTTGTTTTGGTCCAATGTTTTACGAAAGAACTTTGTTAGCTGATACTTTCTAGCTTCTCTATTTTGACATCTTTTTCTTACCGAATGACTACAAGTCAAATGTTTATATCCAAGCACATGTCTTATATTTATGCTATGGATTTTTCATATATTTATCTCCATATAATATGTAAGACTTTTTATTCGGTATTGTAATGGTTGCACATGACTCAGAGGCAATATTAGTTGTACCAGTTTCAATCCGATGATATAATTGGTCATATTATGGTGCCCCGTTCTTGAGAAGAATTGCAGATGACAATTTTGCTTTCTCTTTTTTGCAGGAACGAATCAGATCTTTATGCAAGTGAATATACATATAAAATAAAGGCAACGATTATAATTTGATTCTCATGGAACTACGCTGGTGTGTTCAAAGATTGATGAAATAATCACTCTATATAGCACTAAGAGAGACTAGGAAATGAATTTCATTTATCCACGTTTGCTTTATCAAGGGTAGTTCCTTCCGAAATTGAATAATTTTATTTTTATTGCATGCCTGATTATATAGTAGTGTACCTCTGATTAGTTCAGAACCATCCTTTTCCAAAATATAGGTTCATATTTATCTGAGTTCGAATAAAAAAGTCCATCAAACAAGATGATGCGAGGATGCTTTTTCATCCTCGGCCTATGGTAGGAACAATATATACATGCCTGTGAAAAATATTTTTTTAACATTCCCACAAAATCTAACATTGCAAATGCACGGATTACATAAGGTTAACTATTCTTGAAGTTATAAATTTATATACAAATATGGATACTGTTTTTCTAAACTAAATAAATGTTGCGGCAAAATATTAACTGGATATTCTAGCACCGAGCAAGTTCTTCAAAACACTGTTAGGACAGATGTATTTCTTTATTGATTAAATAATATAGCTAGAACGTGGAAGTAGTTGGAAGCTCAACAAAGTGACTATCCTAAACCATTCTCATATATTTTTACTTAATTTATAATATACTCCATCCATTTTTGAGATATAAATTACTTTACATATTTTGACGTGGACCACATACGAATTGATGAGTGAATTAACACACTACATTATGTATATACACGCGACGATTTAGAAAAGTAGAATATCTTAATAATTAAGGGTAGTAGAGGGAGTACTATCCATAAGAAAAATGAAACATTAGATATCAATATTTTAGAAAAATAGAATATATTAATAATTAAGGGTAGTAGAGGGAGTACTAGCCGCGCAATTGCGCGGGCCACCCAGCTAGTTATATATATGATAAATGTCAGCAACGACCTTGCTCGATTATTGCAGGATTAGGGGATTAAGCGCAGCTTCCGCCGCATCCGCGCCCGGTTCCAAGGACAACAGATCCTATGTCTTCTTATACATCAATTATGCCAATTCGGGATTGAATTATTAATCATAAAATTGTTGAAATTAAAAAATTGTCTAGGTTTCAAATTTTTGAAATGATCAAATTGAGGAGCTATTTGTATTTGAATTGTTTCCACGTTTATTAAATGCTTAGATTCTGTGGTCATGATCTATCATCCAAATAGTTTTCAGATTTAAATTTAGTGGAGGTCGAAAAAAAGTTTGTATTTGGGAACCGTTCGAATCTCAAAAATTGGTAAAGTTGGGAATTTTTTTATATTTGAATCATGTTTACGTTTTCGTAAGTGCTCACATTTGAAAGTCATTCGACTTTTCTGCGTTTACTACATGCTTAGATTTGGAATGCATTTAACATTTTGAAATATTTAAATTTGAAATTTGATCATATGCCGTGAATAGGCAACGTTTATTTTTGTGGTCATGCCGATAGACTTGTCATATTTTTCCCGCTCGTGTGGCAATATGTAATTTTGAAAATGTCTAGATTTTAAAATTGCGCAGATTTTGAAATTGAACCAAATGTTATATCATCGAAAATCTTCTGCCTGACTTGATTGTTGATGATCAAGTATTCTGCATTCTTCTGGTGTCGCCTACTACCAACTTGAACTCGTATTTGTACTCTGGACGTATCATCGAGAACAACCAAAACACGTGAAAGAAATAAACAACAATCAATTCATGGCGTCGATGCAACACGCAGACACATGAATGACATGCCATCTTTAATATTTGTCACAACTCTATATGCATAGCCAAATTAAATAGGTTTACGAAGCATTCCCATATTCTAAATTTAGGGTTGAATAGTTTTTGTCTAATGGCATCAATGTAATTGTTTTGAACATGTATGAGTATGGCATGATACGTCTCAAACGTATCTATAATTTCTGATGTTTCATGCTTGTTTTATGGATCATTGTCACATGTTTCATATGCATTATATATCATTATTATACATTTTCTGGGACTAACCTATTAACAAGATGCCACAGTGCCAGTTCATGTTTTCTGCTGTTTTTGGTTTCAGAAAAGGGGTTCTTGCAATATTCTCGGAATTGGACGAAACAAAAGCCAAACCTCCTATTTTTCCGAGGCGTACACGGAGCCAGAAGGGCAAGCCCGGGGGAGGCCCACGGCCTCCACACCCCCTGCTCGCGCGGCCAGGAGGGGGTGGCGCCACCAGGGGGTGTGACCGACTCGGTCACCCCCTCGCGCCGCCCTTTCGCCTATTTATTGCCTCCGACGCGAAAACCCTAGAGATATCTATCATATTCCAGAAGAACTCCCGGAGCGCCGCCACCATCGAAACCTAGTTTCGGGGGTCAGAAGGTCCTGTTCCTGCACCCTGCCGGGACGGGGAATGAACCCCGGAGCCTTCTCCATCGACGCCACTGATGACCCACAAGTATAGGGGATCGCAACAGTCTTCGAGGGAAGTAAAACCCAAATTTATTGATTCGACACAAGGGGAGACAAAGAATATTTATAAGCCTTAACAACTGAGTTGTCAATTCAGCTGCACCTGGAAAAGCACTAGTAACAGGGGTGATGTGAAAGCAGCAGTAATATGAGAGCAATAGTAACAGTAACACAGCAGCAGTAACACGGAGGCAATGGCACCAGAAAATAGTTGATACTACTTCTAATGACATATAGGACCAGAGAGCAATGATGATGACAAATGGACCGGGGTTCCCAGCTATCTACACTAGTGGTAACTCTCCAAACAAATAACAGGTGTTGGGTGAACAAATTACAGTTGGGCAATTGATAATTGTAAGGGCATGACAATGCATGCTTATGATAAGATAAAGTTTACTGTAGTATTTAATTGGGCATTACGACAAGGTACACAGACCGCTATCCAGCATGCATCTGTGCCTAAATAATCCACCTTCCGGTTAGCATCCGCACCCCTTCCAGTATTAAGTTGCAAACAACAGATTATTGCATTAAGTATTGTGCATAATGTAAACAACACATTCATCCTTAGACAAAGCATTGCTGTTTTACCCCTAGTGGCAACAACACATCTACAACCTTAGAACTTGCTGTCACTATCCCAGGTTAAATAGAGGCTGAACCCAACTATCTAGCATAAATACTCCCTCTTGGAGATACAAGCAACTACTTGATCAGGGTAACCACAAGTACCGGAGAGCATGCAAGATCTTAAATAAACAATAGTATGATAATATGATGAACAATCTGATCATAATGTAACAATTCATCGGATCCCAACAAACACAACACCAATTACATCATATGGATCTCAATCATGTAAGGCAGCTCATGAGATCATTGTATTGAAGTACATGGGAGAGAGAGTACCAACTAGCTACAGCCAAGAACCCGTAGTCCATGGGGGAACTACTCACAAACCATCATGGAGTCGAAGTGGAGGCGGTGGAGTCGATGGAGATGGCTCCGGGGGTCAATCCCCGTCCCGGCAGGGTGCCAGAACAGGAACTTCTGACCCCCGAAACGAGGTCTCGCGATGGCGGCGGCGCTGCGGAAGTCTTTCTGGAGTATTAGATATATATTTAGGGTTTTCGCGTCGGGGTGAATAAATAGGCGAAGGGGCAACGTCGGTGGAGTCCCGAGGGGCCCACCTCACCAGCCGGCGCACTCCTTCTCGCCGCGCCAAGGGGTTTGGAGGCCGTGGGCCTCCCCCTGGCTTGCCCTTCTGGCTCCGTGTGTCCCTCGGAAAAATAGGAGGTTTGGCTTTTGTTTCGTCGAATTCCGAGAATATTGCCCGAACAGCTTTTCTGGAACCAAAAACAGCAGAAAACAGGAACTGGCACTGTGGCATCTTGTTAATAGGTTAGTCCCAGAAAATGTATAATAATGATATATAATGCATATAAAACATGTGACAATGATACATAAAACAAGCATGAAACATCAGAAATTATAGATACGTTGGAGACGTATCAAGCATCCCCAAGCTTAGTTCCTACTCGTCCTCGAGTAGGTAAACGATAAAAAGAAAAAATTTCTGAAGTGACATGCTACCAACATAATCTTGATCCAATAATAATGTAAGGCATGTGAGCTGAGATCAAATCATTCAAAGCAAATGTCTATAGTTGATATAAGAGATAATAAAGCAAGAGTCAAACAAGCTAAAAGTTTTCATGAACATCGCTTTAAAGACATGAAACCGTACAAGGTTCATTAAAGATGGTTTAAGTATCCAGCGTAGAAGTTCTATCCTTCAATCCAAGCATCAAGCAAATTTTCATAACATAGAAGGATTCAGCCAAGTAAACATAAACATGAACGTCATGAATCAACTGTTTCGAAGTCTACTCAACCGGTGAGCGCAAGCATTTGGTATTGGCACCAGGATGTTATGGCAAAGAGAACATTAATGGGGGTTTGGAAGGCCAATGGAAGAAAGTCTCACAAAGCTATAAGTGATCATTAGACAAGAGGAAGTCTTATAATCGAAGCTATGTAAGGAGTAGTGATTGCCATGCAACGGATGCACATAGAGCTATATGTGTATGAAAGCTCTCCAATGGAACTAGTGGGGGTGCATCCAACTTGGTTGCTCATGAAGACCTAGAGCACTTTTGAGGAAGCTCATCATTGGAATATACAACCCAAGTTCTATAGTGTAAATTCCCCACATAGTTATACTAGTAGAACATGAAAACTCTCTCACATGGAGTATAGGTGCTAAACATGAGCACAAATGATGACTATGAATACTGCAGGTGCTATAACATGAGCACAAGTGTGGATAAAGGATAGTAATGTTGCCCCCTTTTTCTTTATTCTTTTTTTTCTTTTTTTCTATTTTTTTTCTTTTTCTGTTTCTCTTTTCGATGGCCACATAGCACTTTTCACTTTCAGGGGCAACATTCTAATATGACAACACACTTTTTGGTACATATAACTCATAACGAACAAGACATGATGTATGAAACTGTATGCCTCTGCCAGTGTAGCAGGATATGCAATGATCTAGCGTAACATGGGTAAACCACACATCAGCTGTATAGAATCATGCAAAGCAATATATAAGTGAAAATGACAACAAGTCATGTAATGTAAATGGAAGTTGCATGGCAATATATCTCGGAACAGCTATGGAAATGCTGTGGTAGGTAGGTATGGTGGTTGTTTTGAGGAAGATGTATAGGCTTATGTGTAGGAGAACAAGAGGAAGTCCTCCCACGGGGTTGGATGTACCGGCGAAGTATGCACAACTCTCAATGTGAGCAGAAGGCAATGCACAGCACCGAAGAGGCTAGCAAATTTGGATGGTGGAAGTGCCAAAAACCGTAGCTTAACATTAGTCAAAAAGAACTCACAAGTTTATTGCAAACAACTAGCAGGTTCAACATTAAGAGCATGATTAAAATTCACTCCAAGAAGGGCCGTTCACGGCGGCACAAGTACCCCGTTAGATCCCTCGACCTTCAGCACAACTTAGTTATTACAATGAACTTTCAGACATGGAAAGCTATCAAGTCCAACTACACCTTCAACAATTTTAGAGTTTGTAGTACGGTACAAGCTTAAAGACAACAATCCACTAATGATTTTAACTTAATTAACCAGCAAGCTTTACCATCTAAATACCTCAAAACGTTTGCAAAGAATCAGATTATCAAAGTTCAATGATCTACAAGATTATGCAAGTTTTTCATTATACCACTACCACATGCAAAAATTTCTGGACCAACACATCAACCAAGCAACTCTCCAAATAAATATAAGTGAAGCAAGAGTACTTTCTATAAAATAACTAATAGCTCTGAACAAGAGATACATGAAAACCAAGAGCTAGAAGCTAAACAGTGCGAAAATGAATACTCAACAATATAAGTGAAGAATAGGAGTATTCAAATGAAAAAGCGGAGCGTGTCTCTCTCCCAAACAAGATAGATAGGATCCGACATTGATATGATCAGAGAATAAAATAACAAACTAAACACAAGACGCTCCAAGAACAGCACATATGATGTGAAAGAATTAAAATATAGTTTCACTAGAGATGACCTGATAAGTTGATGATGAAGAAGGGGATGCCTTGGGCATCCCCAAGCTTAGATGCTTGAGTCTTCTTGAAATATGCTTGGGTGACCCACGGGGGCATCCCCAAGCTTAGGCTCTTCACTCTTCTTGATCACAATATCATCCTTCTCTCTTGACCCTTGAAAACTTCTGCCACACCAAACTTCTCATAAACTTCATTAGAGGGTTAGTACTCAAAAACATTAATCCACTTTGGTTCTGTAGTGACACATTGCAATACTCAATAAAACATTAGCTACAGCCCTCCACGTCTAGAAAGCCTTACTTAAAGTCCACAAGAGACAATGCAAAAAAAAGAGACAGAATCTGTCAAAACAGAACAGCCAGTAAAGACGAATTTTTTCGAGGTACTTCCGTTGCTCAAATCGGAAAAAGTGAAGTTAATGAAAGATGCGTACATATCTGAGGAAGATGCGTGATTTTTTATAGAATTTTTCGATTTTCTCCAGGGAGAAAAGCTCAAATTCGTGACAGCTAAAAATCTGTCCCTGCGCAGAATCCAAATCTAGCATCATCTAATCATTAAAGGCTCTTCTTGGCACAACAATTCGAAAAAGTAAAGATACAAAGGAGTTGTTACAGAAGTAAGCAAGCTCCTTGACTCAAAAAGCAAAAGAAAAATTACAGAAATAAAACATGGGTTGTCTCCCAAGAGCGCTTTTCTTTAATGCCTTTTAGCTAGGCTTGATAGTTTTAATGATGCTCTCATGAAAATAGAAAATGAAGCAAAAGGAGCATCAAGAAGCAAATTCAAAACACATTTAAGTCTAACCCACTTCCTATGCATAGGAAACTTGTACACAAATAAATTCATATAGAACAAAGTGACAAGCATAGGAAGATAAAACAAGAGTAACTTCAAAAGTTTCAGCATATAGAGAGGTGTTTTAGTACCATGAAAATTTCTACAACCATATTTTCCTCTCTCATAATAATTTTCAGTAGCATCATGAATAAACTCAACAATATAACTATCACATAAAGCATGCTTTTCATGATCTACAAACACATATTTTTATCAAGCTCACAAATAGTGGGATTAAAAATTTCGAACCCACATGTAACAATTTTATAACAAGATGATTGATCAATCTCAAAATATGGGACTAGATAAAGTCAAGACTTCTCCAATCCCATTTTCATTAGTAGCACAATAATATTATCAAGTAACATAGGACCATCATCTAGAGCTTTATCATAAACATTTTCTAAGCAAAACTCTTTAGTACCATGCATTTCGATATCAGCCACAAATAAAGGATTATCATAAGATTTTCAAAATAGCATGGATTATCATATATAACAGTAGCATAATTATTTCACAAGTTTTACTCATAGGAAAAATTTCAAGAGAATCAACAGGAACATAACATTCATCCTCCTTGGGTAAGCATTCAAATAATGTAAGAGATGAAGAGTTACTCTCATTAGAAGGTAGGCATGGGTAGCTAATCCATTCTTCCTCCTTTTGTTCATCACTCTCCTCCTCTTTTTCATCTAATGAGCTTTCAGGTTCAGCAATTTCTTCTTCCACAGGTTCCTGCAAATTGTGAGTGCATTCTTGTGCATTAATGAGTCTCTCTTTATAATCAATGATATAAGGATTATTGCTGTAATGTTCTATGCAATAATCAAGGATAGAAGAGACATAATCTTTAAGGTCCTTACAAGCAATACAAGTTTCATAATTTTTAGCCATGAAAGATTCTATCTCAGAGGCTCCCATAAATAAAACAAATTGTTCTACTTCTTCGAACCCAAGATGAATATAGTTATTCCAATGATAGTTCACAATTAAAACTTCTTCACTAAAGCCACATTGGAATTTAAGATGTTTAGTATCCTGTTTAGAGCAACAGTTTATATCATGGCGTTTAAGCAAGATTTTAGCAATTGTATTCAACTTTTCTAACACAGCACTCATGACTTCACCCTTTTTGATTCTCTATACTTCATATATAATTCTATAAGCTCCAATAGGTTGTGGGTTCTTCCATAACAACAGTTTTTAATTTTTGGTTTTTCAAATTTTTATGGATTTTCGAATTTATAAGAAAAACAAAACAAAAATAAACTAAACAAAACACAACTAAACAAAATAAACTAAGCAAAAATAAACTAGACAAAAGTAAACTAGACAACAAAATAAAATAAAAACAGAGAGAGGTAGAGTGTACTCCCCAGGTGAACTTATGAGTAGAGCTATGCTCCCCGGCAACGGCGCCAGAAAATAGTCTTGATAACCCACAAGTATAGGGGATCGCAACAGTCTTCGAGGGAAGTAAAACCCAAATTTATTGATTCGACACAAGGGGAGACAAAGAATACTTATAAGCCTTAACAACTGAGTTGTCAATTCAGCTGCACCTGGAAAAGCACTAGTAACAGGGGTGATGTGAAAGCAGCAGTAATATGAGAGCAATAGTAACAATAACACAGCAGCAGTAACACGGAGGCAATGGCACCAGAAAATAGTTGATACTACTTCTAATGACATATAGGACCAGAGAGCAATGATGATGACAAATGGACCGGGGTTCCCAGCTATCTACACTAGTGGTAACTTCTCCAAACAAATAACAGGTGTTGGGTGAACAAATTACAGTTGGGCAATTGATAATTGTAAGGGCATGACAATGCATGCTTATGATAAGATAAGTTTACTGTAGTATTTAATTGGGCATTACGACAAGGTACACAGACCGCTATCCAGCATGCATCTGTGCCTAAATAATCCACCTTCCGGTTAGCATCCGCACCCCTTCCAGTATTAAGTTGCAAACAACAGATTATTGCATTAAGTATTGTGCATAATGTAAACAACACATTCATCCTTAGACAAAGCATTGCTGTTTTACCCCTAGTGGCAACAACACATCTACAACCTTAGAACTTATTGTCACTATCCCAGGTTAAATAGAGGCTGAACCCAACTATCTAGCATAAATACTCCCTCTTGTAGATACAAGCAACTACTTGATCAAGGTAACCACAAGTACCGGCGAGCATGCAAGATCTTAAATAAACAATAGTATGATGTCGTGGTGGTATCACGGCAGATGCCATGGGTATGGCTAAGATGGGGCCGAATGGTCGTTGGGGGAATCCGGGGAGGGTTTATGCACTCAAGAAGTGCACAAGCAATAACACGCAAGAAACCGCAAGAACACGAACAAGAAGCCAAGAAACCAAGAACACAAAGCACACCACGATGTACCCTGCTTCGGGGCCCTCTTGTGGAGGTAACACCCCTACTGCAGCACTAGCTTACTCGGTGTATAGCTCAAGGTGACAAGTACAAGCTGCTCCTCGAGCTGTATGATGATACAATGGTGAGAACTTGAGGTAGAGGATGAAGCTACAACGGGGGAAAAAGGAACTCCGAGCTCCCTCTGCTTGAGTCCGGGGTTCCTCTCTGTGTCTCCTTCTCTCCCTTCGTCAATCCACTGATCGATCCCCCAAGCAGGAGGGGTGGAAGCCCATTATATAGGCCAGCCGAGTTACCGTTGTGCCCCTCGCTGAACACTGTAGCCATGCCTATGCTTTGGTCATCATTGTACTCTTGTCAGGGACAAGACATGGCCTGCCCATCCCCTGCTGCATAACGGCAGAGCTAGCGTGTCTCCTCTGACAGAGACAGGACGTAGCCATGCCGTGCTACCTCGTAGCCTTTTCCCCGGATCTCACGCGGTCAGCGGTCAGAGGCGTGCAGCCCCGCCGAACCCGGGGCACGCCTCTGCCAGGCTCCGTGACAGACGCTCCCGTGTCAGGCGGGAAGTGACAGGAGCATTGACTCCTGCCCGACCTACGGCCTCCTGCCTTGGTTAGCTCGGGTCTTGCTCCCGCTCCTTATCTCGGGTCTTGTACTTAAGATCCGACCACCTCGGACACTACTTCCTTCAAATAGCTTCTCCTGCACTCACCATATAAACCATAGCACCGAGGTAGTTAGGTCGGCTGATCATAGCTCGGATCTTGAACCTCGGCCCACGCCCGGGATACCTCGGATCCCTCTAGGCCAAGATAGGTCGGCCTTTTCCGTACCTCGGCACACCTTTAAACTCAACTTATGCCAAGCCTTGACCCTACCCGGGGGTAGCCCCCCGACATTAGTCCCCGAAGCTGGTGCGGTCCTACGACCTCGGATGGAGGGCCGTAGCAGGTTCAAAATAAGCAAGGCACCACCTCTAAAACCGACCTCAAAACATAGCTCCGCCGAGGTACTTCCCATAGACCATAAACTAATCCGAGGTTGATATGCGATCTGAACTTTCCGAGCTGCTTGACTCAGCACAATCTTGCCTCAAGATTTTCCGAGGCACGTGGCGAAGAATCTCTGCCCGGACCCCGAAATCCGGACCTTTGAAAGACAGGTCCTGACCACACGCCGCCTTCGTCAGCCGGACCCACCAAATAGTGCACCTGCGCACTCAAGTGCTTGACCAACTTGACCACCCACGACCCCTCGATTCTCGCGCTAACCAGCACAGAAAATCCGGCGCTGGCGGTTGCTGTCCTGTGGCCCACGATGTGGCCGATCGTGCGACCACCAACCACGCAACCGCTTCTCCGCCCGCACACGATCCCACGTCTCCCCGGTAACCGCGCGGTAGTGCGCAGTTACCGCACGCAGTTATAAGTAGGGGTCCAGGGCAGGACTTCATCTCCTTCCCCGCTCACTCGCCGCTTCGTGCCCTCTGCTTCCAGCGCCGCCGTCGAGCCCCTGCTGGTGACGCGCACCGCACCTTGCGCCGCCACATCGCCGTTCTGCAGCACCGTTCCGCACCGCACCTTGCGCTGCCACATCGCCGTTCTGCAGCACCGTTCCGCACCGCCGTCGAGCTCCTCGCCGCACCGGAGTATGCGCGCTGCGCCGTGCGCCGTTGACTCGCCGCTGATCCTTCGCGTTCTTCACCGGTGAGTTCCTCGTTTCCCCTCCATTGCCATGAATGTGTTCATCCTTCGATGAACTCGAGTATCTTGATGAATCCGATGAACTTGAGGAACCCGATGCTCTACCTTCGCACTCTTTTAGCCATTTTAGATCTCATCTAGACTTGTATCAGACGCACCCGTAGCACTATCCTTTTAGGTTTGCCCCTTGACGAACTCGAATTTATTTCCCTTTTTACCTCACCGGTAGATCTTTGCTAGTATCTCGCAGTGGTAGAAACATGTTCCCCGCCTAAATCCTTTAGCCCGGCTGTCTTGAATGATCCGAGGTATTTACCCCGGCTATCCTGAACTGTCCGAGGTATTTACCCCGGTTGAACCTCCCTCTTCTGCAGGAAAGCGTCAACATGTCTTCTGCCTCGGATCCCGCCGAGGAAGGAGCACCTGGAGAGCGAGGTAGCTGGGAGGGGTCTGATGTCACGGAGGTCGACATCAAGTGGCTCCGAGATTCACGGCGGATCCCGGCCAAACTCATCTACCGGGTTCCGAAGAAAGAAGATATCGAACCCGAGGTGGAATCCGGGGAGCGGGTCGTCTTCCTGGATCACTTCGAACGTGGTTTCGGGCTTCCTGCCGGGAAATTCTTTCGGGATTTCTTGGACACCTTTGGGCTTCAACCACACCACCTGCCCGCCAATGCCATCCTCCAACTTTCGGCCTACACAACCTTTTCCGAAGGTTACCTCGGATTATGGCCAAGCATCGAGTCCTGGGCCAAGTACTTCCAGCTCAAGAAACAAAGTGTCCCGAACAAGAAGGTCGTGGACAAGGAGATGACCGCTTGCGGGGCGGCCTCGATTTCACCTCGGCGCCTCTCTGAGTTTCCTCGGATTCAGGGCTGGACTCCTGCTGTCGGGGGAATACTTTCTGGATTAACCCGCGGCCCAATGCGACTTAACTTACTCGCACGGACGAAGGCCCACTTGGGAGCAAGCCCAATATTGAACCGCCATAAGGGGAAAGATCTAGAAGACATATCCCGGAGGACGTGAAGACCAAGTAGTCTCCGAGTAGGCCTCTGTGGATGTATTCCTTATGGGGGAAGTTTCCTTTTGTAACCTAGCGAGCCTCTGTGTATATAAAGAGGACTCGCAGGACTTAGAGCGGGTCAAGCTATCAAGCCCTAAACCCTAGCTCATACGGCGAGTACCAGATCGGATCGCCTCCATTGTAACACCTCGATTATCATATCAATACCAATCTAGGGTAGGCAGGAAGTAGGTCTTTTACCTCACATTGAGGGGGCCGAACCTGGGTAAATCTGTGTTGATCTTTGTTCCTGCGATCCCAAGCTCGGAGATGCTTGACTCGCATAATCCCACACCTACGAAGTCATCTATGACACCTGACGTGACAAACCCACGACAGTTGGCGCCCACCGTGGGGCCTGCGGTCAAAAGCGTCACGTTCCGCGCAGGATCGAAATCAGGCTTCAAGGACATCGCCATCGGCCAAGTTGAAGACATCAATGGGGTCCCCTTCATCGACGACTCAGAGTGGGGACCCGAGGCAGATCGCATCGAGTTTGGATACATTGTTCCCATCGGATCAGTAAAAGTTTTCGTCGGATCCGTCAGTCGCAGATCTAGATGCGACTCAAGGAAGCGAATCGGTGAAGGAACTGCGGCCGGTCAGGGTCCGCGTGTTGGAGGAGCTACAACAAGCTACGGCAAGACTACCCATCCCCGTCCCGTCAAGACCTGTTTGGGGATCTCTACCAAATCAGGAAGGAGACCTCAAGATTGAAGAGATTGAAGCTATCAGGACGGAACTCTGTGAAGAGGCACAAAGACTCGCGGCTGAGCGCGAAAAACTCCAAGAAGAAGGTCGACGACTCCGTCGCTGCAGCCAAAGCACCAGGCGGTCGAACCAAGACGACATCTGAGCGCAAGAAACTCCAAGAAGAAGAGTGGCGACTCCGTCGTTGGCAGCAAAAACATCAGATCAAGATGGACAGAGGAGAGATGAAATCACAGTTCCACGGCGACCCAGAGAGCAACGTGCACGCCGCGATAGGGATATTGTCAAAGATAGCACCGGTTGGAGACACGCGAGCTGATAAGGAAGCTCGCTATGCGATCGACCTACTGCAAACCGCTGCTTTACAACAAGCAAATATGTATGGAGTCACGCCCAATGAGCCGCAAAACGAGGTATCATGGGGAGGAGAAAGTCAGCGTCGAAGAAGTGGTCAACCAGTTAGCAGGTTTGCAGGTATCATTGGAAAAAGAAAAGAAGATAGAAGGCGAGTCGCGGACGTCCGGAGCGACTCAGCCATCCCAGATTGAAACTGATTCAGATGAAGATTCAGCGCCAGTAAACTCCTATTCATTATTGAAAGGACCAGCATGTTTTGGAGAGGAAATACGGCTCACTCGTTTCCCCCGAACTTCGTGAGTCGCAGCGAGTCACCACCTATCGCAGTGACCAAGACCCTGCCTTATGGATAGAAGATTACGAGGCAAACATGGCTGATGTACTCAAGAAGTACGTGCGAAATACTTCCACTTGGCAATACAGGGAGAAGCTAGGGATTGGCTGTTAAGGCTGCCATCAAAATCAATAAGCACATGGGAAGACTTGAAGGACAAGTTCATCACAGATTCCAAACAGAAGACATGAAAAACCTTAGACAATGCATTCAAAAAGAGGACGAATCAAGCGGCGACTGGATCAAGAGAATCGCGGAGATCCTTGGCTCCGCCAAAAACTTAACAGTACAAGCTGCAATACAAGCTATGAGAAGAACTGTAGATTTGAGCCGCTGGTGCACAAATTAAGTCGCGCTGAGCACAAGATTGATAGTTTCGACCAGCTTTTGGCAACGGCTGACAAGTACGCAAAGACAGATAAAGGGACAGGCGGCTTATCACAGAACCCAACGGGAAACTGCAGTCGCGAAAACTGAACGTCGCGCACACCAGATGCAGGAGCAAGGGAGTGATAAGGCCTTACCCCTAATAACTGCAAGGGGATCTTCGACGTGCCTTGCGACTTACATCGCAGGAGAGATGGCAGGCCAGCGGGTCACACAAAGGCGCAATGTCATTATTACCGGAGGTGGAAAGAAGGCGACACGCCAGATACAGCTCGCAGCAGATCGATGCAGCACAAGAATAAATCTAGCTCTCGTCAAGCCTGACGTTTTACCTAGAAGAAACATAGGACAGTTTCATACAGTGGAGTACAAACGACGGATGGAAGCCGGAAGAGCGGTCAGATTTCAACGCCAGAAAGGTATCGTCGCTGGACAGAGCAATCGGTTATTTGGAGTCGCGGCGATCACCCCCAGAAGTAAGAGATCCAGGACAGCCAGCTCTGGTGGTCACGCCAGAAGTCGCGGGATACAAGTTAAGTAAGGTTAATGGACGGAGGAGGAAGAGTAAACATCCTATATCAAGACACGCTCCGAAGAATGAATATACCCGAGACGAGGCTGCGACCATCCAGGAAAGAAATTCAAGGCATAATCCCAGGAGCTGTTACGCGACCAATCGGAAAGATAACACTTGAAGTTAGCTTTGGAACAGAGCGGAACTTCCGCACAGAGCTCCTAGACTTTGAGGTTGTAGCAGTCAAAAGCTCATATCATGCGATCTTTGGAAGAGAAGCCTATGTCAAATTTACCGCTCGCCCCTGCTACGTCTACCTACAGTTAAAGATACCAGGACCAAACGGTGTTATTACAATATATGGAGACAGGCAGAGAGCGTTAGAATGCGAGAACGCAGGCTCAGTACTCGCAGAAGAAGCCTGCATCGCCAACTCCTTACATGGATATCAGTCGCAGATCGATAATCGCAGCTCAAAACGAGTCGCGTTGGAGGTACCGCGGAAGCGGCCAACAGGATGCAGCCACCGGATGGTAAATACCCACCGAGAAGTCGCGCATCAGCAAGATAATGCCCCAGAGGTCGCCTTGATACAAAAAGAAGACAAGAAATGGCGCATGTGCATAAATCCAGCCTCGATCAACAACCCGCCAAAGGGGTTCAGTTATCGTGAGTCCTTACAAAGCAAACTCAACTCAACATAAGTCGCAGCTCAGTGCGGCTGATCGCCCAACAAGTGCTTCTGCTTCAACATGAGACATACATCGGAGCTATCATGCTCGACCCGAGTCGCTTTTAGCGACTCAAAATTGAACCAATCAGGTGTTCAACCCACTCCGTTAGGAGTATTAATTCGCAACTAAGTGCGATGAGTATCAAGTATGCATGGCCTGCGGGGAATAGAAAACCCGCATTAAAGGGCCTGCATCATCCTGTAACACCCTGTAAAACATCGAGTGATTATGAAATAAAGCCGGCACCCTTGACATTCAAGGGTTTGTCGTTTCGCCTCAACTATCATTGAGTCGCTGAGTCTTTTGAATTTCATATATCACTGACCCTTGAGGGCTCCTTACGAGCATCGCGAGTACCAATCGCACCTCAAATTTTGCCAAACTAGTGGCAATCCTTAAGCTAGAAGCGTCTTGCATTATGCGACCAAAGTACTGGGGTGTGGCGTCAATCGAGCTTGATTGCCTATCATGGCCGCTCTCGACCCTGAACACACATGTTCCTAGGAAATACTGAGCCGCGCGAGCGTCTACTTAATGGAATTATCAAGAAAAGAACCTGCTTATAGGTCACAAAAATACTGTTTATAATACATGAATATCTTACAGACTAACGGGCATGTCCCACATTATTTATTTTTCCTCTTCCGAGCAACAGGAGTGGGAATTGGCGCGGCTTGTCTCGCAGTTGCAGTCGCAGGTGTCCTAATAATCAGGGCGCCGCCAGACGAGGCAGAAGGGCCACCAGATACTGTTGCTGGAGTGGCAGCCCGAGATGACTCAGCTCCTGAGGACTTTTCCTTTGACACCTTGCTCCCATCAAGATTGAATTTATCAAGATAAGTGCCCAAGTCTAAGTTATCAACAAATTTTGTGGCATACCCGCGCATCCCTTTCCAGATATCGAAGTACTCGCTTATTGGCAGTTCAGTATCATCTGCGCTCATCGCCAGGCCGTGGCGAGCAACCTTGCCAACATCTATCTCTGGATAATATGCTCGAAGCAATGTCAAGACATGCGCGGCTCCGGCGCGAGCAGAGGATCGTTTCCAATCAGAGACATAATGTGGAGCCTTGAGCAGTTTATTTATCCAATACTCGCAAGATGTTGGGCCATCAGTCGCAGGAGAGATTACCGTCATAACTTCCTTGGTAACCTTTAAGAAGCGCTGGCTGAAGTCAGACAGATATACCAGTTGATCCTTCAAGTTGGAACGGGACACTGGGGCCTCAGGTCCTATGTCAAAGAAAGAAAAGGCAAGAAACAAGTCAGAGACTAACGTTGGTTACCCAAAATATGTATGATTAAAGGAATAAAAGACCAACCAGCAAGCTGCAGGACGGCTGATTTGACCATGGAGCCAAAACCCTCAAAGGCTTTGAGCAGCGAGTTATATTTTTCATCTCGCGCGGCGAGTTCCTTTGCGTGGTCTCCCTTCAGGCGATCAATCAATTCAGATTTAAGAGTCAGCCCTTCTCGCAAAGATCTAATGACCTCGTCTTTCTCCATGAGTCGCTGCTGCATATCAGCTTCAAGTTCTTTAAATTGCTCTTCGCAGGAGTCGAGTTGACCTTTGAGAGATTTTATTTCCTGATCTTGGTCCCTAATGACCTCATTATGCTGCTCCAGGCGAGACTGCATCATTTCAGGATGGTCTATGGAAATGCCTTTACCCTTTATTGAGCCAGAAGCATCAAGCAAGGACAGTTCACGCTGAAAACAAACAGAGCAAAACGCATAGGTAAATTATCCAGGAATTTGGGGGCTCGAGATTTGAAGCCAGGAAAAGAATCAACACCCCGTGCGATGACACAAGGTTTTGATCCTTGGGGGCTACGGTATATGTACCTGGCGACTTGAAGAAAATTGCTCAACTAAGCCGCGCAGCAGAGCAGCATGCTTGTCTCCAGCAGAAATTATGGCATCTGCGATTGACTTAGAACTATTTCCTGGAGCTGGAATTCTATTTTCAGTAGATACCCTACCAGCAGCAGGAGTTGTGGATGGAGCTGCGACTGGAGTCGCGGCAGGAGCCGCGTCTGCAATACCTTCCTCCAGGGAGGGCCTTGGTTGAGTCGCACCATTACTGTTTCCCACGTTTTCATCAGCAGCATCATCCTCGCTCATAGCTTGCTGAGAAGAAGTGGGATGGGAATTAGACTTGGTAGCCTCTTCAGACATAGCCCTGCAAAACATTGATGGGTTAATAAGCTGACCTAGCAGCCGCAACATTGAAAAAAGGCGAACCATACCCAGAGGCGACACGGATACTCTTCATCAGGCAACCAGAGGAAGGAGAAGATAAACCTTGCAAATCTGAACCTACAGAGTATGAAAAGAAGTAGTGATCAGCAATTCCTTGCCAGAAATACGTAAAACAAAAAGAAAAGGAGAAGAGTCGCAAACAATTACCCGAGCTTATTGAGAAGCAATCCTTTGCAACAGCCTCGGAAGAAAAAGTAGCCTTGTTGGGATCAGCGAGTTTTAAAGATTTGGCAGCTCTTGTTTCTGCTAGTAACCCAAGGCTTTGCGACGTTTCTCAGGCTGCGCGGGGTCTTCTGAGCTCTGGCATAAAATACGTTTCGAGGACCTGCGAGGCACCTCAGGAAGTTCCAGGAAAGACATATTTGGAGTCGAGGACAGAGCGTCGGCCATTTGTTGTTCCTCTTCAGAAGCACTACCCTCATGCATAACTGTATCTTCGCCAAAGGCTGCGGCCTGTTTTGACGACTCAGCCGCGGATCCTTGATTCAAGTCGACTGTGACGCCCCAAAATCGGTACTATGCAGATTTAAGCGATCCCGCCAGAATCCGCATAATAACGATTTTAGGTCGCCCACCAGACATAACGTGCACGCCGAAACATGCGCGTTATGTGGGTGGAATTGTGATAACATTACAACAGTTCACGAAAAGAATCCACAACAACAACAGAAGGAGAGATATATACTAGAACGACTCAAACGAGTCAAGAAACAACTGATACATTACAAAGATCCAAAGCACACCGAAAGCGAAATAGTATCCGACTACGGATAAGATACAAATTGGACTAAGAGTCCTGAAGATAACCATGGCGTCCATATCCCTGCCCAGGCCGAGCCGGAGGGATACCCAAGCTAACGTCGTCAGACTTCAAACCTGTTGACTGCACAAAAGAGTACAGCCCAAAGATGGGTCAGGCACAACCGCCTGGCAAGCAATGCTCACAAGATACCAACACAAAGACTACCAAAGTATAAAGGAAGGTGGACTGAGGCGGCAGCAGCAGCACTAAACAACCTATAGAGACACTCTACAACTTCCGTCTACTGGAGAGGGATAAGAGAGCGTATCGGAACCAACTAGCTTCTAACACCAAACATAACACTTCCCAGAGTCACCCCCTCAACCAAGTATGAGGAAGCAATCGAGGGAAACTCACACAGTTGTCAAATTTTAGTTACATATTGTTGTGAAAGTAAGTCTAACTTACTAGTCAAATTAATTAGAATCCTTAGGTGTAAGTTGTTTATGATCTTGTTAGCCAGCATCCGATCCAAGTTGTCCATAACCGCGGACTCGGCTTCTCGAAAAGATTTAACCCTGCAGGGGTGCACTACTGTTAAGCCACATGCACGTTCAACCCTTAATGCCCATGAGTAACACACTTCCGTCGGTGTGTCGGCAGGATGTCGCGACAAGACGTTTTCTCTTCACTACCAACAAGTCCAGGGAGCCACCCATCTGAGTTGTTACCCGCGTCCAGAGTCCGGCCGATACCTCCGTAGCGGACTCAATCGTTTGCGTCTACGCACTAGGTGGAACAGACCACAGTAGGAAAGGTCCACTTCGTGTCGCACCGCACCTATATGTCCCCCCATATCATCGAACCTCTCATCATCAATCAAGTCTCATGCACATGCATATGAGCAAATGGAAAGCCCGAACTAGTTGCAGCTCCTGGACAAGTTGGTAGATCCGGTACTAAGTCGAGGGGGTTCCCATGGACCCCACATGTGGATAGTGCGCTCGTACTTGGATAAGAGGACAAGAACTGAGTTCCTAGGGCGACACTTAGCAGAACAAAACACCAACGCATTGGCCTTCCACCGGGTGCCTTATCATTTAGTTATAACCCACAAACATTATCATCATATTAAGTAAGTGAACCAAACTATCATACTAAGCAGGTGATACATAAGAAAAGACAGACTTGCAACAACAGACCTAAGCATGCAACTACGACTCGCAAGGCCAACAGGTAAACAAACAACAAGGTGATAGGATGTGGGGATAAGGCTGTATGGGGTTGCATGGTAAACATTAATGGGATCGAGACACAAGCATCGTAATATAAGGATAGCATAGATCAACGGCAGGAATGGAAGACAATGTAATGGTAGCAAGTGAGCAAAGCTTGCCTGAAAACACCGGTAGGGGTAGCAGAACTTGTCGTTGCTCACATCATCTCAACGTCTTAACCGCGAAGAAGCAACAAACACTGGAAAGTGCAAAAGATGCATCTTACAACTACGGCAAAAGATCCAGCATGTTCAGGATATGATGCATGACATGGCAAGATGCAACTTAAGCCAATTTAAGCGGAACCGGGAGTCCGACAATTAATTATTAAAGTTCAAGTTATTTATCTACACATCAAATTAAATGTTGATTAGCATGTGAGACATGGCATGGGTGAGCTACTCAAAATTAAATGGAATAGGGCAAATTAATTAGATACCCCACACATTCCATATTTAATTATTTAGGTGATAATGCAAAAGACCACGAAGTAACAAGCTAGATGATGCAAACAAGAGTATGAATGACATATTAATATTCATTGCATTTTTCTGATAAAGATAGATATATAATTTGCATTATTTGGAATTATAGAACAAAAGATATTGAACATACAAGATTTGCAAAATAGAAAAAAACAGAAATTAGTAGCAGAGAGAGAGATGGGCCGGATCTGGCCGAAGGTGGGTGGAGAATGGCTAGCTGCCGCACGCCGGCGACGGACAGAGGAGTGTTGTTGGGCTGCGGCCCAACTGTGGCGCCGGATGAACAAAAGAAGGAAAAGGGGATGAATTGCTGAGCCTGGGACTCGAACTCGGGTCTCCCGGATGTGGATCGAGTGCACAGCCACTGGGCTAGTGCGGTGCTTCTGATTAGATACGGAGGCGACGAAAGATGAAGTATCGACGGGGCGTTTAACTGAAGAAAAACAGAGAAGCTTCAGACTTTCAGAGACGGAGGTGACGGCGACGAACTGCAGCGGTGGCGCGCGACGGCGAGCACCCAGAGCAAGGGGAGAGGAAGGGGAACACGTCCCAGAGCTACGGATCACCTTGGGGTGGTTGGGGGCGCTGCGAGCAGGGTCGGGGATGACGGAGACGGTCGAAAGAACAGGAAGGCAACGACGGCGTGCAGCGGACGGCGCCGGGAAGAAGACCTTGGCGGCGTAGATTCTTGGCGCTCCGGCTCCTGCTTCCTCGGCGAACTCGATGCGGACGACGTCCTGGTTCGATTCCCGGCATCGGACGATCTTCTTGGTGACCACGGCATCGGCTCGGTGATCTTCAAGCTTCCTCCATGGAGGCTTCGGGAGGGAGGTGGAAGAAGGTGGGAGGGAGAGGAGATGGCGGCGGCGAGGAAGGGAGAAAGGGAGGAGGCTAGGGTTTGCAAGGAGGCGCTGGGGTGGAGGATTTAAAGAGGGGAAAAAGGTGGAGGAGGCGCTGGTGGTGGCCACGGCGACCACGCCATGTGCGTGCTCCTCCAGAGAAGACGACAAACAGTAAAGGTGGGCTGGCTGCTACTGGACTTCGGGGAGGAGGTGGCTGATGGATGGAGACGGGCCAGATGGTGCTACCTTGGCCCATTTCGGAATTCCAGGAATTTCTCAATTTCCAGGAATAAAAAGATAGGGAACTAGAGAGGAAAAAGATAGGGGATAGAAAAGAGGGAAAAGAAATTAGATAAGAGAGGAATAAAAAAGAGAGAGAAGGTTTTACAAAACTTTAATTTTGATTTGAAATAGTTTTGCAATTATTCCCAAATATTAGTTTGGGTTTATTAAAATAGAAAGAGAGGGAGAAAAGATTTATTATTTGCAGAACAAAATAAGGTTTGCAAAAATAATATTTTTATTTCTTTAGCAAAACATGCAAGGTGATAAAATGCATGATGCCAAAAAGAAAAACAAACAAATCTAATTGGGGAAAACTCCCGGGGCATTACATCGACATAAGGGGAAAGATCTAGAAGACATATCCCGGAGGACGTGAAGACCAAGTAGTCTCCGAGTAGGCCTCTATGGATGTATTCCTTATGGGGGAAGTTTCCTTTTGTAAACCTAGCGAGCCTCTGTGTATATAAAGAGGACTCGCAGGACTTAGAGCGGGTCAAGCTATCAAGCCCTAAACCCTAGCTCATACGGCGAGTACCAGATCGGATCGCCTCCATTGTAACACCTCGATTATCATATCAATACCAATCTAGGGTAGGCAGGAAGTAGGTCTTTTACCTCACATTGAGGGGGCCGAACCTGGGTAAATCTGTGTTGATCTTTGTTCCTGCGATCCCAAGCTTGGAGATGCTTGACTCGCATAATCCCACACCTACGAAGTCATCTATGACACCTGACGTGACAAACCCACGACACCTGCCGCAAATGGCAACGCTCCTTCTTCTATGTGAAGAACCCGGGCACCGAAGACCTCATCAACTTGCCGGAGTTCACCATCGGAACCCCCGCTGCCCAACTCAACTGGGATTATGAGCCTGCACCCGACGCTCCCGAGGTTCTACTGATCCACCAAACCATGATGTCCCTCCAGGAGAAAAGCTGGGGGCAGATGACATCTTGCGCACCATGATCACCCGCCGAGTTAGCCCTTTACAAGCGCGGGCCCATAAGATCTGCCACATGAGTGGCCGCTACGATCCCACTCGGCATAGCACTTTTGAACTCGACGATTCCGAAGTGTAGAGGCGCATCCGGGCCATCGCCAAGACCACCATGCTCGATAAGTGGAAATGGGGTGTCAAGCCCTATGACCGAGATCACCTTCCAGCTCAAGTAAGTGTACCTTACCCGGCGTATAATATTGCTCGGTTTCATTTTCACCCCGACCTTGAATTGATTCTTGTGCTAACTCGGTTTTACCTTGCCACCCTGCAGAAGTTCCCTCGACAGGAAATCGAGGATGGCCCCCTTTCTTCTAAGGAGTGGACTCCCTACCTACCTATTCCGGCCACCGCCGAGGCTGAAGATCCGGACAATGAGGATCACCTCCCTATTCCCAAGGCCACCTCGGGTAAGACTCGCGGTTGCCCATCGCATCGCCCACCAGTTCGATCGTCTATCTAGGATTGGCCCGATGATGACGATGACGATTGCCAAATTCTGGAACCTGTCAATGTTATTCCAATTTCATATGCTCCTCCAACATATAAGAACTTTCATCCAGCGTCTGGAGCTTCCCGGAAGCGCTCAGGACCCGGCACCTCAGATGCCGAGGCTTCCAAGACCTCGGAGACTGCGGCGCCTAAAGCCAAGCGTGCCAAGAAGACCTCGAGGAGGCACAAGAAACGACGCCCCGTGGAGGAAGATGCGTAAGTCACCTTGCTCTTTTTACCTTTCACGCTGTTCCGCTGTTCCGAGGTTAAGTTTTTTATACTCTAACTTAATCTTTTCTTTTTCGTCTAGCCCGGCTCGGCAGATCAAGCAGAGCCACAGCTCGATACATTCACCACTGCCTCCAGTGGTTGAATCTTAGACAAACGAGGTCGAGGTTAACCTCGGCAGCCCCGCCAGGGC
The DNA here is from genome assembly GCA_947311845.1 of Poa pratensis. NCBI lineage: Eukaryota > Viridiplantae > Streptophyta > Magnoliopsida > Poales > Poaceae > Poa > Poa pratensis. Next base: position 16,140,006 of record CAMZMU010000119.1, on the reverse strand, counting down.
CTCTCCTCCAGAACGGTCCGCTGACATCCGCAGCCCGGAGAGGACCATCTCCTCCCGGGGCGTGTCACCTCCGCCGAACTTCCACCACCGAGCTCTGACTACGGCCTGGGACACTCCGCTCCCCGCCGAGATCGGACTCCTCCGCGTCCTCAGAAGGATGCAGAGACAGATCGTGCCAAGACTCCGGTTAAGACCGTGCTAGAGCCTCGGCTCTCCCCCAAGTCTCAAGCTGTGCGCAACCAGCAGCAACAGCAGCAGAAGAAGCAACAACAACAACGACTGCAGAAGCAAAAGCTTCAGCAGCAGCAGAAAGACTCGGCTCCAAATGTTGAGCCCCCCACACAGCCACGGCAAACTCCGATGCCGCCACCGCCACCGGGCCCCAAGGCTGCGAGCACCCAACTGGTGCCGCACGTTCCCGCGCCGAAGTCCACCTTGACCAAGACCGCGGCTTCGAGCTCTCAGGTCTCCACCTCCCAAGCTCTTTTCGCTGCTACCCTCCAGCCGAACATCAGCAGCTGGGAGGTCGGGCAACTCCGGACCAAGAGCGGGAACAACTTAGGCTCGGAGAAGCACTACGACATGGACTGGAACTCGGCTGACGCTGCCGAGGTCTCCTCTAACCCGACCTCTGAGCATCCAGTTGGACCTAGCGCCGTGCTCCAGTCCATCTACAACATGCAGACTGCGGTCCTTGATTGCAGCAAGAAGGCCTCGGTAAGTTTCTCTACGCAGCTCTCTTTCTTCTTTTGAAACCAAATGACAAACATACACTATTCCCAGTCCCCGAGATTCGGGTTGAGAAATTGGCACTCCACCGAGTTAAAATTGCTCGGCTTGAATCTCAAAAACTTGTCATTTTCTCCCATGCTGAGTCCCCGAGGCCAATGCCGAGTCCCCGGGACTCAATTGGGCCTCGGGTGCTAAAAAGACCTCGGATTTCTTCGAACTGATCTCTCTATTTTTTCAGGAGTGCAACAATGCTCGGACAAAAATCTTCAAGAACCTCCTACTGGATCACAACACACTGAAGAAGTCTCACCGGACTCTTCTATCCGCAAAGGAGCAGAGCTACAAAGACTATGCCTCCAAGGTGAAGACAGCCGAAGATGAAATAGCTCGGCTGCAACAAGAGCTGAACCGGGCTAATGAAACCAAAACTGCTGTGGAGGACGCTATGAAGGTCAAAGACCAGGCCGCCGAACAGCAGCAAGAGCTTGCCAAGACCCTGGAGAACCGCGCCACCTCGGCCGAAACCGAACTTATTGCCCTCCGAGCTATATCGAAGAGCTGGTTGTCCGAGCTCACTCGGATTAATCACCAAATGGACAGTAAGTTTCTTTTCCCCTTGTCTTTATTTTCTGCCGACCTACATCCCGTGCCACCGTATGCCTTATTTCAGCGACGGCCTTTTTGTCTTCTTCAGAGAACTTCGAGCACTCCAAGGACAAAGCTATTCGCGAAGTTCAAGCAGCTCGGGCAAAGAGGGCTGAGACAGAAACCCTCGGCGAAAGCTGGGATATCCAGGACCACCTTGTCACCCTTAATGCTCGGATCAGGCCGCTCAGGGCCATTGGAACTAAACTGGTTGATGCTGCCATCGAGGTCCACCGTGCCCTCTGGCCCAAGGTTAAGACTCCCACTTGCATCGACGAGCTTGCCACGAAGCTGAAAGGAGCCGAGGCTAGACTTCGGGAGTGGAGATGCTCATCAGCTCGGGCTGGAGCGGACAACGCCTGGTGTTCGTGCTGTCTTGGTATGAATCCGTTGAGATCCACACGGTTACCTCCCTGCGCAGGGGCTCTCCTTGGAATTCCACTCCTGATGGCATTGAGAAACGCCAAGCCGCAGCCGACCTCTTTGCCAGTTATGCAAACACCCGGACCTTTGATGAAGGGCGCCTCTATTCTGAGGATGAAGAGAGCTCGGACGAGGAAGCAGAGTCCGGTGAAGAAGGCTCTGACGGCGAGGAAATTGACTTCGTCGAGCCTGAGAACTCCAAGGGCAAGGCCGGCAAAACAACCGAGGTGACCGGAGATTCTGACGATGACTTCAACTTCGACGAACCTCTGAACCCCAAGGGTAAGTCCGGCAAAGCCGTAGCCACCGAGGTGATCTCCCCCGACGTGGCGGACATCCCGGCATCCACTCCAACAACCGAGGTTGCTTCCGCGACCGAGGTGGTTCCTGCGCCCGAGGCTCCTGCTTCCGAGGTCCCTACTACCACAACTTCGGCGACCGAGGTCTCTGGTTCCGAGGCCTGAACTTGTCTTCAGAAAAAACATTAAATCCTCGGTATGCCGGGTGCAGATGTAATATACACTTAAGTAGTTTGCCTTGCTACCAGTACTATTATCTACCCGAACCATGCTTTTCTAAAACTTTATGCCGAACCCTTTTGGAACGAGTCCCGAGTTCACTTTCATGTTTACTATACTTGGCATTCTTTGCTCTTGTCTACCATTTTGGCGTTCGACAGTCGAGTCACAAGATTGTTGTTTATAGCATACAATACTTAGTAAATGTCGAGGTGTGTTTCAAAATCATCCGATATAAATGAAAGGTAAAGACAGGGTTAGTAAACGTCACATTGTCGGGGGAATACTTTCTGGATTAACCCGCGGCCCAGTGCGGCTTACTTTACTCGCACGGACAAAGGCCCACTTGGGAGCAAGCCCAATATTGAACCGCCATAAGGGGAAAGTTCTAGAAGACATATCCCGGAGGACGTGAAGACCAAGTAGTCTCCGAGTAGGCCTCTGTGGACATATTCCTTATGGGGAAAGTTTCCTTTGTAACCTAGCGAGCCTCTGTGTATATAAAGAGGACTCGCAGGACTTAGAACGGGTCAAGCTATCAAGCCCTAAACCCTAGTTCATACGGCGAGTACCAGATCGGATCGCCTCCATTGTAACACCTCGATTATCATATCAATACCAATCTAGGGTAGGCAGGAAGTAGGTCTTTTACCTCACATTGAGGGGGCCGAACCTGGGTAAATCTGTGTTGATCTTTGTTCCTGCGATCCCAAGCTCGGAGATGCTTGACTCGCGTAATCCCACACCTACGAAGTCATCTATGACACCTGACGTGACAAACCCACGACAGTTGGCGCCCACCGTGGGGCCTGCGGTCAAGAGCGTCACGTTCCGCGCAGGATCCATGAAGGGAGCGGAAGATCTTGTTGTTGGCCGTATCATCACGGTCGATGGCACACCCCTCATCGACGATTCAAGCTGGGGACCGGAAGCAGATTACTTGGAGACCGGCCACGTCATCCCCTTTGGTCCATCAACGTCTTTGTCGGCTTCATTGGCGGCGAGTCAGAGGATCCATCGCAACATGGCGACTCAGAGGAAGGAGTCGCGGTAACAGTGGACCAAGAAGAAGAATCTATCAACTACGAGTCGCTGCCTCTTGAAGACGAAGAAGGCCAATCCATTGAGTATGTCCTTGAGGAAAGGCTATGCGAAGGCCCTGTGGATAGTGGCTCGCCCTCTGTAGAAGATCGGCATGTTGAAGGGGTCTACAGGACCACAGAAGCGGACGAAGGGCTGGGCATGCCACCAGGCAGCTTAGCCCCCACACCGCCGGAAGCAACAGAACAAGCCGCGCTAGACGCATCTGGAGTCGCGGTATCCGCCGCGATGACGCCAGGAGTCGCGGCCTCAGGAGTCGCAAACAGAGAAACTCCACCTGGAGTCGCTCCTGCGGAATCAGGGTCAAGGGTAGCCCCCAATGCATCGGTCACACCGCCACAAGGAAGCGTGCTGCATACGCCGATATCTGCGGTTAATGCGGCTGCTAGGGTAACAGAACTGGAGGCTACCAGGATCGGGCTATATGATGAAGTCCAGAGAATCGCGGATGAGAGAGCCAGGCTGGCGCGAGAGGAACAGCGCCTCCAACAAGAGCAACTGCGACTCATCGAGGAAACCAATACTCTGCAAGGAATACAGGCTACCTTGCCACACAGACGCCACGCAAGTCGCCTGCAGCCAGGAACAGTAAACCCTACGGAGTTGTTCCAATCGCCTGAACCAGCAATTGCGATCCCATCAGTCGCCACCAATACAGCGCACCCGCTCGCATGGTCAGGGGTCGCACAACCTTCAGTCGCGGTACCCACACACATGGCACCATCTGCCATGGTTATGCGGTCCGTGGCCCCGTTTACCAGCGGTTCAAGCAATCGCTGTACCATCAATCGTACCAGCGGTTCCATCCTTCGCAGCACCAAGAGAAGCAGAGATACCTGGATCGAGGGCCATAGTGCAGGCTAACAACAGGGCCATGATGCCCCCGCCACTGCCACACCAACCTTTGTTCAGCAGTCGCCACAGCAGCCTCAAAGGTTCCACACACCGCAAGGACATTATGTTAGCCCGGTAGAGAACCTCTTTGCGGCTACAAACATCCTGGCCAGGTTAGCACCAGCAGGAAACGCACCAATAGACAGAGAGGCGAGACGCGCCATTGAGATGCTGAGCACAGCAGTAATACAGCAGGCAAACATGTCCGAACACGCAGGGCGGCTGCACTCCACTCCCTACAATAGCAGAGCGACGGCAGAAAGAAGCATCCACGCGGAGTCGCCGCACGTTGCGACTTCAAGTTCGGCTAGGCGACAAAGGGAAGATCAACCTGCGGCTCAAATCAACCTCAGCAAGTTCAACCCGTAGAGATTATGCAGCCGCGCGCAGCGACTAATCAAGTAGGAAGACCAGCTTCGTCCAATCTATCGTCGCGACTCAAAGGCCCAGTCTGCTTCAGCGAAAAAATCAGGTCTGAACCGTTTCCTGGATTTTAAAGGACCTCGCAAGGTCGCCAACTACAACGCAAGCATGGACCCTGTCACTTGGCTCAACAATTACGAGATGGGCATGAGCATCCTAAACGCATCCGAAGAGATCTGCGCACGTTACCTAAACATGATGTTAGAAGGCGCAGCTCACATATGGCTGCAAAATTTGCCACCAAACTCAATAAACTCTTGGGATGAGATGAAGGAAGCTTTTATCAAGAATTTCCAAGGAACATGCAAGCGACTCTGCAGCATAGAGGACCTTGAGCGTTGTGTACAGAAGGAAGGCGAGTCGAGTCGCCACTGGATGAGAAGGGTCGCCGAGATCATACATTCCTCGGATAACATACCACCCAGTTCAGCAGTCCTTGTCATGGAGAAGAATTGCAAATTTGAGCCGCTAGTCCACAAACTAGGTCGCATGAAGGATAAAGTCAAGAGCCTAAGCGAGGTAATGGCGGCGGCCAACAATATGCTAGCTCGGATAAAACCAGGGACGCATCTGATGGGGAGGAAGAGGAAAACACTGGCAAGGGAAAGAAGGCCAGTAGCAAGCCTCAACAACAGCAAGCTAGCAATGCCAATGCGAGTTATAACAAGCGCAAAAACGAGGAAGGAAACTCAGGGTTAGTCGCAAATACGAACACTCGTTACAAACAAAGCAGCGGCAGAGGAAGGAATTTTCACCCAGTTAATTTGGAAGAGGTTTTCAACCGCCCCTGCGACATCCATATAGGAAAAGATGGGAAACCACCCAACCACACGAAGGCACAGTGTTATCATTACAAAAAGTGGAAGGATGGACAACCACTCAACACAAACAATCATCAAAACAACGAGGAGGTAACACGGCGGAGGCAACAACAGCAACAACGCCGTCCCAAATCCGCAGCCAGATCAGCCACAGTTCCCAAAACAGTTGGGTCAGTATCATACCATTGTGGTGAATACTTCAAGGAGGGAACAAAAGCTGCGACGACGCAATCAGGCTGTTAATGCCATAGTACCAGCCGTCCCACAGTGGCTAAAGTGGTCCGAGCAGCCAGTGGTTTGGAGCCGCGAGGATCACCCAGGAGAAATAAATGAAGAGGAAAACTCGCGCTGGTGGTTGCTCCTCAAGTCGCAGGTACAAGTTGAGCAAAGTACTGATGGATGGAGGCAGCAGCATCAATATATTATACTATGAAACCTTCAAAAGAATGAACCTCCAAGAAAAGCAGCTATACCCATCAAGAACAACGTTTCACGGTGTGTGCCAGGCATATCAGCTCAGCCATTGGGGCGAATCAACTTGGAGGTCGCCTTTGGGACACAAAGCAACTTCAGGAGCGAGTACATTTGGTTCGAGGTTGTAGATTTCCAGAGCCCGTATCATGCGCTGTTTGGCAGAGAAGCATTCGCAAAGTTTATGGCTAGGCCGTGCTATGTGTACCTAAAGCTTAAAATACCAGGCCCTAGGGGAGTCATCACCATCAATGGCGACAAAAGAATAGCTCAAGAATGCGAAGAGGCGACAAGGCCATGGCCAGAGCAGCTTGCATCGCAGAGAGCGCGCCCATGCGCGAGTCGCAGGAGAATTTTGATGACATCGTGAAGGCTAAAGGCACTGCCTGACTTGCGACTTCAGATTACGGCCGCAAGGGAGGCAAGGAAGTCAAAGGCTACAAGCCATTGCCAATAAGGACACATCCCAGGCATCGCGAGTTGCCATCAGCAATTATTAAGAGTTTACATCATCAAGCTGGCCACTCAGGGCTAAAAAACTTCACTTCTGATCGCCACCTAGGCGCGATCGACCCATTCTGGTCGCCACTCAGGCGCGACCGACCCAATGCAACAATTCTGATCGCCACCTAGGCGCGATCGACCCATTCTGGTCGCCACTCAGGCGCGACCGACCCAATGCAACAATTCTGATCGCCACCTAGGCGCGATCGACCCATTCTGGTCGCCACTCAGGCGCGACCGACCCAATGTAACATTCTGATCGCCACCTAGGCGCGATCGACCCAATTCTGGTCGCCACTCAGGCGCGACCGACCCATGTAACATCTCTGGTTGCCACCTAGGCGCAACCGACCCAAGCATCACTTCTGGTCGCCACCTAGGCGCGACCGACCCTATGTATCATATAATGATTCTGAAATAAAGCATCTCAAACTACCAATTGAGCTGTGAGTCTTTTATTTTTTAATCATTGGTCCCTTGGGGGTGCGGCAGCTTTTTAGCGCGGCCTATTCCTTGGGATCGCCAAACAAGTGGCATTTATCGTGATTATACTCAACCTCTCTTGGATGCGACTTGCACTATGCGGCCAAAGTACTGGGGGTGCGGCGTCAATCGAGTTTGATTGCCTATCATGGCCGCTCACGACCCTGAACACGCACTTTTTACCTGGGAAATACTGAGCCGCGCAAGGGCCTAAGTGAGGAAAAACCGAGACAAATCATAAGGACCAGCCTATTGGTCGAAACATGTACTGCTAAGAGTACTTAAGCAAACCATAATATTGTCTTATGACACATAAATTCTAACAATTATTACAGGCCGCTAAGGGCCAAGATCACCAAACCATTGTTTTCTCTTCTTCACTTGTGCGCAGCTTTTGGCCGGTGGGAAGGAGGAACAGGCGGCTTACCAAGCTTGCCAGAAGGAGCAATCGCAGGCTCGCTGGAGGGCTCTTCAGTCGCGGGCTTGGGGGCTGCAGAGCTGGATACGCCTGGAGAGGGGTTCTTTTCCTGCGGAATCACCGCACTGGATGACGGAGCGGGTAACTTCTCCCATCTGCTTCCATCTGCATTATACTTGCCCATATAGGTCGCAAGATCTATCCCCTCCACCAGTTCAGTCGCGTGGCCGCGCATATCCTTCCAAGTCGCCGCATATTCTGAGGCCGTCAGTTCGGTGCCATCCACCTTCTTCGAGGGCCTACCTTTTGCAACCTTGGCAGCATCAAAAGAAGGATAGTATGTCTTGGCCAAAGAAAGACATGAGCCGCGCCGGTGCGAGCTGAGGACTCCTTCCAGTCCAAAAAGAACTGAGGTGCCCTAAGCAGTCTTTTTAGCAGCCCTTCAGAATCACCGGGGACTGGCTTGGTCGGCAGCAGGCACTTAGACAGTGATTTCATGGCATCACAAGTTCTTCGCGAAAAATCGCGGATATACTCCAGCTGTTCTTGAGTACTGCCGCGCTGCTCCTTGGCATCTTCACCTACATCGAGGCATGTCTCCGTCAGCTCTACAACATACAGGCAAAGATAGTAGAGAAAACAGATGCAGATATGAGTCGCAACACATACCAGTTAACTCTTGAGTCATGATGCACACTTTGGCGTGGACAAGGTTATGGGCATCAGAAACTTTCTTCAACTTTTTCTCAAGCTCGCCAATGGAAACAGCCTTAAGCCTTGCGTCCTCGTTGGCATCAGCAATGGCGTCTTTCTGAGCACTGACTTGGAGGTCCAGCTGCTGGACCCTCTCTTGGAACTTCTCTTCAACAGTTTTAAGCCGCAGCTCGGTGGCTTTGGCTTGCTCAGATAACTTGAAGCTTTCATCAGATAGCTCGCCCATCCTGGTTTCCCTCTTCTTCAGCTCAGCGTCACGCTGGCCAAGGAGCTCGCGCAGCCTCTCCAGTTCAGAGGGAGTATCCCCCAGCTGCTTTTCCAAGGCAAGTTTGGCAGCGTTATGGAGCTTAGTTCCTCCTACAAGGGTACATCAGTTAGTAAGTAATATCAACAGATAAAAGAGAAGCATCAAGTCTCCCTTTACAGTCAAAGAAGAAACTTGATCCTTGGGGGCTAGAGACAGATAACTGGAGATAGAAGTTTACCTTATAAGCCGCAGACAGGTCAGACAGTGCCTTGCGGAGCTCCATGGCTTGCTTGTCATTTGAGGCAATGATAGCCTCTGACAGTCTCTCAGCGCGGCTTGTGGAGGAGGAAAAGCAACCTCAGTATGCAAAATTGGCGACTCAATAACTGGCGCATCAGCATCCTTGGCCATTACATCTATGGAGGAGGGGTTGACCTTCTCCACGTCCTGGATCATAAGGGGATCCGTTCTATCCTCCAGAGCCACCTCTTGGGTGGCTGTGTCAAGAACAGGGACCGTGGCCAGTCATCAGTGGTGGCCACGCCCTCTACCATGGCGGTATGAGCGCAGGAGAACGCGGCTCAACCGCGGTTTCGGAAACAATTCCAGGCTCAGCCGGGTTTAGCCGCACTTCTGCAAAAAGCAAGGGCATTGTGTGAAGAAGAAGCACATAAGCCAGAATAAAAGTATTATAAGCACAGGGAAAAGTCACTAACTCTGGAGCCATCTTCACAAAGGCCATAAGTTCACCGCTTGACGGTGAGACAGGCCTTGGGTCCCAGAATCTACGAGCAGAAGTTTTGCGTGTCAGTAGAGGAAAAAGAAAAAGCATTCAAGATGACAAGACAACAGAAATTACCAGAGTGGGGACCCATGTCTTCTTCAGCCGAGGCGGTGGCTTTGAACACACGCTTGGCGCGAAAGAGGTCGCGCCCGTAGCAGGCTTGCGACGCTTCGTGGCCTCAGGGTTTTCCAGAGCATCAACCTCTGGCTCCTCACGAGATAGCCTCTTGGAGGCTCTACGGGGAGTTGGTCCGGCCGCGGCCGCAGAGCTCGCGGCTGGCACTGGACTGTCATCCTCGTCCAGTTCAGTCTCTTCATCCTCTGAGGCCGCAGAGGCGACAGAAGGGATATCAGCAGTTTCGCTGCCCTCTAGAGTGGGCAGCAACTTCTTTCGTGCGGCACGCTTAGGAGCAGCAGTGCCGGAGACGGTCGCAGGCAGCGACCAGTATTCTCATCAGCCTGGATCAGGAAGATATAAGTTGCAGTATAAGAAAAGGAATGCGACTCAACTACGAAGACAAAAGACAGAGAAGAGGAGTTACCTCAAAAGGCTTGTTGTTAACACTGAAAGGGGCAAGCCCCACCTTGTCGAAGGAATGTCCTTCTCCTCAGTCACGCGGGCGACAAATTCACCCAATCCTCAGGCCTCCAGTCCGAAGCCTTGATACGATCAACGTCAGCAGAGTGCCTGTGCACTCAAGAAGGATCGCTGTCGTGGACTCACGGGCTGAATGCGCCATTTGGTCCAGCAAGAGAGAAGATCAAGGCCAGTAAGACCATGACCTATTAAGGCACGGACCTTGATCAGCGACTCATTGATGAAGGGCATGGCCGAGTCGCGGGGTTTTGATTTCAGTGCCTCGGTAGGCACGAAGAGGGTGTTAGACCAGGAGGGAAGGCGAGTTTCGCCCTCCGGTGAAGTATCTTGGCAATAGAAGAAAGATTTTTGCCAAGCCCTGGGTCGATTCGCCAGGCAGTTTGGGAAGAACAGAGTTTCGATGACGTTGCAGAGAGATGGCGCCGACCTGAACATAGGCGCCACCCTTGGAGACAAGTTGGCTGTTGCAGGTGAAAGAGGCCAGCCACAGATCGATGTTGGGGGCTATGCCAAGATAGTCCTCGCACAACACATGAAAATTGCTCACCTGGAGCATTGAGTTGGGCCCGATGTCGTGAAGACGGAGGCCTAGGCGTTGCAGCAAATTGCGGAAGAAGGGAGAACCTGGCGGCGTGAATCCACGCTCCACGTGCTCCACGAACATCACCAGCTCGTTGGGCTTGGGGCGCGGCTCGATTTCATCGCCTGGCGCCCGCCAGACGCCATCCTCCTTCGGCGGCAAGAAGCCAGCTTCGGCCAGATCTACAAGAGTTTCCTCCGTTACCCAGGATCCTTCCCAGTTGCAGGAGATCTTGCGCTTATCGTCAGATGGCTTCGCCTTGGGCGCCATTGCGAAGGGAAGATGGGATTGGGGAACTAGGCTCGGGTCGAGGAAGAAGACGGCGCGGCTGGGGATGAGGAGATTGCAAGGGCAAATGGATAATGACCTAGGTGGCCGCAGCTTATAACTGAAGGGGCCCGTAACTAACGGCACAATTTGCGCCCGCAAAACAAGCAACGGTCCGCAAGTAAAGGGAACAGAATATCTCCAGAAGCGGGGATGAGTCGCACAGATAAGTCGCGGCTCTGAATCGCATCAGTCGGAGATTGGTCAGAACGCTCACAATGGGGACCCGATCGGATCGCCTCCATTGTAACACCTCGGTTATCATATCAATACCAATCTAGGGTAGGCAGGAAGTAGGTCTTTTACCTCACATTGAGGGGGCCGAACCTGGGTAAATCTGTGTTGATCTTTGTTCCTGCGATCCCAAGCTCGGAGATGATTGACTCGCATAATCCCACACCTACGAAGTCATCTATGACACCTGACGTGACAAACCCACGACAGTTGGCGCCCACCGTGGGGCCTGCGGTCAAAAGCGTCACGTTCCGCGCAGGATCGAAATCAGGCTTCAAGGACATCGCCATCGGCCAAGTCGAAGACATCAATGGGGTCCCCTTCATCGACGACTCAGAGTGGGGACCCGAGGCAGATCGCATCAAGTTTGGATACATTGTTCCCATCGGATCAGTAAAAGTTTTCGTCGGATCCGTCAGTCGCAGATCTAAAGATGCGACTCAAGGAAGCAAATCGGTGAAGTAACCGCGGCCGGTCAGGGTCCGCGTGTTGGAGGAGCTACAACAAGCCACAGCCAAACTACCCGTCCCCGTCCCGTCAAGACCTGTTTGGGGATATCTACCAAATCAGGAAGGAGACCTCAGGATTGAAGAGATTGAAGCTATCAGGACGGAACTCTGTGAAGAAGCACAAAGACTCGCGGCCATGTCGTGCTACCTCGTAGCCTTTTCCCTGGATCTCACGCGGTCAGCGGTCAGAGGCGTGCAGCCCCGCCGAACCCGGGGCACGCCTCTGCCAGGCTCCGTGACAGACGCTCCCGTGTCAGGCGGGAAGTGACAGGAGCATTGACTCCTGCCCGACCTATGGCCTCCTGCCTTGGTTAGCTCAGGTCTTGCTCCCGCTCCTTATCTCGGGTCTTGTACTTAAGATCCGACCACCTCGGACACTACTTCCTTCAAATAGCTTCTCCTGCACTCACCATATAAGCCATAGCACCGAGGTAGTTAGGTCGGCTGATCATAGCTCGGATCTTGAACCTCGGCCCACGCCCACGGGATACCTCGGATCCCTCTAGGCCAAGATAGGTCGGCCTTTTCCATACCTCGGCACACCTTTAAACTCAACTTATGCCAAGCCTTGACCCTACCCGGGGGTAGCCCCCCGACATTAGTCCCCGAAGCTGGTGCGGTCCTACGACCTCGGATGGAGGGCCGTAGCAGGTTCAAAATAAGCAAGGCACCACCTCTAAAACCGATCTCAAAACATAGCTCCGCCGAGGTACTTCCCACAGACCATAAACTAATCTGAGGTTGATATGCGATCTGAACTTTCCGAGCTGCTTGACTCGGCACAATCTTGCCTCAAGATTTTCCGAGGCACGTGGCGAAGAATCTCTGCCCGGACCCCGAAATCCGGACCTTTGAAAGACAGGTCCTGACCACACGCCGCCTTCGTCAGCCGGACCCACCAAATAGTACACCTGCGCACTCAAGTGCTTGACCAACTTGACCACCCACGACCCCTCGATTCTCGCGCTAACCAGCACAGAAAATCCAGCGCTGGCGGTTGCCGTCCTGTGGCCCACGATGTGGCCGATCGTGCGACCACCAACCACGCAACCGCTTCTCCGCCCGCACACGATCCCACGTCTCCCGGTAACCGTGCGGTAGTGCGCAGTTACCGCACGCAGTTATAAGTAGGGGTCCACGGCAGGACTTCATCTCCTTCCCCGCTCACTCGCCGCTTCGTGCCCTCTGCTTCCAGCGCCGCCGTCGAGCCCTTGCTGGTGACGCGCACCGCACCTTGCGCTGCCACATCGCCGTTCTGCAGCACCGTTCCGCACCGCCGTCGAGCTCCTCGCCGCACCGGAGTATGCGCGCTGCGCCGTGCGCCATTGACTCGCCGCTGATCCTTCGCGTTCTTCACCGGTGAGTTCCTCGTTTCCCCTCCATTGCCATGAATGTGTTCATCCTTCGATGAACTCGAGTATCTTGATGAATCCGATGAACTTGAGGAACCCGATGCTCTACCTTCGCACTCTTTTAGCCATTTAGATCTCATCTAGACTTGTATCAGACGCACCCGTAGCACTATCCTTTTAGGTTTGCCCCTTGACGAACTCGAATTTATTTTCCTTTTTAGCTCACCGGTAGATCTTTGCTAGTATCTCGCAGTGGTAGAAACATGTTCCCCGCCTAAATCCTTTAGCCCGGCTGTCTTGAATGATCCGAGGTATTTACCCCGGCTATCCTGAACTGTCCGAGGTATTTACCCCGGTTGAACCTCCCTCTTCTGCAGGAAAGCGTCAACATGTCTTCTGCCTCGGATCCCGCCGAGGAAGGAGCACCTGGAGAGCGAGGTAGCTGGGAGGGGTCTGATGTCACGGAGGTCGACATCAAGTGGCTCCAAGATTCACGGCGGATCCCGGCCAAACTCATCTGCCGGGTTCCGAAGAAAGAAGATATCGAACCCGAGGTGGAATCCGGGGAGCGGGTCGTCTTCCTGGATTACTTCGAACGTGGTTTCGGGCTTCCTGCCGGGAAATTCTTTCGGGATTTCTTGGACACCTTTGGGCTTCAACCACACCACCTTTCCCGCCAATGCCATCCTCCAACTTTCGGCCTACACAACCTTTTACGAAGGTTACCTCGGATTATGGCCAAGCATCGAGTCCTGGGCCAAGTACTTCTAGCTCAAGAAACAAAGTGTCCCGAACAAGAAGGTCGTGGACAAGGAGATGACCGCTTGCGGGGCGGCCTCGATTTCACCTCGGCGCCTCTCTGAGTTTCCTCGGATTCAGGGCCTGGACTCCTGCTATCGGGGGAATACTTTCTGGATTAACCCGCGGCCCAATGCGACTTAACTTACTCGCACGGACGAAGGCCCACTTGGGAGCAAGCCCAATATTGAACCGCCATAAGGGGAAAGATCTAGAAGACATATCCCGGAGGACGTGAAGACCAAGTAGTCTCCGAGTAGGCCTCTATGGATGTTTTCCTTATGGGGGAAGTTTCCTTTTGTAAACCTAGCGAGCCTCTGTGTATATAAAGAGGACTCGCAGGACTTAGAGCGGGTCAAGCTATCAAGCCCTAAACCCTAGCTCATACGGCGAGTACCAGATCGGATCGCCTCCATTGTAACACCTCGATTATCATATCAATACCAATCTAGGGTAGGCAGGAAGTAGGTCTTTTACCTCACATTGAGGGGGCCGAACCTAGGTAAATCTGTGTTGATCTTTGTTCCTGCGATCCCAAGCTCGGAGATGCTTGACTCGCGTAATCCCACACCTACGAAGTCATCTATGACACCTGACGTGACAAACCCACGACACACATGCCGAACTATATTTTTGGACCGAGTCCCCGAGTCCATTTTCATGTTTCCCACGTTTTTTCATCTTTGCTCTTGACTACCATTTCGGCGTTCGTCAGTCGAGTCACAAGATTAGTTACACAGCATACATTACTTGAAGTTTGAGATGATGTTCAAAATAGTTCGGCATATGAACGAAAATGACAAACAGAAATAAAACACAAGCACAAGAGCGAGGCAGTCCCCGAGCTTCAACCTCGGAGTGCCGACATTTCATTAAGGATTAACCGAGGTACATACATTGCGCCCTTCATGAGTAGAAAGGTCGGAGTAGAGCTATATTCCATGGTCGCTTGACCTCTGATCCGGGGTTGTCCAGCCCATCTTTCCTTGGTTCCTACGCATCTATAAGATAGTACGAATCATTGATCAGAGCTCGGCTCACAATGAACGGTCCCTCCCATGGAGGTGACAACTTGTGCCGACCTTTCTTGCGCTGCACCAGCCTCAGCACCAAATCTCCCTCGTGAAACACACGAGGGTTGACACTCCGGCTATGATAACGTCGGAGACCTTGTTGGTATATTGCTGACCGAGATGAGGCCAATTCTCTAGCTTCCTCAAGCAGATCTACTGCATCCTCCCGAGCCTCTTTTGCCTCGGCTTCAGTGTACATTGCCACTCTGGGCGCATCATACTCGATGTCAGTGGGTAGCATAGCTTCTGCCCCATAGACCATAAAAAATGGCGTATAGCCAGTTGATCGATTTGGCGTGGTCCTTAGACCCACAGTACTGCTGGTATCTCATCTATCCAACACCCCGGCGTTTTCAGCAGTGGTTCAATGAGCCGAGCCTTGATGCCGGCCAACACTAGAGCATTTGATCTTTCCACTTGTCCATTAGACTCCGGATGTGCCACCGAGGCTATGTCCAGCCGGATTCCCTTGTTCATGCAAAACCGAGCAAATTCTCCAACAGCAAAGTTCGTGCCGTTGTCCGAGATAATGCTATGGGGGTACCCATATCGCAGAATGATCTCCTTCAAAAAAGTCACTGCTGAATGACCATCCAACTTCCGGATTGGTTTCACCTCGATCCACTTGGTGAACTTGTCCACCATCACCAGTATGTGTGTCATGTTACCTCGGGCTGGTTTGAACTCTCCCACCATATCCAAACACCATACCGCAAACGGCCAAGTGATAGGAATTGTTTTGAGCGCCGAGGCTGGCATATGCGTTTGCTTGGCAAACCTTTGGCATCCTTCACATCTCCGGACTATGTCCTCTGCATCAGCAAGAGCAGTGGGCCAATAGAACCCATGCGGAACACCTTGGCCACCAGAGCTCTTGTGCTGCAATGATGACCACATTCTCCTTGGTGGATCTCCAAAAGCATCTCCTTGCCTTCAGCTGGCTCGACACACCGTTGCAACACCTCGGTTACGCTTCTTTTATAGAGCTCCTTGTTGATGATGGTGTACGCCTTTGCCCTCCTTTGGATTCTCCTAGCCTCGGTTGTGTCACTTGGCAAGCTTCCCTCTGTATGAACTTCATGATTTGCTCCGCCCACTCCGGCACTGGGTGCAAAGGAAAAAGTTTCTCGTCCACCTCCATTGGTTCGGCCACCATAATCTCCTCCATTATTTCCTCCACCATCCTGCGACCAGTCCCCGAGTCTTGATGAGCAGTCCCCGAGGTTCGGTGCGCAGTCCCCGAGCTCTGCCACGCAGTCCCCGGGTCCGACCAAACGCATCCGACGTCTACCTCCATTGGAACAGGTCCGGCTCTTGCTCCGCCGGGATGAAAATAGATTCGGATTCAGGAGAAGGTTTGATTGAAGGAGTTCGCAAGTGATTCAGGGCTACTCCAGGTGGTACTGCCTCTTTAGATGAACCGAGCTTTGACAACACGTCGGCAACATTATTCTGTCCGAGGTATATGCCTGTATTCACACCCTTCAAAGAACCCGGATATCTTTTGCACATGGAACCGATATAACGCCATGTTGGCATCCAGAGCATCCCAAGTTCCAGAAGATTGTTGCACCACCAGGTCGGAATCGCCGAAGCATTCTATACGCCGGATACCGATCTCCTTCGCCACATTGAGTCCATGGATTAAGGCCTCATACTCCGCCACATTGTTTGATGCTGAGAAATGAATCTGCAGCACGTATTTCAGCTGATCTCGCTTTGGCGAGGTGAGGACTATTCCAGCCCCCAGCCCGATCTTTGTCTTGGACCCATCAAAATGCATTTTCCAATAATTATAGTCCGGCCTGGGTGGCTCATACTGCATCTCGGCCCAATCACAAAAGAAGCCCGGTAGCGCCTGGGATTTAATTGCATATCTTCTCTCATAATGTGGTGCATAGGGAGACACCTCAATCGCCCATTTGGTAACTCGGCCAGTTGCATCTTTGCACCCGATGATCTCCGAGATTGGAGCTTCGCACACCACCGTCATGGGATGCTCCTGGAAATAATGTTTCAACTTCTTGACCGCCAGGTAGACACCATACGTCATCTTCTGGTAGTGAGGGTAATTCTGCTTTGAGGTAGAGATCACCTCGCTCAAGTAATACACCGGTCTCTGCACCGACCTGCCACCTTCTTCACGCTCCACCACCACTGCCACACTTACAACTCGGTTTATGGCCGCAATGTAAAGTAACATCGGCTCATTGTGCAATGGTGACGCCAACACCGGAGCGGTGGACAACATATTTTTTAGCTCATTGAATGCCACGCGGCCTGCGGGGTCCAAGTAAACCCGGTACTTTTCTTCATGAGCTGATACAAAGGTAAGGCTTTTTCCCCCAACCTACTTACAAATCGGCTCAACGAGGCTAAGCACCCTGTGAATTCTGCACATCTTTCAAACACCGGTAATTTCATGTTCTCGATAGCTCGGATCTTCCGGGTTAACCTCGATACCTCGGCTAGACACCAGGAATCCCAGCAACTTTCCAGCCGGGACACCAAAGGTGCACTTGTCCGGGTTAAGCTTCAACCGATATTTTCTCAAATTCACAAATGTCTCCTCGAGATCCTCAAGGAGAGTACGTTTCTCCTTAGTTTTGATGACGATATCATCGACATACACTTGCACATTTTTGCCCATTTGAGAGTGCAGGCATTTCTGCATACACCTCTGATAAGTTGCCCCGGCATTCCTCAGACCAAAATACATGACACGATAGCAATACGCCCCATACGGGGTAATAAAAGCAGTCTTTATTTGATCCTTCGGGTTCAGTGGTATCTGGTGAAAACCAGAGTACGCATCGATAAAAGACAACAGTTCACAACCAGCAGTGGAATCAATCACTTGATCAATCCGAGGTAATGGAAACGGATCTTTCAGGCATGCCTTGTTGAGGTTAGTGAAGTCAATGCACATGCGCCACACCTTGACCACGGCTGGCTCGTCTTTCTTCTTTTCCACCAAGACTGGATTGGATATCCAGTCCGGATGCAGCACCTCCATAATGAACCCGGCTGCAAGCAACTTAGCCAGCTCGTCCAGCACCACTTGTCTTCGGTCGTCTGAGAGACGACGGGTCGGTTGCCTCACCGGTTTCACCTCCGGCCTGACAAATAAAGAGTGCTCTGCCAACTCCCTCGGAACACCAGGCAGGTCCTTAGCCGACCATGCAAAGATATCCCGATTCTCACGGAGGAAGTGACAGAGCTCGCTTTCCTATTTCTCACCCAGCCCGGTCCCAATGATGGCCATACGCTCTGGGTGCTCCGGGTCAATGGGGATCTTCTTGGTCTCCTTGGGCACCTCGAATGCTGCAGTTGAGTCCGGGCTCATCAGTCCGGACATGCCGAGCTGTGTTGACTGCGCCATTGCCACCACTTGATGCAGCTTCTTCTTCTCGCTGCGATCACCAAAGATTCGGCCAGATTAGACCCCGCCGAGGCACACTGAATGGCTCGCTTGTAGTCACCCGAGATGGATATGATCCCATTAGGCCCGGCATTTTCATCTTCAGGTATGCAACATGGGTGGAAATCATGAACTTGGCCAGAGCCGGCCTTCCAAGCAATGCATGGTATGCACTCTCCAAGTCCACCACCTCGAACTCGATACTCTCAACTCGGCAGTTATCCTTGGTTCCAAATGCTACATCCACCCATATCTTGCCCATGGGTGCACAGGAAATGCCAGGCACAATCCCATGAAAAGTACAACTGCTTGGCATCAACTGATTTGGCGATATGCCCAATTTCACCATTGTGTCTCGGTACATGATGTTGATGGCACTGCCATTGTCCACCAGAACTCGGGTGAACCTCACATTGTTGGTAGGCCCACACAACGTCAGATCTACACCAGGGCGTACCTTCCAGGGCTCGGCATGATCCGAGGTGTATCTTTCCTGCTCCAAGTGATCTCCTGCTCAGACCAGTTCATATAGGTCGGCACCACCGGCATTACTGCATTCACCTCCATGGCACGCCTCTGCACGCTCTTCTTGTCAGTTGGCTCTGTCACAAAGACCACATAGCTCGCATGAGCCTCTGTATAGTCATTTCCGGGGTATTCATACTGCTGACTTG
Organism: Poa pratensis; assembly: GCA_947311845.1. Classification (NCBI taxonomy): domain Eukaryota; kingdom Viridiplantae; phylum Streptophyta; class Magnoliopsida; order Poales; family Poaceae; genus Poa; species Poa pratensis. Next base: position 16,121,263 of record CAMZMU010000119.1, on the reverse strand, counting down.
GTCCGGCACCACTATGGTTGTTGTCATTACCTCGGACATTCACAGCATTCACGGACCTTGCTGCTGCTGGCCTCGGAGGAGGTGCAGTGGTTATCGGGTAACATTTTGTCGTGGGTTTGTCACGTCAGGTGTCATAGATGACTTCGTAGGTGTGGGATCGCAGGAACAAAGATCAACACAGATTTACCTAGGTTCGGCCCCCTCAATGTGAGGTAAAAGACCTACTTCCTGCCTACCCTAGATTGGTATTGATATGATAATCGAGGTGTTACAATGGAGGCGATCCGATCTGGTACTCGCCGTATGAACTAGGGTTTAGGCTTGATAACTTGACCCGTTCTAAGTCCTGCGAGTCCTCTTTATATACACAGAGGCTCGCTAGGTTACAAAGTAAACTTTCCCCACAAGGAATATGTCCACAGAGGCCTACTCGGAGACTACTTAGTCTTCACGTCCTCCGGGATATGTCTTCTAGAACTTTCCCCTTATGGCGGTTCAATATTGGGCTTGCTCCCAAGTGGGCCTTTGTCCGTGCGAGTAAAGTAAGTCGCACTGGGCCGCGGGTTAATCCAGAAAGTATTCCCCGACATTAGCCCCCAAGTTTAGCTTGGATTTGAGCGAAGGCTCCTTTGTCTTAACAAACCCCTGAGCCGCACACGTGAATTATCCCAGCTGAACTCCAATTTTTTATTTCCAATCCGCGGCTTATAACTCTTCTTGGCGGCTCAAGAACGCGACTTATCCTGCCTTGACGGTTGATTTTCAGATCTAAACGTCTTCCGCGTCAGGGTTATTTATCTTAGCTCATCGTTTTCCCCAGCGTTCTTCATCAAGTCTTGCATTACGCACCCGCTACTCCTTTCCGCCGCCTCCAATCTCGCTTCTCGCACTCACAATCCTTCGGTGGATATCTCCATCGATCTGAGAAAAATGTCTCGCCGCAAGTGCAACTGGGAAGGCTCGTGGGTCGACGAAGATTTCCTGGAATCCCTATATGCACGGGGCCTTCTTCCGCCAAAAGATCAATGCGAATGGCGGGTGGCCGGTGAGGAGGTAATCCCCAATCCTCAACCAGGAGAAATAGTGATTTTTGCGGAGCATGTTGAGCGCGGGTTCAAGCCCCCGGGCTCTCTCTTCTTCCGTTCCTTGATGCAGCAGTTAGGTCTTCGCTTCCATGATATTGGCCCTAATTCGATGTTGCAAGTTAGCAACTTCCACGTCCTCTGCGAAGATTATCTGGGTATCCCGCCCTCAATAGATTTCTAGCTTGCTCTTTTCAATTGCAATAGTCAAAGGGAAACCACAGATGGTCCTTTTCTCCAATGCGGCGCTATTTCCTTCCAACGCCGTAGGGGTAGTATCTTTCCAAAGCTAACTCTTGCCAAGAAAATCAAGGAGTGGCAAAGGACATTCTTCTATTGTAAAAACACTTCTCCTGAGGGTGAAATTCCTTTTCCTCTTTGGTCTCCTCTTCCCTTCAAGGCTACCGATGCTTTGTCTTCTAAACCTGATCCTTCTTCGTTGCCCTTTATCGAATCCCTTTTGGATAAGGTGAGGGCGCTGACACTCCACGGCCTCACCGGATTGGACCTTATATCTTGCTGGACTAAGTGGCGAATTCAACCTGTGAGTCGCCGCTCGCGACTTATGATGGATTTCACCTGTCATGCAAATGACATCGATCGCACTTGCCCTGAAGATTGGGACAAAGGGGAGTGGATAAATTTCATTCGCCGAGTGACGGACGAGGATATTGACTCGTATGACAGCGTCGGACTTGCTCCCTTCTGGGCTGAGCACAAGCCTTTTGTGGTAATGTTTACTCGTCACTTGTTTCCTTGAAAATTCCTTTCCCAAAATTGATTATTTCTGACCTGAGCTCCTTTTCAGATCGATCCCTATTTCTGGGTTCTTCCTTCGGAGGACATCGACTTGAACCAAGGAACCGCGGCTGAGTCGTCAAAGCAAACCGCAGCCTTTGGCGAAGATACAGTTATGCACGAGGGTAGTGCTTCTGAAGAGGAACAACAAATGGCCGACACTCTTTTGTCCTCGACTCCAATACACCTTTCTTGGAACTTCCTGAGGTGCCTCGTAGGTCCTCGAAGCGTATTTTATACCAGAGCTCAGAAGATCCCACGCAGCCCGAAAAATGCCGCAAAGCCTTAGCGCTACTGGTAGAAACAAGAGCTGCCAAATCTTTAAAACTTACTCGGGTAATTATTTGCGACTCTCTCCTTTTCCTTTCGTGATTGCATATTTGCTGACCACCACTTCTTTTCATACTCTGCAGGTTCAGATTTGCAAGGTTTATCTTCTCCTTCCTCTGGTTGCCTGATGAAAGTATCCGTGCCGCCTCTGGGTATGGTTCACCTTCTTTTCAATGTTGCGACTCTGCTAGGTCAGCTTATTAACCCATTAATGTTTTGCAGAGCCATGTCTGAAGAGGGTACCAGGTCTAATTCTCACCCCGCTTCTTCTCAGCAAGCTATGAGCGAGGATGATGCTGCTGATGAGAACGTGGGAAACAGTAATGTTGCGACTCATCCAAGGCCTTCCCTGGAGGAAGGTATTGCAGATGCGGCTCCTGCCGCGACTCCAGTCGCGGCTCCATCCACAACTCCTGCTGCTGGTAGGGTATTACTGAAAATAGAATTCCAGCTCCAGGAAGTAGTTCTAAGTCAATCGCAGATGCCATAATTTCTGCTGGGACAAGCATGCTGCTCTGCTGCGCGGCTTAGTTGAGCAATTTTCTTCAAGTCGCCAGGTACATATACCGTAGCCCCCAAGGATCAAAACCTTGTGTCATCGCACGGGGTGTTGATTCTTTTCCTGGCTTCAAATCTCGAGCCCCCAAATTCCTGGATAATTTACCTATGCGTTTTGCTCTGTTTGTTTTCAGCGTGAACTGTCCTTGCTTGATGCTTCTGGCTCAATAAAGGGTAAAGGCATTTCCATAGACCATCCTGAAATGATGCAGTCTCGCCTGGAGCAGCATAATGAGGTCATTAGGGACCAAGATCAGGAAATAAAATCTCTCAAAGGTCAACTCGACTCCTGCGAAGAGCAATTTAAAGAACTTGAAGCTGATATGCAGCAGCGACTCATGGAGAAAGACGAGGTCATTAGATCTTTGCGAGAAGGGCTGACTCTTAAATCTGAATTGATTGATCGCCTGAAGGGAGACCACGCAAAGGAACTCGCCGCGCGAGATGAAAAATATAACTCGCTGCTCAAAGCCTTTGAGGGTTTTGGCTCCATGGTCAAATCAGCCGTCCTGCAGCTTGCTGGTTGGTCTTTTATTCCTTTAATCATACATATTTTGGGTAACCAACGTTAGTCTCTGACTTGTTTCTTGCTTTTTCTTTCTTGCCATAGGACCTGAGCCCCAGTGTCCCGCTCCAATTTGAAGGATCAACTGGTATATCTATCTGACCTCAGCCAGCGCTTCTTAAAGGTTACCAAGGAAGTTATGACGGTAATCTCTCCTGCGACTGATGGCCCAACATCTTGCGAGTATTGGATAAATAAACTGCTCAAGGCTCCGCATTATGTCTCTGATTGGAAACGATCCTCTGCTCGCGCCGGAGCCGCGCATGTCTTGACATTGCTTCGAGCATATTATCCAGAGATAGATGTTGGCAAGGTTGCTCGCCACGGCCTGGCGATGAGCGCGGATGATACTGAACTGCCAATAAGCGAGTACTTCGATATCTGGAAAGGGATGCGCGGATATGCCACAAAATTTGTTGATAACTTAGACTTGGGCACTTATCTTGATAAATTCAATCTTGATGGGAGCAAGATGTCAAAGGAAAAGTCCTCAGGAGCTGAGTCATCTCGGGCTACTCCAGCAACAGTATCTGGTGGCCCTTCTGCCTCATCTGGCGGCGCCCTGATTATTAGGACACCTGCGACTGCAACTGCGAGACAAGCCGCGCCAATTCCCACTCCTGTAGCTCGGAAGAGAAAAATAAATAATGTGGGACATGCCCGTTAGTCTGTAAGACATTCATGTATTATAAACAGTATTTTGGTGACCTATAAGCAGGTTCTTTTCTTGATAATTCCATTAAGTAGACGCTCGCGCGGCTCAGTATTTCCTAGGAACATGTGTGTTCAGGGTCGAGAGCGGCCATGATAGGCAATCAAGCTCGATTGACGCCACACCCCAGTACTTTGGCCGCATAATGCAAGACGCTTCTAGCTTAAGGATTGCCACTAGTTTGGCAAAATTTGAGGTGCGATTGGTACTCGCGATGCTCGTAAGGAGCCCTCAAGGGTCAGTGATATATGAAATTCAAAAGACTCAGCGACTCAATGATAGTTGAGGCGAAACGACAAACCCTTGAATGTCAAGGGTGCCGGCTTTATTTCATAATCACTCGATGTTTTACAGGGTGTTACAGGATGATGCAGGCCCTTTAATGCGGGTTTTCTATTCCCCGCAGGCCATGCATACTTGATACTCATCGCACTTAGTTGCGAATTAATACTCCTAACGGAGTGGGTTGAACACCTGATTGGTTCAATTTTGAGTCGCTAAAAGCGACTCGGGTCGAGCATGATAGCTCCGATGTATATCTCATGTTGAAGCAGAGAGCAACTTTGTTAGGCGATTAGCCGCACTGAGCTGCGACTTATGTTGAGTTTGCTTTGTAAGGTCTCACGATAACTGAGCCCCTTTGGCTGGGGTTGTTGATCGAGGCTGGGTCTATGCACATGCGCCATTTCTTGTCTTCTTTTTGTATCAAGCGACCCTGGGGCATTATCTTGCTGATGCGCGACTTCTCGGTGGGTATTTACCATCCGGTGGCTGCATCCTGTTGGCCGCTTCCGCGGTACCTCCAACGCGACTCGTTTTGAGCTGCGATTACCGATCTGCGACTGATACCCGTGTGAAGAGTTGGCGATACAAGCTTCTTCTGCGAGTACTGAGCCTGCGTTCTCGCATTCTAATGCTCTCTGTCTGTCTCCGTATATTGTAATAACACCGTTTGGCCCTGGTATCTTTAACTGTAGGTAGACGTAGCAGGGGCGAGCGGTAAATTTGACATAGCTTCTCTTCCAAAGATCGCATGATATGAGCTTTTGACTGCTACAACCTCAAAGTCTAGGAGCTCTGTGCGGAAGTTCCGCTCTGTTCCAAAGCTAACTTCAAGTGTTATCTTTCCGATCGGTCGCGTAACAGCTCCTGGGATTATGCCTTGAATTTCTTTCCTGGATGGTCGCAGCCTTGTCTCGGGTATATTCATTCTTCGGAGCGTGTCTTGATATAGGATGTTTACTCTTCCTCCTCCGTCCATTAGACCTTACTTAACTTGTATCCCGCGACTTCAGGCGTGACCACAAGAGCTGGCTGTCCTGGATCTCTTACTTCTGGGGGGTGATCGCCGCGGACTCCAAATAACCGATTGGTCAGTCCAGCGTCGATACCTTTCCGGTGTTGAAATCTGACCGCTCTTCCGGCTTCCATCTGTTGTTTGTACTTCCACTGTATGAAACTGTCCTATGTTTCTTCTAGAAAAAACGTCAGGCCCTTGACGAGAGCTAGATTTTCTTGTGCTGCATTGATCCGCTGCGAGCCGTGTCTGGCGTGTTGCCTTCTTTCCATCTCCGGTAGTAGTGACATTGCGCCTTTGTGTGACCCGCTGGCCTGCCATCTCTCCTGCGATGTAAGTCGCAAGGCACGTCGAAGACCCCCTTGCAGTTATTAGAGAGTAAGGCCTTGTCGTTCCCTGCTCTTCATCTGGTGTGCGCGATGTTCAGTTTGCGCGACTTGCAATTTCCCTGTTGGGTCTGTGATAAGCCGCCTGTCCTTATCTGTCTTTGCGTATTTTCTGCGGTTGCCAAAAGCTGGTCGAAACTATCAATCTTGTGCTCGGCGCGACTTAATTTGTGCAGCAGCGGCTCAAATCTACAGTTCTTCCTCATAGCTTGTATCGCAGCCTGTATTGTTAAGTTTTTGGCGGAGCCAAGGATCTCCGCGATTCTCTTGATCCAGTCACCGCTTGATTCGTCGTCTTCTTGAATACATTGTCTAAGGTTTTTCATGTCTTCTGTTTGAAATCTGTTGATGAACTTGTCCTTCAAGTCTTCCCATGAGCTTATTGATTTGGATGGCAGCCTTGACAACCAATCCCTAGCTTCTCCCTGTATTGCTAAGTGGAAATATTTAGCACGTACTTCCTGAGTTACATCAGTTCCTGCCATGTTTGCCTCGTAGTCTTCTATCCATAAAGGGTCTTGGTCACTGCAATAGGTGGTGACTCGCTGCGACTCACCGAAGTTCAGGGGGAAGCGAGCGAGCCGTATTTCCTCTCCAAAACATGCTGGTCCTTTCAATAATGAATAGGAGCTTACTGGCGCTGAATCTTCATCTGAATCAGCTTCAATCTGGGATGGCTGAGTCGCTCCGGTCGTCCGCGACTCGCTTTCTACCTTCTTTTCTTTTTCCAATGATACCTGCAAACCTGCTAACTGGCTGACCACTTCTTCGACGCTGATCTTTTCTCCTCCCCATGATGCCTTGTTTTGCGGCTCATTAGGCGTGACTCCATACATATTTGCTTGTTGTAAGGCAGCGGTTTGCAGTAGGTCGATCGCACGGCGAGCTTCCTTATCAGCTCGCGTGTCGCCAACCGGTGTTATCCTTGACAATATTCCTATCGCGGCATACATATTGCTCTCCGGGTCGCCGTGGAATTGTGATTTCATCTCTCCTCTGCCCATCTTGATCTGATGCTTTTGCTGCCAACGACGGAGTCGCCAATCCTCTTCTTGGAGTTTCTTGCGCTCAGATGTCGTCTTGGTTCGGACCGCCTGGCGCTTTGGCTGCCAACGATGGAGTTGTCGACCTTCTTCTTGGAGTTTTTCGCGCTCAGCCGCGAGTCTTTGTGCTTCTTCACAGAGTTCCGTCCTGATAGCTTCAATCTCTTCAATCTGAGGTCTCCTTCCTGATTTGGTAGAGATCCCCAAACAGGTCTTGACGGGACGGGGATGGGTAGTTTGGCTGTGGCTTGTTGTAGCTCCTCCAACACGCGGACCCTGACCGGCCGCAGTTCCTTCACCGATTCGCTTCCTTGAGTCGCATCTTCAGATCTGCGACTGACGGATCCGACGAAAACTTTTACTGATCCGATGGGAACAATGTATCCAAACTCGATGCGATCTGCCTCGGGTCCCCACTCTGAGTCGTCGATGAAGGGGACCCCATTGATGTCTTCAACTTGGCCGATGGCGATGTCCTTGAAGCCTGATTTCGATCCTGCGCGGAACGTGACGCTTTTGACCGCAGGCCCCACGGTGGGCGCCAACTGTCGTGGGTTTGTCACGTCAGGTGTCATAGATGACTTCGTAGGTGTGGGATTACGCGAGTCAAGCATCTCCGAGCTTGGGATCGCAGGAACAAAGATCAACACAGATTTACCCAGGTTCGGCCCCCTCAATGTGAGGTAAAAGACCTACTTCCTGCCTACCCTAGATTGGTATTGATATGATAATCGAGGTGTTACAATGGAGGCGATCCGATCTGGTACTCGCCGTATGAACTAGGGTTTAGGGCTTGATAGCTTGACCCTCTAAGTCCTGCGAGTCCTCTTTATATACACAGAGGCTCGCTAGGTTACAAAGGAAACTTTCCCCAAGGAATATGTCCACAGAGGCCTACTCGGAGACTACTTGGTCTTCACGTCCTCCGGGATATGTCTTCTAGAACTTTCCCCTTATGGCGGTTCAATATTGGGCTTGCTCCCAAGTGGGCCTTTGTCCGTGCGAGTAAAGTAAGTCGCGCTGGGCCGCGGGTTAATCCAGAAAGTATTCCCCCGACACATTTGCTCCGGACAGATTTGGGTTAGGCCTCGGCTGAAATCTCTGAGGTGGTCCTGCTCTGTTTCCTCTGGCCTTCGCCCCTTCTTCCCTGATTCTGCGGTTCCAGCTGCACTGCCGGGTTGAATGGTTTGCTGGCTTGCGCGGGTCGGTCGTATGGTAACGGCAAGGACCATCTAACATCGCTTCATAAGTCAAAGGTGGCTCCGGGTTCGGACTAAATGTCGGACCATTGATTTTCGGCCTCTCGACACCTCCAGCTCCGGGCTGATCCGGGTTCACCGCTGCAACTTGGTTCGAGGTGTATGGGTAGTCCGGCTCCCTCCTCTTTTGTCCAAACTCTTGGCGGTCATTACACCTTGGTCCGAGCCGGTTGTTTATTGGCTCCCTCCTTCTGTTACGTGCCACTGCCTCTGCTGCTGGCTGCATCGGATCACCCAGAGCATAAGAATCTGCAATCCGGATTGTCTCTGCTAGGGATTTCGGCATATCTCTTTGGAGCCTCTGCCACAGCATGCTGCCATGCCGACAACCATCTGCAAACCAGGAAATGGCCTGTGCCTCTACAACTCCTTCACAGGAATTCCGAACATTGCTCCACCGAGTTAAGAATTCTCGGTCAGTTTCATGATCATCTTGCTTACATGCTGCCAGGAGCTGAGGTCGGTTTGGCCTCTTGTATGTACTAGCAAAGTTGCTGTTAAACGCCAGCTCCAAGTCTATCCAGGAGTTGATACTATACTCCGGCAAATTATTCAGCCAGATCCGAGCTGGACCCTCCAACATGTGCGGGAGATACCGGACCGCCCATCGGCGATTGCCCCCCGCTATGTGCACCGAGGATACATAATCTGTCAGCCAATCTTGCGGCTTAGTGCTCCCGTTGTATGGCTTGGTGTTCCGACCTAACTGGAACTGAGATACTAGCGGTGGTGGCTCCTTCATGATCCGAGGTCCGAAACACGCCGGACCAGGAGGGCCTTCCTCCTCCAACTACTCGGACAAGTAGATTCTATCCAGCTTGTTACAAACATCACCCGGAGCTAGCATCCGAGCTCCTATCCGGGGTCCCAACGCCCCATTCACTCTGTGGTATCCGGCTTGCGCCATGGCCGAGTCTCCATCATCATATCGGTCATCGCCTTGACCGACATTCTGAGGTTGCTGCACATACTCCAGCTCTTGCTGATATTGCCCCTGCGGCTGGGGTTGTTCCTGATACCTCGGGGGCGGAGGTGGTTTACCTCGGCCAACCTACGCTGCCTGCCCGCCATTCTGATTTCCCTGACCGGAGTTACCCTTAGCTCGGCTTGCATTACCTTGGCCGAGGTTTCCCTTAGCTCGGCTTGCATTGCCCTGGCCCACCTTCTGCTTTGCTGCTAACACCGGATCATACCTCTGCAGCTGCTTGTTCTGACCCGAGGTGACACTCCGGGCTCGATCGGCTCCTCCGACGAGTGGAGACGAGGCTTGCCCCTTGGACACCTGACTAACTGGCCTAGCTGAATAAACCATCTGTGAATCACCAGCCCCGGCATATGCTCTGCGGAGAGCCTCATTCTGCTGGTTAGCTACATACACTAATTCATTGACTCGCTTCTGCTGCGCACGCCATGCATCTCCAGTCAACCCGGATAGCTCGGCCCTGCCTGCCTCGGCAGCTCTGAGGTTCTTAGCAGGAGAACTGTATACCAGCCTTCCAGTCGACACACGGCTCTCACTCCTAGCCGAGGTGGTAGGTCGAGCTTCCCTGTCCATCTCATCATTGAGCCCCTTGCCTCTCCGCCGCACCTCGGCTCCCCTATTTGTATCAGCTGCTACCGGGGTGAAGCCATTTGCTGCATTGTACTCACGCATGTCTCTATTGAACTCATCTCTAGCTGTCATCATTGCTACAGCCTCCTTTTGCAACAGGACACGCTTTGCCTCTAGGTCGGCCACAGTCACTACTACATCCACTCCTGGATTTACTGGGTCCGCCAGTGTCTCCACTATTTCTACTAGGGTCGCACCTTGGCCCTGCACCTCGGGGGTGCCAGGCAACTCTTTCTCTAGCCTGGGCTTCGCAGAGCTCACCTTAGCGTCAACCTCGGCCTGCTGGGATTCGCTGGCATCTCCTATGCCAGCGGCATCAACCGGACCTGTCATCATCACCTCCACGCAGCTCTCGGGGCGAGTGATACGCTGACCTAGAGCCGCAAGGAGAGGAGTTTCGTCGTCCACGAGCACCTGCTCCGGGTACTCGCGAACAACCTCGACAGCAACATAAGTGACGAAGCTGCCAAGCATCATGGTGAAGCCATGCTCGGGGAAAGGCTTGCCGGCGAAACACCCCGCATTGTCGCTGATGAAGGTGAACTCACCGATCTTGGCGATAAGCCCGGAAAGAACACGCTCGCCTGAGCCCGTCCGGATATAAACTCCCTCCAACGCCTCAATCAGCCCCACGGTGGGCGCCAACTGTCGTGGTGGGATCACGACAGATGCCATGGGTATGGCTAAGATGGGGCCAAATGGTCGTTGGGGGAATCCGGGGAGGGTTTATGCACTCAAGAAGTGCACAAGCAATAACACGCAAGAAACCGCAAGAACACGAACAAGAAGCCAAGAAACCAAGAACACAAAGCACACCACGATGTACCCTGCTTCGGGGCCCTCTTGTGGAGGTAACACCCCTACTGCAGCACTAGCCTACTCGGTGTATAGCTCAAGGTGACAAGTACAAGCTGCTCCTCGAGCTGTATGATGATACAATGGTGAGAACTTGAGGTAGAGGATGAAGCTACAACGGGGGGAAAGGAACTCCGAGCTCACTCTGCTTGAGTCCGGGGTTCCTCTCTGTGTCTCCTTCTCTCCCTTCGTCAATCCACTGATCGATCCCCCAAGCAGGAGGGGTGGAAGCCCATTATATAGGCCAGCCGAGTTACCGTTGTGCCCCTCGCTGAACACTGTAGCCATGCCTCTGCTTTGGTCATCATTGTACTCCTGTCAGGGACAAGACATGGCCTGCCCATCCCCTGCTGCATAACGGCAGAGCTAGCGTGTCTCCTCTGACAGAGACAGGACGTAGCCATGCCGTGCTACCTCGTAGCCTTTTCCCCGGATCTCACGCGGTCAGCGGTCAGAGGCGTGCAGCCCCGCCGAACCCGGGGCACGCCTCTGCCAGGCTCCGTGACAGACGCTCCCGTGTCAGGCGGGAAGTGACAGGAGCATTGACTCCTGCCCGACCTGCGGCCTCCTGCCTTGGTTAGCTCGGGTCTTGCTCCCGCTCCTTATCTCGGGTCTTGTACTTAAGATCCGACCACCTCGGACACTACTTCCTTCAAATAGCTTCTCCTGCACTCACCATATAAACCATAGCACCGAGGTAGTTAGGTCGGCTGATCATAGCTCGGATCTTGAACCTCGGCCCACGCCCACGGGATACCTCGGATCCCTCTAGGCCAAGATAGGTCGGCCTTTTCCGTACCTCGGCACACCTTTAAACTCAAATTATGCCAAGCCTTGACCCTACCCGGGGGTAGCCCCCGACATATGATAATATGATGAACAATCTGATCATAATGTAACAATTCATCGGATCCCAACAAACACAACACCAATTACATCATATGGATCTCAATCATGTAAGGCAGCTCATGAGATCATTGTATTGAAGTACATGGGAGAGAGAGTACCAACTAGCTACAGCCAAGAACCCGTAGTCCATGGGGGAACTACTCACAAACCATCATGGAGTCGAAGTGGAGGCGGTGGAGTTGATGGAGATGGCTTCGGGGGTCAATCCCCGTCCCGGCAGGGTGCCAGAATAGGAACTTCTGACCCCCGAAACGAGGTTTCGCGATGGCGGCGGCGCTCCGGGAGTCTTTTTGGAGGATGATATATATTTTTAGGGTTTTCGAGTCGGAGGGAATAAATAGGCGAAGGGGCGGCGTCGGTGGAGTCCCGAGGGGCCCACCTCACCAGCCGGCGCACTCCTTCTCGCAACCGCGCCAAGGGGTGATCTGGAAGCCGTGGGCCTCCCCCTGGCTTGCCCTTCTGGTTCCGTGTATCCCTCGGAAAAATAGGAGGTTTGGCTTTTGTTTCGTCGAATTCCGAGAATATTGCCCGAACAGCTTTTCTGGAACCAAAAAACAGCAGAAAACAGGAACTGGCACTGTGCCATCTTGTTAATAGGTTGGTCCCAGAAAATGTATAATAATGATATATAATGCATATAAAACATGTGACAATGATACATAAAACAAGCATGAAACATCAGAAATTATAGATACGTTGGAGACGTATCAGCCACCGCCTCCATCATGCTCCGTGAGTAGTTCCCCCATGGACTACGGTTCTAGCTGTAGCTAGTTGGTACTCTCTCTCCCATGTATTTCAATACAATGATCTCACGAGCTGCCTTACATGATTGAGATCCATTTGATGTAATCGGTGTTGTATTTGTTGGGATCCGATGAATTGTTACATTATGACCAGTCTATCAATATGTTTGTGAAGTTATTGTTGCTGCAACCTTATTGTTTTTAATGCTTGTCACTAGTGCATGAGTGACATGATCTTAGATTTAAGCTCTATAATTATTGCTTAGATTGTATCTACAAGTTGTTTGCACATGTCTCTGTCCGGAACCCGAGGCCCCAGAGTGACAATAACTGGGACCGGAGGGGATGGTTTAGATATGAGGATCACATGTTTTCACTAAGTGCTAATGCTTTGCTCTGGTGCTCTATTAAAACGAGTACCTTAATTACCAGTAGATTCCCTTAAGGCCCCGCTGCAAACGGGCTGGTAGGACAAAAGATGTTGTGCAAATTTCTCATTGCGAGCACGTATGACTATATATGGAAAACATGCCTACGTATGATTAATAGACTAGATGTTCTGTCTTAATGCTATAATAATTCTATCAATTGCCCAACTGTAATTTGTTCACCCAACACTTGTTATTTGCTTGGAGAGTTACCACTAGTGTAGATAGCTGGGAACCCCGGTCCATCTGTCATCATCATTGCTTCCTTGTCAACTACCCACCAGAATATTTTCTGGCGCCATCAAAGTAGCAACAACTATTTTCTGGTGACATTGCCTATGTGTTACATGTTACTATTGCTCTCATATTACTGCTGCTTTCACATCACCCCTGTTACTAGTGCTTTTCCAGGTGCAGCTGAATTGACAACTCAGTTGTTAAGGCTTATACCTTGTGTCGAATCAATAAATTTGGGTTTACTTCCCTCGAAAACTGTTGCGATCGCCTATACTTGTGGGTCATCACGGCATTAATAGGAAGATCTCATTTTATATTCTAAATTTAGGGTTCAATAGTTTTTGTGTAATGGCATCAATGTAATTGTTTTGAACATGTATGATTATGGCATTAATAGGAAGATCTCATTTTTATGAAAATTTTGGTATATTATTTTTATTTTTCTGATTTTAAATGAATATGTTATGAATTGTCAAAGTTTAATCAAACTTAAGCATTTTCAGAAATTAAAAGGAAGGGCTGACGTCATAATGACGTCAGCAATGGAGCAGCTCCGGGCTGCGCACGGGCGCGATGCTCCGGCGAGCGCGCGCAAGCGCCGATGGGCGCGCGAGGTGCGGCTGGGCGCGGGCGACCTGGAGGTGGCGGCGCCGCCCTAGTTTGGTCGCCGGAGCGGGGACACGGCGGAGGACGGCCGTCGCGGCGGCGGCGTTTCCCGCGCGGCCGGGGCGTCCCGGAATGCGATCCGCGACGAGGTGGTAGAGGGCGCGCCGGTGGACCCCTCCGTGGCCTCCGATGCGTCCTGGGAGCGAAGGGACGGCGGCGATGCGCGCCGCCGCCGACGGCGACCCGCGGCGTCGCGGGAGAGAGGGAGAAGAGAGGGGTCCGTGACAGTTTTGCGTAAAAGTCCCTGGGATTTACGGTATTTGCATTTAGGTCCCTGGCGGGGGGCTCCTGCAAATTGTCCGCACCAAAATTCGTGCGCGCGAGGTACCGGCTGGAACTGGGGCGACCGGCCGGTGACCTGGTGTACGTGGCAAGTGCCCATTGGAAGAAATTCGCCGGCACTGCAGCTAGCTACGGTTCGCGCGCGATGGGGCGACGTGGGCTAATCTTGGCCGTCCGTCGTGCGGATCGGACGGCCGTGGATTGCGGCCGACGTGGACGAATGACGGGGCGCGGTTTCCTCCATCTGTTATATATAGTAAGTTATGCTCCATATTATGAAATTTTCGGACTCTCGGGGAGTGAATACGCTTATCAAATGAATTATTTTAAATGCCATGAAAACTTTCCATTCCACGATTATTGCAGGATGCGGCGTATTGTGAAATTTTCAGATTCTCCGAGAGTGAAAACGCCTATCAAATGAATTACTCCCTCCATCCATAAAAAACATGTCTCGGCTTTATCTGAATATGCATATATCTACGCACTAAAGTATGTCTATACATACATGTTTGGACAAACTTGTGACATCTTCTGACATTTTTAGATCAAAGCATTTCCGTAACTTTTTTCAAAACACCAACACAAATGACGTTTTCGATGAGGGGCCAGATTTGGCTAAAGTTTTTGAGGATCATTAGTGGCTATTTTTTTCCTTAAGGACCATTTAGGAAAAATATATGCTACTTTATTTTTCATATCGCTCCACTCATTTCGGTACGAACATGTCCATGCCATGACGGCACCAACTACTACACGTCATGTTGTTCAACAATGGGTGGATAGGAGCGACAACAGGATGGGTACCGCTTCGCCTCCGCGAGAGGAGACGCGATTAGATCTTATAGACCTTACATTGTCTCTCGTCGCCGCCGCCGGGTTTGTGCCGTCTCGGTGGACTTCGGGCCATGTGGGCGCAGTGGATCTCGGACCTCGTCAATGGGACGCTCCGTTTGTTTTTGATTTTGTGTCTAGCTTTGCTGGGGTGGTGCTCTGTTATTGGCGGCGATGCTTCCTGCAATAATGTCTCCCCGGTTTCAGTCACATCTCGACAGCGACATCAAAGCTTGTGGGAGTGTTGTGGTTCTCAAGGATTTTTTCTGGCAGTGGTGGTCTCCAGATTGTCGTGTAGTTTCATCAGCAGTCTTATTCTTTTCTTCGGCTTCGGGCGGGTGTGATCTTTTTGACTCGTTCGGCGACTTCCCATCTGCAACCATCTATGTTAGGCCGGCTCTGGGAAGATCGGCAGGGGCAGCGCGCCGTCGACACGGTCTGAAGGTTGAAAATGAAAGGCATCTCAAGTATCTTGTTGTAAGTTTCGATTTTGTTGAGATGCTTTATAATGTTCGTATTTCTTTTAATGTCATGATGCTTTTTCGCAAGAAAATAACTCCACGACGTTCTCAGGACAAAAATAGCAGCGACTTCGTTATGACTAAGTTTTTTTTTTCTGGGTCGTGATAATTAAGCTGAATGTCAACAACAGCTTAGCTCGATTATTGATCATGTGAAAGGACGCGGGATGTGCTGGCCACTATGACACCATCTTTTGCCTACAAAGACTATGACCCCATGAGATGCAATCAAGTCGTTCTTCTTTGTTTTTAGACATAGTGGCTTTTCCTTAGAGCTAAGCTATGCCGGACGGCACGTTCATTTCATTTTATTTTCTCCAAATATATGGGTCCCTCCAACGGCCGGACGCCGAAGACATTTTTTGCTTTTGAGAATATGGACGCCGAAGACATTCCTCGGTTGATTTGTGTATAATTCGGCCCCTCAGCCCAACACGGGGAACCCGGTTTAGCTCAGCTACAACTTGGGCCAGATCGAGGCTGTAAGTGCAGAGAACCGGGCTGGGCTGCCCATCAACGATCAACTCTACGGCGATGAACGGTCAGGTCCTTTGCCGAAAACTTCTAAAGAGAAGGTCCTTTGCCGAATATTTCTCAACAAAACAAATAAAGCAAGGCCATGCCTGTCTGCCTGATACGTGCACGCTAACAGGCCACTACACCAGGAGCGCTCGTGACCGTGTATGTATTTCCGATGAAATGCTCATGCTCATGCTCATGCTGGACCCGAGTATTTCCGACACGTTTCAGTTAGGCCATGGCTACTTTCAGCACCTACGTCACCGCTTTTACTAGAGAACCGGAACAACTACGCCAGCGCTCTTACGTCACTCTAAGTAGTAGCGTTCGACTTGACGAATCGTTATCTTTTGACGTGGATGCTAAATAGTGCAGCTCATATCAATGATTTGTTTTTAAAAACCAGTTTTGTTGTCCCAACTCTCAGGTCCAAACTCCCACCAAACCAATCCGACCAAGACCGGCGACACCTCGAACAACCCCGTCTCGTTCCCCTTCTCGCTACAGTACATCGAGGCGAAAAAAGGGCGATCCAGGTCTCCGCCGGCGAATCCGCCGCTTCCTTCCATCTCCGGCGCCGCTCTGGCGTCGCGAGATGGGGGGAAGCTTCGGATCTCGTCCGTGCGAGTAGTTAGGTTTAGGTTGTTAGGTTTCTTCGCCGTCGTTAGGGTTAAACGAGGTGGTTGAGGTGGTTGCCTATCCATTTCCTTTTCGCTCCAGCATCGTTAGGGTTAAACGAGGCGACGACTGTGCACAGCACATAATCTCGGAGACGGGGAGGCTGCAATTGTAGGAGGGGGGGGGGTGAGACACTAGTACAGAAAAGGCTATCAGTGGCGCACCTTTTTAGAATTCCGTGGCGCACCCGCCAAATTGTTGGGTGCGCGACAGAATTCTCGCCACTAATTTTTTCTATGGCGCACCTGGCTTGGTGCGCCGCAGAAATCTCACATTTCTATGGCGCAACTATTCAAAAAATTCAAAAACTGCAAAAAAATAAAAAGTTTCAAAAAAATCAGAAAAATCAAAATATGAAATAATATGACAAATTCTAATTATTATAGGAATTATTTTCAGATTTTTTGAACTGATACATTCCCGCTAGGTCACCCATTCTCAAATTGCTCCAACTCTAGCACGCTTAACTTCTAAGTTCTTCTAAGTTCCACTCACTTCACATACCCTTGTGCTACTCAAGTTCTTATTAATATATATATGAATCCTCTTAAGTATTGTATGCGTATATGTTATGTATATGTTATAAATGTGTGTTTTTAAATTTCAGATTTTTTAAAAACTTCTAAACTTTCAAAAGGAGATTCAAAAATTTCAAAAGATCCAAGAAAATCAAAAAACTTAAAAAATTCAAAAAACTTATTTTTTTTCAAAAAAGTCAAAACACTTCAAAAAATCCAAAAACTTAAATTTTTCAAAAAATCCAAATAAGTCAAAACACTTAAAAAAATCCAAAAAAATCAACAATCTTTCTTTGTTATACATTTCTGTGTCTTTTTTTTTTGAACTTTTTGATTTTTTTTTGATTTTGTAGAAAAAATCGCCTGTTCGAAATAACTTTTTTCTTTTGTAATTTGAGAAATCTGTGAATTGCTTAACTTCTAAATACCTTTTTCTCTAGTTTTTTTGACATATTTTTTGCATTATTTCAACGTCGTATGTAAAAGTTATGGCTGTTACAAGATTTCTTTTTCATTTGTTGCAGAAAAGGTCAAAATTCATATTTCGAAATTTCTATACCTACTAGACACTCATACCTAAGTACATGTAAAAGGGTTTTATTTATTAAATTTTTTATCATTTTCTTTTACTTCCTGCAAGACTAAAAAGGCGATCCAGGGAATATCACCTTTTTGTGGCGCACCAAGCTTGGTGCGCCACAGAATGTCACCTTCTGTGGCGCACCTGCCAGGTGCGCCACATAATTTGTTTTTCCAAATTTCACCCCCCCCCCACCCCCTTAGCTGACTTTCTGTGGCGCACCTGGCCATGTGCGCCACAGAATGTCTAATTTCTATGGCGCACATGGCCCAGGTGCGCCACAAAAAATAATTCTGTGGCGCACCAATTAAGTGTGCGCCACAGAATGCCAACCTACCTGCCAATCTACATATATAGGGTTTCCCTACTAGTAAGAGGGCGTGAGGCGCAACTTGGAATCGGACGGGCAGCTACAACGGGTGCTCTCTTGATGGGGCTGAGCGACGGATCTAGAAGGCTGGTGGGGTCGGGAAGACGACGGCAGCGGCGCTTGAGCAGAAAGGAGGAGCTGGGATGTCTCTCCCGCCAACAAGCACGACTGTATAAGAGCACTGGAAATATGAAGGGCGATCTCGGTATATATCAGGCCTTTCATGACTCATTTTTCGCACCCTTTAAAATACTTCCACGTAAGGCCACTTCGCAGTATCACGGGTCGTTTTGTTGACCGAAAACCTAAGAAAACAGATATTTTTGACAGGTCAGGCGTTTGAAGGTATATGCTTGCGTATACATCGCATATATATTGGCCTTGCGTATCCATCGCATGTCCATGATCTCCATTGGTTCTGCAATTTCATCAGTAACAGGAGTATACTCACCCTGCAGCAAGTAGACAACAAGTAGTGCTCGCCGGAGTCGGGAGAGACGAATGAAACAACGGGTTACGGGTGCATGCACTTGCGACGAAAGCGACAGCTGAAGCTAAGATTAACCGTCCCCAATCTTTTCCAACACTTGATAGTTGAGGTCCAAAGTAACGAAAAGATAGCTTGTGGCTAGCTCCGCGCTCCACTGAATTCTGCACAAGAGTCTGTCATTTTACTTTTCAGAAGCTCTGAATCGCCAACATCAAACGAACGTTCTGTGTCATGTCCATATCTGCTGTTTCTTCGTCCTTTCACACGCCCTGTTCAAACGATTACACAGCAGCTCACTGATTCTACCACGCTCTTCTGTCTAGTCTTGCAATTCTGGAGTTGAACAGGCGTCAGCACTAGCGATTCCCCAAAGCCGCGGCTCATGAGCCTCGAAAGGTGACTGCCCCGGTGCTGAACTGATTCCATCTGCTCCACTGTTCAGGACAAGGGTACACAAAGCAACGCAAACATGTCACACTAAACCCAAGCAGCACGCGTCTAGTCGTATTGACGAGACTTCATAGGCAGGCTCATATATATTCACACGTGATATGTCACCTCCACGCTATTGTCATGCAGATTACACGCTCGCTCACCCGATCGAGTACTCCTCCAGCTGCGACATGTCATGGATCGAGCTCCACAGGGCACGGCCTAACTTACCTCTCAGAGCAAGAAAGAGCTAGCTAGGACACGCGTGCGACGACGCTCCCTCGAACTGACGCATAGATCACCAATTCATTGATCCCTTCCCCACGATGGCGCCCGAGCGTCGAGGCGATCGCCGAACCAACGGTTGCCGTTCTGGTGAAAGACGCGGGCCACCTTGCCGGGGCTAGCAGCGCGGTCGACGATGCTTCCCTGCTTGCTTGGTTAGGGCGTTAGGCCGGGCAGCAGTAGGTGCTATGCTGCGGCAGTGCAAGGCCAAGAAGCATCGATTGAGCCGATGCCGCGCACGTTGATTAGAGCTAGATAGTACGACGTAACATAGCCGAAGCGCCGAGAGCGCGCGTCGTCGCTGTCGCCGGCATTGCCATGCCGGAAAAGAGGCGCTTGCCCCCTTCCATTTCCGGCAGGCCCATCGAGCGGCTCTCCTCCATCTGCTTCTTGCTTGTCAATGGCGTCCTGGCACTTCAATTAAGACGTTTTTTTCTCATTTAAATCGCAGGAACGGATAAGGGGCGTGCTTTGCACATAGACCACGTTCGCGCGCCTACGTACACGCTCCCACGAGCGCCTCGCATCACCGGCCGAGGAAGCGCGCGGTTCTCTGACTGACTCCACGGACGCCTAACTCTTTTCCCGGAATGGCTAAGCATCGAAACTCAAAGCACGGCTAGCTCCCAAGCCAACTAAGCTATGGTAGACAGGGCGTTCGGCGCGGCAAGGCCAGCTGCTGCGCGCACGATATTGTTAGATGTGTATATGTTACTGTTCACCACATGTATATGTACTGGCCTTTGGCCCCATTGGAATCTAGTTGCTCATTCCTAACATGGTATCAGAGCTTAGGTAGCTCTCCTCCTCCCGCGCGTGCAACTCCGCGTGCTGTCGCCGTCGTCGCCGCTGCTCCGGCCGACCTGCGCCCTTCTTCTTCCTCCTGCCGGCCTGCTGCCCCGCCGCCGCCGTCCCCACGGCCTGCTGCCGGCCGTCGCCGTCCGCCACCGCCCCCCCACGGCCTGCTGCCGGCCCGCCGGCCGCCGCCGCTTCGGGGCGCCCTCCGGCCGCCTCCCACGGCTTGCTGCCGTCTCTCCGGCCGCCGCCGCTCCGGCCGCCGGCCCCGCCCAGCCCCGCCGCTGCGGGCTGCTGCCCCGCCGGCTTGCTCACCATCGACGGAGACGAGGTGAGCATCGCGACGGGCTTCCGGTGGTGATCCCGGAATTCATTCCGGATTGATTCCGGTACCAGGCCCGGATTTTTCCGGATTTCATACCGGATTCCAAAAACCGGTACTGGACTCTCTCAGTTTCGCCCGGATCTCGCCCGGTGCTGACCCGGAATTCATTCCGGATTGATTCCGGTACCAGGCCCGGATTTTTCCGGATTTCATACCGGATCTGAAACCGGATTTCATACCGGATCTGAAACCGGTAACAGCAGAAAGCTCGTGATGTCTTCTTCGGGCTATGTTGCTATTCCTCGATGCTCTGTGATCTTTGATGGCACCAACTACGCTGACTTTGTGGGCTTTATGCGTATCCACATGCGTGGCCTCCTGCTGTGGGGTGTTCTCTCTGGCGAGGTCTCCTGTCAGCCGTGCCCTGTTGCTCCTGTGGCTCCCACCCCACCGGTGCCACCCGTTCTTGCTGCTGATGCTTCTCAGGCTGATCGGGATGCCGCCAAGAATGCTGATGATCTTGCAGTTGAGGCCTATGACCAACAGGTATCGGATTACTCCGAGTCTCTCTCCATCTATCGGGATGCTCTGTCTGTTTACACTCAGTGGTGCAATGATGATGCTCGTGCTGCTGCCGTGCTCACTGCTAGTGTTCTACCCCAGTTTGCCTCTGAGTTTATGGGTTTGGGCACTGCTGCTGCGATGTGGACTTATCTTTGTCAGCGCTATCAGCCCTCTGGTGATGCTCTCTACCTATCTGTAGTGCGTCAGGAGCATGATCTTCAGCAGGGTGACTCTACTGTTGATGAGTTCTACACACAGTGCTCTGCCATCTGGCGTCAGCTTGACTCTCTGAGGACAGTTGTTTGTGGTACTTGTCGCTGTTGTCAGACAGTGAGGTCAGATTTGGAGTTTCAGCGTGTACATGAGTTCCTGTCTCGCCTCCGTGCAGAGTTTGAGCCTCGGCGTGCTAACCTGCTTGCCCGTGGTCGTCGTGTTCCTATATCAGAGGTACTTGCAGAGCTTCGAGCTGAGGAGACACGTCTCCGTTCTGCTGGTTTGCTTGTGGTTCCCACTGTGCTCTCTGCCCGGGCTCCTGTGTCGTCTGCCCGAGCTCCACCGCTGCTCCCCACTCCCTCAGGGGGGGTGAGCGGGCGCCCGCCTTATGCACGATCAGGTCGGCGCTCTCACACCTTCTGTGGCTACTGCAAGAAGCCGGGTCACCCAGAGTCTGACTGTCACCAGAAGCAGCGTGACCTGAGTCGCTCCTCTACTGCATCACTCACAGACCAGGACATTGTGCGGCTCAAGCGTATACTGGCTTCCTCGGGTTCTTCCTCGACAGGCACTGCTGCCTCCCTGACTGCTTCCACTACTGCTGCTCCGCCACCACCGCCTACTCAGTCAGGTACATCTCCGTGGGTTCTGGATTCTGGAGCTTCCTTTCACATGTCTTCTGATTCTTCTCCTCTGTCTTCTCTTCGACCTCTT
This sequence comes from Poa pratensis, assembly GCA_947311845.1. Lineage (NCBI taxonomy): Eukaryota > Viridiplantae > Streptophyta > Magnoliopsida > Poales > Poaceae > Poa > Poa pratensis. The sequence goes on along the minus strand of CAMZMU010000119.1, from coordinate 16,099,660 downwards.
GATTCTCCTGTCAATGTTCTTACTGCCGACGGCACACCGCTTCCTGTTGCTAGTCGTGGCACTCTTTCTACTCCGTCCTTCTCTGTTCCTGGTGTTTCTCATGTTCCTCGTCTTACCATGAATCTTTTCTCTGCCGCTCAACTTGCTGATTCTGGTTGTCGTGTCATTCTTGATCCCGACTCTTGCTCTGTTCAGGATCGTCGCACCAAGGCTCTAGTTGGAGCTGGCCCTCGGCGCCATGATGCTCAGGGCCTTTGGGAGGTTGACTGGCTTCGTGTTCCTTCCGCTACCACACCCGCCAGTTCGCATGCTCTTGCTGCCTCCTCCTCTGCGTCCTTCCAACAGTGGCATCATCGACTTGGTCATATATGTGGCTCTCGCTTGTCCTCGCTAGTGCATCAAGGTGTCTTAGGGTCTGTCTCTGGCGATGTATCTTTACATTGTAATGGTTGTAGACTTGGCAAACAGACTCAATTACCTTATCCTACGAGTGAGTCAGTCTCTCAGCGTCCTTTCGACTTAGTGCATTCTGATGTATGGGGTCCTGCTCCCTTCGATTCGAAAGGTGGTCATCGCTACTATGTTCTTTTTATTGATGACTTCTCTCGCTACACTTGGCTCTATTTTATGAAATCTCGCAGCGAGGTTCTCCCTATATACAAGCGATTTGCTGCCATGGTACACACCCAGTTTTCCACGCCCATTCGTGTTTTTCGTGCTGACTCGGCTGGTGAGTATATCTCCCAGATGTTGCGTGGTTTTCTTGCTCAGGAGGGTACTCTTGCCCAGTTCTCTTGTCCTGGTGCCCATGCTCAGAATGGCGTTGCTGAGCGCAAGCATCGCCACCTCCTTGAGACGGCTCGTGCGATGATGATCGCTGCCTCTCTTCCTCCCCACTTTTGGGCTGAGGCTGTTTCCGCATCCACCTATCTTATCAACATCCAGCCTTCGGCTGCCTTGCAGGGTGGTATCCCCATGGAGCGTCTCTCGGGTCGTTCTCCTGACTACTCATCTCTTCGCATGTTTGGGTGTGTGTGCTATGTTCTCTTAGCTCCCCGCGAACGCACCAAATTGACCGCTCAGTCGGTTGAGTGTGTCTTTCTTGGCTATAGTGATGAGCACAAGGGCTATCGATGTTGGGATCCTGTTACTCGTCGGCTCCGTATTTCCCGTGATGTCACCTTTGATGAGTCTCGTTCGTACTATCCGCGTCCTACTGCCTCGACCTTTTCGGTTGAGGATATCTCCTTTCTTATACTTCCCGACACATCTCCCTCCGTGCCTCATGTTCCTCCTCCACCTCCACCTCCGCCGAGTCCCACTGTTCCCGATACACCGCCGACACCATCATCTTCTCCTCCCTCGCCACCTCCCTCTCCAGTGCATCCTACCCTCTCTCCCTTTCCTCTCCACTACACTCGTCGCCCTCGTGTTGAGGATGATCCCTCTGACATGCCCTCTACTTCCGGAGCGCCACCTTCCCCGTGTACACCGGTTCATAACCTTCGGTCTCGGCCTTCGTTACGGTCTCCTGATCGCTATTCTCCTTCCCAGTTTGGTCTTTCGGCTGTTGTTGAGCCCTCTTCCTATCGGGATGCCATGGCTCAGTCTGAATGGCAGCTTGCGATGGCTGAGGAGATTGCTGCACTTGAGCGCACTGGCACGTGGGATCTCGTTTCCCCTCCTCCTGGTGTTCGTCCCATCACATGCAAGTGGGTCTATAAGATCAAGACTCGCTCCGATGGTTCTCTCGAGCGTTACAAAGCTCGGCTTGTGGCTCGTGGCTTTCAGCAGGAGCACGGCCGCGATTATGATGAGACGTTCGCTCCCGTCGCTCACATGACCACTGTTCGCACTCTACTCGCTGTGGCTTCTGTTCGTCATTGGTCTGTGTCTCAGCTTGACGTCCAGAATGCTTTTCTCAATGGTGAGTTGCGTGAGGAGGTTTATATGCAGCCACCACCGGGGTACTCTGTTCCTGATGGTATGGTCTGCCGTCTTCGGCGCTCCCTCTATGGCCTTAAACAAGCCCCTCGCGCCTGGTTTGAGCGTTTCGCCTCTGTGGTGACTGCCGCTGGTTTCTCGCCTAGCGACCATGACCCCGCGCTGTTTGTCCACACCTCACCTCGTGGTCGGACGCTCCTCCTCTTATATGTTGATGACATGATCATTACTGGCGACGACCCTGAGTATATTGCCTTTGTTAAGGCCCGCCTCCGTGAGCAGTTCCTGATGTCTGATCTTGGTCCTCTTCGCTATTTTCTTGGGATTGAGGTCTCTTCGACTCTGATGGCTTCTTCATCTCCCAAGAAAAATATATTCAGGATCTTCTTGCTCGTGCCGCTCTTGGTGATGAGCGCACTGCTGAGACTCCTATGGAGCTCAATGTTCAGCTTCGTGCTACTGATGGTGATCCCCTCACAGACCCCACACGCTATCGCCACCTTGTTGGGAGCCTTGTCTACCTAGCTGTCACTCGTCCAGATATATCATATCCTGTCCACATTCTGAGTCAGTTCGTTTCAGCTCCCAGCTCTGTCCACTATAGTCACCTCCTTCGTGTTCTCCGATATCTTCGTGGCACGATCTCCCGTCGTCTTTTCTTTCCTCGCTCCAGCTCTCTCCAGCTCCAGTCCTACTCTGATGCTACGTGGGCTAGTGATCCTTCTGATCGCCGCTCGCTGTCTGCCTATTGTGTTTTTCTTGGAGGATCTCTCATTGCCTGGAAGACGAAGAAGCAGACTGCCGTCTCCCGCTCCAGTGCAGAGGCTGAGTTGCGAGCTATGGCTATGTTGACGGCTGAGGTAACCTGGTTGCGATGGTTACTAGCGGATTTTGGTGTTACTGCTGCTGCACCGACTCCTCTATTGTCAGACAGTACAGGTGCTATCAGCATTGCGCGTGACCCGGTGAAGCATGAGCTCACCAAGCACATCGGTGTCGATGCCTCCTTTGTGCGTGCCGCTGTGCAGGACCAGCTTCTTGCTCTTCACTATGTGCCCTCTGAGTTACAGCTGGCGGATTTCTTCACGAAGGCACAGACTCGAGCGCAGCATGGGTTCTTTCTCTCCAAACTCAGTGTTGTTGATCCACCATGAGTTTAAGGGGGGTGTTAGATGTGTATATGTTACTGTTCACCACATGTATATGTACTGGCCTTTGGCCCCATTGAAATCTAGTTGCTCATTCCTAACAGATATAAGCTAGGGCTGTTCCTACACTGTTGCCGCCCGCCTGCCTGTCTAATAGCCCTGAACAGTAGTCCACTCGCTTTGCTTTCTGTTGCTTCTGCTAGACGCCCTTCATCTCCCACCTTCGTCTATCCGGGCTGCTCCATCGGTTCGCTTCTTCAGTTTCGGCGTGCCGACGACGGTCTACCCCTTCCCCTCATTCGGCTCGATGCCTGCGCCGGTGGTGGGAAGCAGGAGGGAAGGCTTCCAGCCTCGCGACGAGGTACGTATATTCTTCCTTTTATCCGCTTGCTGATCGATTTGCGTGGTACTTCTGTTCTGTGATCTCCATCATAGTGTGACTGTCTCAACCTGCCAAAGAATCTCTCGTTCATTTGTTGGTTCCCATGGATCAACTCTGTCTAAGACCGATCGTTTGTTTTTCAGGCAAACCAGTTCCACTTTGTCATGAGCGACTTTGCTCCAAGCAACGAACAGCACAGCATGCTGCTTCAGGCCCGCGGAAAATCCAGGATCTACCCGGCCGAGTTTCCCGCGAGTTCAGCACCCGTACTGCAAGGAGGTGGCATCAGAAACAGCACTGCAGTCTACAGCGACGATAGTAGAACCGCCGACGTTGAATCCTATCCCTATGGTAAAGGCAATCGGAAGAACGACGTTACCGTCCCACCGATGAGTATGCCGTCGATCCAGTTTACAATCTCGTCCTGCCGTTCTTTTAGTATTGTTTGGGCTTTAGGTAAAGTTTTCATGATAACTGTATGTACGTGCAGGTGCAGAAGCAGCTGACTTGTTCTCCGCCGACGAGTATGCTGGAACCGGCAACGTTTCAGAAATCATCTGCTCACCAGATGGCGATGCTGCGCGACAACAACACGATGACCAGAGGAACAGGGTAAACGATCTGTTCCTCTTGCACTGGCCTGAGCTCGGCGGCTTCGAGGATTTCGAGGCGGACCTGAGGTAAATTCCTTGCTGCCTTGAGCATGTATGTGGCTATTGCTATCGGCAGCAGTAAAGCTTTCTACTAGCTCTGAAGTTCTTTTTTTCCATCTTCTGAAGAAAATTCGGTTCGGCGTTTGAGAATTATTTTGATGACCCAATGTGGCCTTCGATTTGCTCGCCCGATGCTCAGCTTGTGCCGAGCAGCCAGTTTGATGGTGATGCAAATTCGTTGGTTGTTGCGAGCAAGAGCGCTGCTAATCCTATATTAGAGCCAACACTTTCAGTTCCTGACAGTACAGATCAGGTACTTTTCAAACTCTTACCCAGGAGTCGAGATCCTTGCATCCTTCAATATGCGACGTATCTCCAGGCCGTAAATTTCTTGCAAGAACCTTTGGATTCATCTAAGTTTTGTTTTGCTAACTTTTCTGGTCACCTTCTGCAGACCAAGATGGCAAACCTGATCAGCATGCAGCAGCTATCCAAGAGTAAAGGAAGGGAGGGCCCATCACCTAACTGTTCTTCATCCGAGGAGATCGGGCGTTTCCCACGGCACATCCTCTATCCCTTCGATGACATGCTAGTCCCAGCATCACCGCCCAGCATCGTCTGCAACGACGAGATCATTTCGTCATCATCTACTACCTCCGTGCCAGATGAACTCGTCTCGGCTTACGTTCCTCGTTGTTCCGCAAAGAAGAAGGCACACGCGGCGCCGACTCCGGATATGATCCTCGACGAAATGGCCGGAAACCCACTGGAGATGTACTTTCCACCGCTGACGACGTACGAGCAGCCTGAAGTGTCGATGAGTGGCGCTTCCTCGACGCAGATGCGTCATCAGCTTCTTCCTGGAGGCTTTGCAGGCGAAGGTGCTATTTCAGGCCTGGAGTTTGGTCCAAGGGGGACAAGGAATCCAAGAGGAGGATTACGTGATAATTCTCCATCGTCGTCGATAACTAAAGCTGGGCCGGTGAAGCATCTTGGCTTCCAGAAGCTTCAGGATGGCATGAACCAGGTCAGTGAGGCTCACACTAACTTGCATACCGTCTGGCATATCCTTTTTATGTGATACGTAAATGATATTCAGTGCATATACTGCTTCACATTGTCCATCATATACATGTACTAATTGCCTGATCTTCCTTTTTGCAGTTGGATGTGGGAACCAAGACGTGCATAAGAGATGCCCTGTATCGACTGGCCAACAGTGTTGAACAGAGGCATTGTGTCGACCAGGACGTGGGTTCATCAGGTGCTGCAAACAGGCAAGTGAATATGTCAACTTCTGAAACTTCTTATCCTCTGTTATTATTAAAAACATGGCTCACTTGATCCAAGTGCTGACATTTCTACTCGTTTTCTTGTCAGGCTGAAGAAATCCAGCATCGTATGGACGAAGACACAGGGCAGCCCTATGGATCGCTCGGTGGTGCAGCTTCTCCTGCAGAAACCGCTGCACCAGAAGGCGACTGATCGTCAGCAGGCAAACCGTGTGGCGTGATAATCTCTAGTCCTTCGTTTCAAAAAAAAAAAAGAAGAGATAATCTCTAGTCCTGTTCTACTGGAAAGTATTTATATGTAAACGTGACTTTATGTGCCATGGTCTTTGGAAGTCTGATCGACATAATTCCAACTGTTTATCTTCCGTACTACTGTTCAGAGATGATAACAGTTATGCTCAGGGAAAAAATGTGATACTTCTAGCTTGAAATTTGTATGAAATGGTTTGAGATAAATATATCCTATTTTTCGTCAACTTGATTGAAAATCGCCCGACAACGCGCTTTCCTCGTGGACGGGTGTTGGCGTCACCTATTCAGGAACAACACTGATAAAAGTTAGTGGCGGTTTGGAAGGTTGAACACGAAAGTTCCATGGGATTTCGCGAAGTCATCCCAAGACAACTCATCAAAGTGCAAATGTCCAACAATCCATTGTTTGGCTAGACAAGACTCGCATAGCGAGCCAATCAGTCACTCATAGGTTCGGTATCCTGATCTTACTGTCATCATCTTCATATATTTTCGATGCACCACTAAATTGATATTCATCAACGAGTTGAGGAAAGTAAGTGCAACATTATATGTCTTCAAGAGACCAAAAAGGAAATTTTTGTTATGGCTTTTATCAAGAAAATGTGCCCGAGAAGATTCACTCAATATGCTTATACTCCTTCAATTGGAAATTCTGGTGGAATCATTACCTTAGGGAATGGAAGTCTATTTGATGGCACTATGATAGATCAAAGCAATTTCCATGTTACAGTGGAATTTGTATGTAAAATATCGGGCAGAAAGTGGTTCCTAATTAATATCTATGGGCCTGCACATGAGGATAACAGACCAGAATTTTTTGAATGGCTCTCAAACATGGACACGATAGTTATGGATTATTGGATAATTATGGGTGATTTCAATCTAATAAGAGAGCCGGCCAATAGAAACAAGCCTGGGGAAATACAAACAACATGATTCAGGCTGGACGGCCAGACCGAGTTTTTGGGCTCGGCCCAAGCTTTGCCAGCTCGCCCCGAGTTGGGCTCAGCCCGCGGAAGAACCAGACCGAGCCGAGCCTCCTTTTCCAGCCCGAGAAAGCTTCGGGCCGAGCTTGGCTCGGCTCGGTCCGGCTCGTTAGCTCGCTAGAATGAAGCCCATTTAACAGCATAACTGCATTTCTAACCCATTTGTGTGTTGTTCATGCCCATCAGCCCATGTAACGGGAATGAGTTAGCCACGCTAAGCCAGATAACCTAGGTTTCCTTCACGTAGCCGCCACAAGTCCCGGCCATGTCCTGCACAACGCACAAACACTGCTCTACCACGCCGCCGCCAACATGCACGAGCACAGCTCTACCCCGCCGCCGCATTTCTTCGCCGCCTAGCTCCAGCCCCAGGTCCTCTATGCCGTCGCCCAAGATGCAGGCCACTGCAACAACCTCCACGAGAAACCTACGACATCGTGCTGCTTGCTCCTACGCCGTGCTGCTCGCCCCCGCGATGTTCTTCTACACGTTCAACTCCCGCCGTGGGTCTCACCGGCGCCGGCGTCGCCGAGGTCAAGGCTCCACCGTGGGACCCAGCTGGTAGTGACCTGAGACCTTTGGCTCGCGAGCCGCTCGTTTTGGACCGAGCTTTTGCCTGGCTCGGGCCGAGCCTCCATGTGAGGCTCGCCAGCAGTGTCGAGCTGGCTCGAGAGTCGGCAGTTCCGGCTCGAGCTTTTCCCAGGCTCGCTCCGAGCTGGACCGAGCCGGCTCGCGTCCAGCCAGAAACATGATGATGTTCAACTCTATGATTCAGCTGCATGATTTAGAGGAAATATCTTTGAAAGGAAGATCCTACACATGGAGTAATATGCAAAGCGATCCACTGCTTCAAAGGCTAGACTGGGTTTTTACAAATGCAAATTGGACCTCGGAATTTCCCAATACTCTATCATTTCCTCTAGCAAAATTGGGTTCCGATCATACGCCCATCCATGTTCAAATTGGAACTTATATCCCAAAATCAAACCTCTTCCGCTTTGAAAATTATTGGATCGAGTTTGACGGATTTAATGAGATTGTCGCCAAGCACTGGAACATGGCAGTCATAAAAAGTGATGCGGCACTATCACTGAATGCCAATCTCAAGGAAGTTAGACACGAGCTTCGTAAATGGAGCAAGAAACTCTCTAATCTCAATGAGCTAATTGATAGCTGCTATTTCACCTTGGCTCTACTGGATGGGATTGAGGACCAAAGATCCTTATCAATTATGGAACTTAATTTCAGGAAGATCCTACAAGAGCACACAAACAAGTTAACTGAAGCTAAAAGGATATATTGGAGAAATACAGCCAAGATCAGATGGGCTAAATTGGGGGACGAAAATACTAAGTTTTTTCACACGGTGGCAACACACAGTTACAGAAGAAATTTAATCACTTCTATCAAAGCTGATGATGTAAGCACTGTTCAATCATGATCATAAAGCAACAATAATCTGGAATTCCTACAAGAGCAGACTAGGAACGACAGAAAATACTACAATGCAGTTTAATCTTTCTGAACTCATTGAAAGGCATGATTTGTCCCACCTTGATGCCCCTTTTACAGGTGAAGAAATTGAATTAGTAATCAAGGAAATGCCATCTGATAGAGCGCCGCCCGGATGGATTTAATGGGTTGTTTCTTAAGAAATGTTGGCCACTTGTGAAAAAGGAATTCTATAAGATGGTCAAAGACTTTTATGATGGAAATATTAACCTGGACAACATCAGCACGGCTTTTATCACTCTGATTCCAAAGATAGCCGATCCAGGAACTATGAATGACTTTAGACCGATTTCTCTGGTTAGTCTGCCTATGAAATTCATAACTAAGTTACTGGCAAACAGGATACAGAAGGTTATCATCCCAATACTGCATAAAAATCAATATGGCTTCATTAAAGGGAAAAATATTCAAGACTGTCTTGGGTGGGCATTTGAATACATTATTATCTGCCACAAATCTAAGAAGCCACTAATCATTCTCAAGATTTACTTTGAAAAAGCTTTTGATAAAGTTGAGTATGATGCAATTATAAGTATGTTGCGGGCAAAAGGATTTGGCCCTAGATGGATTTCAATGGTTCAAAGGATTTTAAACTCAGCATCTACTTCGGTTCTTCTAAATGGTAACCCAGGAAAGAAAATTATTTGTAGAAGAGGAGTGAGGCAAGGTGATCCCTTGTCGCCAATTGATGCATGTAAAATGTATACATGAACTTTGCACTATATCACTTATATTCCAATCATATTTGCATCATATAAGGGTTATACCACCGTTATTTAATGATTTTAGGCAATAAAATATTCATTTCCTATTTTTATGGAATCAACCCTGCGCAGGCAGAAAACCCTATTTCTTTCCTTTTAAGTTTCATGGACCTAAACGATGTCCAAATGACCTGGAAAATTACGAGCGTCAATATTTTGGAAAGAGAAAGACTTGGGAGCGAAGGAAGCAAGCGAACGGAGGCCGGAGGCCCAAAAGAGGGTGGCCCACGCGGCCACTGTACCTGGAAGCGTGGGGCCCACTCTTTTGGCCCTCGGGGCTCCGCTGCCGTCGATCTTTTCTCCACCGACATCCTCTTGACATAAAAACGCCTATAAAAGAAGTCCCACGTCGTTCTCTGGAACAAGCGCCACCACAAGACAGAAACACGAAAACGAAGATCTGGAGCTGCAGATTGGAGGGGATAACTCCGGCGGGGCACTGCCCGCGTGGTCTCCATTTTCTCCAATGACTTCTCCGCCGTCTCCATGATGAAGAGGGAGTAGTCCACCCCTGGATTATGGGTTTGTGGAAGTAACTTATGTATCTCTCCTCTCTTTGACCTTCACTAATTAGTACTGTATGAGTTGTTGAACATGATTACGGTCATCTATGTAATACATTTGTGGTGGATCTTTTTATGAGTTAATATATGTTTGACATTGCAATAGTTTTGTTTCAGTTATGAATATAGCTGCATATTATGTACCCCGTTCCTATTTACTTGTTTGATCAAGCATGTTTATGAGAGCGTGTGAGGGGTGATGTGTGCATTAGCTGGAGTAACGGGGGTGGTTAGTGCGGTGAACGTGAGAGATAGTTCCAGGATCCACTTGGGTTTGTTTACCTTACTTTGTTACCTCACTAGGGATAAAGAAAAATACCATGTTACCGGAGATGTGGGTGTGACCATTGCCACTACTCCATGACTAGATCTAGCATGTTCTTATTTTAACTTCATGTCATGATACTTAAAGCTATACTCTGAGTCATCTTAATTACTAAGGTGTTATGATTTGGTTCGCATCTTGGTGGAGTATAAGTGAGATTAATAACCAAAAGATCTCTATGTTAGGACGTGATGCCCATAGAATTAGTAACTTGTTATCAAACTTTGTGTTGCAATCTCATATGTCAAGTTTATGTGTTCCATTGTCTGCCACTTTATCAAAGAGAGAGTGCATTTGTAAAACCATGAAGCCCGGTCCATTTTTAATCATAAGAAACACATTTCCAACAACTTTTACCACTTTTCCATTTTCTGCCATCATTAAATCCGAAAATACAAAAACACTTTTACATCTTTCATTCATCATAAAAACCCCCAAAAATATCATTTATCATTGTTATCATCATCCTTGCACATTCATTCACTACCATTGCATATTTATTTCTTGTTTGCATTGCATAATTATCTTGATATCATTCATACACCTTGTGCTTGACAACCACATGTGAGATTGAGGACCAAAACAATTAACCTTGTTTTGTAGGTAACCAAAAAAAAGGATAGGAAGATAAATCTTTCACTACTGATTCCCCGAGAGTTCGATATTAAACCCTCGAGTCACCTCGTGTGGAAAACACGTCTTCCACAACTACACACTCTGCACTTGGAGTCTCAACCTAACCCCGTATACTACTCATTTCAGGTGGCTACTGAAGGCTATCACTTCTACGGGTATCACCAATTTTATTTGTTAATACTGCTGATCTCCTACAAAGTGTTATCAATGATGCTTGGCAAAGGGGAATTATTGGTCTACCGGTTAACAATGACTTTGGCCAGAAATATCCAATTGCTCAATATGCTAACGACACCATTATGATCCTGCCAGCAGACTCGACTCAATTACTTCAGCCTAAAAACATTCTAGCTGATTTTAGTGCCTCCACTGGACTTCAGGTTAATTATCAGAAGACAACACTAGTCCCCATAAAATATTGATCATTTGGAACCCACAAATCTTGCAAACATCTTCGGCTGTAAGGTAGAGAGCTTACCCTTTACCTACCATGGATTGCCGTTGGGGACAACCAGACCATCAGTTGCGGATCTTATGCCTATGGTGTTAAGACTAGACAAGAAACTATCTGGGATCAACAATCTAATGACATATACAGGAAGGCTTACACTTCTGAACTCACTTATTCAGTCAATGCCTATATTTGCTATGTGTTCATTAAAAATCCATGTCACAATTTTCATCCACTTCGAGAAAAGTGGCAGGCAGTTCCTATGGGCAGGTAAAGATATTGAGAAGCACGGCAAATGTCTGGCAAAATGGGATCTCGTACGTAGACCTAAAGATCAAGGTGGTCTTCGTGTTCTTAATCTGAGAATTCAAAACAAAGCGCTGCTGATGAAAAACATCCACAAATTTTACAACAAGATGAATATTCCTTGGGTTAAACTTCTATGGAATGCACATTATTCCAATGATGCGATTTCACACCTGGCAAGTCGGAAGGGCTCATTTTGGTGGAGAGCTTGCATGTCCCTATTTGAGGAATACAAGGAGTTGGCCATCTGTACTCCTAATGACGACAAAACAATACTTCTATGGAAAGACAACTGGGGTGGTGAAGTGAGAGAGGATAAATACCCTCATCTATTCTCATTTTGTACTAATGAAGATTTATCACTCAACAAAGCATGGAGTGAAAGGAATGACATCTACAGCTTGTTTCAGTTACCCCTTTCAGCTATTGCTCATGAACAATTGCTTGAATTGAGAGAGGAATTAATGTCAATGAACTTTTCTGAAGACAATGATCAATGGGCTATATCTGGATCTGATACAAGATACTCTACAAGAAAAGTATATAGAGCATTATTGGGAGAACATCATCCACAACAATCAATCTTAGACATTTGGAAGACTTGCAGTTTGCCGAGACACAATTTTTTTACATGGCTATTGATATATGGAAGACTAAACACCAAAGAGATGATGAAAAGGGAAAAACTTCTATGTGGAATTTTCTTATTGTGTTTTATGTGACACATGCCCTGAAGAAACACTTCTACACTTGTTCTTCGAGTGCAGTTTCAGCCAAAGCTTCTGGTGGGCACTAGGCTATGTTATAAATGAAATGATACAGGAAGCAAAATCAAGATACTCGATCAGCTTTTTAATGGAGATCATGATCACGGGCTGTTGGAGCTTATGGGAACGGAGAAATGATGTAATATTCAGAGGAATTGCTCCACGAATGGATAGATGTATCATTAGATTAAATCTTTTCTTTCTTTGTCTATGCATAGAGCTAGACCTAGCCTTAAAGATGGCATGCAATCCTGGTTGGACACTTTTTGAATAATTCTGCAGCCTGTACCATGTAAATATGATATCTGGTAATAGAAAATTGAAAGGGGTTTCCCCTACTGCACAGCGCCTAAAAAAATCATCTTCATCTATACCTAATAATAAAAGCATTAATGTTTCTTCTCGTACGTCATTTTTCTTTTCGATTTTACCCTCCCACCAAATAACATATTACGCACCTATGCCACCTGTAAGTTAAAAAAACGTTTCAGATTATTTTTGCTGCTCTATCCGTTCCGTCCGAACTGCCTCCCGTTCCCCAAAACTTAACGCCAACCAACCAATGAAAAAAATAGCGTGCTATAACAAAATAGCGCCAGCCAAAAAATACGCTATTAGCGTGCTATATCGCGATATAGCGTGCTATTAGCGAGACATTGTACACGATTTATTTAGCGAGACAATTCTCAAAACACTATAGCGTGCTATTAGCGGAGATATAGCGCGCTATTTTTTTCCATGCAACCAACGCATCTCCTACATGTCCAGTTAGGCAGCAAGGGGGGCCAGAGGCTACACCGGCCCTGAAGCACAAACCCCCATCGCCTCTGCGATTCCTCACTCGCCCGATGCCGCCGTCTCTGCGATTCACCACTCGCTTACCTTCAGATCGGGAAGTCTCTCCACCGGCGGAATCAGCCGCGCTGCTTCTCCTGCGCTAAGCTATTCCCCATCCTACTCCGTCCGCGTTCTCAACACTGGGGGCAAGTTTGGTACAGCCGTACATGTGCAGAGGAGGCTTCTTGCCGTTGAGCTTAACTCGGGCTGCTGTCCACGTCGTTCGCGGCCGGCCGTCGTAGAAGATGTGTAGAGAAACGCGGACCAATCCGGCGATGAACCAGTCCATGATGAAGATTTCCATCTCAACTTCACCGGGAGCCGTGCATCGCATACGGCAAGAAGAGGTTCCTATGGTCTGCTCACTGGAGACTGGACGATGGTGTGTGCGAGGATCCATACTGCACCTTCGCCATGGCGCCTGGAAGCAAGCTGATGTAGATCGATCGCATGTGTTTTGAGTTGACGACAGTGCCACCGTAACTTCAAAACAAAACTTGCTGTCAATTTTTTTTTGATCATTAAACTTGCTGTCAAATTACCACGCTGCCTAGCAAGCCACACATCACGGAGGACAATTTCACCACCAAAAACAATCATGATCGTTGAGAGACAAGAGAGCTAGCTGAGGCGTCGTTCGTCTTTGTGCGTGCTAGAAAAATGCAAATAACGTGTTGCTCTCTCTGACCTGCGTGCACGCGCGGCTTCTCCCACAGCTCCATACGATAGCAGCAGCTTCACCCGTGCGCGGAGGTATAAAGAGGAGCTGCCGCAGCACGCCGGCCTGGTCTCGTGGAGGATGGGCTGGACGCACAGCCTTGAAACAAAAGCCCTCGTACCTTGCTGTCTCAAGAAAAGAAAAAGAGCCCACGTAAAAAATCCCACATACCTTGCTGTCTCAAGAAAAGAAAAAGAGCCCACGTCAAAAAGCCCACGTACCTTTTTTTTCTTTCAAATCAGCCCACGTACCTTGCTCTCTCAGGAAAAGAAAAAGAGCCCACGTCCGGCTGGATCCCAGCACGAGGTCTTCTCGACACGAACTCGAGCAGTGGAAGTATGCGATCTTCTCCGACACGAACTCGACCACGTTCACACCAACCCGTATCGAAGGATGTTTCAGACCTTTGCTAGGGTTCGGTTGTTCTCTTTATATATCAACAAGATCGAGACGACACCGCGCCTCCTCTATCCCCAAACCAGGAATTTCGAAGACAATGGATATTTCGAGTCTGCCGATTCCGTCGTGGCCCATCCTCTCAGTCTTTCAGCGAGCTAGAGCTAGGCGTCGAACCAACCAGAGCACCCTCACATGGCAGTCCATGCCACAGAGGAGCCCAGGGATGAGCGGGTGTGCTAGACGAGATGATCTGCTTCTCTGCGCCGCCGCGTTTACCTCGACGCCGTCCCGTCTTGCGCCCACAACGATGGCTGCCCGGTCGCCCTTTAGCTCCTCCGCGACGCCGTGAACGCCAAGATCCAGGCTATCCGCGTCTGCATGGCCCGTAAGCGCCAGCGGCAGGCGCTTGCACGAGGAGAGCAAACAGAGAAGCCAGCACGCCGTCGCCAAGCCCGGTGCGCTTGAATCTCATTGTCGTTCCGTCCGTGCTAGACCCGTCCGTGCTAGACGTCCGAACCGTCTCGCCGTTCCAGCAGTTAGTCGTGCTAGAAGTTCGCACCATCTCGCCGTTCCACCAGTGGTAGCCATTGTTGCTGTCATACTGTCTCGCTCTTATCTTACTTTCATTGGCGCTACACCAGTGCTCCACTAAGGTAACGATATTTATTTATCTTCTTGGTGCAATCTAATTTATTCACAGAGCGTTGATGATTTCCTTGATGTTTATGTATTTTCTGGCTACTATATGTGTGCGTCTGTTCTAAACTAGACTTGACACTACAACCATTAGTTCATGATTAAACTGTACTTCGTATCACAGAATCAATTATTTGGCATATGTTGCCAAGTGTATAAGTCAACTGATTTTGAGCACCTGGTCTGAAGTTATAGGCTTCCATGTGCTAAACATTCTAGAGTGTGAACTATTAATTTTTGGAATTACAAACTAACTAGAATACGTTGTTTTATATATGTCTAGATTATTTTCAGTGTTTTGTATATGTGTGCCTTATAAATGGGAATGGAGTGAGTACCACACCCGCTATGATGTCTAGCTCGACGTGATTGGTTCTCAAAATTTTGTTGTCCAAGCACGTCGCTTTAGGCTGTCTGTGTTTTGTAACGTTTGAATCATTCTTACTGTGTTAATGCATGTTATTGGTTTGTAGTTTTTTCTCCCGTTGCAACGCACGGGCACGTTTCCTAGTATATTTTCAAAGGGGAAAAACAAAACTGCATAACTATCAGTTCATGTGTTGTGCAAATCCGAACACAGAAACGCGGGCAACCAGTAAAATCATTGGACTTGGAACAGACAATCTTTGATCTAGAGGGAACATACCCCATTGGGCAAATAAGGTGTAAAATATTATAATCTCTGCTCTCAATCCGCATCCACATCTTTTTCTAAGGATATGGTAAGCAATCATAAGAGTTCGATAAGAGTTCGTTGAATACACATGAGGGTATGAATACACATCTTTTTTTAAGGCTCCCTCAACCATAACCCTACCGCGAGCAAACCTAACCCACAAACTCGAGGTTCCCTCTCCCTCCTGCCGACGGAGCGGCTGGCGGAGAGAGAGGGAACCGGCGGCGACGCCAACGCCGGTGGCACGCAAGAACCGCGGTCGCCTCCTGATCGCCTTGGCTTTTCCACGAGAGACCAAACCGTTTATGGCCGCATTTGTTGTTGATATCCTGTTGGTGATGACTGGTATTGCTATT
Source organism: Poa pratensis (assembly GCA_947311845.1). Taxonomy (NCBI): domain Eukaryota; kingdom Viridiplantae; phylum Streptophyta; class Magnoliopsida; order Poales; family Poaceae; genus Poa; species Poa pratensis. The sequence continues at coordinate 16,083,994 of CAMZMU010000119.1, read as the reverse complement.
ATCCGGAAGTTGCGGATCATGCGGACTTCCGAGGATTATCCAACCTTTTCAATTAAGATTAACCGATCTAATTAATCCACATTCGATCGTTATCCCCTCCATCCCGGCAAATCTGCCCAAGCACCGATCGTCGTCAGCTACCTGACACCTCTCCCGGCCCGCATCGCCGGCGCACGGTATTTCTGTGTGCCCGCTAACCGCCACGGATACACGGAGAAGCAATCCTGTTCCTGTATACTTTTCTCATCCACTACAGAAAATTCCAACCCACCTAAACAGAAGAAGAAGAAGAAAAAAAAGAGGTGCGACCGCCTCCCCATTCGCCGCCTGATCGGAGCACGAACCAATCCCCGGCCGGCCGGACCAGCGGCGGGAGCGCCGGAGGCGAGACGAGCCGCCCGCGCCCCTCCTGAATTTACCGCGGCGCGCCCGCTCCGGGAAGGAGTAGCGCGAGCGAGGATGGGGTACCTGCCGTCGCTGGGCAGCAAGGCGGCGCACTTCGTGTCCGACCTAACCACCGTCATCCTCAACCCCGTCTCCGAGCGCGAGCCCTCCTCCCACCTCCCCGTGCGTGAGACACCCCAGATCCCTCCCCTCCTCCTCTTCCGTTCCTGTTGTAGCACAGTCAATTCGGTCCAATTTCGTTTCGTGTTGGGTTGTCGCTCTCGCGTTTTCCTCAGTTCGCGCTAGGTGGGTGACCTGGCAGCTCTCCGTAGAGGCGTGTGCTCTTGTTAGGGTTTGGTGTTCGATTTTTCGGGGTTTAGGGATGCCAGCTGTTGGTCGCTGCTGATTAGGGTACGAGAGGCATCGGCTGGTGAATCACTCGAGGTGTAGGCTGAATTTGGTGCCTGTGAAACTCCCTCCCTTATTACCTTTGTGTTCGTGTTCTACTGATTGGTCGAATGGCCTACTTTGTTTGAGGAACAAACTGGGGTTGATCCATACATTTTCGACTGTTTACTACTGATGATTTTGACCACATTTTGTGCTCGAAACTTCTGATGATTTTGCCAGGAATGCATGTTCTATTCAGTGTAGACTGTTAAGTGTTAGCTACAGACTAACTTAGTTTCTGTAGGATGTGATACTTGCAGCTTCGCTAATAAAGCTAGCTCACTCGTAAGTTAGGACTAGTATAGTAACTGAAGGGACGACGTTACTGTTCTCTTGCCACGGTCCTCAAATCTCAGTAATTGATAGCTCCACCCAAGTGTGTGTGGTGATGTCTTTCCTGCTTTCGATCTTTTGCATCAAGTGAAACTTTCAGAATTGTTCGCATTGTTAGCTGTAAGAAGCAAACTGCAACTACATGTAATGTTCTTGAAGCAATTCATAGTACCAAATCATGTCGATTCTTCCAGTCTGTAGCCGGTGTTCCAGAAAATTTCCATTTCATTCTCTTTTGTTTGCTGTAGGAGGCGGACGAAGAGCAAGAAAATTCAGAGGATGACAATGATTCTGAGCAAAATTCTGATAATCCTGATGGCCCTGATACATCGTCCTTTAGAGCATTCATGGTCTCATTTTTGTCGCCATCTAGCTCTTTTAACACTTCAATGGAGATAATTCCTGAGCAGAGTGAAGAAACTGGATACCCAACTTTAACACCCATCGGGAAGGCAAACAAGGGGAGGACAGGCCTAATAAGCAGAGGGAAGCATTCCATTGGAAAAATCATTAACAAAGCAGCTAGGATGAGCGGCTTCAAACAAAATCCAGAGCCTAAAATCGGCAAAGAGGTGGTAATTCATCCTGAACTGGTTGCACCTGTATTGGAGCTTGAAGAACCAGAAGAAGTTAATTCATTGAACAATTTGCCAGTCATGTCAGAGCCATCTGTCCTTTTGTCAGAAATAATGCGATCCGTACTTTATTCCTCTTTTCCTATTCTCGCGCAAGGAAGGAGCTGGGTTTTGCTATACAGGTTGTGAATCTCAGCTGTTCCTACATGTTATGACTGAACGTATCGACTACTATCTAATGTTTATATTTACAATTGTGCAGCACATGGAGGCATGGAATATCTTTATCTACTCTGTATAGAAGGAGTAAGCTATGCCCTGGTTTCTCACTCTTGGTAGGTTTCAAAAGTAGCTAGCTTGATGTTTTTGGTCTGTTATAGTTTCAACAATACTTGAAAGAGGGTGGCCAATTACACTAATATTATGTAGGTACAAAGAGTATCCACTTAGGTAGTGGTGCTCATGTTATAAGTTGTTCCCATTCCTTACAAGTCTCTACATCTTCTTTTTTTGCTGTTAGCTGCTAATTGCTAATTTCATGTTATTTACTTATCGATGTGTTCTCTAACAGGTAGTTGGGGACAAAGACGGCGCAGTTTTTGGTGGTTTAGTTGAGGCTCCATTACAGCCTAGCAGCTCAAAGAAATATCAGGTTCAATCTCCACATTCTGATAATATTCTTATTATCATCTACACACCTTCTACTCACATTAATGGAAATTAAATACTGCAGGGAACAAATAACAGCTTCGTTTTCACTAGTTTACACAGCAATCCTGCTATCTATCGACCAACCGGTAATATATATTATATCTATTTTCGTTGCTTTTTCCAATAACATCAAAAGTTGGGAAAAGATATGTTCCCCTGTCATTTTCACGCTTTCAGGACTTGTGCTAGTTGATGTATTTTATAATTTATTTTGCTCCTTGGGTTCCTGTTCATAATGATACATTCTAACGTTAGCATAGATTACTGTTACTAAATTTCCGATGTATCCAGTTGCTACACATGTTATCATTGAGATCAATTTGCACCTGCGCTAACAGGCAGAAATAATTATCCTCGAGAGATCTCTTAAGTATCCGCCTTGTTATTTGTATGTATTGGCTCATTCTCTTGAACTATTGAACAAATTGGATGTTGCAGGTGCTAATAAGTATTACACTGTGTGCTCTGCTGACTATTTGGCACTAGGAGGTGGCAGTCATTTTGCACTTTACCTAGACTCAGACCTGTAATCCCTCTTTCTACACATACACATTTCTAAGTTTCTCTTAGTGATCTTAACACTATTTGTTACTTTAAGTCAATCTTAATGCCTCACCCTTTCTCTGTGTACTATCTGCAGCTTGAGTGGTTCAAGTGCAAATTCAGAGACTTTTAACAACCAGTGTTTATCGCATTCCCCGGACTTCGCGGTTAAAGAAGTTGAGGTACTTACAAGTTACAACACATATATAATGGCATAGTGAGTAGAAATAGTAGTTATTTGACTCCATGGAACTACACATATATAATGAGACTCGTAGCTCAACTTGACTACAAAAATCAAAACCATATTTGCTTGAACATGAACCAAAAAAATTAATTGCGAGTGGTAGTTTGGTGGTTATGACTGTGAGCTTGTTGTCCCACATAAAAACTCAGCAGTTCGTCCATGGCATTTTGGCAAATTCTAAAAATGCAAAATTTCATATTCCTGATCGACACTTGACACACACATGCACATGCCTGTAAAAGGAACTAGCAAAATGTTCAGTAGTACTTATGGATAGTGTTTTCACCATTTTTCTTCCGGTGGATGAAGGCCATTACATCCATACTTCCCGCAAAATAGGAATATCCGAAACTACCCTGGTCATTCAATTCATAATATCCCACATTATTTGGTCCAATAGTCTGGTTTCACCAACTGCACGCCACCTAACAGAACTAACATATGCTACACTATATTGCCAACTGTAAATCAAGGGAGATTTTGCCAGGGCCATGTGTATGAGGTTTACTGCACTGTGTTACCGAACATAAAGTAAAACCCTGTTCTACGCACTTCAGAATATGCATACAGCATACTACATGGCACAACAGCGAGTGCTAATAAAAACGAAAAATAATAATTGTTAATAGTTCAGGCATCACCTTATGATCAGAAGCTGCATGTTAGAAGTGTAGCCAGGGTTGCAGTTGAAACGACAAGGTCCTCGGAACATCAAGATTTCTTGATTCTATGATATCCATGAACGTCGTGAAGTGCATAAATCCTCGCCATCGCTTGTGGATGTCGATTTAGGCATACAGATATGTAACTTCGTTTTTCCTGTAAAATGCAGCTTTGGGGTTTTGTCTATCCTTCCAAGTATGAAGAGATGCTCACGCTCTGCCGCACCGAGAAGCCAGGGATCTGCCGATTTTGAGCTACCGGATCACTGTTTGTTATGTCTGTACAGTTTTTAGTAAACGTTGCGATAATTTTAGTGTGCAAGACCCTGGTAGGAGTAACTGGAAAGTGTGAGAGTGAGTTTACTCAAGATATGTAAATTCTGTAATTTTCTTGTTATGCCAGACTTACTGAACTACTGCTGATTGTTTCTCGGTATCATCACTGTTACAGAGTTACTGTAGGCAAGTGCCCTGTGAAATTAATAATAAATTAGGACTGATTCACAGGAATACCCTGTGCAGGAGAGATTATTGCAAAATGCAGTGAATAATATAATATGGTGTGTCTTAAGAGAATAATATATAGCTAAAATTATGCTTAACTGGAAAGTTTGAGTTTCCCCGGTCTTGGTAGAATTACTGTTCTATCACCGTTGAATTGCTGAAATCGTTCAGAAAATATAGTATCAATTTTTTTGACACCACTGACATCATTGATCTTCGGGGCCACAAATTTCGAATACGTAACTCAGTTGATATGCATTTATACAAGAACGCAGACTTTCAATTCAACAGTACCTTCATGGTGAATGGCACAGTCATATGGCTCATTGCTGCATTAGTGGGCCTGATTGATTCACAAAGTAGTTTTAGAGCTCGGGCCTTCTAAAAAAAATGGAATGATACTTCAAGTTTCAAACAAATTGAAAAAAATCTTGATATAATTAAACAGGTGTACTACTAGTGTGTAAAATCTCAAAACAAAATACTTTATATTCTGAGATACACAATAATGAAAAAAAATGTCAATTTTGGGGGTTTGAAAACCTAAATTGTTCACTATTCTACTTAAATCCACACTTTTGTTATTTTTATTTATGTAGTCTAGAATACAAAAAAACATTTCACATTTAGATTTTGCACGCTTATAGTATACATCATAGACTATTCCAAAAACTTTGTTTTTTTGGATTTTTTTTGTCTTTAAATCAAGTTATAGAATTTTTCAAATACCGAACACGGTGTAGCTCAAGCTCTAAATGGCCACGCTGTACATATGCTGCCTAGTTCGGTACGGATCTTGCCTTGACTTTGGAAATGCGATATATAAACGGAATTATTTCATATTTGCCTGCTAAACGAGGATGAGCAAAGAAATTTCTGAGATTACACATGCATTACACGTGCACGATAACTAGTAATTATAAGGTATACATTATTGTCCAGAAAGGTCTGTAAATATTTAGCTCTTGGTGAATTGAGACTATGCAACGTTATGTAACCAGAATTATCATCACCATCATCGGCCATCGGGTGCGCCACTATTGAAGATAGGAATACCACATACCCTAAGAAATAAACTCATCACGAGTTTAATTAGGAGGAACATGGGAACGAGGCCTTTCATTTTCTCGATTGTTATTTTTCTCTAACTTCGCCGCGAATTCGAAAGCGACACATACACAACAACCAAGGCAAGTTTTCTCCAAGAAAAGAAAACGAGATGAATTGCTCTAAATTCTAACATTAGTTCAGTTTATCTACCTTTTCATCATTTAATCACGATTCGGATAACCAAGAGGATTAACATCAGAAACAACAAGGGACGACATCGATCGATCGATCGAGCGAGCTACTCGTCCTCCGCCGCCACCGGCACCGGCGGCGTGAGCGCGGAACGCTTCTCTTCCTCCACCTCCATCTCCTCCTCCTCCTCCCGTTCGTCGGCGTCGGCCTGGACGAGATCCTTCTGGATGTCGTGCACGGTGCAGAAGAGCGCGTCGAGGCCGGAGGCAGCGGACGGCGAGGAGCCGAGGCCGGCGGCGGCCGCCTGGACGAGGTCCTCGGCGCGGTCGCAGGACTCCTTGAAGGCGTCGAGGCAGCGCTTGAGGTCCTCGAGCGCCGCGCCGCGGCCGGGCTCGCGGACAGCGGCGGCCGCGGCGTCGAGCAGCGCGTCGTACGCCGCCGCCATTGCGTCCACGGTGCTGTCCATGGCGACGGTGCGCGGCGGTTACAGATTGCTTGGCTCCTGTCGCGTCGCTCGTGCGTGAGGTGTGTGTCGATCTCGATCGAGTGATTGGTTTGTGTTGGGTCGAGTCATCTTGGCTTTGCACTCCCTTATATACCCCTGCTACTCCTGCTTTATTTTTTCTGAGGAATTACTGCCATGATTTTTTTTAGTATCTTTTGATGTGGATATATTAATTGCTATTAGTAGTATCTTTGCAATGAGAATTAAAGTGTCCATTAGTATCTTTGCAATGAGAATTAAATTGTTGCTTCATTATGTGATTAATTGTTGTGGATTTATCCGTCAAAAAACAATTGTTGTGGATTTATGAGCAGATTCTTGCGCCGAAAAGATTATAAGGTATCCATGCCACGCAAGCACACCCTCACGAGTATGAGTCAGTCGTGGAAATTTAAGTTTCGTCACAACATGTAAAATAGATTGTAGTTTGCATCACATAATTTGTTGCTATGACACATGAAACACAAATGTCAGTATGGTATTTTTTTTACATATAATTGTTTATTTGGACATTTGTGTGTCACCAAAATGTGATTGGTTATTTCATTGGGCTCAAGATGTCCTTCTTGTTGTTGTCATTAAGGCTCGAGCCAACCGCACGACGGGCGCAATGAGAAACATGTTGTGCTATTAACGTTGCTAGTACCCAGCAAGGCCGGATGACTGCAGGGGCTCTCACAATGCATCTCTTTTATTTAAACATTAGTAGAGAAAGTTGAATAAATCCACAGTATATTGACATATTTCTTAGTGTATGTAGAATCATGCCCAATGGCATGTATAACTAACACCATCTTTCTCCATGGAGAACAAAAATGTTGACCACGTGGAAGGTAATGATGAACTTACCTCAAAGATGGTAGGATCATGCAAATGCTAAGTAATATGATAAAAATATGTCTATTAATATGATGACTTACGCAAGCAATGAATATTTAACTAAGATCGAAAGAATCCCAACAAATGTAAGAAATTACGAGAAGTCTAGTGACTTCAGTGGTAACGACTATTCTTCTAGATCGGAGGATTCTCTAAAGAAATTTATCGTTTCTCACATGGAGCCAACCAATAGTTTTAGTGAGTTCATGAAAACTCATGAGTCATGACTTGGCCAAATGCCTAGGAAAATTGTTTATTTGCCTCCAACTTACGCAAATCTTTCAGGCAAGGACCAAGAACATCAAGACCAAGTTGCTAAGATCACCGAGACTCAACCTCTCATCTTAGCCAGTTTGCAGCTAAATTGGAGCCAAGTTCAAGTGGATATATCGAAATGGTAAGAAATGAACCAACCACGGAATAATCGAAGAGGAGGAGGAATAAGTTTGAGTAAGAGTCGTCTCTCAGATATACCTTGGAAGGCGTGTGAAAATAATGAATGTGAAAATAACAAGGATCCTTGATGACAATGACCTCATGACTATCAATATTGTTGTAAGTATGGCATCACCTACCTCAGGGACCCCTTAATGACTAATAGGCGCCTACTTGGACAAAAGTGAAACAAGGTCAAGCCAAAACTATTCAACACAAACTGATAGTCATGGCATGGTCAACAAGTTAAAGATCAAGATAAGATATAAATGACATGGTAAGAATTAAAGAGGCCTAGCTCTTCGCTCATCCACATCCCTCATGGATTAACATTACTATTGTACCCCTCCCACCTACCACCCATGAAGGATAATCTTGATCATTTGTCAAGGGAGTGGAGGGCTCAGACACTCCTCACCCCATACAAGAAGGGGAGATAGATAAAGCTTGAACTCTCTATCATGGAGCTCTAATTTCAGATACAAGGAGCCTCGTTTTACTCAGACCTATGTGGTGTGGGACATAGCTCAACCCTTTCGACAATATCGTAACGTAATTAATCCGCATCTCAATAAGGTGACCCAACTTATTCAGAAAAACTAGAGTTGTATCAACTCTTCTATAGTGTACGACGACCTTTGTCATAAGGCAACGTAAACCAACCTTGCTAACCGTTATTTAACCGCATCACTGAGAGACCTCCAATAACTTGTTCAATTTCAACAACAAATGTTTTCATAAGAAAGTTGTTGTTAAGGTACGAGAAATTAAACAAATATATTTTAAAATGGTTGAGAGTCTCCCTATTATATGATATGATTTTTGCTTAGAGAAACCATATGATGTTTTGGAACCCATCATTAAGATTGGAATTTGTATGCATCAAGTTAACATTGTATGTTATTTGGGAGAAAGTGTCTCCGTTTTATCAAAACAGTTTTATCATAAGCTTAGTTTGGAAAATGATGGTGATTGCCATGTGAATGTGAATCTTAATCTCTCGAGTTATATACCGATGTAGGTATGAAAGAGAAAGTGATCACACATATCAAGGATTGCCTAGTGCAACTTAGGATATTGACGGAAATTGGACTCTAATATGAACTCGCCGCTGAGTCACGAACGAAGGAAAATTTACCTTAACGGTTGACGAATAGGTTGGAAATTTCCAAAAAAAAAAAGAGAAAAGAAACATGTAACAAGCCTATGACTGATTTAAACCGGACCTTATTTGGGCCCGTTCTCGGTTTCACCAAAGCCCGGCTCCCCGACGGATGCGCATACGTACGGTTAACGTACTTCTCAACAACAAAAAAAACGTACGGTTAACGTGCCTGAGGTTGTATCTGGCCCGCGCGTCATCCACCACCGCATAGCCCTAACCTCCTTCCCGAATATTCCCTAACCATCAGGAGACCGCCCGTAACACGCACGCCCGGCCCTTTCATCAAGAAATCCGGACTCCGACTTTGTCCCATGTGGCGAATGGCGATATGCCGTCTTCCTCGCCCGATTGATTCCTCTTCGATCTCTCCCCTAGATTGATCCCCTCTTTGATTCATTTAGCTACCTTTTCTCTCAACTCCCTGATCTATCCCTCCCACTCTATCGATTTCCTTTTCATCTAGCTTCTCCCACGATTCCAAAAAGCCCCAAAACCAGTGAGAAGCTTGGATACGTAACCTGCTTGGAGCTCCGCCGCTCTGCCTCTTCGCCGGTGAGCCTGCTCCGTTGTGGCCCTCCAAGAGCACCCCTTCCCTCATATAGGTTTGTCCTACCTGGTTGCCGCCGCAGTGGCCAGTTTTGCGCCGCCGTCAGTGCTCACTGGTGCATAGTGGTGCTCTGCCTTTCTCTGTCTGTACTCTGGTTTGTGATTTGTTTACGAATTTACTAGTTTCAATGAAGATTGCGGCGTGGAATGGCCGTGGATTCGGAAATCGGCCAGCAGTCCGAGGGCTTCTAGATGTGAAGAAGCGTGAGGATCCTGATGTGCTATTCCTTTCCGAGACAAAGCTTGATGAAAAGCGTATGCAGAAATTCCGATGGCTATTGGATATGCCGAATATGGCCGTATACAGCTGAGATGGTAGAAGTGGAGGCCTAGCTCTCTTGTGGAAGCGTGAGGTGGATGTCTCGGTACGTGATGTTAATCGTCTCTATATTGATGCTAATATTTCTGATGGCGATGGTGTATGGAGGTTCACTGGTATATATGGGGATCCTGAAGATAAGCAATTGACCTGGAGAACACTTCGGAATCTAAAACAACAAGGTTCAGGCCCTTGGCTTTGTATGGGTGACTTCAATGAAATTCTATTCCAACATGAGAAAGTGGGTGGTGCTCCAAAACCTCAAGCCCAAATGGACCAGTTTCGAGAAGCTATTGAATTCTGTGAGCTGACTGACCTTGGATTCATGGGTGATATTTTTACATGGAGGAACCATAGCCACCGTCATGATCGGTATATTAAAGAGCGCCTGGATCGAGCAATCGCCAACATTGAATGGCGCTATATGTACCCTGCTGTGAAGATCATCAATGGAGAACCCCGACATTCAGACCATCGCCCGGTGATTCTTGACACCAGCTGCACACCAACACCTATCCCCAGTTTTGATCATGTTTTCCGGTTTGAGGCGGAATGGATCCAGGAAGATAGCTGTGCTCAGCTTGTTCAAGATGCTTGGGATGATGTTTTCGATGGGTCCTTTTCAGCGGTTGACAGAATTAAGAAAGTTGCCACGAGGCTCCAGGATTGGAGTCGTAATGTACTAGGAGATCTTCAGAAGCGTATCAAGAAAACAAAGAAGGACTTAAACCGCTGTCTCAAAGATACAATCTCTGAGGAATCAGTCCACCGTGAGCAAGCTTTGAGATACAAATTGGAACGTCTCGAGGATCAGCAAGACATCTATTGGAGACAACGTGCCCATGTTGATTGGCTGAAACAAGGAGACCGTAACACTCGCTTCTTCCATAGCTGCTGCTCTGAGAGGAAACAAAGAAATACACAAAACTAAGAAAAGAGAACGGTGAAATCATAGAGAGCCAGGAGGGGCTAAAACAACATATTACAGAGTACTATAGGTCTCTCTTCACAGCACAGCCAGCAGCTAACTTGTCTGATCTCTTGGAACATGTGCAACCACGTGTCACTGATTATATCAACGACGCCCTCTGTTCACCTTTTACTGAAGAGGAGGTCTTTGAGGCCTTGCAAAACATTGGTGATTTAAAGGCACCCGGACCAGATGGTATGCCTGCCATTTTTTACAAAAGGTTCTGGGAGGTGGTCGGTGATCGCATCAAGTATGAGGTTCTGCAAGTTCATAATGGTGGTACTGTGCCGGCTGACTGGAACAATACAACAGTGGTTCTAATCCCAAAATTAAGAACCCAAAATCCATTAAAGATCTGAGACCTATCAGTCTTTGTAATGTCATCTACAAAATTGTCTCTAAGGTCCTTGCAAGCAGACTTAAAGCCTTTATTGGGGACATAATTTCCCAAAACCAGAGCGCCTTTGTTCCTGGTCGTCTCATCACTGATAACGTGTTGGTTGCCTATGAAATGACTCATTTCATAAAAAACAAACGAAGTGGAGAGGCTTATATGGCAGTCAAGTTAGATATGAGTAAAGCATATGATAGGGTGGAATGGAACTTCCTTGAAGCAATGCTCTGTAAACTTGGGTTCCGTCCTAGCTGGGTGTCTCTCCTTATGAATTGCGTCCGGTCTGTGACCTACAGAATCAAAGTCAATGGTGAGCTTACCAGCGTCATTCACCCACAACGTGGGCTTAGACAAGGTGACCCTTTGTCCCCCTACCTTTTCTTGATCGTTGCTGAAGGTTTTTCATCACTCATCCACATTGCTGTCCAACAAGGACTCATTGATGGCATTAGAATTTGTCCCACGGCTCCAACTGTATCACATCTACTTTTTACTGATGATTCTCTTTTGCTTCTTAAAGCTGATTGTGACAATGCCACGGAATTGCAACGAATCTTAGACCATTATGAAGCTTGTTCAGGTCAAGTGATCAATAGTGACAAAAGCACTGCCCTCTTTAGCCCAAACTGTAATGCTATTCGCAAATCTGAGATTCTTGACTGCCTTCATATGACAAATGTAGGAGTTAATGAAAAATATCTTGGTCTTCCTGTTTACATAGGGAGAGCTAAGAAAAGTAAGTTCCAATATTTGAAGGGCAAGATTTGGGCGAGAATTCAAGGATGGAAAGAAAAGATCCTCTCTAAAGCGGGAAAGGAAATTCTTATCAAGGCAGTGGCGCAAGCGATCCCTACCTTTGCCATGTCATGTTTTGACTTAACTAAAGAGTTATGTAATGAAATTTCAGCCATGATATGCAGATTTTGGTGGAGTCAAATGGATAAAGAAACAAAGCTGCATTGGCTCTCGTGGGAAAGTTTATCAAGACCAAAAAAGGAAGGGGGCATGGGTTTCAGAGACCTTTACTCCTTTAATATCGCGATGCTCGCAAAGCAGGCTTGGAGAATTCTTACCAACCCGGACTCTCTCTGTACAAAATTACTTCAAGGCAAATATTTCCCAACGGGTGATTTTCTGAATGTCTCCCCAACAAAAGGAATCTCCTACACATGGCGCAACATTCTTAGAGGTCGCGACCTGATCAAGCAAGGCTTAATCTGGAGGTTGGAGATGGTCTAAGCATCAATATTTGGGAGGACCCGTGGATCCCCAGAGACATTACTAGAAGACCAACTAGGCACCAGCACCGTCATCAATTACTAGAACGAGTGTGTGATCTTATCTGCCCGGTCACGGGACAATGGGACCAGGACCTCCTCAGGCAAACTTTTAATGATGATGATACTGAACATATCCTCACCATCCCAATCAAAGAAGGATTTGATGATTTTCCAGCTTGGCACCCTGATCCGAAAGGAATCTTCTCTGTCAAGTCAGCGTACAAGCTCAGACTCAAGTTGCTGGACGTTGCTGCAGGTGAAACTTCCTCATCGACTGTAGCAAATCCGACAACAGGCGCATCAACCAATTGGCAGAAGATTTGGAGTCTGAATACTCCCAGGAAAATCAATATGTTTCTTTGGCGATTGGGGCATAATAGTTTACCTGTTAAGATGAACCTGAAGCGTAAAGGATTGGACCTTGATACCCTCTGTCCTATGTGCCATAGGTTGGATGAGGATTGTGGCCACATTTTTCTGAAGTGTAAATTCGCCAAGTTAGTGTGGCGCGAAGCAAATCTGGAGGCAGTACGAGGAGAGCTACTACAGTATTCAAATGCCTTGCAAACAATTGAAGCTTTACTGAGGTTGGACGACAAATCCCGCCTGCTATCTATCACACTTCTCTGGAAGATCTGGAGTACCAGAAATGCAGTTAATGGAGGGGACAAACCTCCTACTCCAGCTGCTGTAGCTTCAGATGCAATCCGAGACACCTCTGAGTTTTCTGTCTACCTGTGTAAAAGTCACGGTGTTGGTGCTCCTCCTCATGCCACTGTCTGGTGGATCAAACCCCCTGTAGATTACCTAAAGATCAACATTGACGGTTCGTTTTGCAGGGAATCTGGAACGGGTGGTTGGGGATTCTGTATTAGAGATTGCAACGGAGAGGTTTGCGGCGCAGGTATGGGACAACTTCATCATGTTGCTGATGCTCTACATGCTGAAGCCACTGCCTGTCTAAAGGCCCTCGAGTTTGCAAATGATGCGGGTATGGGCCGGATTATCATCGAAACTGATGCTTCCTTGCTTAAAGCGGCTCTCCAATCATCTGAGTTTGACTCAGCCCGGCATGGAGTTCTCTTTAGGGAGGCAAAATTTCTGTTAACTACCAACTTCATATAGACTTTAAAGTGGTACACTGTAAGCGTGTTTGTAATACACTGGCTCATGTCCTAGCTACTGGGGGTGCTAGACTAGCCTCAGATGCTGTTATGTTGTGGCATGATCATGTACCTGACAGTGTATCTCATATTGTTGCTAGCGAGCTTGCTGCAACAGATCAATAAAGTCCACGTTTTGTAGTAAAAAAAAAAAGAAATCCAGACTCCAGAAACAACAGAATCCTCTCGCCATCATCTCTGCATATATATATATATATATATATATATATATATATATATATATATATATCCCGAGTTCCCGTATCTATCCCAATCCATCACAACCTAGCCAATATCGACAGGCGATCTCAACAAACCACAAATTTCCCAGCAGCGATCGCGATCTGCAATGGCGTCTCGCTTCTTCGGCTATGATCCCTACGACGACCTCTACTACCCCTCGCCGCCGTCCAACTACAGCTACCCGGCCTACTACCACAACCCGGCCGCCTTCCAGGACTTCGATGAGCCGGCGGTCAGGCGTTCCATCCCCCGCTCCTACAACTACCGCCGCCAGGCCCCTGCTGCTCGCGCCCCGGCGAGGAACTACCAAGATGCCTTCTTCCGGGACGTCGAGAGCCCCGAGCCGGTGATGCGGGAGGCTCGGCGTCCCAGGCGTAGATCCTCGACGCCGGCCTCCATCCCGATCGAAGTTACCGGGCCCGATTCGGAGCCCGTACGGAAGACCGCGCCGCCGGCGAACGCGGCGGTTCCGAAGAAATCGGTGGAGGAGGCGGCGGTGACTGTGCAGGCGGCGGCGCGGGGCCTCCTGGCAAGGCGTATGATGCGGGAGGTGCGCGCCGTGGAGCGGGAGGCGGAGGCGGTCGCGGCGAGGATTGCCGCAGAGGCGGAGGCGCTGCGCGCGGATCAGCGGAGGAGGATCGGCGTCGGAGAGGAGCTCATGAGGCTGGTGCTCCGCCTCGACGCCGTCCGTGGCGTGAGGGAGTACCGGAAGAGGGTGACCAGGAAGGTGCTCGCGCTCCAGGACGCCGTCGACGCCCTGGAAGCCAAGCCGGCCCAGGCGGCTGATACGCCTGCGGCCGCGGAGACAGAGTCCGTTGAGATGTCCGAGGATGACGGTGCTGTGGAGACTGGGATGGCGCCGGAGTTGCCGCAAACAGGGGAGCAGGACGTGCAGATTGGAGCTGACATTGCGGTGGATTCTTCGGCAACTGCCGAGATGGACATGGAGGTTGACGACGGCAGAGCAGAGGAGGCGGCCACCGAGGCAATTGCTGAGGACTCGGTGATTGGCGAGCAGGCGGCAGAGGCGGAAGGTGAATGGGAGATGGTGACAGGAGATGACGCAATCGCCGGCGAGAACCCACCACCCAATGCGCAGCAGCAAGAAGCGGCGGCGGGAGAGGAGACAGAGAAGAAGAAGACGGAGGCTGCGACCGCGGACGGCTTGGACGCGAAGAAGGTGATGGAGATGGTGGCCGCGCTGTGCGAGCGGAGCGCGCAGCAGTGCGAGCTCATCGGGGCCCTCGCGGCTCGGGTGGATACGCTGGAACGCACCGTCCGACGGATGGATGAAGCTGACCGTCGCCGGCGGAAGATCAAGAAGATCAAGGAGCTGAACAACAACAGCAAGGCGGCAAGGAGCTTCTACAGCGATTGATAATCCGTCTTCTCTTATATTTTTTTAAATTTTGTTTGATGTTTTAGGATGGTTTGAGATTTATTTGTGAGAGAAAATATAGATGAGATGCTGTGAACAAACTCAATTTCGTTAGCTTTTCCAAATATTCAGATTATTTACCCAAATACAGTAGTTTCCTGTCTGCGTAGTTTTGTGACGATTTCTCTTTTGATAGTGTTCTTTTCAAGATTCTGGTACTTCAACCGAGGCAAAGGTTCACTGTCCTGTTTCGGTACAATGCACCGCTTCTATTTGCTACGTATAATTGTTCTGGCAAAGACGATCTATTTGCTACGTATAATTGTTCTGGCAAAGACGAAGCAAATCAACAGTTCATCGTTCTCGTTCTCAGTTGCTAATCAGTTTACACCTGCACTTACTAATACAATCACGTGGTGAGTTGATCATTTAATTCTTTGTCGGGCGGAGAGTATACGGCTGCAGTCACCAAAGAAATTGCGGAGCTGCATCTCTTGTATCTCAAGAGTGATGAGACGCGAAAAAGACTTTCTAGCGGAGCCGGTGTCTACCGGTCAGCCATCTACCGTCCATGTGCATCGTGATTCGTGCTGCGTCATTTTGCCATGTTTGACCAATTTCAACTTCATATGATGCACATTTGGATTTTAATTGAAACCGTGATGAAATCTTGTAGATTTTAGTTATCTCATAAGCATAACACATAGATTTCACACATATTTAGACTATTTCAACTTTTTTCCAGTCAAATTATGTTTCACAACAAAATCCTACTAGATTTCATAACGGGTTCAATTAGATTTCAAATATATATCATATCAAGTTGAAATTGGTCAAACATGACAAAAGACGCAGCACGAATCACGAAGCACATGGACGGTAGATGGCTGACCGGTAGACACCGGCTCCGCTAGAAAAACTGCGTTGTGATGAGACGGTTAAGTAGTACATTGCTGCTCACGCAAATGCAGCCATAAGAGCATCTCTGAACCAGTTCTGTTTGGGCTTACCCTGAAGTAATTTTCCAGTTTATTTTGCAAATTGTTCGCGCATCTCAAAACATATTTTGAAATCCCGCAACTGATTGGTCATTTTATACAGTTTCGGGTTTCTGCAAATCGACGCACAATGTCCTCTAGAAGCATATTTTTTAAGTCCCATTTTCGCAATTGATTTATCTTTTTTTACAGAACAGTACAGATGTCATTGCACCACAAAACTTTGTACATATGCAGAAAATTTGTATACGATCAGTTCCGAAAAAAATCAGAATTTTAAAAGGTTTTATTTTTTATTTTTTTATTCGACCAGGGCATGTTAGCTCGGGAGCCAATTTAAATATCCGTAGAGAACTATAGATTCCTAACAAATCATATTCCGTCGTGGGCTTGGTGAGCGATGAGGTGGAGCCGTCGGAGTCCCGAGGGTAATTGTCGGATGCGGAGTCCTCCAATGGCGGCAGCGACGCCCCCGCCGCATCGCCGAGGTTAGCACCATCTGATGGAGGCGCATCGCCGTGCCCTCAACGGTGTACATTTGGTGGTGAAGGTGTGACTAATCACTCGTCAGAAGCTATCTAAACCGAGCATTGATGGCGGGGAACAAATCGTGACGAAGTGAAAATAGGATGCTGACCCTAAATGCCCCCAAGACATTGTTAATTTAGTTCGTCTATCCGGATTCCCGGATAAGTTTATCCGGTCAAAGCCGATATTTGGTGCATGTTTGAGCTGTAGAACGGCGTGGATCGCATATTGGCCGGAATATTCCATGCCACAGGTCTTTTATGGGGTCTAAGAGCATCTCCACCAGCGCGCCCAATAGAGCGTCTGGCTTGTTGGGCAGGCTCTTTTGGCCACGTCGGCATCAGTTGCCGTCTATTGGGATCGGCGCGCCCCACCGGTCGCTCTCAATAGGTTTTTGAGAAGAACAAATTGAGATGCATAATCATTTAAACTTAACACATTTCATTCAAATTTGAAACTTTTTACAAAATACGATGAAGTTTAAACTAAACCTAATCTAATAGTCGGTGAAGTAGCCGTAGAACTCGTCCAGGGTCACCTATCCTCGACCTCCTCCTTCACCTCCTTCTTCACCGACGCGGCGGGAACAACATCATCCGACTTCGATGATGTTGTCGACGAGCGACCAGTTCTAGGCAAACTCGAGCGGCGTCGGCTGGACCGTGTTGTACGACAGGTCCAGCGCGATCTCCATTTCGCGCCGGTACCGGGCCTCTGCCTCCTCCTCCGTCATCGGCTGCCGCGGTGGTTTCGAGGCGCGCTTCTTGCCGCGGGAGGAGGACGTCGAGCTTGACCGTGGCATGGGGCGCGCTCATGGTCGTCGGCGGTGGTGGTCCGAAGTCGCGGATGGTGACGCCGCTGGTCCTGGGAGGCGGCGCCGACCGTCCGGGCTTCATCTTGATCTTGATTCGACCGCCGCTGTTGGTGATCGGCAGCGTGTCGCTCACAAAGCGCGGGGTCGTGGGCGTCGTGGACCGCGCGCTGGACGATGAGGACGAGCTCGCCGGCATCTGCCAGCCGCCGTTGGAGGGGCCTCTCCAGCCGTACTCTCGCATCACTGCATAGAAGTCGCGACCCTCCCACCAGCGGCGCCTCCAGGCGGCGTTGTTCTGGCGGGGACGCTCTGTCCCCTCGTGGTCGTCGACGGCGGCGGCGCGCTGCGCCTCCAGCATTGGGCGCCAATTCGGGTTGTGGAGGGCGAAGTCCGGATCCGACCGCTGCTCCTGCGTCATCTCGCGCCGGCGCATGCTGACGAGCTCCGTGAACCGCTCACCCATCGGCAGCGGGGCGACGACATAGGCGAGCACGCTCAGGTTCCATCCGCTGCCGCTGGGGAGGCGCATCCCCGACGGCACGGGGATGCGGTGGTGGACGAAGAACGCCGCCTCCTCCTTGCGGAGCCATGTCTTCACCCCGTAGCTTCCCAATGCTTGCCCTTTGTTCGCCATGGTCGCTGGTCGCTGGGAAGAGGAGAAGGCGGGGAGAGGAGAAGACGGGGAGAGGCGAAGAGTGCGGCGGTGGAGGTGGGCGGCGGGTCTTTATAGACCGGGGAGAGGAAAAGCGCGTGAACGGCGTCGGTTGTGTCGCTGGGAAGGCGCGGGAAGTGCCATTACGCCGGCGTCGGTTCCCGAGGCGACGTAACTTCGGCGACGCGCGTCCGAAAGGCGAGGCGCGACGCGGCAAGAAAGACGAGACGCGTCACTGCGCGTCAGAGGCCGCAATAAATTATGCTAACCGCGCCGTTGCATCGCTGACGCGTCGTGCCCGTCCGTCAAGTTTGGACGAGGCGCGCGTTGTCGCGGTTGCCGGCACACCCAGTTGCGCCCCTAGAACCTGGTCGCGAAGCGGGGTTGCCGGACGTTCTATCGGGATGTGCCGGCTACTTTTTCGTATTGGGCACGCCGGTGGGGTGGTTTTTCATGCCGCCGCTCTCAAAACGTCTATTGGGAGCGGAGTTGGGCGCGCCGGTGGAGATTCTCATAGATATGCTCTCCGTGTATTATAATGGTCGTGCACTCTAGCTCAGTTGTCTTGGTGCCCCGACCTTATTATGCGTAGGCAACCTCATTATCTTCGGCAAGATGTGCTTGAATCCAGTCTTTGTTCGTCTCTGTAACGTGAGTCTATCGTTCCAACATATACTTCTCTTCATCTATGAAGGATACCATACTAGTGTGTTGGCCCTGTGGGGTCTATGGACGATGATTTTTTGAATGTCTACTGATGACCCACAAGTATAGGGGGTGTATCGTAGTACTTTCGATAAATAAGAGTGTCGAACCCAACGAGGAGCAGAAGGTGTTGACAAGTGGTTTTGATGAAGGATTCACTGTAAATGCTCACATACAAGTTTTTAGGAGTTTTTGATATGACAGATAAATAAAGTACAAGTAAATAAAATGCAGTAATAATAGTTGTAGTGAGTGGCCCAATCCTTTCTATAGCAAAGGACAAGCCGGTTGATGTACTTATAATGACCAAACGTTCTTGAGGACACACGGGAATATTGTCAAGTGCTTTCGCTTCATATAGTTGATTAATCTTCATCGTTTTGATAAGTGTTGTATGGGTGAACCTATGCTAATGCACCGCCCTTCGTAGGACTAATACATACTTGTGATTATACCCCTTGTAAGCATCCACAAATACAAGAAAGTAATTAAGATAAACTAACCACAGCCTTAAACTTTGAGATCCTGCTATCCCTTATGCATCGATATACCAACGGTGTTCAGGTTTCTGTCACTCCGGCAACCCCACAATTGGCAAACGAATACACAATGCATTCCCCTAGGCCCATAAAGGTGAAGTATCATGTAGTCGACGTTCACATGACACCACTAGAAGAATAACACCACAACTTAAGCATCAAACCATTAAATATTACTCAACATACTTCACTACTAACATCAAGACTTCTCCCATGTCCTCAAGAACTAAACGAACTACTCACAAGACATCATATGGAACATGATCAGAGGTGATATGATAATGAATAACAATCTGGACATAAATCTTAATCCAATGGTTTCACCCAATAGCATCAATAACAACGAGTAATTAACACCGGGAGAGTTTCCCCTATGGAATAGACAAGATTCAACCCTAGATGTTACAGCGGAACGGAGTGCAGCGGCGGTGATGGCGGTGGAGATGATGATGATGATCCCAATGAAGTTCAGCTCGATGACGGTGATGATGGCGACGATTTCCCCCTCCGGGAGGGAATTTCCCCCGGCAGATTTCTTCCTCCAGGGGAGCTTTTCGCTCTCTGGTGTTTTCCGCCCCGTGGAGGCGGCGGAATATTTCGATGGTCCTCCCTCGTGTCTTAGAGTTCCGAGGGGGTCAAGTACGCGAAGGGGCGACGGCTGAGATGGGCCTGGGCCCCAAACCACCTGGCGGCACTGCAGGGGGACCCACCGTGCCAAGGGGTGTGGAGGCCCCACCTTGGCCCACCTCAGCTCCCCCTTTTGGCCTCCTCCATCATCTGGTAAAATAGGAACTTCAGTATGTCTCCTTCGTTTTATTGATCTTCAGAAATACTGCATCTCAACGGTGCTTTTTCCAGCAGAATTCTGACTCCGGTGTTTATTTCTCCAATAATCATCAAACATGCAAAATAGGTAAAATAACATAAGTAACACTTCTAAATATGAAATATATCGATGATATAAAATAGTGATGCAAAATGGACGTATCAACCCCCCCAAGCTTAGACCTCGCTTGTCCCCAAGCGAAAACTGAGCTCAGTAAACAAGACCACATGTTTATAGAGTGAAGTGTCGATAAACAAAATACGGACAAGAAGCATCACATTCATTAATACATAAGTCATTCTAGACAGCAACTTCCCTTTATATAATCTAACTTGAAATAAGTAAAGGGAACCACAATAAAGTGCATAAAGAGAATCATGATTGGTGAAGGCAAACTTAAGCTCTTGGTCAGAGAACAATTAACAGATCATACTTATCTTTCGAGAAGAGTCTTTATATCAGAGCTTATATAGCAGAACTTACATGCCTCAATCATAACAATCTCCTTACAGTCATTGATAACTTTCAAAGTTATATTCATTCGGATAAAAGCTATTGTGCGAAACAAGGAAATAAAAGATATGATTAGAAGTATCAACACATATAAATGATTGGATCACAACAACTCAAATGCTTGCTTGAGATAGAGAGGAATAGGTGTACTGACTCAACAATAAAGTAAAAGATAGGCCCTTCGCAGAGGGAAGCAGAGATTAAATCATGTGCTAGAGCTTTTAAGTTTTGCAATCATATAGAGAGTATGAAAATAAGTTTTTTTTAGAGGTGTTTGTTGTTGTCAACGAATGGCAGCGGGCACTCTAACCCCCTTGTCAACCAGACTTTCAAGAGCGGCTCCCATGAAGGACGTTATTTCTACCAGCAAGGTAGATCATCCCTCTTGTTCTCTTTTGTTTACACATGCAGTTAAAAACTGGTATCATTGCTTACTGACTGGATCAGGGCAAAAATGTGAAGAGAATTAAGCGGTTAAAGTTGTAATTAATTGGGACTGGGCACCCCATTTGCCAGCTCTTTTTGCAAATTATTGGATAAGCGGTGTATATGCCACTAGTCCATTGGTGAAAGTCTGTCATAAGTAAATGACAAGGTTGAAAGAGAAAACACCACATACTTCCTCATGAGCTATAAAACATTGACACAAATAAAGAGTAATAAAGTTTTGAATAGTTTAAAGGTAGCACATGAAGTATTTACTTGGAGTGGCACGAAATACCACATAGTAGGTAGTTATGGTGGACTCGAATGGCAATGGTTTGGCTCAAGGTTTGGATGTATGAGAAGCATTCCCTCTCGATACAGGTTTTTGGCTAGCAAGGTTATGTATCAAGCATAAGAGTTGAGGGATACAAACAATTATACAAGTGATAAGAATAATCATGCAATCTTCCTTGGAAGCACAAATAGTTTAACTTAAGAATACTAAGCTTATGAGCTACAAAGAAAGAAAGATCATGGAATAATATATTTGCATGTATTTCCCTCTCTCTACTTAAGTCTCAAAGTATTGTTTACTACTGACCAATGCTAAGTTTGCCAAAACCAAAAAGATTAACTTAGTGCTCTAAAAAGTGATGCCTATACTAACAACAAGGTTATCAATATGAAAGAGAATTGCAAACTAAAATAAAGTATGCAGAAAGTAAATGATAAAACTTCTCATTAATATTTTATAACGGCAACTCACACCAAGGGATACATAGATAACCAACTAAAGGAGAGATACTTCCACATTGCAAACCATCATATAAGATAACTTCCCTACTCACGATATGACTCTATTGAAAAGTAAAAAGGTAAAGATAATGGTGTGATACTGCGGCACTCCCCCAAGCTTGGAACAAACCAAGGGGATGCCAATACCCATGATGAATTACTCCTTCGGCGGTGGTGGTGGTATGACTTGGAGTGGAGTAAGGAACCGTTCCAGCATTTGGCGGAGTCTGATATTCTCTTCCTGGAGTATTTCCACTTCCATCCGCAGGGCTCGGTATTGATCACAGAACTCATCTGTGACTCGAAGTGCTTCCGTCACTGCCGGAAAAGAGCTAAAGTCCGGAATAGGTGGTATTGCTCCCTGCAAGTTATGAGAAAAAGCACGTTGAGTGTTAACTGATCCCACAAAGGTGGGCTTCCTAACGGCCGGCTGTTCCCCTTTTGTCGAATGCATCTCCTTCACTTCCTTCATGACGCTTTCATCCATATCCTTGCGCCTTGCCTTCACTCTTTCTTCTTTGGCCCATTCGACGAAAGTTCCCTGGTTTAGATCCTTGAAGAGTTCACGTTTGCGACGAAGCACGTAATCCTCCGACGACGACCCCTGAGACGACATCTGGCAGAAAACAGCTCGAAACAAAACGTGATGAAAAGGCGAGATACGAACCTCGGGGGTCGGGTAAGTTATATAGCAAAAGTTTTATGACATAAGGAAGGTACAGGAGGAAACCTGATCGGAGACGAGCTCCGGGGTGCTCAACCACAGGCGGCGCGGCCAAGGGGGGCCCGTGCCGGCCTATGGTTTGGGCACCTCGGGTGCCGTCTCCCATCCGGTTCGGTCTCTTATTTTTCCATATTTAATAAAAACGACGAAAATATCTTCTAGAAAGTTATTCGCGAAACTTTTCTTACCGAAACTGTTACCTATTCGAATCGAATTCTGCAGTCCCAGAAAAATGTTCTTCAATGAAAGTTTCCGGAGTCACCACTTTAATTGTATCAACCTCTTCATTAATAGAATCTCCAGAAATATAATGCTTGAGTCTTTGACCATTTACCACTTGTGTAGAGTTATCTTTCAATGAAGCAATTTTTATTGCACCTGAACGATACACCTCCACAATAACAAATGGTCCTTCCCATTTTGAGAGTAACTTTCCTGCAAAAAATCTGAGACGAGACCTATACAATAGAACTTTCTCACCAACATTAAATTCTCTTTTAAGAATTCTCCTATCATGCCATCTCTTAACTTTTTCTTTAAAGAGTCTAGCATTTTCATAAGCCTCACTTCTCCATTCATCTAAAGAACTTAAATGCAACAACCTTTTCTCACCGGCAAGTTTAAAATCTCTATTAAGTTCTCTCACTGCCCAATAAGCTTTGTGTTCTAATTCTAAAGGCAAGTGACAAGCTTTACCATAAACCATTTTATAAGGAGACATGCCCATGGGGTTCTTATAAGCAGTTCTATAAGCCCATAAAGCATCATTTAACTTACTAGCCCAATTTTTTCTAGATTTATTAACAGTCTTTTGCAAGATAGATTTAATCTCCCTATTTGACAATTCTACTTGTCCACTAGTTTGAGGATGATAGGCTGAAGCAATTCTATGATTAACACCATATTTAGCAAGAGTCTTTCTAAAACCACCATGGATAAAATGAGAACCTCCATCAGTCATAAGATATCTAGGTACACCAAACCTAGGAAAAATGACATCTTGAAGCATTTTTAAAGAGGTCTCACCATCAGCACTTTTAGTAGGTATAGCTTCTACCCATTTAGTGACATAATCAACAGCAACAAGTATATGAGTATTACCTTGTGAAGAAGGAAAAGGACCCATGAAGTCGAATCCCCAACAATCAAATGGTTCAATAACAAGAGAATAACTCATAGGCATTTCATTGCGTCTAGAGATATTACCAACCCTTTGACATTCATCACAAGATAAAATAAACTTTCTTGCATCCTTAAAGAGGGTAGGCCAATAAAAACCTGATTGTAGAACTTTCTGCGCAGTTCTATCTCCAGCGTGATGCCCTCCATAAGCACTTCCATGGCATTTCCTCAGTATTTCCTGTTGTTCATATTCAGGAACACATCTTCGCATAATACCATCGACTCCTTCTTTATATAAGTGTGGGTCATCCCAAAAGTAATGCCGCAAGTCATAAAAGAATTTCCTTCTTTGCTGAGCTGAAAAGGTTGGAGGCAAGTACTTGGAAACAATAAAGTTAGCATAATCAGCATACCAAGGACTATCTCGCGAACTTACACTTATTGCAGCCAATTGTTCATTTGGAAAGCTATCATTAACAGGAATAGGATCATAAGGAATGCTTTCCAATCTAGACAAATTATCAGCAACAGGATTTTCAGCACCTTTTCTATCTATGATATGCAAATCAAATTCTTGCAAAAGAAGTACCCATCTAATAAGCCTTGGCTTAGCATCTTTCTTTTCCATAAGGTATCTAATTGCAGCATGATCAGTATGAATAGTGACTTTCGAATCAACTATGTAGGGTCGAAATTTGTCACAAGCAAAAACTACAGCTAGAAATTCTTTTTCAGTAGTGGCATAATTCTTTTGAGCAGAATCAAGAGTTTTACTAGCATAATGAATAACATTTAACTTTTTATCTACTCGCTGCCCAAGAACAGCGCCTACAGCATAATCACTAGCATCACACATAATTTCAAAAGGTAAATTCCAATCAGGTGGTTCAACTACAGGAGCGGTGATTAAAGCCTTTTTCAAAGTTTCAAAAGCTTCCTTACAATCATCATCAAAAACAAATGGTACATCTTTTTGAAGAAGATTAGTAAGAGGCTTGGAAATTTTAGAGAAATCTTTAATAAACCTCCTATAAAAACCAGCATGACCAAGAATACTACGAATACCTTTAACATCTTTGGGACAAGGCATCTTTTCAATTGCCTCCACTTTAGCTCGATCAACTTCAATACCTCTTTCAGAAATTTTATGTCCAAGAACAATTCCTTCATTAACCATAAAGTGGCATTTCTCCCAATTAAGAACAAGGCTAGTTTCTTCACATCTCTGCAAAACTTTGTCAAGGTTGTGCAAACAATTATCAAAGGAAGTTCCATAGACGGAGAAATCGTCCATGAAGACTTCCACAATTTCCTCACAAAAGCCATGAAAAATAGCAGACATGCATCTTTGAAAAGTAGCAGGAGCATTACATAAACCAAAAGGCATACGTCTATAAGCATAAGTTCCATAAGGACAAGTAAAAGTAGTTTTCTCTTGATCTTGCGCTCTCACAGCAATTTGAGAAAACCCAGAATACCCATCAAGGAAACAAAAGTGAGTTTTCTTGACAACCTCTCAAGCATTTGATCAATAAAAGGCAAAGGATAATGATCTTTCTTAGTTACTTTGTTAACCTTTCTAAAATCAATGCACATCTATAACCAACTACTACTCTTTGAGGAATTAGTTCATCATTTTCATTAGGAACAACGGTAATTCCTCCTTTCTTAGGAACACAATGCACAGGACTTACCCATCTACTATCAGCAATAGGATAAATAATACCAGCTTCAAGAAGTTTTAATACCTCATTTCTTACCACTTCTTTCATCTTGGGTATTAAACGACGCTGATGCTCAACAACAGGCTTTGCATCAGGTTCCATGTTGATGGCGTGCTGACATATAGTAGGAGAAATTCCCTTCAGGTCATCAAGAGTATATCCCATAGCTCCGCGGTGTTTCTCAACACTCCCAATAACCTTTCCTCCTCTGTACCTGAAAGTTTAGAGCTGATAATAACAGGATATATTTTCTTATCATCAATATAAGCATATTTAAGATTATCAGGCAGAGGTTTCAAATCAAAAACAGGATCCTCCTTGGGTGGCATTGTGGTACCCAAATCTTCCACAGGTAAATTGTGTTTGAGCATAGGTTGACGAAGGAATACTTCATCAAGCTCATTCCTTTCTTCCCTGAAGTTCTCACTTTCATGATTCTCCATATGTTGCTGCAAAGCATTGTTAGGAGCAAGAACAATAGATGCAAGTTGAGCAATTTCAAAATCCTCACTAGGCAATTCAGTTTCATAAGGTGCTTTAGCAAATTTAGAGAAATTGAATTCATAAGATTCACCAGCAAATTTAGTAAAGATTTTCTCTTTCTTACAATCTATAACAGCACCACAAGTATTCAGAAAAGGTCTACCAAAAATAATAGGACAACTATCATTGGCAGCCGACCCAAGTACAAGAAAATCAGCAGGGTATTTAGTCTTACCACAAAGGACTTCGACATCTCTAATGATACCAATTGGAGAGATAGTTTCCCTATTAGCAAGCTGAATAACCACATCAATCTCTTCAAGTTTACAAGGAGCAATTTCGTGCATAATTTCCCTGTAAAGCTCATAAGGAATAGCACTAGAACTTGCACCAATATCACATAAACCATAATAGCAATGATCACCTATCCTAACAGAAAGCACAGGAACACTAGACTTCCTAGAACTTTTAGGATGTGAGACAATATTAGAAGCATCCTCACAAAAGATAATGTGTCTATCTTCTAAATTTTCAGTGACAAGATCTTTAACCAATGCTACAACAGGTTCAACAGTTATTTGCTCATCAGGTTTGGTAGTTTTCTTACTTTTACTAACAACACCAGTTATGATAGTATGTTCCTTAATCTTATTAGGAAAAGGAACTTTTTCAATATAAGGTTCTGGAATAATGCGATCAACATTAACCTCAACACCTTTAGATATATGAGAAACAGATTCATCTTTATATGGTTCATGATAATTTTTAAAACCCTCCTTCGGCAAACCGAAATAGGAAGCAAAGGCTTTATAAAAGTTTGCAACAATTTGAGAGTCAAGACCATAAGTAGTGCTAATTTTGCGATAATCATCAGTATCCATAAAATTTTTAACACACTCAAAGTCATAGTTTATACCTGACTCCCTACCTTTGTCATTCTCCCATCCTTCAGTGTTCTCCTGAATCCGATCAAGAAGGTCCCACTTAAACTCTTCTTTATTACGAGTGAACGATCCAGCACAAGTGGTATCCAATAGAGTTTTATCTTGAAAGGAGAGTCTTGCATAAAAGTTATCAATAACAATATTACCAGGAAGCTCATGAATGGGACATTTGAGCATTAATGCCTTCAATCTCCCCCACGCTTGAGCGATACTCTCTCCATCATAGGGCCAGAAGTTATATATGAGGTTCCGATCCTTATGAATCTCACTTGGAGGATAGAATTTGGAGTAAAAGAGAGGTACAATTTCCTCCCATCCAAGAGAATACCCATTCTTCAGCAGTTTATACCAATGTGCAGCTTTACCAGACAGTGATAGAGAGAATAATTTCTTCTTAACTTCTCCCATCGAGATACCTGCACACTTAAATAACTCGCACAATTCATGCAGAAATAACAAATGATCTCCAGGATGGACAGTTCCATCTCCTGCATAGCGGTTATTTGTGACACGTTCAACAATTTTCATAGGAATTTTGAACGGTATTACCTGCTCATCTGGCGCCTCCTCTACTACCTTAGCAGTGGTAGTTGTTTTCCCAAATAGGAATTCAAGAGAAGACCCCTCCATAATGAGATATAGCAGCAGGCAAAAATAAAAACAGCACGTACAATAAATGTTTCCCTTACCAATTCCACTTACCAATAGCGCTACACTCCCCGGCAACGGCGCCAGAAAATAGTCTTGATGACCCACAAGTATAGGGGGTGTATCGTAGTACTTTCGATAAATAAGAGTGTCGAACCCAACGAGGAGCAGAAGGTGTTGACAAGCGGTTTTGATGAAGGATTCACTGTAAATGCTCACAGACAAGTTTTTAGGAGTTTTTGATATGACAGATAAATAAAGTACAAGTAAATAAAATGCAGTAATAATAGTTGCAGCGAGTGGCCCAATCCTTTCTACAGCAAAGGACAAGCCGGTTGTTGTACTTATAATGACCAAACGTTCTTGAGGACACACGGGAATATTGTCAAGTGCTTTCGCTTCATATAGTTGATTAATCTTCATTGTTTTGATAAGTGTTGTGTGGGTGAACCTATGCTAATGCACCGCCCTTCCTAGGACTAATACATACTTGTGATTATACCCCTTGCAAGCATCCGCAAATACAAGAAAGTAATTAAGATAAACTAACCACAGCCTTAAACTTTGAGATCCTGCTATCCCTCATGCATCGATATACCAACGGGTGTTCAGGTTTCTGTCACTCCGGCAACCCCACAATTGGCAAACGAATACACAATGCATTCCCCTAGGCCCATAAAGGTGAAGTATCATGTAGTCGACGTTCACATGACACCACTAGAAGAATAACACCACAACTTAAGCATCAAACCATTAAATATTACTCAACATAGTTCACTACTAACATCAAGACTTCTCCCATGTCCTCAAGAACTAAACGAACTACTCACAAGACATCATACGGAACATGATCAGAGGTGATATGATGATGAATAACAATCTGAACATAAACCTTAGTCCAATGGTTTCACCCAATAGCATCAATAACAAGAGTAATCAACACCGGGAGAGTTTCCCCTATGAAATAGACAAGATTCAGCCCTAGATGTTACAGCGGAGACGGGTGCAGCGGCGGTGATGGGTGTTGGCGGTGGAGATGATGATGATGATGATCCCGATGAAGTCCAGCTCGATGACGGTGATGATGGCGACGATTTCCCCCTCCGGGAGGGAATTTCCCCCGGCAGATTTCTTCCTGCAGGGGAGCTTTTCGCTCTCTGGTGTTTTCCGCCTCGTGGAGGCGGCGGAATATTTCGATGGCCTCCTCGTGTTTAGGGTTCCGAGGGGGTCAAGTACGCGAAGGGGGACGGCTGAGGTGGGCCAGGGCCCCCAAACCACCTGGCGGCGCGGCAGGGGGCCCACCGCGCCAAGGGTGAGGAGGGCCCACCATGGCCCATCTCAGCTCCCCCTTTTGGCCTCCTCCATCTTCTGGTAAAATAGGAACTTCCATATGTCTCCTTCGATTTATTGATCTTCAGAAATAGTGCATCTCGACGGTGCTTTTTCCAGCAGAATCCTGACTCCGGTGTCCAATTCTCCATTATTCATCAAACATGCAAAATAGGTAAAATAACATAAGTAACACTTCTAAATATGAAATATATCGATGAATAGCAGTAAATTATGATATAAAATAGTGATGCAAAATGGACGTATCATCTACTGCAGCAAGGTAGGCAGTACCGGCAGGGCCGGCCCTCACGAAGCTAGGAGCCTCGGCCCAGGTATATGTCCACTATAGGTACTATGCGGTCAATTAGGAAAAAAAAAGTCGAAATCTAGTCGATAGAATCTGCTGCCTTGGGACTCCACTCGCACGACGCACGCCTACAATCTCGCCTGGCTCGTCTCCTCGCGTCCTCCGCCAAATTCTCCAATCAACATACAGCGCCGCCGCTGTCGCTGTTCCAAATCCGAGGCGACGAGGCCGCCGCTCCCGTGCAGCGATTAATCGAGACCAACGGTGATATTCCGTTCCCCAATCATCTCTATCTCCATCCTCAACGTCTCCCTCCTTCCCCAAAGCTTCTTTTATTCCCTTTTAAATAGCCCAGCGGCCAGCTCGATCTCACATCTCCAATTCTTCTGTTATTCTTCTGTTGCAGACTTGTTCTTCTTCAAGGACTCGTTTGATCTGAGAGAGTACAGGGAGAATGGCGAAAATTCAAGAGATGAGAATGGGGAACGGACTGTGATTGTTGCAGCCTTGCAGATCTGCGAAGCTACATCGACAATTCGACATCGAGCTGCCCTTGCCATATCTAGGTGCTTTTGTTCCGTGTGTATTGTTTTTCTGCAAATTGTTTGGTGGCATGTCTACTAGAAAATTTGCATCTGGTAGTGAGAAAAGGAAGAGAAAAAAACAGAAAGATGAACGGTTAGAATCCTAGAAAGGTTCAATTGAAAAATATTTTAGAACCAGTAGTTCTTTTAGGAACAATTTGCAACTGGCCATAGTACCTGTTGAAGAGTAACAAACTGAGAATTTAGATGACGACTATGTTACCCACGAGGTTGATTATAATATTAGTTCCAAGTGTTGACGAACAACAACCTTATACTGCTGATATCCTAGATCCACGAAACTAAGATAATTTGGATGATAAAGCTAGGCATATTTTAGTAGAGAAGGGGCCTGTAAGAGAAGATAATATTTTGTTTCCATCAGATGGTTCTGCTAGACATTTTCACAATGTTACTATTTCAGAGAGTTGAGTAATGGGGAGATGCATGAGAGTGAAGACATGGAGTGAACAACATGGAGAGAAGACATGGAGGGAAGAACAACAAGATCGAATCATCAATTAAAAATAAATAATTTGTGTCACATATTTTGTGAAAAGATCGAGTAGGTTGACTAGAGGGGGGGGGGGTGAATAGGCAACTACCAATTTTTAATTTTCTTTTCAACAAGTTAGGGAATTGCTCAAATATAAGTTCTCTAGATATGCAACTAGGTGAACAATCCTATATGATGAGCAACAAGCTAGCTAAAAAGATATACTAAACAAGATAAGCTAGCAATACAAGTAAAGGTGTATGTAAAAAGCATAAGCACACGGTGACACGGAGATGATTCCCGAAGTTCACTTCCCAATGGAAGCTACATCTTCGTTGGAGCGGTGCGGGGTCACAAATGAACCCGAATAGCTGTGATATGGCACACCGTATCTCCTCCACTATATGATGCCCTTGAGGTCGGCAACAAAGCTTTATAAGGATGAGGCACACTCCACAACCGAATTGGAGGCTCTCACCAAATTCCCGCGGCTCCCAAAGCCACAAGAATCTCAACGCCGGGGCACGTCTCCACAACTCAATTGGAGGCTCCCGGCTAGTCCCCGCGGCTTCCAAAGCTACAAGAATGACCAACGACCGTCTAGGGTTCCAATGAACCCAAGATTTACAAGTTCCTCTAAGGAATGGATATAGAAATCAAATCGCTTTGGTGGAAGTGTAGATCTAAGTCAACTTCCCAAATCCTAGAAGGACAAGGTGTTTGAGTGGGTAGGGA
This sequence comes from Poa pratensis, assembly GCA_947311845.1. Taxonomy (NCBI): domain Eukaryota; kingdom Viridiplantae; phylum Streptophyta; class Magnoliopsida; order Poales; family Poaceae; genus Poa; species Poa pratensis. The sequence goes on along the minus strand of CAMZMU010000119.1, from coordinate 16,053,111 downwards.
GAGAGATCTACTAAGTTTAAGCTTGCAACAATGGTGGGGAAGATATTTCTGGTCGTGGTAGCTGGTTGGAGGTAGGTGGAGGGGTATTTATACCCCTCCCAGAATTCTAGTCATTGGAGACAGCTTCACACCTGAGTCTCCGGCCCTAGTGACCGGAAACTCCGGCCAGGGGCGGAAACTCTGGCCTTCTGGGGCCGAAAACTCTGGGCCCCACCAGGGGCTGAGCACCTTCTTCTAGTGCTGAGGCTTGGTGAACAATCCGGTGACCTGGGGCCAGAAACTTCGGCCAGGGCTGGAAACTCCGGCCCCCACCAAGGCTGAACCACTTCTCCACTTCTTCGATGAAATGTCCTGAGTCCGGAGACTCCGGTCCTGGGGACCGGAAACTCCGTCTTGGAAATGATGATTTGCCTCTTTTCTCTTTTTGGTGTTGATGCACATGTGTTGTACATGATTAATCTGCATCACTTAACACCATATTAAAACATCACAGGTGTTGTTAACTAACACACAAAACTAACAGATCATAAATGTTCTTTAAATCTCCCCCTTTTTTGTGTTAGATGACAGCACGCGGATTTGCAATAAAGTTCACTACACTATCACGTTTAACAAATGGAAAAGCTCCCCCTAGATGTGTGCATAAATTAATTTGCTTTGGAATGCAAATGTACACATATAGAGAGACAAGTTCCAACACAATATAGCAACATTATATGTAAACAACACATATCTCAAACAAGACATATCACAATATAGGTTGAGTCTAGAGATAAAAACCATACCTTGTGCATATAATGTAGATATCCATCCATATAAACCATAGCACAATAATGTAGGCTCAACCAACATAATAAGAAATCCACATGTCTTACACTCACATAGATAAACATCCATAGTTCACAACACATAAGATGTAAATATGTTCCAAATAACATAAATAGACACAAGCGCAAAAGAAAAATGATAAAAGCACATGCTTGTGTCCATCCCATGCAAATCCCACTGAGAACCTAATAGAACTACTTCTCCCATTTGGCATCGAGACGCCAAAAAGGCAAAAGAGCATAGCTAACGAAACCCATGGAGATCACTCGGAGTCCTCTTCCATGTCATCATCCCCTTCTTGATTGTAGTCCTCATCGGAAAGATTCATGGGATCCTTGCCGGTGTTGCGAGAAGAAGAGGGCAAGGATGTCACATCCGCATAATCACCCAAGGAAAGACGTCTTGGTTCCATTTTCCATATGAGATAGTATCTTCAGACGAGGAGGAGATAATAGGATTACCATCTCCATCTTCTTCCGGGGAGGAGTGATGCTACCATTGTTGACCTTGCGCAATTCCTTGATTATGATGTTTTGGTTGCTTATGATGTGCTTCTCTCACATATGACCCGTGGTTCTCCTTGTGAAGTGCAACATCCATGCAAAGGAACTTTCTCTTCCACCAAGAGAGCTTACTCACTTCCGTGTTCACTTCGGCCATACCTCGAAGATATGAGGGAGGGTCGACATTCTTGCTTCTTCTTCTAGACATTGGAGCATCGGTCGCCGCTTCCTCATCACTAGATTGTGGAGGTAGTGCACGAGAGGAAGACGGTTGCTCTGAGTGCTTGCTAAGTTGGTGGAGAGTGCCCTTGGGATGCTTGGTGAGACAGGAAGTATCAATGGAATCAACCTTTTGAAGGACGAGCTTCATCACATAGGGGGCATATAGCGGATTATTATGCTCAAAGATGGCCCAATGCTGCTCACATTTGATGAAATCCATGACATCAATTTCTTGCCCTTGGCACTCCGGACCGGCTTGATGAACCTTGTAAGCATGGTAGAGGAGATTAACAAGCCCTCCTCGAATAGCATCCACATTGCCGGCTTGCGGAGCAAGACTAAACCAAACCATGCGAAGGAAAATGTTGTAAGTGGGGAGGTCTTGATTGGAGCCAACAGAAGCTACCACAGAATACAAAGGGCGCAATGGACGCTTGTTGTAGGAGGCCCCTTCCACATGCATCCTCCTCCCAACAAGGGTAGTAGCCCCCATGAACTCATAGCCAAACACCTTCCAAATTCCACAAAGTTGGCGGTAATCTTGTGAGGACCGGTCATCCAAGTCATGGTGACCTCTTCATCATTATCAAAGACAACTGTGGCAAAGAACTGATGAATAAGCTTGATATCATAATCTTCATGAGTGTGAGAGATGAGCTTCTCAAGCCCAAGCTTCCTAGCAATCCACACGACATCTTGAAAGTATGGCTTCTTGTTCAAGCTTTCAAGGCTCAACACGTTTTGCTCACAAACCACATGCTTCTCAATTCGGGCATATATCTCATTCATAATCAACAGTTGTTCTCTCCTTGGAAAGTTAGGATCATCGGTGTTTTGAGGCAAGTCATAGAACTGCTGTGATCTCATCCGACGGAACTTAATCTTCCCCATACCCAAAACAGTGGTCAAGGAGTCAAAATGAGCTCTCTCGGCCTCTTCTTCATCATCAAACCCACCTAGGGCAACATGTCTTGTGGCTTCTTCATCTATGGTACTCTGCTGTCTCGGGCGGGCAGCGTTGCTGTCATACAAGAGCTTGTCCCTTGTTTGAGCACGATGATCTCTCCTTGATGTCTCGTGAGAATGTTTGACGGAAGATTTTGTCCTCTGAACACCTGTGAGATACAGAGTAGGAGAAAAGCATGGGGATAAGCTTGCATGTCCAGTAACAAAAAGGAGAAGTAACCAAAGAATTCTGGGCACAAAAATCCTGATCTACACCGGAGTTTCCGGTCTCAGGGGGCAGAGTTTCCAGCCCAGACCGGAGTTTCCGGTCTGGAAGACCGGAGTCTCCGGCCCTGAGAGGGGAAACCTTGATTTAGTTCGAAGAACTTTGTGATGAGAATTCTAGGGTTTCTTCCAGGATACACCTTGTCATCTAAAAGGTTCTACACCAAGAAAAACTAGGGGAACTTCTCCCCAAACTTAGATCGAGGGTGAAACCTAAGGAGAGAGAGTGAGGTACCCTTTTTGTCCATGGTGCAGCCCAAACGAACGAGAGGAAGGTCCCCTGCGTTGGTGAGGTGGAGGAGGCCGAGGCACGGCGGATTCCGGCGGCGGGAGCAGCCGGAGCAACACTCTGAGGCGGCGACGACGGCAGGTGAGAGGATGGGGGTCGGAGGTGTGGGGAAGTTGTGAAGTCAACTCCCACCCCGATCCCCTTAATGGATCCGTGCGAAACTGCCCAGACTGGAGTTTCCGGCCTAAACACACCGGAGTCTCCGGCTGTGCCAGAGATACCGGCGTTTAGAGCAGAAACTTCAGTCAGACTGGATACTCCGGGCCAATGGACCGGAGTTTCCGGCCCCACGGACTAAAAAATGCCAGATTTTGGTTGTTGGCATGCAATATGCAAGAGGAGCAAGGATTTTGAAAAGATAGGCCTGGTATAAGATACAACGTCACTGGAGATGGTAGTTCACACTCAAACTTGGTAAGAGGCACGAAGATCAAATAAGAAGCATCATTTGAGTGTGTTTTCCATAAAGAAGGCCATAAAGCTCCAAAAAGATCAAAACTTCACAAAAGATGTTGGTGGCCTAGGCCACCATGTATGAGTGTAAGTGGTGTGACACCGCGAAGATATATCTTGGGTTCACCGCCACTACTCGTCAATTAAGCTCAAAGTTCATCAAAATGAAAATATAGAGACAAAATGAGTTTTACTATCGGCATAATGGGGGAGGGATAGTCCAATGTATTAGGACCGCACTCCCCTATATCCATGCCTACATTTAAACCAAATAAGTATCGTCTAATATGGGTAAGTATGCAAGAAGTCCACTAAATCCAATTGGATACGTCCACTTCATTAGTTCTCCTCTCAACTCCTTGAATCTTGCTTCACCAAGAGGCTTCGTGAACATATCGGCGAGTTGATGCTTGGTGTTGACATAATTGATTGCAATATCACCCTTCTCAACATGATCTCGAATAAAATGATACCGAATCTCAATGTGCTTGGTCTTGCCATGAAGAACCGGGTTGTGAGCAATTTTGATAGCACTTTCATTATCACATAAAAGAGGCACTTTGTCACAAATGATACCATAATCCTTTAAAGTTTGCCTCATCCATAATAATTGTGCACAACAACAACCGGCGGCATGTATTCGGCTTCGGTGGATGACGAGGCCACACAATTTTGCTTCTTGGAAGACCAACTCACAAGGGACCTACCAAGGAATTGGCAAGTACCCGAAGTTGATTTTCTATCCATTTTGCAACCCGCCCAATCCGCATCCGAATAACCAACAAGATCAAAGCTTGTACCATGGGATACCAAAGACCATAGTTGGGAGTGTCCAACAAGTATCTTAGAATCCTTTTGACCGCGGTTTATGACTTTCCCTAGGACTTGATTGGAATCTTGCACACATACCCACACTAAACATAATATCCGGTCTAGATGCACAAAGGTAAAGCAAGGATCCAATCATAGAACGATAAAGCTTTTGATCAACTTCCTTACCATTCGGATCTAAGTGAAGATCCGCTTTGGAGTCCATAGGAAACTTATGGCTTGGCATTGTTCATATCAAATTTCTTGAGCATGTCCTTAATGTACTTGGCTTGACATAAGAATGTTCCTTCTCGAATTGATGGATTTCAAAGCCAAGAAAATAATTCAATTTCCCATCATGGACATCTCAAATTCCTTGGTCATTAGCTTGGAGAATTGATCACTAAATTCATGGTTAGTGGAACCAAAGATAATATCATCAACATATATTTGGCATACAAAAAATTCTCCATTTATTCTTTTTGTGAAAAGGGTGGGATCTATTACCCCAATTGCAAAGCCACGGTCTACTAAGAACTCCTTGAGATGATCATACCAAGCACGTGGAGCTTGCTTGAGCCCATAAAGAGCCTTATGGAGTAAGTAGACATGGTTAGGAAATTGGGGTCTTCAAAACCCGGAGGTTGTTTCACATATACTTGTTCATTTAGTGGACCATTTAGAAAAGCACTTTTAACATCCATTTGATATAAGTAATTTTATGAGTGGATGCATAGGCAATAAGTAAGCGAATGGATTCAAGTCTAGCAACGGGGGCATAGGTTTCACCGTAGTCGACTCCTTCGATTTGGGTGTAGCCTTGTGCAACCAATCTTGCTTTGTTGCGGATGACTTGACCATTTGAGTCTTGCTTGTTCTTGAATATCCACTTGGTTCCAATGACATTATGGGAGGAGTCATTGGGTCTTTCCACTAATGACCATACTTTGTTGCGCTCGAAGTTGTTCAACTCTTCATGCATAGCCGCAACCCAATCCATGTCTTCAAGAGCATCATATACCTTGAGAGGTTCTAAGCTAGACAAGCAAGAGACATGACCACAAAAGTTAGCTAATTGATTGCGAGTGGCCACACCTCTACGGATACTCCCAAGGATATTTCTTTGAAGTGTTGTTGATAATCCAATTTTGATGCACGCCGGATGACATCACGTTCCATAGCTTGACCAATAGATTCACCAACACAAATATCTTCATCATTGCCTTCATCTTGATCATGGTCACCCCTAAGTGGAGTTCTTGGAGTCATGGGTTCATTCTCTTGTTCACCACTAGAGTTGGGTGGGTCTTGACCATTTTCTTGATCTTCATGTTCTTGTTCTTGATCATGATAGCTTGTTGATCACTTGTTGAGGTAGATGGCTCAACTTGGGTGAAACTTGTTCCTTCTTCTTGAGTAATAATGGGTTCTTCACTAGGAATGAGTTCACCGATGCCCATAGTTCTTATGGCATGAGATGGTCTCATCACCTACATCATCATGATCAATATGCCCCGCTTGGGAACCATTATCCTCGTCAAACTCCACATTCATAGACTCTTCAACACACCCGGTGGATATGTTGTAGATCCTATAAGTATGAGAGTTTGCGGCATATCCAACAAGAATACCATCAAAAGATCTAGACTCAAATTTAGCAAGTTTGCAACCTTTAATGTAAACATGGCATTTGCAACCAAATACTCGAAAGTAAGAGACACTTGGCTTTTTACCGATAAGGAGTTCATATGGTGTCTTTTGCATGAGAGGACGAAAGAAGAGCCGGTTTGAATAGTGACAAGCGGTGTTGATGGCTTCGGCCCAAAAGTTATATGGGGAATGAAATTCGGCCATCATAGTTCTTGCCATATCAATAAGAGTGCGGTTCTTCCTTTCGGCGACACCATTTTGTTGGGGAGTATACGCAGCGGAATATTGGTGTTGAATGCCCTCCCCACTTAGGAAATCATCCATAGACTCTCCGTACCATTATCACTTCTTATTGCCAAAATTTGGCGCCATATTGACGTTGAACAAGGGTTGCAAAGTCAATGAATATCTTTTGAGTTTCACTCTTCTTCTTGATATAGAAGGTCCAACAATATCTTGAATAATCATCCACAATCACCAAACAATATTTCTTGCCACCAAGACTATCATAAGTGGGAGGCCCAAAAAGATCCATATGAAGAAGCTCCAATGGCCTCTTGGTGGAGATAATGGTCTTCTTGAGGTGATTCTTTTCATGCATCTTTCCGGCTATGCAAGCACTACAAGGACGATCTTTGGAAAAATTAACATCGGTTAGTCCTACCACGTGTCCACCCTTTACAAGAGTTTGTAAATTTCTCATACCGACATGGCCAAGTCGGCGATGCCAAAGCCACCCCTTGTCGCCTTTAGCCATTAAAGACATGTAGCGATTTGAGTGGTCTCTTTCGAGAAATCAACCACATACAAACCGTTTTCACGAAATCCAACAAAGGCGACATTGAGTGTTTGAGTGAAAAGGATGGTCACGTGGTATTTATTAAAAATAACGGTGTAACCGGCATTGCATAATTGACCAACGGAAAGTAAATTGTATGAAAGGGATTCAACAAGGAGGACCTTCTCAATGGATAACTCCGGAGTGATCACCACCTTACCAACTCCCACTACCTTGAGTCTTGCATTGTTCCCAACGGTGACATGAGAGAATGAGTAATTGTTTCAATAAGTCCTTTACTAGTTCTTTGCTTCCGGTCATATGGGATGAGCATCCACTATCAATGAGCCATGAAGATCCACCGGAAGAAAACCCTACAATCAAGTCTTTGATTTAGGTACCCATTTTGGAATGGGTCCTCTTTTGTTAGTCACAAGGGTCTTTGGAACCCAAATAGCATAGTGATAATCATCTCCATATGAAGAGCCAACATATTTAGCAAAAACACAACCATTTCTAGATTTCAAAAGAACATATGAGGGGTTGTATTTTCCCGCAAAGTTATTGTGAGTGGCATTGCCCCTAGTGACATTACCACTCCCAATAGAGTTGTCATTTGCTTTGGCCAACTCCCCTCCTTCACAAAAACAATATCTTTGGAAGGGGAGTTGCTTCTTCTTGTTGTTGTTGACCTTCTTAGAGTTGGGTGCGAACCCAATTCCTTCTTTGCCAACCACTCCCTTTTGATTGCTCAAAAGATCATTGAGGTTCTTTTCCCCTTGGATACAAGTGGCTAGGCCCTTCTCAAGTTGGGCCTTCAACCTAGTGTTCTCCTCAATAAGAGATGCCTTGACACATAAAGGGTTAGTGGTACAAGCATTTGCATCTTTATCATTATGAGAAGTGGTGAAGCTAGCATAGATAAATTGAGCTTGTAGTTTGGCATATGACTCCTTGAGTGTAGTGAGCTCACTTGAGGTTACCTTGTGGGTTTCCCTAAGTTGCTCAAAACCCTCAAAGAGTTTGTTATGACTTTCTACAAGTTCCTCATTTTTACTTTTTAGATCAATAGCAATTTGAATAGAGGTTTCACGAGTTTCTTTTGCCTTGGAAAGATCCATGGCTTGTGTCTCCTCAAGTTGCTCACGGAACAATTGTTCCTCAACAAGTTGATCTTCTAGCTCACCAATTTTGTCGGCATGATCACATGCATGCCCTTCGAGCTCACAAATCCTAACTTCCTTCTCCTCAAGAAGGTTCTTGGCTTCTCCATATTGATACATGAGGGCCTCAACCATTTTCTTGGTTGGACCTTGGAGCTTGCTAATGAAGATAGAAACTTTATCCTCTTCTTCAATTTTCCCTACATCCTCAACACAATCCAATAGTGATGGGTTAGAGGAGATAATTATTTTGGTGGGGAATTCACCTTTGTTTCCTTGGCCATGAGGCACATAGGCTTGGAGATCTTGTCGTCGTTTGGAGATGAGAAGAGGTTGGCCAATGATGGAGGAAGGTTGCCCATTGCAAGAGCCGCCATTCCTACTTCTTCACTTGTGTCTTTATCCTCCTCACCTCCGGACTCGTACTCCTCTTGATGAGATGCCACAAAAGCCTTTTGAGGTGATCTCTTGTGAAGGTAGGCTTGGGGTGGTACTTGTTCTTCTTTAGAATGAGTTGACCACCATTATCCTCTCTTCTTTCATAGGGGCAATCCTTCACAAGATGATTCTCCTTCCACAATTGAAGCACATTCTTTTTATTGGTGGAGAGCGTTGCTCTTGTTCTTCTTGTTCCAATACTGGGTGGCGGCAAGTGCAAGAACTCATTGAGCTCACCCACCAAGTCTTCTTCACCTTCAACACCGAGCCTTCTTCATATCTTGGATGTTCTACAACATGTGCCTTCAAAGCAAGAGTCTTTGTGCCACGGATTTGGTTGATGGAGGACTTGGATGTGGACTTCAATGTATCATAGGTGACAAATTGAGCCAAGATGTCATTGGGAGATAACTTTGTGTAATCCGCTCTTGCATGAAGATTCATCACCATAGTCACTATATGGAATGATTGCTTGGAGGAACTTGGCCTTGACCCATTCATCATCCATATCGTTCTTTCCATTTTCCCTACATGTCACCACAAGCTTGTGAGTCTTCGGAAAATATCGGTTGGAGTCTCTTCCTCTAGCATGATGAAGTTGTCAACTTGATGTTGAAGGACGGCCGCATTGGAGCGTTGAATGCCCTCATTTCCTTCATACACAGTTTCAAGATAGAGCGTCATTGCAAGTTTTGAGATTCGCACTTGATCTTCATCATTTGCGGTCATGCACTCTCAAGAATGTACTTGGCATTTGCATCAAGTTGCTCATCAATCTCTTCTTGCTTGGTCAAGTTGTTGGGATCAACCGGGTTGAAGCCTTGTTGAACCACCCTCCAAAGATGCACCGATGAGCTGCGAAAATAAGACTCCATAGATTTCTTCCAAGTGAAATAACGAGTATTATCAAGCTTAGGAGGGGGTCTACCAAGGTTGGTTATATGAGGTTGAGTAGGTACAACTTGAGTGAGATAAGAGCTAGGTGGAGCAAAGTTATGAGGGGCTTCTCACTAGGTTTATCATTGACACTAGCTCCCTTAATAGGGCTAGTGGTTGATGAGGAGCCATTTTGATTAGTGACCCGAGTATACACCTCATCCACCATTTTCCTTTCATGAACCCAAAGAGTTCAATCATGGACTTCATGGTGATTGGGGCATCACCCTCGGGAGGGATTATTCCCGCTTCGAGTAGTTCTTTGTTAAGTTGTTCTCTATCAAGTTTTTCTTGTTCCTTAGCAAGTTTTAACTCCTCATCTTTAGCACGTTGTAACTCCTCCGCACTAGCCATCCTCCTCTTTAGGCGATTAAGTCCTTAATAAAGAGACCTTGCTCTGATACCAATTGAAAGGATCAGTAGGTTGACTAGAGGGGGTTGAATAGGCAACTACCAATTTTAATTTTCTATTCAACAAGTTAGGGAATTGCTCAAATATAAGTTCTCTAGATATGCAACTAGGTGAACAATCCTATATGATGAGCAACAACATAGCTAACAAGATATACTAAACAAGATAAGCTAGCAATACAAGTAAAGGTGTATGTAAAAAGGATAAGCACATGGTGACACGGAGATGATTCCTGAAGTTCACTTCCCAAGGGAAGCTACGTCTTCGTTGGAGCGGTGCGGGGTCACAAGTGAACCCCGAATAGCCGTGATATGGCACACTGTATCTCCTCCACTATATGATGCCCTCGAGGTCAGCAACAAACCTTTACAAGGATGAGGCACACTCCACAACCGAATTGGAGGCTCTCACCAAATCCCGCGGCTCCCAAAGCCACAAGAATCACAAGGCCGGGGCACGTCTCCACAACTCAATTGGAGGCTCCCGGCTAGTCCCCGCGGCTTCCAAAGCTACAACAACGACCAACGATTGTCTAGGGTTCCAATGAACCCAAGATTCACAAGTTCCTCTAAGGAATGGATATAGAAATCAAATCGCTTTGGTGGAAGTGTAGATCTAAGTCAACTCTCCCAAATCCTAGAAGGACAAGGTGTTTGAGTGGGTAGGGAGAGAGATCTACTAAGTTTAAGCTTGCAACAATGGTGGGGGGAAGATATTTCTGGTCGTGGTAGCTGGCTAGAGGTAGGTGGAGGGGTATTTATACCCCTCCCAGAAATCTAGCAGTTGCAAATAGCTTCACACCGAAGTCTCCGGCCCTAGTGACCGGAAACTCCGGCCTTCTAGGGCCGGAAACTCCGGCCCCCTCCAGGGGCTGAGCACCTTCTTCTAGTGCTGAGGCTTGGTGAACAATCCGGTGCCCTGGGGCCGGAAACTCCGGCCCCCACCAGGGGCTGAACCACTTCTCCACTTCTTCGATGAAATGTCCTGAGTCCGGAGACTCCGGTCCTAGGGACCGGAAACTCCGGCCTAGAAATGATGATTTGCCTCTTTTCTTTTTTTGGTGTTGATGCACATGTGTTGTACATGATTAAACCTGCATCACTTAGCACCATATTAAAACATCACAAGTGTTGTTAGGAAAAAGTCCATATTTGGCCCCTTAATTTTATCCGACGTCCAAATCAAACCCTTAACTTTGAAATGGTCCAACTTTGGCCCCTTATCTCGTTAACCTGTCCATCGTTGACCCTGGCTGCTGGGAAACCGGTTTTCACTAACAGAACATGGCCACATCACCGGTTTAGAGTGCTAACCGTCCACGTAATCTGACCATGCTGGCAGTTTAACCACGTCAGCTATGGAAGCAGGTAGAGGATAAAATCACCGTTTCGTTAGAACCCTAGTCTTCTCCGGCGGCGTTCACGCAGTTGTTGGCGCAGGATGCGATGGCAGTGGCGGAGTCCACACCGAGCGGCTCGCCATCCTCTTCGAGAGCGCCTCAAGCGTGAAGGCGCTTGACCTTTGGGACTCCGTCGTGGGCTGCAGTACGCCTGCCTCGCCCGCCATGCCGATGCCGCACGGATGATGCTTGAGGTCGCGCCATCTCGGCCTAGCGCTCAGGCGGCTCAGCTCCACGTCCTGGTGTATTTTTTTGGTTTATTTTGACAGATTTTCTGGGTCTGATTGATTTCGGCAGACTGGGCAAAAGGAACACGGAGGCCACGGACAAACTCTGAAGGTGATGCTGCAGAAGTCTTCAGTTGTGGCAGATGGGCAATGAGCAACGATCATCGCGGGTTCAAGTGATGTGGAGTGGATATGCAGGCCGGTGGATTCATTTCAGGGATTTGAAATTCTCTTCACGAGACGAGATGCAAACACAACAGTATTTAGTGTTCTGTTTTATTACAGGAACTAGAAGCTACGATTGTAATCCTGCAGAAAAGTAGACATGTTGTGGGTGCCTTAGCTAGTACGATGTACAAGCATTTGTAATGCTATATGCAACATCACTATTGTTTGGAATGGCAATGAAAGTGAATGAAATTCTTGGAATAATCCATGCTCTGTTTTCTGATGAATGTTTAAATGCCGAAAGACACATTTGCTTGGAAACATAACAGTTAACAGGATGTAAACCATGAGTAAAGGACTATGAACAACATTTCTGGAGTTCAATTTTCTTAGTAAGGAATTAAAAGGGATAGTCAAACATCTGAGTACCCAACATAAGAAATGACCATAATTTAGCCACTAGTACACGAAATCCCCAACATGCAAAACTCAAAAGGCATAATTAACTTGACACTTCAGAAGCTGCCATGTTGCACAGGTGCAGTCGCTTTAGACTTCTTTCTTCCTCCAGGCTCTGGGTGCCTTCCACCAGGTTCTTGTAATCTTATATTACCACCATCTCGTTTCCTTTTGCTCACAACACTTGCAGAGCCTCTACCTTGAGATCCATTGCCACCTCCACCTTGAGCACTAGGTGCATACTGACCTGTTCCATTGATCTTATCACATTTTCTCTTGTTGTGACCAATCCCTTTGCATTTACTGCATCTAATGACAGTGCCAACCGTGGAAACTTTTTTGGACTTTGGTTTCTCTCCAACCTCCCTTTTCCTCTCTTTTTTAGGCCTCCTAGGCATCTTAATGTTACCTGGAGCCTTTGGTTTCGGCCTAGTTGAGACTGGCCATGCAGACATGCCTTCAACGGGTTCTAGCACATGGTGATATATCTTGTTGAACTCAGTAATTTTGTAGCAATTAGCAACATATTCTTCAACTGGTATAGTATCATAAGTAATGCACGCAATAGCATGACAACATGGCAAGCCCGAGAGCTCCCAGTACCCACAGCTGCATGTTTTTTGTGGAAACTTCACTGTAAACATGTGGTCAAAATGCTTAACTTCGTATCCATCTTTACCATTCCAGACTGCATGACAGTGTGCAGTATGTTGAGTGAATAAGTTTAACTTCTTCCTTATATTTGAGCAAATAGGGTTAACCCACCTAGCTGACTTTGTTCTTTGCTCCTGGATCCTAACCATTACTTGCCGCCTGATGGTTTCTAGCATTGTGATGATTGGGAAAAATCTGGATGTTATTATCCAGTGATTGAATGACTCACATATGTTGTTATCAACTGAATCACAATTACTTCCTACCTTGAAATAGGCTCTGCTCCAATGTTGTGGGTCAGTTCTAAGGATAGCTTGCGCTCCATCTGGTGTTTTGCGTGCTAATCTTGCTCTCCAATAGTTGAAAAGCATTTTGCATGGTGATTTGGCAACCATCCAAAACCTTTGTTAATCCCTTTGAAGAAACAACCATCCAGTCCAATGACTTTTCTGCAACCAGCCATGAATCCTTTTTTGAGAGCATCAAAGCAAACATAGAAACTATTGAAAATAGGTTCTTCAGAATCTGGAACCAACTTAACTACAATTGTGCTACCAGGATTGCTCCTCAACAATTCTTGTTGGTAGTCAAACACTTTAGAGTACTCACCCTTAGTTGCATCATGCATCCTCTTCATGACAATAGATTTGGTCCTCTTACACTTGGATATGCTAACATTAACAAGCATGTCTTCTTGAACTGTCTCCCTTAAGCTCTTCATGTCCCATGTAGGATTAGCTTTTATCATCTTCTCATACTTATTGGCAATCCTCAAAGCAGTGACAAGCTTGTTTTCTTTCCTTGGTGGACAAGTGTGGTTATTGTTAAATGTTGAGATCTGCCAGCTAGTATGCCGTGTTGTTTTGGACAGCAGGCAATACCAAGGACAATTTTTCCAAGTGCATACAGCTTGACATCTCTTCATTTCATTCATCTTGAACTGAATGCACATCCTCTCAACCACCCTAGCTCTCTTGCTGCATCTATGAACTCCCCCTTGCCGCTAAAACGCATGCCAAGACTGAATACTGGCACTTCGGCTCTAGGATCAAACCTTGCATACAATTATGTCCTTCTAACAAGCTCAGTACTGTTGTCTTCTTCATCAAATGAATCTTCATTATCGCTTGTGTCATAATATGGAGTGTCGTTTCCATCATCTGAAAGCGCCTCTTCATCTACAGCACGACCCCGACTGTTTTTTCCAACATCAAAAGTCATGTCGTCCAGAGATGGCATTTCGTTGGCACTAAACTTTTTCTTGAACTCCTTGAATTTTTTCCTCAACTGCATGGCTTCCTCATCTTCATCAGATGCATCTGCATCAATAGGAAGGTAGTCCTCATCCTCCTCTTCAGACTCGTCATCTTCAGGCTGCAGCATCTCTACATGTGCCCTATTGCCCGTATTGGTATTTTCTGTCATGCATGAGGTTTGTGTTGTATCATCCCCAGTTGAAACAAACTCCCCCGCTTGAGGGATAATTCCTTGCTGGTGCATTGCATCAACGGCCACGGAGTTTTGTGTACGAAGCAATGAACCTACTACCTGAAGATCACTGTCATAATCCACAATTTCTTGCTCCCCATCTTTGCAATATTCTGCAGAAAATGACTCTACATACATGTCAGCAATTGCACCTTCAATTCCTTGCATCGCATTACCCATCGTTAGACATGTCGAGTCATGATTCAACACAATCAATCCATCCAACAATTTTTTGCCTGGCTGACACCAATGCATCAACATATCCTCTGTGTATTCGGGGAAGTGATCACGCAGATGGCCTCGTACCTCCGGCAGTCCAATTTTGTCAACCTCAATTGAAGAGGTCCCCTCTGATCCACCCACATATGTCACCTCTTGTCCGTCATGGAATAACGAACCATCCCAATGAAATCTCACCTGAACAAACTCGTCCATCTCTAAAATCCTACAAAACAAAAAGCGAAAATTAACTCACAGTTCCATCAACTAAATTAGCGACTTCACAGATTGGCTGTGGAACTTACTCGCTGCCGCCACCAGTCTTGCCTCCGCTAGGGTTCTTCGCATGGAGAGAAAAGATAGAGAAGCGAGGCCAACTTCCAACGAGATCGAGCGCGTGATCCGCACTAATCACGCCGGCCCAAGTTTCTGTTTGATTACGTTCCTAATTAACATCAAGAAACAATGACGTGTAAGATTACGTGGATGGTTAGCACCCTAAACCGGTGATGTGGCCATGTTCTATTAGTGAAAACCGGTTTCCCAGCAGCCAGGGTCAACAATGAACGGGTTAACGAGATAAGGGGCCAAAGTTGGACCATTTCAAAGTTAAGGGTTTGATTTGGACGTCGGGCAAAGTTAAGGGGCCAAATATGGACTTTTTCCGTGTTGTTAACTAACACACAAACTAAGAGATCATAAATGTTCTTTCATTTTGCTCCTATCAAAGACTATTGATCTATGCTATGTACTGATTGCCAATAAAATTTAATACAATCTAAAGTTTTTTTTGCCTACAAGGGCCACATTTTGTCGTCTCGCAACGGGGCCTCGGAAATGTATGGACCGGCCCTGAGTACCGCTCCATTAAGGGACGACCGGTGACAATGGTGCCTTCGGCTCAATTCAGTGCTTGTGATCATGGATAGGTGGTCTATGGATTTTACTTTCTTTTTTGTACTGCCTTATAGTTTGAATGGATTGGTAATTTTCCAAAAAGAAAGAAAGAGAAAAAAAAACATTACTGCTTTTCTCGGGCCCTTATTCGGGCTCATTCTTGTGCTAACTAAAGCCCGGCTCTGATTATGTACCCAACGGATGCACATACATCGTGCCTGGGGTTGGCCCACGCGTCATTCACTACCGCATAACCTCCTTGCCGATTCGCGAACAATCCAGGTCCATCACGAGACCGCCCGTACATCCGAAGTCTTCTCGAAGCTTCCATAGTTTCCCCATAAATAGCCCTTCCCGTATCTCTATCCCATCAACCACACAGCCAAAATCAACAGAATCTGTACAAACTCAACTAACCTCAAGGATCGATCTACAACCATGCCGTCTCGCAACTTCTTCGGCTACGATCCCTACGACTACTGCTACCCCTCGCCGCCGTCCAGCTACACCTACCCCTACTACCACAACCCGGCCGCCTTCAGTGACTTCGAGGACACGGTGCCGGCGGTCAGGCGCTCCAGCCCCCACGGCTATGACCACCGCCCAGCCCCTGCTCGAGCCCCGGCGCGGTACGAAGACGCCTTCTTCCGGGACGTCGAGAGCCCCGAGACGGTGATGCGGGAGGCTCAGCGTACCAGGCGTAGATCCTCGACGCCGGCGTCCATCCCGATCGAAGTTACCGGGCCCGATTCGGAGCCCGCACGGAAGACTGCGGGACTGCACGCGCCGCCGGCGAACGCGGCGGTTCCGAAGAAATCGGCGGAGGAGGCGGCGGTGACGGTGCAGGCGGCGGCGCGGGGCCTCCTGGCACGGCGGATGATGCGGGAGGTGCGCGCGGTGGAGCGGGAGGCTGAGGCGGTCGCCGCGAGGGTTGCCGCGGAAGGGGACGCGCTGCGTGAGGACTCGCGTAGGAGGATCGGCGTCGGGGAGGAGCTCATGCGGCTGGTGCTTCGGCTCGACGCCGTCCGCGGCGTCAGGGAGTACCGGAAGAGGGTGACCAGGAAGGTGCTCGCGCTCCAGGACGCCGTCGACGCCTGGAGGCCAAGCCGGCGCAGGCGACTGAGGATACTCCTGTGTCCGCGGAGGCTGAGTCCTTGGCGGCTGAGTCCGTCGAGATGTCCGAGACTCAAGATGCAGTAGAGACTGGGATGGCGCCGGAGTTGACGCAAACAGGAGAGCAGGACGTTCAGATTGGAGCTGACATCGCGGCGGATTCTTCGGCAACCGCCGAGATGGACATGGAGGTTGACGGCGGCAGAGCAGAGGAGGCGGCCACCGAAGCAATTGCTGAGGACTCGGTGATCGCCGAGCAGGCGGCAGAGGCGGAAGGCGAATGGGAGATGGTGACAGGAGATGACGCATTCGCCGGCGAGAATACAACACCCAAAGCGCAGCAGCAAGAAGCGGCGGGAGAGGAGACAGAGGTGAAGAAGACGGAGGCTGCAACCACCGAAGGCTTGGACGCGAAGAAGGTTATGGAGATGGTGGCGGCGCTGTGCGAGCGGAGCGCGCAGCAGTGCGAGCTGATCGGGGCCCTCGCGGCTCGGGTGGATACGCTGGAACGCACCGTCCGGCGGATGGATGAAGCTGACCGTCGCCGGCGGAAGATCAAGAAGATCAAGAAGGAGGGGAAGACCGCGAGAAGCTTCTACAGCGATTGATATCTGTTTTTTCTTGTTCATTTATTTTGTTTAGGTGTGTTTTAGTTTTGTTTAGGTGTGTTTTAGTTTCGTTTGTGATCTCTTTGTGACAGCAATAGAGATCAGTAATAGGAGATCGGATGCTTCGATGAACAAACAAAAATTTCATTAGCCAGCCAAAATATCATTGTTCGCATTTAGTTTCGTGACGATTCTCTTTTACTTCAGCCGAGTAAAAGATTTGGTGTCCTGTTTTGGTACAATGCACCCGCTTCTATCTGCTAGAAGTTGTTCTGGCAGCCGATCAGTCTAAGAGACGAAAACAAAATTAAAATTAGTTGTTCGCAGTAGGTCATCAGTTAAAATTGCACCTAGGGGAGATTGTTCGGTCTCGCTCCACCGTTCCTACCATTTTTTTAGAAGTAATTGAAAATCATATTTATGAGTTTCAATAATTTTGAAAAAAAAAACTTCCAGTTGTAGCTAATGGTGTATCCCACTATCCCACGAAGTTGCAAAATATAAATTTGAAAAACTTTATATTCTGAGCTTACATAGAAATGACAAAAGGTGGTACCGAGTATGTATAAATCTCAGAATTTATCAGATTTTGTTACTTTTATATATGCCCATAATACAAAGTATTTGAAATTGATATTTTAAACATTTATGAAAAAATCATTATCTATATTTTGAAACTTGAAAATACATTTTTATATTTTTTAAATGGCAAGAACAATGGTGCTGAGGAGCAAAATACACTTTCGGATCACCAACTGATGAATTGATTATGTATATCTTGGTTTTCTTTTGAGAATATTACGAGTACCAGTCCGCCGAAATGGAGTGTGTTGCAAGTTGCAACAATAAGGATGCATTATATGTGTCGGCGTTGGTCCCTCCGTTATTTGTATGTCACGACATCTGCAAGCATAATGTGCAAACTTTTTGCGACGTGGTTTAGTTGTCCCTCCCTTATTTGTATGTTATAGCATCTGCAACTATAATGTGGAATTATTTTTACGAAACACAGTATAATTTAGACGCTAACATAGACGCGCATACACTCATATAAATACACACACGCACAATATGTAAATTTGAGCTCTCATCCGCCATTTCTAACTCCAACACGCTCCATTTTCTGGAACCCAGATTACTACGAGGACATGTGGCATACATAGCAAAATATTCATATATACAAACTTCGTAGATCAACTAGCAAATCCTAAAATCTTACTCCCTTCGTTTCTAAATGTAAGTCTTTTTAGCATTTTGGCACACAAGTATCTAAACATATTTTATTGCAATATTTATAGATACAAGTGAAATAAAAAAGGCTAAAAAACTTAAATATAGTAATAGAGGGAGTACTTTGGATCGTAGGTCAGAATGATGCTCGAGTTGTCGGCAACGTTGGCGCTAGCGTCGGGGGCATCTCCTTTCGTGGTCGTTGACAACGGGAGCCATCTCCTCGCCGGTGTGGAAGTAGACGTTCCAATCCTCGGCGGACTGGTACTCGCCGCGACTTTCCTTCCAAGAATTTCAGGATGACACGGGTTTCCACAACAAGGGCGGTGTCCCCCTTCATCAACCCAAAGAGGGCGACGTCCACGACTTCATCGGTGAGTTGTTGCTCTGCCTCCATGACGAGGCAAAATGCCTCCCACTCTCGGCCATGGACATCGACATGTAGGTGTAGGTGGGCACACTCTTCCTCGGCACCCTCGCCGATTGGCACAGCCGCACAGGCTCCGCCTCCGGAAAACTCCCGCTCACAATCGCACCCCTGGCAGGCGCGCATCTCCACGGTGTATTCGACATAAGATGGGCAAAAATCTCCAACTCGCGAGTGTGGACCTCCGCCTCGATTTCCCGGCGGCGCTCCAAGGTGAGCTTTGCACCTAGCTCTTAAGGGACGTTGTGCAAATCTTGTGTTTTTTCTGAAAAGGAAAACATAGCATATGCAGGAAAATGTATCTTTTGTTCTATACGTTTATGTGAGGTAAAATAGGTTTTGTTGCATTAAAGTTTTGGAAGTTTTTGAGAGAAGATTTCATGTTCCCGAGCAGCAGTTCTTTCTCTGTGTTGATTTTTAAAAATATTTTTAAAAGTATTTAAAAAAATCTGAAAGAAATGATATATGTTCTCAATAATGTGTTCTACATTCGTGCAAAATCACAATGCGAAATACTTTGTATTTCGAGCTGCACAATAAAGAACAAATAAAGACATGTACATATATGAGCATAGTTGTACCAAATTTTCATTTTTTATTTATTTTTGTGTACCTCGTAACAAAATATTTCGCATTGTGATTTTGCACACTTGTAGTACACATCACTAGAACATCCTGGATTTTATTCAGGTTTTTTTGAAACTTAAAATCCTTTTTCTCGATTTTTTTAAAACAGAGAGAGGATTGCTAGGAGGCAAAGTGACTTTTCGGTTTCAGAATTCCGAGGAATAGTAAATTGAGCATCTGCAGTCCTCAAGTTTGTTGTGAGCAAATTATCACTGACCGTGGTTGCTCTATTCACAAATCAGCATGGAAGAAAACCCCATCTTTCACGAAGCAGGTGAGATACAACCGATAACAGAACTGAAGGGTACATAATTTCATAGTAATATCGCATACTCTTGACAATGACCAATGAATGAAAAACCGTTATCTCCCATCTAAATTACAAATCTGAATGCACAAAGAGACTGATGCTTCGCGTCAATGCTGAAACAATAGCTCAGAATTTTTAAATACCTTCTGAAGGTTCGTCCCTCAACTGAACCCACCAAACCAACTGAAATATGTTTCAGTAATCAAAAGCAGTAAACCATACATAATAGTGCATAAAAAGGACAACTGCTATCTTTATTACAAAAGAGGAAACAGTGCATTTATTTTTGTCGCAACAACTTAAGAGTTAAGATTTCAGAGAGAGTTACTGGGACTTGAAGAGCTTGGACATGTTCTTCAAAAAGAGCTCAGCAGTCAGCAGTGCTATTCCTTTTATCTTAGAAGTAACAAAACAACATGTATGGAACCACCAGTAAAAAAATATGCAGGTGGATTCACACACTAAAATAGAAGTATTTGAGAATAAACTAGCTAACACATGACACTACGGCCAATAAGGATCACCTGGTCAAGTGGCCTCTGAACAAAAAGGCAAAGCCACTTCACTGCATGATCATTTTGGCTACCATGGGGAGGTGAGGCGAATAAGAACGATGAGATAGAACAGTAATGCGATATCTACAGCACTACCTTGACATCTGACTGCTGAGCCCTGAACAAGTCTTTAACGCTGCTACTCCTCTGTCACCTTTTATTACGATTGTTCAGCTACGAGAAAGTTAAATTCACAGATCGTTCCTGCTACAATTGGCTGTTCCTTGTCACTTGAAGTACGATGAAATGTATAGTCTTACTCCAATGTCCACCGGACCATCCTCACCGCCAATTGCATGAAGAACCACAGGGATGTCACTCAGGTACCGTACCACCAGGGGCAGAGCTGCTGGGGCAACTTGAGCTTTCACCGCGTCATCGTTCAGCAAAACTAAATCAGCAGCAGTGATACCACCAGCCTCTATTGCTCCTGATTCATCTTTGTCTTCAGATAACATTAACTCAGATGGGTTCACCACCACTGCCACTTCCTCAATTGCTCTACTACATTTGTACTGGCTTCCCCTCCTTTGGGCAGGCTTGTTCCTGCTAGCATCAAGCACTAGTGTTCCAGTGGCTTCCAGCCATTCAAGAGATAATCCCTCAACTTCATCATAGTATATTCTTCGCTCCATCTACATCAGAAATCACGATCATCAGGTGACCGAAGAACAAAACGAAACAAAAATGGAGATTTTTCATCAGATGAGGTTAGGCGAAGTCATACCGAGAGCTTGGGCACATAGATTGACATGAACCTTGGTCCAACCCCCAAAACTCTAGCACTAGAGGCCAGGGTCTGCAAAAAAAAAGCATTTAAATTAGAGCTTTGTCAACGAACTTAGTTGGAGAAGGCGAAAGATGATGATGCTCAATTATACCTCATTCCTCTTTAACAGAGCCCACATATAGAGCTTCTGTGCAGCATCTTCTGCACGACGACTAGCCCACTTCCTTTCATTACAATGTTCAGCAGCCTCCCCAAGAAGATCAGAATTAGGGACCTTAAACTTCTTAGCTGCAGCAGACAGTGCTTCTTTCCCTTCTTTGGTTTCAGCAGCATCCTTACTAAACTCGAGGCCTGTAAAGCATCTATCTACTCTTTCACAAGAATTAGTTTTGACTCCATTCCGTCCAGTGGAAATTTCCCTTTGCTTCAGATACATCTGTTCAGCCTCAATTACTGCACTCAATGTCCTGTGAACGATTATATCAGGATATCTTCGTAGTGGTGAAGTGAAGTGTGTATATAAAGGGACAGATAGCGCATAATGGGCCCAATCATCCTTCTTGTTTATCAGGTCCCCTGTGCAGAAGTATTCTGCTGACAGCATTTGCTTTGATGCATAAAACATGAGAATATCAAACAGAACAGGATCATCTTGTAATTCTTCCTTCATTCTACAAATTGAAAGATGAAGCTGATCAGATGACGAAGAATCCAATTCAAAACCATTTTTAGCACAAAATGCCTCAAACTCTCTGAGCTTCCGTTCATTAGGCTCAGGGTGCCTACGAAGTAAAGCACAATCAGGGAATGCATTTGATATAACTTCTGCAGCTGCCATATTCGCCAAGAGCATCAACTCCTCAACAATGAAACATGCATCCTTCCTTTCATAGTGATAGCTATCACATGGAGCTCCATCTTCATCAAATAGGATCGTAGGCTTTGAAGTGTCAAGAGAGAGAGCTCCAGCCTTGAATCTAACATCCTTCAGGTTTTTCGAGATCTCATATAGGCATCTGAGTGACTTTATAATATCCTCCTGTTTAAGCATGCCATGCACTTGAAGAGATGCAGCTGCAGAACTGAACTGGTTGGCATCACTAGAAATCAGATCTTGCACAAGATCATATGATAGCTTGCAGCATGAAAAGATAATGGTACGACCAATCCAACGATTAACTATGCTCCCATGAGGATCAATGTCCCAAATAACTGAAAAGGCAAGCCTGTCCACACCAGGATTAAGTGAAACAAGTTCTTCTGAAAGTCTTGAAGGCAGCATCGATATTTTGCGGCGCAAGGTGTAAACACTAGTAGATCGGATCTGAGCCTCAGCATCTAATGCAGTCTCTGGATGAACAAAATAAGAAACATCTGCAATATGGACCCCAATACGGACAATTCCATCAGGAAGTGTCTCAACAGATATTGCGTCATCAAGGTCTGACGCAGTAGGAGGGTCTATTGTAAAAGTCAAGACACTTCTCAGATCTTTTCTTGCTGCCAGTTCTTCCTGCGGAATCTTCCAGCTAGCGTCTGGGAGACATGCCATGGACGCAGTGGAAAATTTAGTATCACATATTGCATTCTCAAACAATATAGCATCCATGTGTGCTTCAACCTGTCCACCCTTTCCCAAGAATTGTACGACGCAAGCCCAGGGATATGGACTTTCTTCATTCCATTCATCAATCCGTGCAGCAACTAATTCCTTCTCAATAGCTATATCACCTTCTTTCAGCCTCTGTCTGATACTATCTGGCAAAGTGCTAATACTCACAATCATCTGAGGGAATTTGGGATCAGTAGGCAAGAGATGAACCAAGCCTGTCAGAGATGAGGATGCTATATGGTTCAGCCTCTTCAAACCCTGCACACTCATCTGATTTCTCTGCTCTCCATCAGGGAATTCTGAGAAAGGAGCAAGGAAACCTACAACGGCATCACGGCGAGGAGACTTCTTTATGACAGATACAACTTTCCCAGTAGGTCGTCTGCTTGGGTGACTGCATATCACCGAACATATCATCTGTAATGCTCTTGCAGATTCGGTCTTTCCATCATCCAAGTCCTCACAATTCTCTGGGACAATAGCAACCCCATTTTCACACAGACCAGCTTGACTAAAACCACTGTTCTTGTGATGGTTATGCATCCTGTCCGGAACAGGTTGGCCATTACCGCACTTTTCAAACTTGCAGCTGGCATCTGCCTGTCCTTTCTTCAAACTATGATTCCCATTTGTTTCACTAACTTCACGAGAAACAGAAACTCCTCCCGGGGCAGGGTTGCATGCGATGTTTTGTCCTTTCATTCTAGTCCAGTAAACAACAGGATCCAGCGTGACGGCAACGATATCACCTTCAATCTGCAAAGTAGGTCATGAGAGAGCATATCGTTGTAAGTAAAAAGAAGTTGAAACGTGGGAATAGGTCTATATCTGAGCAGAACTGAACATGCATGATTCCATATCTAACTCACAACACATTAAGACAAGAGAGTGCTTTCGTAGAAACATATTGGTAAAATATTTGCCATGCATGAATTGTTCGTACTAAATAAGGCGATCCAGAGTGTTTCTCAGGATTATGGCCACAGCAACAGATAATATACTTGCATACAGGATGCAGGTAAAAATTCGCCAAACGGAAAGGCTATATCTACGACTACAACAGAACATTTCATACACAGCAAAATGATCCCAACACAAACATAACTTATCATGCTGCTTTGCTTGAATCATTTACAGGTGCAAGAGCTCCTGAGGCAATCCGCTGCCACCTACTAAAAATTCAGGCTTCAAGCATGCTATTGGTCTATGGGCATACCACTTTGGTTACAGCCGTAAGTTAAACATGAAAAACTTCTTAAGGGCATACCCTCTGGTTGCAGTACACATACGGGATCCTATATGAAAAGCTATTCATGTGTTTGTTTGTATGGCTGCAACATCTCATGAATGGTGCATAAATATTTGAGGAGTATTCCCCCTATATGCTGATGATTGCTTGCCATTCCATTCACCACAATTTATCAGATAACATGGCAGACTTTAAAGTCAGTTCAAAATCATGCCAAGAGCAGGTAATTTCTAATGCGCATGACCAATTTGTAGGAGAGCAAGCCAGACATAAGTTTCTAGCATGTTTTCTCCAAGTCACAAACAACTGAAAGTTCAACAAAAATAAAAAGGCCAAGTCATGTGTCATGACAAACTAAATAGCAAATGATGCAGAATTAAGAACACTATACTCCCTCTGATCCATAGTACGTGTCGCAGTTTTGAACCAACCCCAGTTCAGAACAGCGACACATATTTTGGATCAGAGGGAGTACATATTTTGCAGTACACTGGATGATCCTATATGAAGAGTAATCCATGTGCTTGCATGCATCCCATTCTGGATGGAGGGATAAATGCTGGAGGAGAATTCGAACCATTCCATTAACCAAATTTATCAGTTCACATGGCAGACTTTCATGTTGGGCAGGTAGTTTATTATGTGCTTGACCAATTTGAGGGAGAGCAACATAGGTCATGTGCATGATTTCTAGAATTGACAAGCACTCGGAAGTTGAACAAAAATAAAAATGCCCAATCACGTGACATGACAGCAACTGAAAAGTACAAATGACAAGCATAGTACAAAATTTTGCTCTTAGGCTCGTGTCTGGCAAATATGGAAAGCATTTTGTTCCCGAGTTCCTAGCACATCATAATAATTCCCAAAGTGGTCAATCAGGCAATTCAAGGTTGACACTACAGAATAAAAGAAGTATCATTAAGACTTTGCACTATCCATCCACTAATACTACCGTAAGAGGTTGCTACTAATTACGCAGTCAGTCAGCACCTCACAGTATAGTGTGTCATACATCCACTGGTGTTGCAGGTGTGTGCACCAAGTAGACATGAACTTACCGCTCGGTTTTGCGCCGTCCCTGTAATGAGAATATCCACAGGGATGTCATCGATCGTGCAGTACGCCTGCAGCACCACAGATATCAAACATTAGAAACCAGTAGCACAGACAGTTTGTTAAAAAAACGTAGCACAGATGGAGTAGTATAATGAATAAGAAACATATTATGAAGAAGTCGATGCTTGCCTCGTTCCTGTTGTGCGCGTTCACACGGAGCTTCCCACTGAAGACGATCCCTCTCTGCACCGCAGAGTAGTCAACAACAAACCAAAATCAAGCCATCAGTTCACGCGACGCAGACAAAACTACCTACAAACATAGTAGGTCTCCCTGGCACGATCCACTGCATGTACGTACCTCGAGGGCGTCCTCCACGACCTGCGGAGCCCAATGGGGCTGGAAGAAGAGCCTCCGGGGAGCTCCCCCGGCGCCCGTCCCGACCACGGGGCCCCGGGGCTCGGCGCGGGACGGCGTGGGGAGCAGCGGGCAGGAGGCCCGGCTCGTCCCCGCGGCGTCGGGGCGCGGGTCCGCGCGGGCGGGCGGCGGCATCGATCTGCTGGGCCTCGGCCCCTGCGCTGGAGGCGCGGAGACGGGGTGGTGGCGGGCTGCTTGGGGCGGCGCGCGGGCCGTCGGCGGCGCCTCCGCTCGGCTTCCTCCTCCGTGTGGGGCGTGGGCACGGCGTGGACGGGGGCGGGGACGGCGGCGGTGTGCTCGACGGGGGCCCTCATGCGCGTGCGGGAGTCACGTTCCTGAGCTGAGAGAGAGAAGGGAGGGGGAGGCTGGGAGAGGGCGGGGGAACCCTAGATCTGGAGGAGGAGGAGGAGGAGGAGGAGGAGGAGGCGTGCGCTTCGTCGGCCTCTGCGCCGATGCCGACGGCGACGGGAGAGGAGGAGTGATGGAGAGGGAGGGCGAGGCGGTGGCGGTGGCGGTGGCGGTGGGTTGGAGAAGGGGAGAGGATATAATAGAGGGGAAGGGCACGGAGGAGAAGGGACGGACGGCGCGGCGGTTTTGGTATATTGTTCGCCTGGCCCTGGCCTGCTTGTGTTTGTGTTTGTGGTGGCGTAGCGTGCGTGGGGTGGTGGGCTGGTGGCGTCCGTGCTGCTCTCGCTCGACGGCGGGCACCGGGCAGGGTTTGGTCGGCGGCGGGGTGTGGGGTTGCGCCGCGCCGACTGTGGCTTTTCCCAACGCGTAATGTTTTGTGAGGTCGTGATCCGTGGGTTTTTACTCCGCACTATACTCTTTCTCTGGTTTATTTATAATAGAATAAAATCTGATCGATGTAAAGAACATATTTGTATCGAAAATATCCACAAACAAAATCCGGTGCAATTACGTACGTTGTTATATATGAAACATCATTTGTTCTATCTCAATGGGAGCGACGAAATGGTTACATGATTTTTCAGGGAAAACACGTGTTAACCTCTTAATCACGTGGAGGAAATCGACCAGAACGTTGTGTGTTAGTGGTAGCTAGGTAGTATATGTGTTGAAGATTTTGCTATGTAAGATGATTCTGTTGGTCACGACGCATAATAATCCTTCTTTCAAGGAATGTCCATGTGCATGTTTTAATGTGCATTAGGACCATCATGAGCGCTCGCACGGATTTTTCCAGGAATATTCTGTCGTCGCAAAGGAGAGGACGGCCGCCGCCGCCCCAGGCATCCCTCTAAAACCCCACCCTTTTCTCCGGCGCTGGCGAGCCCCGCACCCCCCAAGTTAAGTCTCTCCTCACCGTCGTCGTTGGGGAAGGAAGGAGGAGAGGGAAGAAGTCGACACACACGTAAGATGGGTGTGATGCTTCGCACGTGCGTTAATAAGGAATTTTGTAACACAACATACCAATTGGGCAGATTTCCTTTGTTTTCCCGTGGGTGCACGACAGGGTCCACGTGCATGGCGTGTTCATGCATGTTGCTAATCCATGTGATTTTTCGCTCCATATATGTTACTCATATTTCTCCGGTTTAACCAAATTCAGATTTGATATATATGTTAAGAACAAATTTGTATTTAAAATATCGAAAGTTTGCCACATACAAGTACTTTGTTATGAGAAACATCATATGTTCTCTTTTAGAAAGAAAAACGGGACCTTTTATCTTCAATACACATTCCCAAGTTCTTATTAGCTTGTTTGCCAACTTTCGTTGAAGTCTAAGGCCGCACCCACACGCAAGTTCATAAATATTTAGAGAGAGAGTATTGATACGTCTCCAACGTATCTATAATTTCTTATGTTCTATACTTATATTATACCAATTGCTACATGTTTTATTCACACTTCATGGCATTTTATGCATTTTCTGGGACTAACCTATTAACAAGATGCCACAGTGATAGTTCCTGTTTTCTGCTGTTTTTGGTTTCAGAAGAGTTGTTCTGCAAATATCCTCTAAATTGGACGAAACAAAATGTCACGTTCCTATTTTTCCGACACGTACACTAAGTCCGAAGGAGAGACAAGGGGGGCACCGAGGCGTCGTCCCACCCCATGGCGCGGGTGGGCCCACTGGCGCGCCGCCATGTGGGGAGCGAGCCTCGGGCCTCCACCGACATCGTCCCTTCGCCTATTTGTTCCCCCCGAGGCGAAAACCCTAAATACCAGAGCAATATTTCCAGAAAACATCCGCTGCCGCCGCCATCAACCCTAACTCGGGAGGGTTCTGAAGCTCTCCCCGGCACCATGTCGGAGAGGGGAATCATCAACCGAGGGTTGTACATCGCCATGTCTGCCTCCGGAGTGATGTGTGGGTAGTCATCTTTGGACTATGGGTCCATAGCAGTAGCTAGATGGTTGTCTTCTCCTCTTGTGCCATCATGTTTAGATCTTGTGAGCTGCCTATCATGATCAAGATCATCTTATTGTAATGCTACATGTTGTGTTTATTGGGATCCGATGAATATTGAATACTATGTCAAGTTGATTATTGATCTATTATATATATGTTGTTTATGATCTTGCATGCTCTCTGTTATTAGTGTAGGCTCTGGCCAAGTTTATGCTTGTAACTCTAAGAGGGAGTATTTATACTAGATAGTGGGTTCATGCCTCCATTTAATCTGGGACAGTGACAGAAAATTCTAAGTTTGTGTATGTGATGTTGCTACTAGGGGTAAAACAGCAATGTTTTGTCTAAGGATATTAGTGTTGTTTACATTATGCACCATACTTAATGCAATTGTCTGTTGCTTGCAACTTAATACTGGAAGGGGTGCGGATGCTAACCTGAAGGTGGACTATTTAGGCACAGATGCATGCTGGATAGCGGTATGTGTACTTTGTCGTAATGCCCAAGTAAATCTCATAGTGATCATCATAACTTGTATATGCATTGTTATGCACCTCTCTACTTTGTCAATTGCCCAGCTGTAATTTGTTTACCCAGCATGTTAGTATTTTATTATGGAGAGACACCACTAGTGAATTGTGGACCCCGTTCCATTCTTTCAATCATTGTTCTCTTTCCTTCTTTACAAGCAAACATCATTTTCCACACTATACGTCTAATCATTTGTTTTTGGCAAGCCGGTGAGATTGACACCCTCACTGTTTTGTTGGGACAAAATAGTTTGGTTGTGTTGTGTGCAGGTTCCAAGTCAACAAGTCAAGCCTTCCTCCACAAGCACTTTTCCAGGCGCCTTGCCTGGAGGGGTGGAAGCACTTCTCCATCAACACCACTTTTTCTGACGCCGTTGACACCTTCAGAACAATGCCGACTTCCTACTGGTTCGATAACCTTGGTTTCATACTGAGCGAAAACTTGCTGCTGCACTCATCATACCTTACTCTTGGGGTTCCCAACGGACGTGTGACTTTACACGCATCAAGCACTTTTTTGGCTCCGGTGCCGAGGAGGTCGAGTTGCTTCTGCAAGGGGAGTCTCTCACTTCCAATCTCTTTACTTTGTTTTTGTCTTGCTTATTTTATTTTTACTTTGTCTTGTTTGCTTTCGTTATATCAAAAACAAAAAAAAATAGTTACTTGTTTTTATTTTTGTATTTCGGCCTAGAGTTTATTTTGCTAAAATGAGCTCCTGAGAACACCAAGTTGTGTGACTTCACTAGCACAAATAATAATGATTTCATATGCACTCCTATTGCTCCACCTGCTTCTAAAGCAGATTTTTATGAAATTAAACCTGCTCTATTAAATCTTGTTATGAAAGAGCAATTTTCCGGTGTTAGTACTGATGATGCAGTTGCTCACCTTAATAATTTTGTTGAACTTTGTGAGATATAAAAGTATAAGGATAGAGATGGGAATATTATAAAGCAAAATAGTGGGGTGACATGGGTGGTAGCAGCGCACCCATGATCAGCCCTTGGATCGCCCTATAGAGCAGTTTTGACCACCGATTGAATTAACGTCGTTCCGTCCAGTTTTTCTCCACCACAACCTGATTGGAAAGGGCAATCACTCATCCCGTCTCTCTCCTGGCGGCTTTCCGCACCACCACTCACGCTCTCTCTCTTCCTATCCAAACCGACCCGACCACCTCCATGTAACCACCACCTGATCCCCGGCCGCCGGCACACTTGCCCCGCGCGCCTCCCCATGCTCCTCCACCGTGCCAACAAGGACGGCTTCCACCACTGTCCCGACCACAGGCTCACCTCCATTACCAGCAAGCCAACCTCCGCCGGCCGCCTCCAAAATCCCAGATTCGAAAACGTCATCACATCCATCTCCACGCGCGGCGCCATGCCTAGTGCCGCGCAGGTCTCGCGCCGCCACCGGACTTGGGGAAGGAGGCGGTGGATAACCGTCACGTGGTCGCCGGATTCTACTCGCCCGGTGCCGCCTGATAAGGTGTTGTGGGGATGGAGGTCAACGGACGTGCGGGGCTTGGTGGCTGCCATGGCGACGGGCGGCCGGCGCGCTGGAAGATCTCTGCGCTGTGCCGACGATGGGCCAAGTACGGAGGAAGGAGAAGCCGGGGGGTGGTCACGCATGAAGTCCCTGCAGTTTTTGTCGATCTAGATTTGCTCCGCGTCCTTTTCTTCTATCCGGATTCATCTTTTTTTTCCGATCTGTTTTTAGTACACGATGAAAGATCGTACTCACAACAATTTCGAATTACATGGGAATGGTACGATGCTTCAGGATCCAAAAAGTGAATTGATTTTTCTTCCTTCTCTGCCTCGATAAATTGACTATAAACTTGTCTATGGCGTCTATGGATACAGACTCCTTTTCCTTCTGACAAAGAAGGGTACGGATTCGTGGAGGACGCAAACGGCGACAAACGGTAGCACGAATCACATGGTACCATCTAACGGCTCTGAGTGCATGCACCACTACCCACCATGGCACCAAATCCGCGTCGATGAAACTGAAATTATTTCCTTTCTCTTTGAGAGGAAGAGCTAAAGAATGGTTGTTATCTTTGCCTAGAAATAGTATTGATTCATGGACAAAATGCAAAGATGCTTTCATTGGAAATATTATCCTCCTGCTAAGATTATATCTTTGAGAAGTAGCATCATGAACTTTAAACAATTTGATAATGAGCATGTTGCCCAAGCATGGGAGAGAATGAAATCTTTGGTAAAGAATTGTCCTACCCATGGACTGACTGCTTGGATGATCATCCAAACCTTTTATGCAGGATTAAATTTTTCTTCAAGGAATTTGTTGGATTCGGCTGCTGGAGGGACCTTTATGTCCATCACTTTGGGTGCAACAACACAACTTCTTGATGATATGATGATCAA
Organism: Poa pratensis; assembly: GCA_947311845.1. Lineage (NCBI taxonomy): Eukaryota > Viridiplantae > Streptophyta > Magnoliopsida > Poales > Poaceae > Poa > Poa pratensis. The sequence goes on along the minus strand of CAMZMU010000119.1, from coordinate 16,022,645 downwards.
CTACTCGGAATGGCACACTAAAAGGGCTCCTCAAGGTAAGAAGGTAAATTATGTTGAAGAAACCTCTTCCTTGAGTGAAAAGATTGATGTCATTATGTCTATGCTTGTGAGTGGTAAATCTCATGTTGATCCTAATAATGTTCCTTTAGCTTCATTGGTTGCTCAAGATGAGCATGTTGATGTGAACTTCATTAAAAATAACAATTTCAACAACAATGCTTATAGGAATAATTTTGGTAACAACAATTATAAGCCATATCCTTCTAATAGTGGTAGTGGTTATGGTAATTCTTATGGTAGATCCGGTTTGCCTAGTGAGGAAAGGATGCTAGAAATTGAAAGAGGTACTAAGAGCTATATGCAATCACAATATGAGCAAAATCAATTGTTTACTAAAACTATGAATGAACAATCTGCTATGTTGAAAAACATAGGGCATCAACTTGAGAATTTGAATAGGTAAATTTCTGGTTTGCAAACTAAGCTTTCAAATGCTGAAAACCGAATTTCATCCATGTCTGAATCACAAGCTTCTTTAATTAATAACATGGCTACTAAACCTGAAGTTAATGATAACAATTTTTTTGCTACAACCACTGCTATCCAAGTTAAAATTGACAACAATATTAGGATGTTGGCTAAATTGCATGCTAGGTGGGAAAGAGAAGTTGAAATTGATAGAAAGAATAGTATAGCTCGAGTTTGTACTATTACCACCACTAGTAATGCTGAAGCATAACATGTTATTAAACCTCCTACTATCAATGGTAATGTTATTGGTGTTGGCAATTGTCGGGGGATGATTAACCAGCGACCTATTCGAACAGCGACTTAAGGCTGCGCTATCATTATTGGGCCTCGAAGATGGGCCAATCTCGCATCGTGACTCCATAAAGGAAAGTTCCAGAAGGTCGGTGCAAACCTGCCTTGGAAGACAAGAAAGATAATCAGGCTTCGTGTAGAACTCTTGTAACCTGATGAACCTCTGTGTATATAAAGAGGATTCGCAGGACTTAGACAGGGTCAAGTTGTCAAGCTATCAAGCCCAAAACCCTAGCTCATACGGCGAGTACCAGATCGGATCGCCTCCATTGTAACACCTCGATTATCATATCAATACCAATCTAGGGTAGGCAGGAAGTAGGTCTTTTACCTCACATTGAGGGGGCCGAACCTGGGTAAATCTGTGTTGATCTTTGTTCCTGCGATCCCAAGCTCGGAGATGCTTGACTCGCGTAATCCCACACCTACGAAGTCATCTATGACACCTGACGTGACAAACCCACGACAGTTGGCGCCCACCGTGGGGCCTGCGGTCAAGAGCGTCACGTTCCGCGCAGGATCCATGAAGGAGCTGAAGATCTTGTTGTTGGCCGTATCATCACGGTCAATGGCACACCCCTCATCGACGATTCAAGCTGGGGGCCGGAAGCAGATTACTTGGAGACCGGCCACGTCATCCCGTTTGGATCCATCAACGTCTTCGTTGGCTTCATCGGTGGCAGGTCCATTAGATCGGTCCAAGAAGGCGATTCAGTAGAAGAAGTCGCCGATGATGGGGAAGAATCCGTCGAAAGCATGGACTCGCAAGAGTTTGGGTCCATTATACCTGCCTTTGAAGAAAGTTGCTGGGGTTACCCACCAGAAATCGCATTATCACCAGATCGAGAGACGGCGCGAGTCGCGGTTTACACGACCGGAGGAGCAGGCGCATCAGGAACTGCTGGAGAAACCGAGGCATCGGCACCCCCAAGCAACCCACTTCTTGTCCCCGTGTCAGCCACGAACGCCGCCCTCCGTGCAACAGAAATTGAGGCCGCCAGGGCCGAGCTCCTGTATGAGGTTCGAAGGATGGAAGAAGAGCGCCGCAGGCTCGATCAGATAAACCAAGGAATCCAACAGGAGCGGCAGAGAGTAGCCGCGCTGGCTGCGACTCAACGACAGGTTGACCCGCAAACACAACGCGCGCGACTCAACCAACAGTGGAAATCCCGCTCACTCCAGCCGCGGGAACGGGAATCCAGACGACTGCGGAAGGAAGGGTACCAACAAATCAAGAGACCCAGCAACAACCAAGGAGGTTTCACACCCCGCAGGGCCATTACCAGAACCCTGTCGATAATATGTATGCTGCGGCTAATATCTTGACTCAGATGGTACCAACAGGCGATGACCCGGTCAATGCTGAGGCGCGGCGCGCGATTCAGATGCTAAGTACGGCAGTCCTGCAACAAGCCAATAGGGCGGAAGCCGAAGCACAGCTGCCCCTCGTAAGCCAATCACAGGATTGCAGCAGAAAGAAGCGTCCAAAGCAGGCCACCAGAGAACGTATCAGGAGTCGCACAGAGGCAGCAGGAGCAAGTCGCAGAAGCGCAGGCGAATATGCCAGTGGTGCAAACGCGGCCCGCAGATAACCCCGGGCGCGCCCACAGCCCTGTCCTCGCGACTCAAGGGACCGGCGTGTTTCACTGAAAGGATCAGATCGGAACCTTTTCCTGAAGATTTCAAAGGGCCACGCAAGGTGGCAAACTACAACGCCAGCATGGATCCAACCACCTGGCTGAACAATTACGAGATGGGGATGAGCATTTTGAACGCCTCAGAGGAAATATGTGCAAGGTACCTCAACATGATGCTAGAAGGTGCAGCGCACATATGGCTGCAAAATTTGCCTCCCAACTCTATAAATACTTGGGAGGAACTGAAGGATGCCTTCGTTAAAACTTCCAAGGAACTTGCAAACGACTCTGCAATATAGAAGATCGAGCGTTGTGTCCAGAAGGAAGGCGAGTCAAGTCGCCATTGGATGAAAAGGGTGGCAGAAATAATACACTCCTCAGATAATATACCACCAAGCTCAGCCGTCCTGGTAATGGAGAAAAACTGCAAGTTTGAGCCGCTGATTCATAAGCTGGGTCGCATGAAGGATAAAGTCAAGAGCCTCAGCGAGGTGATGGCTGCGGCTAACAAATATGCCGGCTCAGATAAAACCAGAGACGCGTCAGACGGAGAAGAAGAGGAGGTTGCTGCCAAAGGAAAGAAAAACTCCAACAAGCCCCAGCAGCAGCAAACAAGCCACAACAACGCGAATCAAAACAAACGCAAAAACGAAGATGGTCACTCAGGGCTCGTCGCCAATACGCGTGGAGGATTCAGAGGCCAGCGTGGAAGGGGTCGAGGATACGGCTCCCGTCCAATCAATATGCAAGAAGTTTTTAACCGGCCATGCGACCTTCATGCGACAGGTGATGGACGGCCAGCGGACCATACCAAGGCACAATGCCACTATTACAAGAAGTGGAAAGAAGAGAGCCAACACAACGGGGGGAATTCCCATGAAGGAAACCCTAGTGCGGCTCATAACACAAATATTGGGCAGCACGCGCGAGTAACCCCAGGCAAACGGGGCAGTATCACACAATAGTTATCGATACCTCCAAAAGGGAAGAGAAATTGAGCCGCAGAAGTCAGCAGGTGAACGCCGTGATACCAGCAACACCCAATTGGTTAAGGTGGTCAGAACACGCAGTAACCTGGAGTCGCGACGATCACCCGCCACAAGTACGGGAACCTGGCAAGTTGGCTGGTTGTGGCACCGTACGTTGCAGGATACAAGCTGACCAAAGTGCTTATGGATGGAGGAAGCAGCATTAATATCTTGTACTACGATACGTTCCAGCGTCTAGGACTCAAGGATTCCAGCCTGCAGCCCACGTCAACAGTGTTTCACGGCATTGTCCCAGGAAGGTCCGCACGGCCAGCGGGGAAAATAACCCTAGGGGTAACTTTTGGGACAGAAGAGAACTTTAGAAGCGAATTCCTATGCTTCGAAGTGGTAAAATTCCAAAGCCCATATCACGCCTTGTTTGGAAGAACGGCCTTTGCTAAGTTTATGGCCAGGCCATGCTACGTGTACCTACAGTTGAAGATACCAGGACCAAAAGGGGTCATCACAGTGTACGGAGATAGAGAAAAAGCGATAGAATGTGAAAAGGGAGATGCGGCCTTCGCAGAATCCGCCTGTGCCGCGGAAGAGCTAAAAGGTTATAAGTCGCAGGTGGACCCAAACGACATGAGTGTAGTTACCACGCCATCTGCCGAGCCACCAATGAAATTCAAAGCGGCCCAGGACACTAAGCAGATAAATCTTGTTCCTGGCGACTCATCCAAGCAAACCAGCATTGGAGCACACATGGAAGAAGAGCAGGAGAAGGCCCTCGTCGCTTTTCTCCAGGAAAATAAGGACATCTTCGCATGGAAGCCGTCAGATATGCCAGGGGTACCAAGAGAATTAGCAGAACATAGCCTCAAAGTGAACCCTGCGGCTAAACCAGTGAAGCAGCCACTACGGCGTTTCCACGATGATAGGAGAAAGGCAATAGGAGAGGAAATAGCTCGCTTGCTGGCTGCAGGATTCATCACGGAGGTATACCATCCGGAGTGGGTGGCAAACCCAGTTTGGTTATGAAAAAGAACGGTACGTGGCGAATGTGCGTTGATTACACCAGTCTTAACAAAGCTTGTCCAAAGGATCCATTTGCTTTGCCGCGAATCGACCAAGTGATTGATTCAACTGCTGGGTGCGAGCTGTTATGCTTTTTGGACGCCTATTCAGGCTACCATCAAATCAAGATGAAGAGGGAGGACCAAGAAAAGACGTCCTTCATCACACCCTTTGGAGCTTTTTGTTATGTCAGCATGCCCTTTGGGTTGAAGAACGCAGGTGCGACTTACCAAAGATGCATTCAGAATTGTCTACATGAGCAAATAGGTCGCAACGTTCACGCCTACGTGGATGATATTGTGGTTAAGTCGCAAGTTAGCCAGGATCTTATTAGTGATCTGGCAGAGACATTCACAAATCTCAGAAAATACAACATGAAGCTCAACCCCACAAAGTGCGTCTTTGGAGTACCAGCAGGAAAGCTATTGGGATTCATAGTATCAGAAAGAGGCATTGAGGCCAACCCTGACAAGATAAAGGCCGTGATGGATCTCCAAAAACCAGAAAAGATAAAAGATGTGCAGCGACTTACCGGTTGCGTAGCAGCTTTGAGTCGCTTTATATCAAGATTGGGAGAGAAAGCACTACCTTTGTACAGACTGTTGAAAAAATCAGACACCTTCGTTTGGGACGCAGAGGCCGACGAAGCTCTGACAGCCTTGAAACATCAATTGACAAATGCTCCAGTTCTGGCGGCTCCAAAGGATAAAGACCCATGCTACTATACATAGCGGCAAATTCCCGTGCTGTGAGTGCTGTCATGGTTGTGGAGAGACAAGAACCGGAAAGGAATACCCTGTCCAGAGACCAGTATATTACGTGAGCGAAGTCCTCACAGCTTCCAAACAGCGTTACCCACAGTGGCAGAAGTTGGTGTTTGGAGTGTTCATGGCGAGTCGCAAGCTGAAGCACTACTTCCAAGAACATCCAATAACTGTGGTTAGTTCAGCACCATTGGCAGATATCATCGTAATCGAGAAGCTACTGGAAGAGTCGCTAAGTGGGCGATCGAGTTGGGACCACATCACATCAGCTACGAGCCGCGCACATCAATTAAGTCGCAAGCCCTTGCAGATTTTATTAACGATTGGACAGAAATCCAAGTCGCTCCTAGCATGGCAGAAACCAAATACTGGACCATGCATTTTGATGGGTCAAGACAGTTGCAAGGCTCGGGGGCTGGAGTTGTTCTAACATCCCCAAGGGAGACAAGCTGCGGTATGTGCTACAGATACACTTCAACTGCACAAATAACGTGGCGGAGTACGAGGCACTGCTTCATGGTCTACGTATAGCAAAGGAGATGAACATCAGTCGCATACGCTGTTTTGGCGATTCAGACTTGGTGGCACAGCAGGTCTCTGGAACGTGGGACAGCAAGGATGCGAACATGGCTGCATATAGAAGAGAGGTGGACAGAATTGCTGGACATTTCACTGGATACCAAGTTGAACATATTGATCGGAGACAAAACGAAGCTGCAGATGCCCTGTCTCGGCTTGGATCCAACAGACAGTCAGTCCCACCCAATGTTTTCCTGGATGAACTGCACAATCCATCAGTCAAACCTCCAGCAGAGATTGACATTGCAGAGCCAGAGGACGATTCAACTTTAGTCGCAGCCCTGCATGAACAGCCAGGATGGACAGAGCCATACATGGCATATTTAAGTCGCGGAGTGCTGCCAGACGATGAGATTGAGGCGCGCAAAATCATACGACGATCAAAGGCCTATACAATCATCAACAACGAATTATACAAGCGCAGCGTGTCAGGAGCATTCCAAAGATGTGTCTCACCAGAAGAGGGACGAAAAATCTTGCACGAAATTCATTCAGGCGATTGTGGCCATCATGCTTCGTCAAGATCTTTGGTGGCAAAGGCGTTCCGACATGGATTCTTCTGGTTAACAGCATTAGCAGATGCAGAGCAAATTGTCAGAGTGTGCGATGGATGTCAAAGATACGCTAGGCAAGATCATATGCCAGCTCAAGCACTTCGCACAATACCCATCACATGGCCTTTTGCCGTATGGGGTTTTGACATGGTAGGGCCCTTCAGACGGTCTTCAAACGGAAAAACTCACCTCCTGGTCATGGTGGACAAATTCACAAAGTGGATAGAAGCAGAACCTGTGGGAGATTGCGAGGCTGAAACAGCAGTCAAGTTCTTGAAGAAGGTCATATTCCGCTTGGGTACCCCCATAGTATCATTACAGACAATGGGAGCAACACCTCTGAAGGGGCTACACAGATATTTTGCGCAGACAATGGGATAAGATTGGACCTCACGTCAGTAGCACACCCGCAGAGCAATGGACAAGCTGAGCGAGCTAACCAGGAAATTCTCCATGGAATTAAGCCGCGCCTTATTGAAAAGGTCGAAGCATCTCCAGGATGTTGGGTGGAAGAATTGCCAGCAGTACTGTGGAGCTTAAGAACAACCCCTAACAGATCCACAGGATTTACACCATATTTCATGGTCTATGGAGCAGAAGCAGTCATGCCCAGCGATCATACATGATTCACCAAGAGTTGCGGCTTACATCGAGACAGATAATGAGATAGCTCGGCAAGACTCGGTGGACACATTAGAAGAGGTTAGAGACTTGGCAGCATCAAGGTCAGCGGTATATCAACAAGACTTGCGACGCTATCATGCCAGACGCATCAAAACCCGCACCTTTCAAGAAGGCGACCTAGTACTGCGACTTAAACAAGATCACAAGGGAATGCATAAGCTGTCCTCTCCATGGGAAGGACCCTACATCATCAGCAAGAAGCTAAACAATGGGTCGTACTATCTGCTGGATGTAAGGGAAGAAAGCAGCGAACGCCATGATTTCGAGGATCGTCTCGAGGCACCTCGCCCTTGGAACGTCGCACACCTGCGACCGTACTATACATAAGAAAAGGCTAATCAGAGCCAAGCATCATCCTTTCCAGCTTTATAGCTGAGTATCATCACAGCCACTCAGGGCTAGAACTTCAACTTTGGTCGCCACCTAGGCGCGACCTATGCAACATCTGATCGCCACCCAGGCGCGATCGACCCTTGTATCAGAAACCGGCTGCCACCTAGGCGCGGCCGTAAACTTTGTATCATCTCTGGTCGCCACCTAGGCGCGACCGACCCCATGTATCACCATGGATCGCCACCTACGCGCGATCCAACCCTATGTATAACACTCGGTTGCCACCAAGGCGCGACCTTATGTGTCATCATAATCAAAGCTTATCATAGCTTAGCCTATCATGGCAATATCATTATGTTTCTTGGGGTCTTTGTTACCCTGAAACAGCCAATTTATTGGCAATTATCAAATTTACCTTAAGTTGGATTGCTACTCGCATTATGTGGCCAAAGTACTGGGGTGTGGCGTCAATCGAGCTTGATTGCCTATCATGGCCGCTCTCGACCCTGAACACACATGTTCCTAGGAAATACTGAGTCGCGCGAGTGCCCACTTAAGGATTCAGATGGCCTAACTAGAGGTCGATGTACTGCTTATAGTACGGCAACACCAATTACAATTACTTGTATCTTAACAATTGTTTTATTCATGATATCAAGTTACAGGTGATGACCTTCAGAATTCTCTGAGAAGAATTGAGATGATTACCATTACATCCTCTCAATCCTTGGGGGCTACATCATATTATCATCAAAAATTTGAAGATGGATCGTCATCAAGTTCTGAAGCTATCAGGCTACTCTAACAAAGAAGCTCACGAAGTCAGATGATCTTCCAGGTGCGAGTCAAGGCCAATCCTGCACAATTATAAGTCGCAAATAGGAAAAGCGCGGCCTAAACATTCAAGATCAAGAAATACTATGAAGTTCAGGCCACGCTTGGGGGCTAATGTCGGGGGAATGATTAACCCGCGACCTATTCCAGAAGGGCCAATCTCGCATCGCGAATCCATAAAGGAAAGTTCCAGAAGGTCGGTGCAAACTTGCCTTGGAAGACAAGAAAGATAATCAGGCTTCGTGTAGAACTCTTGTAACCTGACGAACTCTTGTAATCAGCCTTGCAGGACTTAGACAGGGTCAAGTTGTCAAGCTATCAAGCCCAAAACCCTAGCTCATACGGCGAGTACCAGATCGGATCGCCTCCATTGTAACACCTCGATTATCATATCAATACCAATCTAGGGTAGGCAGGAAGTAGGTTTTTTACCTCACATTGAGGGGGCCGAACCTGGGTAAATCTGTGTTGATCTTTGTTCCTGCGATCCCAAGCTCGGAGATGCTTGACTCGCTTAATCCCACACCTACGAAGTCATCTATGACACCTGACGTGACAAACCCACGACAGCAATGTTTCCACTTCCACTACAAAGCGTGCAAAATTGCCTAAAACTGCTGAAACTGTTTCTGATAAAAGTGCTGAATTTTTTCGAAGTATGGGAGACAATGGTCCCATTACTTTTGATCATAACGATTTTGATTTTGATGGTTGTAGTATTTCTGAAGTTATTATGTTCTTGCAAAAGCTAGCTAGAAGTCCTAATGCTAGTGCTATAAACATGGCTTTTACAAAACATATTACAAATGCTCTCATGAAAGTTAGGGAAGAGAAATTAAAACATGAAGCTTCTATCCCTAGGAAGTTGGAAGATGGTTGGGAGCCTGATCACCATCATTCATATGCATAATTCTCAGGCCTAAAACCACAAACATAACTACATTTATATTCAGAAACTGCAATTATCTGCATTTTATAGCAATTTCATCCATTTTGCAGTTCTGTGCGCAAAGGCACATAATCTTCAGAAGATGCAATGTAGAAGTGAAGCCAGAAGCAACATTCAACTCATACCAATACAGCAGACAAGATGGCCATGATCATCAAGACCCAATCAACTCTGTCAGTAAACAGAACAGAGATCGACTCTGTCAGTTAACTCGAGTTCTTCAAGCATCACTAGAAGCAATCACAAGTGTAGCAATGAAAGGCACAAGGAGAAGATAAGAAGCAATTCAAATATGTTTGAATCAGGGAAAGACAAAGAAGATCATCTTGGAGATCAAGGAAACCATAAAAGGCATAAAGGCAATAAAGTGCAAAAAGGGAGAAACATGCCATGTGCATTGTGAGCTGTGGCCAAGGAGGAAGCTTCCCTCTCCATCAACTCGTACCACACCTCCACCACAAATGGAAAAAGTGTATAAAGCCACCACCACCACCACAGACCATCTCTCTCGCCTCTCTCTCGCCTTTCTCTCGCCTCCCACTCACCATTCCATTGCCAGGCACTCCACATTTCCCATCAGCCACCACTCCAACTTTCCACCACCAACTCGAGACCAAGAACTCCAAGAACCAGAGCAAGAACAAGAAGAACAAGGAGCACATGATGAACAAGGAGACCAGGAGAAGAAGTACAAGGCCTCGGTGACCAGAATCTCATGATCTGCAACTCTGCTTCCCCTTCGCTGCTTCCTCTGCTTCGACTAGGGTTTCTGTGAGCTAAAGCCAAAGACTTCTCCTCACTCTCTTGTGTAATTGCGTGTGAAACCAGTAGATCATCCATCTGTGAGTAGATCTTGTGATATTTGGCTACTGCAGTGAATTAAGTGACACAGTTCTCTGTCTTATCTGAAGATTTGCATGATTTGCTTGTTGTTTGTGTTGATCTGTGTGTGTAAGGCTAGTCCCTGCACACCGATTGTTGCAATTCTATCCCTAGCCCCCTTTGCTTGTTAACTCACTCATGATCTGGCTTGACAACCCAGAAAGCAGTGATCTTTGTGTTATGATCTTTTCTTCCACCTAAAACTGCTAAAAACCCTTGCTTGCATGACTAGTCTCTGCAAGTTGTTGAACCAATTCTTGTTCCCTGTCTACACCATGCTCGGCTCCTTGCAGTGGTCTTGATTGACAACCAAGAACCTGCAAGTTACATTCTGAATTCTATTTCCTAAACCCCCTTTCAGCAAAAAAACCTTTACTTTCTTGCTTAAAACCCTAAAACCTGAAGATTTAGTCTAGCTTCTGCCAACACTTAGAAAAGTCATAACCTTGTTGATCCCTATGGAGACGATAACACAAACCCCCCTTGCATTTACAACCGATCAAAATTGGCACCGTTGCCGGGGATTGACTTATGATTGTTTCTTTGCAAGTGAAGTAGACTAGACTGTGTGATTTCAGTGAAACTGTTAAACAAACTCGCATGATCTAGATGTTTTTGATGATTCAGATGTTATGATCTGTGAACTAGAATTGTTATTAGGGGTTTTCATTGACTAACCCTTGATAAAAGTTCTTGTTTGTGACTGTGTAGAGGAAACATGATTTCTTTTATGCAGTTTTTGGACTCTGTTGATGCAGTCGTCTGAAGATTCACCTCTAGCTCCGTTTGATCCAGAACCTGAAAGAACTTTTCTTGCCAGAAGAAGAGCAACTTCAGTGTCTTCAGTTGAAGAAACAGAGGAAAGACTGACAGTAATCAACATGGGCGATATGAAACTGAGAGATTTATGGATTCCCAAGGATCAGGTAGCCAATTCAGAAGTGGTTATGCCAACCATTCAAGCAAATAACTGGGAGATCAAGCCTGCCCTGATCAATATGGTGCAGCATAATCCATTCAAAGGAAGTGCTTTGGAAAGTCCTCATGAGCATATCAGGAATTTCTTGGAGTACTGCAACACCCTCAAGCACAATGGTGTGCCTCCTGAAGCAATAAGGATGCAGTTGTTCCCTTTCACTCTATTAGGCTCAGCAAAGATATGGTATCATTCTTTACCAGTTCATTGCAGAGACACCTGGGAACATTTGGTGCAGGCCTTCTTCGAGAGATATTTTCCACCCACCAAAGCAGCTGAGTGCAGAGACAAAATCACCAGATTTGTGCAGTACAATGGTGAGAGTTTGTATGATACATGGCAGAGATACCAAGGACTCATCAGAATGTGTCCTAATCATGGTCAGGAACAGTGGTTAATTATGCAGACATTCTATAAGGGTCTGACTGAACAGACTAGAGCTTTTGTTGATTCTGCTGCTGGTGGAGGAATTATGAACAAGACACTAGATGAAGCAACTGAACTGATTGACAGTATGGCATCTCATAATTTCTCTTGAACCAATGAAAGGACAGTTCATTCTAGTGGACAAGGTGCTCTGGAAGCAAAGCTTGATAGCCTGACGACTCAATTATCTCAGCTTATGCAGGAAAAGAACAGTAAGGCCATTGTGCTTGTGAACCAAGTTTCTGCTGCTTGTTTAATCTATGGTAATGAAGGGCATTCACCTCAAGAGTGTACACTGTATGTACCCACAGATAGCCAACTGGCAGAAGTGAGTTATACTCAGAATCAAGGCCCTTTTTCTCAGAGCTATAACCCTGCTTGGAGGAACCATCCCAACTTATCATACAAGAATGCAAATCAGCAGAGTTATCCTGAAGCAAACCAACAGAATTACCATCAAGCAGCTCAGCCACAGTATGCTCAAACAAATCAACAAAATTTTAGGCCACAAGGCAATATGCAGTACCAACAACAACAACAGCCCCAGCAGAATCAAGTTAATCAGCAGAATGCTTCTACAAGCAATAGCAAGTCTGAAATAAATGAAATGATGAGGCTGTAGAAAGAAATGTTCAGTGGTATGCAGGAAACGATGAAGATGCAATCCGAGCTGTTTTACAAAACAACGCAGCAGCTAACAGCTGGAATCTCAAATACCCAAGGCAATCAGCCTGAGAATCCAAAACAGTGTGGTGCCATATCCACTACTGTAGATGTGGATGGTGCTACAACTAGGAGTGGAATCAATATTGAACCAGTACTCAAAACACCCCCAGCTGTTACATATGTAGCACCACCAAGAAGAGCTCATACTCAGCCAGTAATTAGTCTAGAAAATGGAGCAGAAGAAAAGGCAGTCGAGCCAGAAACAGCAGTGCAGCCTGCTATTGAAACTGAGAAAGCAAAGAACACTGTAGCGAAACCTGCAGCAGAAAAGCCTGTCTTGCAGAAAATCCCATTCCCTGAAAGACTGGAGAAATCAAAGGATGAAAAGTAGTATGCTAAGTTTCTAGAAACTATGAAAGAAGTGCAAATCATAATACCCATCCTGGATGCAGTGCTACACATTCCTTTGTATGCAAAATTCTTCAAGGACTTGATAACTAAGAAGAGAAGTCTGGAGGATCCTGAAATTGTTGCTCTTACAGAGGACTGCAGTGCTGTTATTCTGAACTATATGCCCAAGAAGCTGGGTGATCCAGGAAGTTTTAGTATTCCCTGTGTGGTGGGAAAGAAAACATTCACAGCATTATGTGACTTAGGTTCATCAGTTAGTGTTTTACCTTTGGCTGTCAGTCAAATATTGCAGTTAGGAGTTCTGAAGCCTACATCAATGACTCTGCAGCTAGCCGATAGAACACTGAGAAAACCAACTGGAATTCTTGAAGATGTTCCAGTGCAAGTTGGAAATTTTGCTTATCTAGTTGATTTTGTGGTACTAGAGATGGAAGATAATTCTGAATCCATGATCCTAGGCCGACCATTCTTGGCGACTGCTGGAGCAATAATAGATGTAAAAGGGGGAACTCTGAAACTACAGTTTGGTTCTGAACAAGCTGAATTCAGTATGAAGCATGCTTCTCACTTACCAAACATTCTGGAGCAATGCCAATCCATTGATATAGTAGACCAGAGTGTGCTGGACACAATACAAGAAATGCAGACTGAAGAGCCTGAAGCACAAGTGTTTGTGACAGCTGACAGTTCTAATCACCAGCAGTTTTGTGGAATTTCTATATGTGAAAAAGATACAGATGCTGATGAAACCGCAGATAGTAAACAAGTTCACAATTCTATAGTTGAGCTGAAGGAATTACCATCTCACCTGAAATACATATTCCTTGAGAAAGAAAAGATACACCCAGTGATAATCAGTTCTGCTCTGAATAGTGAACAAGAAGAGAGCTTGTTGTCAGTATTGAGGCTGTACAAAATGTCATTGGTTTCTCGATTGATGATATCAGAGGAATTGATGAAAAGGTTTGCTCTCACATAATACACTTAGAAGATGGTAGTAAACCAACTAGAGAAGGGCAGAGAAGACTGAACCCAGCCATGCAAGAAGTGGTGAAAAAAGAAGTACTGAAACTGCTAAAGGCAGGAATGATTTACCCTATTTCTGACAGTGAGTGGGTGAGTCCTATACACATTGTGCCCAAGAAAGGAGGGTATACTGTGGTAGAAAATGAAGAAGGAAGATTAATGACCACAAGGCCAGTTACTGGATGGAGAATGGTCAATGACTTCAGAAAACTAAACAAGGCAACAAGGAAAGACCATTTTCCTTTGCCATTTATGGATCAGATGCTAGAAAGGCTTGCTGGTCAGAAATTCTATTGCTATTTAGATGGATATTCAAGGTTTCTGCAAATACCCATTCATCCATGTGACCAGGACAAGACAACATTCACTTGTCCTTATGGAACATTTGCCTACAAGAGACTACCATTTGGTCTGTGTAATGCACCTGGCACTTTTCAGAGGTGTATGATGTCGATATTCTCGGACCAAATTGAGAAGATCATGGAAGTATTCATGGATGATTTCACAGTTTATGGAAAAGAATTCATCTCTTGTCTGAAAAATCTGACAGCAGTGTTACACAGATGCTCTGAACAGAATTTGATCTTAAATTGGGAGAAGTGCCACTTCTTTGTAACTGAAGGCATAGTGCTTGGTCACTTGGTGTCTGCCAGAGGAATTGAAGTGGATAAAGCAAAAGTTGATGTAATTGCTAAGTTACTTCCCCCTGAAAATGTGAAAGGAATACAGAGTTTCTTGGGACATGCTGGATTCTACAGAAGGTTCATCAAGGATTTCTCCCACATTGCAAAACCACTTACACACCTGCTGAACCATAATGTGCAGTTTGTGTTTGATGAAGCCTGTATGCAAGCTTTCAACAAGCTAAAAGAAGCTCTGATAACAGCTCCAGTTGTACAGCCACCTGACTGGTCAATACCATTCGAACTCATGTGCGATGCAAGTGACTATGCAGTAGGAGCAGTGCTTGGCCAGAAAAAAGAAAAAGTTGTCCATGTGATCTATTATGCTAGCAGAACACTAGATGATGCTCAGATCAACTACACAACCACTGAAAAAGAACTGCTAGCAGTAGTGTTTGCATTTGATAAATTCAGACCATATCTTGTTGGGCACAACTGCGTTGTTTACATAGATCATGCAGCAATAAGATATTTGGTAAGCAAGAAGGATGCTAAGCCCAGACTGATTAGATGGATCCTTTTGCTGCAAGAATTCAATATAGAAATTAAGGATAAGAAGGGATCTAAAAATTCAGTGGCAGATCACTTGTCAAGAATCATTTGCCCATCAGGAAGAGAAATACAAGACAGAATGCTGGCGAGCAACTAATGGCAGTAAATGCCAGTTCTCCTTGGTATGCAGACATAGTGAACTATTTAGTTTGTGAAATTCTGCCAGCAGATATGTCTTACCAGCAGAGGAAGAAATTTATGCATGATGCTAAAACATATTATTGGGATGAGCCATTCCTTTACAAGCATTGTGCAGACGGAATTGTGAGAACATGTGTTCCAGCTAAAGAGATCAATGATGTTATGTACCAATGCCATGCAGGCATGTATGGAGGCCATGCTGGAGTGTTGAAAACCCAAGCAAAGATCCTGCAAGCTGGATTCTATAGGCCTAGCCTGTTCAAGGATGTACACGACTATATCAGGCAGTGTGATCCTTGTTAGAGAACTGGAAAGATGTCAAGAAGGAATAAAATGCCTCAGAAAGGAATTCTGGAAGTAGAACTGTTCGATGTATGGGGAGTCGATTTTGTTGGCCCTTTGCCATCATCAAAAGGATATAAGCATATACTAGTTGCAGTGGACTATGTGTCCAAATGGGTTGAAGCAATACTGATATGTCTCCAACGTATCCATAATTTCTGATGTTCCATGCTTATATTATACCAATTGCTACATGTTTTATATACACTTCATATCACTTTTATGCATTTTCTGGGACTAACCTATTAACAAGATGCCGAAGTGCCAGTTCCCTGTTTTCTGCTGTTTTTGGTTCCAGAAAAGTACTTCCGTGAATATTCTCGGAATTGCACGAAACAAAAGGCCACGTCCTATTTTTCCAACACGTACACGAAGTCCAAAGTAGAGACGAAGAGGAGCCAGGAGGCGGCCAAACCACCTGGCGGCGCGGGCCCACCTCCTACCGCGCCACCATATGTTGTGCCCCCCTCCGGACTCCACCGACGCCGCCCCTTCGCCTATTTATTCCTCCCGACGCGAAAACCCTAAAACACTGAGCCAAATATCCAGAACTATCTGCCGCCGCCGTCGTCAGCCCTAACTCGGGAGGGTTCTGAAGCTCTTCCTGGCACCCTGCCGGAGAGGGGAATCATCACTGGAGGGCTTACACCACCATGACCGCCTCCGGAGTGATGTGTGAGTAGTTCATCCCTGGACTATGGGTCCATAGCAGTAGCTAGATGGTTGTCTTCTCCACTTATGCCATCATGTTTAGATCTTGTGAGCTGCCTATCATGATCAAGATCATCTTATTGTAATGCTACATGTTGTGTTTGCTGGGATCGATGAATATTGATACTATGTCAAGTTGAATATTGAATTATCATGTCTATGTCATTTGTGATCTTGCATGCTCTCTGTTGCTTGTTGAAACTCTGGCCAAGTGAACACTTGTGACTCCAAGAGGGAGTATTTATGCATGATAGTTGGGTTCAACCTCTATTTAACCTGGGATAGTGACATCAAGTTCTAAGGTTGTAGATGTGTTGTTGCCACTAGGGGTAAAACAGCAATGCTTTATCCAAGGATGAATGTATTGTTTACATTATGCACATTACTTAATGCAATTGTCTGTTGCTTGCAACTTAATACTGGAAGGGGTACGGATGTTAACCTGAAGGTGGACTATTTAGGCATAGATGCATGCTGGATAGCGGTCTATGTACTTTGTCGTAATGCCCAAATGAATCTCATAGTGGACACCACAACTTGCACATGCATGTTTTATGCACTTATCAATTGTCAATTGCCCAGCTGTAATTTGTTTACCCAACTTGTTAGTTATCTTATTGGAGAGACACCACTAGTGAACTGTGGACCCGGTCCATTCTTTTACATTTGTAATACAACCAACTGCAATCATTGTTCTCTACTGTTTTCTGCAAACAAACATCATTTTCCACACTATACGTTTACCCCTTTGTTTTTAGCAAGCCGGTGAGGTTGACACCCTCACTGTCTCGTCGGGGCAAAGTAGTTTGATTGTGTTGTGTGCAGGTTCCACGTCAACTACACGCCGCAAGTTTTCTGGCACCATTGTCAGGGAGCACAAGCAACTCGATTTCCCCACCAACACAGAAGTTTTCTGGCGCCGTTGACACCTTCTTAGCATCGTGATTTCTACTGGTTCGATATACCTTGGTTTCATAACTGAGGGAAGACTTGCTGCTGTACTCATCAAACCTTACACTTGAGGTATCCCGACGAACGTGCACTTCGCACGCATCAAGCAAGTTTTCTGGCGCCGTTGCCGGGGAAGTCATCGCTGCTACAGCAAGGGGAGTCTCTCACTTCCAATCATTTTACTTTGTTATTTGTCTTGCTTAGTTTATTTTTATTTAGTCTTGTTTGCTCTCTTTATCAAAAACACAAAAAAATTAGTTACTTTTTGTCTTTTTCAATTCGGTTTTGTTATCACCATGTCTTGTCCCATGCCTATTACTATGTCACATGAGCAACTGGTCTTCACTTTTAAACAAGGGAGTGAGGAGAGTTTTAAAGAAGCTTGGTCTAGAATTAATGAGTCTTTTGGTAAAACTGAACCTAAAATGACTTTAAGTTTGCTCCTTACTAGCTTCTACTTCGGTCTCACCCTTTGTTATAGATATGCTTTAGATGCTATTGTGGGAGGAGATTTCCTTCACTGTGATGGGGCTCAAGCTTTCAATGCCATTAAAAAAATTAGCTGCATCTACTAGTTCTGCCAGCAAGCTTGATTCAGCTCTTGTTGATATTCATGCTAGATTAAACACTCTTGAGACAAGTTTATCTTGCTTAAAAGAAGGGTATAATCAAATCCGTGAGTATTATGATTATGTTTCAATAAGTTTTGAACCTACAAAGTGGGTCCCTTTGGTAAAAATTGCTATATGTGGTGAAACTTTTTATGCTTGTTGTGATATTATGTGTGAGTTTTGCCTTATGCCTAAAAGCATTTATGAATCTTTGAATCTTTGGGGACTTTCTGAAGGGGGAGAAGGAATAACTCTTACTGATAACTCTGTTATATTTTCCATGGGGATAGCTGAAGGAGTGTTTACAACTCTTTATGGGAGAATGGTATCCACTGATTATCTTGTTATTGAATGTGTAGGAACAGGACAAATTACCCTTGGAAGATCCCTGCTAAAACTATTGGGAGCAACCATTGACATGGAAAAAGGTACTCTGAATCTTACCTCCATGCCATGGCGCAGCCACATATTCCCCAAACCAGTGAAGAAACAGATGATGATGAAGCCGAGGATGATCCTAATGCATCCTCTGCAGTTGAAAACCAGTGAAGAAGCTACAGTCATGCTCATGACTATAAACAAGCGCTCATCAAGAGGCAGCCTGGTACCTTTGTATATTATGTAACTGTTATTTCCTTTTACTTGTTATGCTTTGTTTGTGTTTTTCTTTTTGTCTTTGTTTTTCAGATTTTGAATAAAAGGATGTGGAGAAGTCTTGGCTTGGATATCATGAAGTAAGAGGTAGAAGCATTCACCAGGTGGAAACATTCCAACCTTCTACACCTTATTTACAGCATGAATAATATGATTATGCCATGTTTTAATTCTATGATCAAATTGGCAATTTTATGGCTGTAACAGAAAAAAATTATGGTTTTGCTCTGATCTGAGCAAATAGCATTACATGCTGTTGTGAATCATGTATTGTATCTGTTTATTATTCTTGCAAAGGCTGTGTTTAGATCATTTATTCAAAAGCAGAATTTGCTTATTCCTCTGTTTAAAACTTGTGGAATACTTGATAATGCCATTTGCTAAGAAACTGAACTATATGATCCACTCTAGAGCCATTTACTAGCTCCATTTCTGCATACCTGCATTGTTTGCGTTAGCAATCAATATCCCTGGATAGTGATTTGTGAGGCACTGATACGTCCAAAACGTATCTACTTTCCCGAACACTTTTGCTATTGTTTTACCTCTAATTTGTGTGTTTTGAATACAACTAATGCGGACTAACGCTGTTTTCACCAGAATTGCCCTGGTGTCTCGTCTTTGTGCAGGAATTCAACTTTTGGAAAAAAACCGTGGAAAATATCGCGAAGCTCTATTTTACCAGGAAAGCCACGGTTGTCGTGGGTTTGTCACGTCAGGTGCCATAGATGACTTCGTAGGTGTGGGATTACGCGAGTCAAGCATCTCCGAGCTTGGGATCGTAGGAACAAAGATCAACACAGATTTACCCAGGTTCGGCCCCCTCAATGTGAGGTAAAAGACCTACTTCCTGCCTACCCTAGATTGGTATTGATATGATAATCGAGGTGTTACAATGGAGGCGATCCGATCTGGTACTCGCCGTATGAGCTAGGGTTTAGGGCTTGATAGCTTGACCCGCTCTAAGTCCTGCGAGTCCCTTTATATACACAGAGGCTCGCTAGGTTACAAAAGGAAACTTCCCCCATAAGGAAACATCACAGAGGCCTACTCGGAGACTACTTGGTCTTCACGTCCTCCGGGATATGTCTTCTAGATCTTTCCCTTATGGCGGTTCAATACTGGGCTTGCTCCCAAGTGGGCCTTTGTCCGTGCGAGTAAAGTAAGTCGCACTGGGCCGCGGTTAATCCAGAAAGTATTCCCCCGACATTAGCCCCCAAGTTTAGCTTGGATTTCGAGTGAAGGCTTCTTTGTCTTAACAAACCCTGAGCCGCGCACATTATCCCAGCTGAACTCCAATTTTCATATTTCCAATCTGTGGCTTATAACTCTTCTTGGCGGCTCAAGAACGCGACTTAACCTGCCTTGACGGTTGATTTTCAGATCTAAACGTCTTCCGCATCGGGCTATTTATCTTGGCTCATCGTTTTTCCCAGCGTTCTGCATCACGCATCCGCTGCTCCTTTCCGCCGCCTCCAATCTCGCTTCTCGTACTCACAATCCTTCGGTGGAGATCTCCATCAATCTGAGAAAATGTCTCGCCGCAAGTGCAACTGGGAAGGCTCGTGGGTCGACGAAGATTTCCTGGAATCCCTATCTGCACGGGGCCTTCTTCCGCCAAAAGATCAATGCGAATGGCGGGCGCCGGTGAGGAGGTAATTCCCAACCCTCAACCAGGAGAAGTAGTGATATTTGCGGAGCATGTTGAGCGTGGGTTCAAGCCCCCAGGCTCTCTCTTCTTCGCTCCTTGATGCAGCGGTTAGGTCTCCGCTTCCATGATATTGGCCCTAATTCGATGTTGCAAGTGAGCAACTTCCACGTCCTCTGCGAAGATTATCTGGGTATCCCGCCTTCAATAGATTTCTGGCTTGCTCTTTTCAATTGCAATAGTCAAAGGGAAACCACAGATGGTCCTTTTCTCCAATGCGGCGCCATTTCCTTCCAACGCCGTAGGGGTAGTATTTTCCCAAAACTAACCCTTGCCAAGAAAATCAAGGATTGGCAAAGGACATTCTTCTATTGTAAAAACACTTCTCCTGAGGGTGAAATTCCTCTTCCTCTTTGGTCTCCTCTTCCCTTCGAGGCTACCGATGCTCTGTCTTCTAAACCTGATCCTTCTTCGTTGCCCTTTATCGAATCCCTTCTAGACAAGGTGAGGCGCTGACACTCCATGGTCTCACTGGATTAGATCTCATATCTTGCTGGACTAAGTGGCGAATTCAGCCTGTGAGTCGCCGCTCGCGACTTATGGTGGATTTCACTTGTCATGCAAACGACGTCGACCGTACTTGCCCTGAAGATTGGGACAAAGGGGAATGGATAAATTTCATTCGCCGAGTGACGGACGAGGATATCGACTCGTATGATAACGTCGGGCTTGCTCCCTTCTGGGCTGAGCACAAGCCTTTTGTGGTAATGTTTACTTGTCACCTGTTTCCTCGAAAATTCCTTCTCCAAAATTAATTATTTCTGACCTGAGCTCCTTTTCAGATCGATCCCTATTTCTGGGTTCTTCCTCAGAGGATGCCGACTTGAACCAAGAAACCGCGGCTGAGTCGTCAAAGCAAGCCGCAGCCTTTGGCGAAGATACAGTTATGCAGATATTGTCTCGAGCCGAGGGTAGCGCTTCTGAAGAGGAGCAACAAATGGCCGACGCTCTTCTGTCCTCGACTCCAAATACACCTTTCTTGGAACTTCCTGAGGTGCCTCGCAGGTCCTCGAAGCGTATTTTATGCAAGAGCTCAGAAGACCCCGCAGCCTGAGAAACGCCGCAAAGCCTTGGCGCTACTGGTAGAAACAAGAACTGCCAAATCTTTAAAACTTGCTGATCCCAACAAGGCTGCTTTCTCTTCCGAGGCTGTTGCAAAGGACTGCTTCTCAATAAGCTCGGGTAATTGTTTGCGACTCTCTCCTTTTCCTTTTGTGCTTGCGTATTTGCTGATCACCACTTCTTTTCATACTCTGTAGGTTCAGATTTGCAAGGTTTATCTTCTCCTTCCTCTGGTTGCCTGATGAAGAGTATCCGTGTCGCCTCTGGGTATGGTTCGCCTTCTTTTCAATGTTGCGGCTCTGCTAGGTCAGCTTATTAACCCATCAATTTTGCAGGGCCATGCCTGAAGAGGATACCAAGTCTAATTCTCATCCCACTTCTTCTCAGCCAGCTATGAGCGAGGATGATGCTGCTGATGAAAACGTGGGAAACAGTAATGGTGCGACTCATCCAAGGCCCTCCCTGGAGGAAGGTATTGCTGATGCGGCTCCTGCCACGACCCAGTCGCAGCTCCATCCGCAACTCCTGCTGTTGGTAGGGTATCCACTGAAGATAGAATTCCAGCTCCAGGAAATAGTTCCAAGTCAATTGCGGATGCCATAATTGCTGCTGGAGATAAGCATGCTGCTCTGCTGCGCGGCCTAGTTGAGCAATTTTCTTCAAGTCGCCAGGTACATATACCGTAGCCCCCAAGGATCAAAACCTTGTGTCATCGCACGGGGTGTTGATTCTTTTCCTGGCTCCAAATCTCGAGCCCCCAAGTTCCTGGATAGTTTACCCATGCATTTTGCTCTGTTTATTTTCAGCTTGAACTGTCCTTGCTTGATGCTTCTGGCTCAATAAAGGGTAAAGGCATTTCCATAGATCATCCTGAAGTGATGCAGTCTCCCTGGAGCAGCATAATGAGGTCATTAGGGACCAAGATCAGGAAATAAAATCTCTCAAAGGTCAACTCGACTCCTGTGAAGAGCAATTTAAAGAACTTGAAGCCGATATGCAGCAGCGACTCATGGAGAAAGACGAAGTCATTAGATCTTTGCGAGAAGGGCTGACTCTTAAATCTGAATTGATTGATCGTCTGAAGGGAGACCACGCAAAGGAACTCGCCGCGCGAGATGAAAAATATAACTCGCTGTTCAAAGCCTTTGAGGGTTTTGGCTCCATGTCAAATCAGCCGTCCTGCAGCTTGCTGGTTCGTCTTTTATTCCTTTAATCATACATATTTTGGGTAACCAACGTTAGTCTCTGACTTGTTTCTTGCCTTTTCTTTCTTGACATAGGCCTGAGGCCCCAGTGTCCCGCTCCAACTTGAAGGATCAACTGGTATATCTGTCTGACTTCAGCCAGCGCTTCTTAAAGGTTACCAAGGAAGTTATGACGGTAATCTCTCCTGCGACTGATGGCCCAACATCTTGCGAGTATTGGATAAATAAACTGCTCAAGGCTCCGCATTATGTCTCTGATTGGAAACGATCCTCTGCTCGCCGGAGCCGCGCATGTCTTGACATTGCTCCGAGCATATTATCCAGAATAGATGTTGGCAAGGTTGCTCGCCACGGCCTGGCGATGAGCGCGGATGATACTGAACTGCCAATAAGCGAGTACTTCGATATCTGGAAAGGGATGCGCGGATATGCCACAAAATTTGTTGATAACTTAGACTTGGGCACTTATCTCGAAAAATTCAATCTTGATGGGAGCAAGGTGCCAAAGGAAAAGTCCACAGGAGCTGAGTCCCGCTACTACTCCTCAACAGTATCTGGTGGCCCTTCTGCCTCGTCTGGGCGCCCTGATTATTAGGGCACCTGCGACTGCAACTGCGAGACAAGCCGCGCCAATTCCCACTCCTGTAGCTCGGAAGAAGAAAAAATAATGTGGGACATGCCCGTTAGTCTGTAAGACATTCATGTATTATAAACAGTATTTTGGTGACCTATAAGCAGGTTCTTTTATGATAATTCCATTAAGTAGACGCTCGCGCGGCTCAGTATTTCCTAGGAACATGTGTGTTCAGGGTCGAGAGCGGCCATGATAGGCAATCAAGCTCGATTGACGCCACACCCCAGTACTTTGGCCGCATAATGCAAGACGCTTCTAGCTTAAGGATTGCCACTAGTTTGGCAAAATTTGAGGTGCGATTGGTACTCGCGATGCTCGTAAGGAGCCCTCAAGGGTCAGTGATATATGAAATTCAAAAGACTCAGCGACTCAATGATAGTTGAGGCGAAACGACAAACCCTTGAATGTCAAGGGTGCCGGCTTTATTTCATAATCACTCGATGTTTTACAGGGTGTTACAGGATGATGCAGGCCCTTTAATGCGGGTTTTCTATTCCCCGCAGGCCATGCATACTTGATACTCATCGCACTTAGTTGCGAATTAATACTCCTAACGGAGTGGGTTGAACACCTGATTGGTTCAATTTTGAGTCGCTAAAAGCGACTCGGGTCGAGCATGATAGCTCCGATGTATGTCTCATGTTGAAGCAGAGAGCAAGTTGTTAGGCGATTAGCCGCACTGAGCTGCGACTTATGTTGAGTTGAGTTGCTTTGTAAGGACTCACGATAACTGACCTCTTTGGCTGGGGTTGTTGATCGAGGCTGGGTCTATGCACATGCGCCATCTCTTGTCTTCTTTTTGTATCAAAGCGACCTCTGGGGCATTATCTTGCGCGACTTCTCGGTGGGTATTTACCATCGGTGGCTGCATCCTGTTGGCCGCTTCCGCGGTACCTCCAACGCGACTCGTTTTGAGCTGCGATTACCGATCTGCGACTGATATCCGTGTGAGGAGTTGGCGATGCAAGCTTCTTCTGCGAGCTGAGCCTGCGTTCTCGCATTCTAACGCTCTCTGCCTGTCTCCATATATTGTAATAACACGTTTGGTCCTGGTATCTTTAACTGTAGGTAGACGTAGCAGGGGCGGGCGGTAAATTTGACATAGGCTTCTCTTCCAAAGATCGCATGATATGAGCTTTTGACTGCTACAACCTCAAAGTCTAGGAGCTCTGTGCGGAAGTTCCGCTCTGTTCCAAAGCTAACTTCAAGTGTTATCTTTCCGATTGGTCGCGTAACAGCTCCTGGGATTATGCCTTGAATTTCTTTCCTGGATGGTCGCAGCCTCGTCTCGGGTATATTCATTCTTCGGAGCGTGTCTTGATATAGGATGTTCACTCTTCCTCCTCCGTCCATTAGGACCTTACTTAACTTGTATCCCGCGACTTCAGGCGTGACCACAAGAGCTGGCTGTCCTGGATCTCTTACTTCTGGGGGGTGATCGCCGCGACTCCAAATAACCGATTGCTCTGTCCAGCGACGATACCTTTCTGGCGTTGAAATCTGACCGCTCTTCCGGCTTCCATCCGTTGTTTGTACTTCCACTGTATGAAACTGTCCTATGTTTCTTCTAGGTAAAACGTCAGGCCCTTGATGAGAGCTAGATTTATTCTTGTGCTGCATTGATCCGCTGCGAGCTGCATCTGGCGTGTCGCCTTCTTTCCACCTCCGGTAATAATGACATTGCGCCTTTGTGTGACTCGCTGGCCTGCCATCTCTCCTGCGATGTAAGTCGCAAGGAACGTCGAAGATCCCCTTGCAGTTATTAGGGAGTAAGGCCTTATCACTCCCTTGCTCCTTCATCTGGTGCGCGCGATGTTCAGTTTGCGCGACTTGCAATTTCCCTGTTGGGTTCTGTGATAAGCCGCCTGTCCTTATCTGTCTTTGCGTACTTGTCAGCTGTTGCCAAAAGCTGGTCGAAACTATCAATCTTGTGCTCAGCGCGACTTAATTTGTGCACCAGCGGCTCAAATCTACAGTTCTTCCTCATAGCTTGTATTGCAGCCTGTACTGTTAAGTTTTTGGCGGAGCCAAGGATCTCCGCGATTCTCTTGATCCAGTCACGCTTGATTCGTCCTCTTTTGAATGCATTGTCTAAGGTTTTTCATGTCTTCTGTTTGGAATCTGTTGATGAACTTGTCCTTCAAGTCTTCCCATGTGCTTATTGATTTGATGGCAGCCTTAACAGCCAATCCCTGGCTTCTCCCTGTATTGCCAAGTGGAAATATTTCGCACGTACTTCCTGAGTTACATCAGTCCCTGTCATGCTTGCCTCGTAGTCTTCTATCCATAAGGCAGGGTCTTGGTCACTGATAGGTGGTGACTCGCTGCGACTCACGAAGTTCGGGGGGAAGCGAGTGAGCCGTATTTCCTCTCCAAAACATGCTGGTCCTTTCAATAATGAATAGGAGTTTACTGGCGCTGAATCTTCATCTGAATCAGTTTCAATCTGGGTGGCTGAGTCGCTCCGGACGTCTGCGACTCGCCTTCTCTTCTTTTTTTTTCCAATGATACCTGCAAACCTGCTAGCTGGTTGACCACTTCTTCGACGCTGACTTTTCTCCTCCCATGATACCTTGTTTTGCGGCTCATTGGGCGTGACTCCATACATATTTGCTTGTTGTAAGGCAGCGGTTTGCAGTAGGTCGATCGCACGGCGAGCTTCCTTATCAGCTCGCGTGTCGCAACCGGTGTTATTCTTGACAAATTCCTATCGCGGCATACATGTTGCTCTCGGGTCGCCGTGGAATTGTGGTTTCATCTCTCCTCTGCCCATCTTGATCTGATGCTTTTGCTACCAACGACGGAGTCGCCAATCTCTTCTTGGAGTTTCTTGCGCTCAGATGTCGTCTTGGTTCGGACCGCCTGGTGCTTTGGCTGCCAACGATGGAGTCGTCGACCTTTTCTTGGAGTTTTTCACGCTCAGCCGCGAGTCTTTGTGCTCTTCACAGAGTTCCGTCCTGATAGCTTCAATCTCTTCAATCTTGAGGTCTCCTTCCTGATTTGGTAGAGTCAAACAGGTCTTGACGGGACGGGGATGGGTAGTTTGCTGTGGCTTGTTGTAGCTCCTCCAACACGTGGACCCTGACCGGCCGCAGTTCCTCCACCGATTCGCTGCCTTGAGTCGTATCTATAGGTCTGCGACTGACGGATCCGACGAAAACTTTTACTGATCCGATGGGAACAATGTATCCAAACTCGATGATCTGCCTCGGGTCCCCACTCTGAGTCGTCGATGAAGGGGACTCCATTGATGTCTTCAACTTGGCCGATGGCGATGTCCTTGAAGCCTGATTTCGATCCTGCGCGGAACGTGACGCTTTTGACCGCAGGCCCCACGGTGGGCGCCAACTGTCGTGGGTTTGTCACGTCAGGTGTCATAGATGACTTCGTAGGTGTGGGATTACGCAAGTCAAGCATCTCCGAGCTTGGGATCGCAGGAACAAAGATCAACACAGATTTACCCAGGTTCGGCCCCCTCAATGTGAGGTAAAAGACCTACTTCCTGCCTACCCTAGATTGGTATTGATATGATAATCGAGGTGTTACAATGGAGGCGATCCGATCTGGTACTCGCCGTATGACTAGGGTTTTGGGCTTGATAGCTTGACCCGCTCTAAGTCCTGCGAGTCCCTTTATATACACAGAGGCTCGCTAGGTTACAAAAGGAAACTTCCCCCATAAGGAAACGTCAACAGAGGCCTACTCGGAGACTACTTGGTCTTCACGTCCTCCAGGATATGTCTTCTAGATCTTTCTTCTTATGGCGGTTCAATACTAGGCTTGCTCCCAAGTGGGACTTTGTCCGTGCGAGTAAAGTAGGTCGCCCTGGGCTGCGGGTTAATCCAGAAAGTATTCCCCCGACAACGGTGCCAGAAGACGAGACGGAGAGGGGGCAAGGAGTCGCCCTCCTCACCCCCAGGCGCAGTGGGCCCATGGGCCGCGCCAGCCTATGAGGAGGCCGACTCGGCCACCTCCCCGAGTCCCTCTTTCGACTACTTAACCCTCTCTGACCTAAAACGCGAGGGGGTCGTCCACTTCATCCAGAAACATCTCCGTACGCCGCCGCCATCGTGAAACCTATTTCGGGGACCAGAAACTACGTTCTGGCACTCCGCCGGGACGAGGAATTGGAGAAGATCATCGCCATCATCATCATCGATGCTTCTCCATCGACCATCCATGTTTCCCCATCTATGTGTGAGTAATTCACTGCTGTAGGCTGAAGGGGATGGTAGGGATTGGATGGGATTGTTCATGTAATAAGTTATAAGATCATTAGGGCATGGTGCCTAGTATCTGTTGTTAGTACTTATTGAAGTTGTTGCAACTTGTTGAGCTTAATGCTTGTCACTAGGGCCCGAGTGCCATGATCTCAGATCTGAACATGTTATTGTTTCATAATGATATGCACTGTTTATTGATCATACCTGCAAGTTGTATACACATATTGTTGTCCGGAACCCGAGGTCCCAAGGTGACAATAATTGGGACAGCCGAGGGGAATGGCTGCGATGTGAGGATCACATGTGTTCACGGCGTGTTAATGCTTTGCTCTGGTACTCTATTGAAAGGAGTACCTTAATTACCAGTAGTTTCCCTTGAGGCCCCGCTGCAACGGGCTGGTAGGACAGAAGATGTCGTGCAAGTTTCTCATTGCGAGCACATACGACTATATACGGAACACATGCCTATGGTTACTTAGTACTTGGATGCTTTATCATTATTATTTGCAATGCCTATATCTTGATTATTATATGAACTATCCTATCCATGCAACGCCCGTTCATCCATCCCTATGCCTACAGTGTTTTAATCCTACTGTTTACTGCAATCACTACTGCTGTTATTACTTTACCGCTGCTATTATTTCACCGCTGCTACGATCATAAACTGTTGCTACTGATAATCTGTGTTGAGCAAGACTATTCACAGGTGCAGCTGAATTGACAACTCCGCTGTTAAGGCTCACAAGTATTCTTTGGCTCCCCTTGTGTCGAATCAATAAATTGGGTTTTACTTCCCTCGAAAACTGTTGCGATCCCTATAGTTGTGGGTCATCAAGACTATTTTCTGGCGCCGTTGCCGGGGAGCATAGCTTTATTTGTGAGTTCACTTGTGATCTATATTGCTCGCTGAAATTTACTCATCATGGGTAAAGCTCCTATTGAGAAGGTTCATGTATTGCCTTCCACTACAGGAAAAGGTACGACACTTAGTACCTCTGTTGCTCTTGACTCACCATCTATTATGAGTCAACTTGTCACACCACCACAAGCCACACGCACTGTTACTTCTGATGATGAATCTGAAAATACCTCTGATAATATTGATAATGCTTCTACTGTGATTGACGAGGGTATTTCATTAGGTCCTCTTTTAGATGATGTTATTGCTAAGTCTAAACAACTCGAAAATGCTGAATCATCTAATAGAAGTCCTACTACTCCTATTTATTCACCAGAGTTAAGGGATTATACTTGTGATGATGATCCTGATGAAACTTATGTGGAACTTGATGATGATCTTATTGATAAATGTAATGCTACTACTGGTGCAAGTAATATTAAAAATCTTCTTGCACAACATGCTGTTAAATATAAGCTGTCACCTGATCCTAAATTTGCCACTTCTCCTATAAACATTAAAGATAAGGATTATGATTTTTCTCTTGATTTTTCTCATATATCTATTGTTGAGAAAACTCCTTTTTGTGGCACTAAGAATGAAAGTGCTGTAGAGCACATGAATGAGCTCTCTACTTTGAGTGGCTTATTTTCTGATGATATCAAGAAGCGTAGCTACTTTGTTGCTAAGATTTTTCCTTTCTCATTAAAGGATGACGCTAAAACTTGGTATAACAACTTGTCTCCTGGTTCTATTACTAGCCCACTGGTTTGCTTAATGTTTTCTTTCAGAAATATTTCCCTGCTAGTGTTCAACATGATGCTTTGTAGAGAATTTATAACTTTGACCAGGAAGATGAGGAGAAACTTCCAGAGGCATGGACAAGGTTTTGCTCTTTGATTAGAGCTCAGCCTGGACATGATTTGGAAAAGCATGATCTCCTTGATATATTTTATAGTGGACTAACTATTGAATCTAGAGCATATCTGGATAGTTGTGCTAGTTGTGTTTTCAGGAAAAGAACTCCAGAAGAAGCTGAAGAATTATTGGCTAAAATCAGCCAAAATTATGATGATTGGACTCTACCTGCGCCGACCCCAACACCTACACCGACACCAATATCAAAGAAGAGGGGAGGTATGATTGAATTGAATGATGAAACAATGAGGGAAGCCAAGAAGACTCTCATTGAGAAGGGTATTAAATCTGAAGATGTGAAGAACCTTCCACCTATTGAAGAGCTATGTAAGC
This sequence comes from Poa pratensis, assembly GCA_947311845.1. NCBI lineage: Eukaryota > Viridiplantae > Streptophyta > Magnoliopsida > Poales > Poaceae > Poa > Poa pratensis. The sequence continues at coordinate 15,993,428 of CAMZMU010000119.1, read as the reverse complement.
CAATTCCTCATTCATCCATAATTGAGGTACACTCTCTCCAACGGTATGATGAAGGCAATATTCCCTACTCTAAACCACCTGATCAATGCTTAGATGAATTTGATAATTATGTTATTAAGCAAGATAATTTTAATATGAGAGTAGAGAATCATTTGCATGAAAATTCTCAGGCTATTAGTAAGTTGCATGATATTGTGGAGAGAACCTCCAATGATGTTAAGATGCTTATTAAACACTTTCATATGGTTCAAACACAAATTGATCAACTCACTAAAGTGCAACAAGATCTTTTAGTGAATGCCTCTAAGGATAAAGAAAAACATGTTTGTGAAGTAACAACTAGAGGGGGTATCTCGACCCAGGATCCTCTATATCCTGAATGTCATCCTAAAGAATTGAACAAGATTCACAACGTGTTAATGAAACTAGTGCTCCATCTAAGAAAAAGAAGAAGAAACATAAAACTGTTGTAGAATCCTCTGAACCTGCTAATGATCCTAATAGTATATCTATTTCTGATGCTGAAACTGAAAGTGGTAGTGAGCATAATGTTGATAATGACAATTATAAGAATGATGTTTCTGATAAAGAAGAAATTGAGAAGGAACCTGAAAAGCATGCTAAAAATAAAAAGTACACTAAGGAAGACTTTCTTGCTAAGAAACATGGTAATGAAAGAGAACCTTGGGTTCAAAAGCAGATGCCTTTTCCAACTAAGAAACTAAAATCAAAGGAAGAAGAACATTATAATAAATTTTGTGATTGGATGAAACCTTTGTTCTTGCAAATTCCTTTGACTGATGCTATTAAATTGCCTCCTTATTCAAAGTATATGAAAGATATTGTTTCTAACAAGAGGAAAATTCCTAATGAAGAAATTTCCATTTCCACTATGCTTGCTAATTATTCTTTCAATGGCAAGGTTCCTAAGAAGCTTGGAGATCCAGGTATACCAACCATCCTTGCTCCATCAAGAATAATTATGTTAGAACTGCTTTATGTGATTTGGGAGCAGGAGTTAGTGTTATGCCTTTTTCTCTTTATAAGAGACTCTATCTTGATAAATTGATACCTACTGATATATCTTTGCAAATGGCTGATAAATCTACTGCTGTTCCTGTTGGCATTTGTGAGGATGTTCCTGTTCAAGTGGCTAACAATTGCTTAATTTTAACTGATTTTGTTGTTCTTGAAATGCCTGAAGATGATAATATGTCTATTATTCTTGGAAGACCTTTTCTAAACACTGCAGGTGCTGTTATTGACTGCAATAAAGGAAAAGTGACTTTCAATGTTAATGAGAAAGAGCATACTGTTTATTTCTCCAAGAAAGTTGACAAGATTTATGGAGTTAATACAATCTCCAATTTTAAAACCATCAATGTGGGAAGTATTGATTGCCCTATTTATGATCATCAAGAAGGATATCAAAACATTATGATTGGATCCATATCAATACAATACAAGGTAACATGAGTTTCATGATGTTTAAATCATTTGTGTCATGTAAATTTATTTGGTGGTAAGACTTGATCAGCCTTGTTATCAAATGCATTTACATACATGAAAGTGCTAAACAACATTTCTTTCTTCAACCTTGTTTTACCCCTGTAATGATACACAACTTGCAAAAGTTTAGTTGATTTGATTTTAAAAAATCATTTTTTCTACCCAAGTTTTATTAGTTTAAATCCCAGATTTCGTGCAAATTGAAAGTTTTCAAAAATCTATAAAAATTATACCATCGTTCCTATTTTCAAAAGAGCATCGTGGGAGTGCCTGGTGCTGACCAAGGGGACCCACCATGGGTTCAGACCACATGGTGGCGCGGTCAACCCCTTGGCCGCGCCAGCAAGTGAGGTGGGGCCCTCTTGGCCCTCCAACAGCTCTCCCACCTACCACTTCATCCTCTTGCTCGACCCAGCTCGTTTTTCTTGTTCAAACCCGAGTTCTTGCTGTTCTTCCTCGCGATTTCGATCTCGTTGCTCAGCCCATCTCAGCTGCTGAGATTTAGGGCAATTGCTCTCCGGTATGTGACTCCTCCATGTATCCAAGTAGAATTTTGTTTGGTGAAGTATACCTTGAGTATTTTGCTGCTGTAGGTGACTTGTTAAGTGAGTATGCATGCTTGTTCTATGTTGATATAGTTAGTTTTGATGCATGTTTAGTCCTCTAGCAAGTTCATATAGTAGTTCCCCTCATTTGTATGCTTCAAAATCAACTTTTATGATGTTTATTAAAAAAAATCAGAGAATGGAGAGGAATGAACACCAACTAAACCAATATGAATTGGTGGTTCCTGAGGTCATGGGGATCCATCGTGAAGAGGGAGTGTTCCCATCCTGCTACCCATGTTCATAATTCATGAGGAGTGTAGGGATCTTGCATGATTTTTGCACTCTTGTCTCTAATGCAGGGTTGAGTGATTTTGTAGGTGGAGAACCCAATCAATATGCAAAGCTAACTGTGTCTGTGGTGCAAGACTTTAGATTTGATTGGCCTTCGCCTAACCCTATGGTTCACTACAAAATTTACAACAAAAATGTCCACTTGCCTTTTGATGATTTTTGTACAGCAATTAGGGTGCCACAATGGGTATCACGAGGGAAGATACATGGGCAACCCAAATATTTGATGGACTTGTACGAGGCAATATGCCAAGGAAGAACCTACTCAGATGATGGTGGACTTCTTGGTCAATCACTGAGGATGAATTCGATGCATACATGGGGGAGCATGTCCAGCACGCAGAGGATGGTGGAGAATGGGCTGACGAGGACTCTACTCAGTCTTTGGGATGGGGGGCTACTCGCACCCCTATCCTGGGGATGCCGGACCTTCTGCCTCGTCTTCCTCAGCGGAGCCGGAATTTGAGCATGCCACGTATGACCCGCCAGCTTGGAGTTCCTACCCACGTTACCATTGACCTCCACTTAGGCCAAAAGACTAAGCTTGGGGGGAGGTATATCGACATCTCACTCATCTACATATCATCTTGTCGATGGTTTGTATATCCATGTTTCGATTTTCTTTATTTCTTTTTGTTGTTTGCTTTTTATTACTGCATTCCAAAACACAAAAAGACCAAAAATATTTCTGTTGTTTCGCTTCATTTGTTTCTTTAAGTTTCAGTACTGGTTTGCTTAGTTTTAATTTTGGATTGATATTCAAAAATCCAAAAATATTTTGCTTTATTGTTTGCTTCTTTTTGCTCTTGTTTCAAAAACTCGAAAACCCAAAAATATTTGTTGTTTCTTTTTGGTTTTGTATAGTTTGTTTCCGAGTTGGGCAGCCTTCCGTGACTCCGGTGGAGCTTGGTTTTCATTCATATCATTCGAAGCAACACAAGTGAAAAAGCAATAGGGATGATCCACAACAATTCGAGTTGGGTGAGAGGCTGGTATGAACTCTATTTGTTTTCATTTTTGTACATATACTCATCCATGTGAGCATGCTTAGTTGGTTCATGTGAGGTATATGTCATTTAATGGATGCTTAGTAGTTCTTGTTCTCTCATGATCAGTTCCAATTTATTAATAGTGGTAGCATGTGATACGTCCAAAACGTATCTACTTTCCCGAACACTTTGCTATTGTTTTACCTCTAACTTGTGTGTTTTGAATACAACTAATGTGGACTAACGCTGTTTTCAGCAGAATTACCCCGGTGTCTTGTTTTTGTGCAGAAAGTCAACTTTCGGGAAAAACACCAGAAAAGATCTAAAAGCCCCTATTTTACCAGAAGATTCACGGAGCCAGAAGGGAGACGGAGAGGGGCAAGGAGCCGCCCTCCTCACCAGCTGGCGCGGTGGGCCCATGGGCCGCGCCAGCCTATGAGGAGGCCGACACGGCCACCTCCCCGAGCCCATCTTTCGACTACTTAACCCTTTTGACCTAAAAACGCCGGGGGGTCGGCCACTTCTGTAACATCCCAAGTTTTTCAAAAAGTTGAAAAATCAGAAAAATTTAAAACTTTTAAAAACTATTAAATATTTTGCTCTGAAAAGAAAATTCATGCATGCATTCATCATCATATAGCTTTGTTTGCATTTTGATATTTCAAAAGTGGGAATATTCTTCCACTTGAAAAACCTATTTGATAAAATTATATGTTTGGGCCTTATTATGCCCTATATAATATTTTGCTTGCTTGGCCTTTGGATGCTCTGATTTAATTTTGGTTTGCTTGTCTATATCTTTATTAAAATAGCTATTTTCAAATATTTGCTTTTGTGGTATTTTATTTGTTTTAACAAACCACAAAAGAAGTTATTTAAAAACTCTATTTTCAAATTGTCATAAAATGCCCTACAAGCATTTATGCAAAAGTTTCAAATTATATTTTTGTTTGGTTTTGCAAAGTGTTCCCAAATAGTCTAAATACTTAAAACTTATTTTTTACAAATCTTTAGTGTTTGGTTTGAATCCATTTGAATTTATATTTCAAAAATTATTTAGAAAACCAGATAAACCGGAAAAATATAAAGAACCGGAAAAATATACGAAACCCTAGCTACCTGGGCCGAGCCCATCTTCTCTCTTCCTCACGCGCAGCAGATAGCAACGGCCCGGCATCAGCCCACCCCTCTCTCTCTCGCTGACAAGGGGACCCACCTGTCTTCACCGTGACAAGCACGATTTTCTCTCCGAACCCTAGCCAAATCCGAACCAAAATTCGTTGCGATTTGCAACGAATTCGCACAGGACTCTTGCCCCATATAAAGCCCACGCACTCCTCTCCGTTTTCCCCCAAACCCTAATCCCAAGACGCCGCCATGCCGGAGAAATAGCTCGCCGGAGTGCCGCCTTGCCGCCGCCGTCTTCATCAATTTCCGGCGAGACCGCAGGTTCCTTCCGCCTCCCTTTGGTCCCCCTCATTTCCCCAAGTCGTGGCGCACCTCCCTGACCCCTCCTATTTTGTTACACAGCGGAACGACGAGCCCGTGCTCGACAGAAGCTCGCCGGCAACTGCACGACTCTGGCCACTACTCTACGCCATTCCAGGACGCCATCGAGTGCGTCGCCACCTCCATCGCCTCCGCCGCAACGCGTCGCAACCCGTGGAGGCCTTTCCCGAGCCCGGGCGTCACCAGAGCGTCGAGCGCGTCCACGGCCGATTGCTAGCGCCGCCTCAACTCCATTCTCCGGCGACTTCCGCCGCCAGGTATGGGTCAACGCCTCGTAGCCGTCCGATCTAGTTTAAACACGCAGGATTAGATCCCTTAGATCAAAGAGGTATCAACAGATCTCGGCCGTCAGATCTAGATCCAACATGACAAATCTATTCACTTAACCACGTCACCACATCTAGCCAGCTCCACATCAGATCCAGTCAGCGCCCACGTGGAAAACGATTTTTCATGTTTTGTTTTATTTAGCAGAATTGCAGAAAAGCCCTGAATATTAGATCTATTAGAACTTTTATTTGGCTCGGCCAAATTTTACAAATTTTATATTTTTTAAAAGCTCTTGACGTGTAGAAATTTTTGGCATAATTATTTTTATGTTTTGACGTGTTTAAAATATTCAAATTTCAAATGTGTGATTTGAGTATTTTTGACATAACTTTATTTCTATAAATCCAAAATTTGCAAATAAAATATTTTTGGAAAGCCCTTGACATTTAGAGTAGTTTGGCTGACTTAGTTTTCAATTTTGCCAAACTAAATTTCTTCAAATTTCAAATGTGTTATTTGAGTAAATTTGGTATATCTTTTATTATAAAAAATATTTTTTTTAATAAATCCAATTGCATTGGATTTGTATATTATACTCCTCCTAAGAAAACCTCTTCTATATTTTTGCTAAGTGTTGGCTTAGGATTATTTTTGACTTAGTAATATTTTGATAAATTGAGATGCATAGAAGTACTTAGTAATATTTTAGCATCTCAACATGATCAAAATTTTCCGTAGAAAAATCTAGCACCTCTTATTTTGGGGACTTTGCCTTAGAAATTATTCTTGACTTCTTGTTTGACCCTTGGTCCTTAGTCATTTTTGGATCATCTTACTTGCCTTGCATTAACTTAGAATAATTTCATGGCATGGCATGCATCTCTAGTCCTTAGAAATATTTTGCACTTCTTACATGACATTCCTCCTTAGAAAAATTGAGGATGCATGTTTGCTCTTTTGACTCTCCTAGTCAAAAACCACTAAGTTAGAATTAGTGGAAATCAATGAAGGAATTAGCCAAGGAAACAAGACTCCAGAAGTATCTTCAAGAAGAAAAGTACTTAGAAGAAATCAAGAGGAATTTCATGAAGCCCAACCATTCTACTTTTTCTAAATCTTCTTCCCTTTCTCCTTTTTTTCTTTCTTCTCTTAGACTTCATGGTGACTAAGTTGTATTCAAGACCAACAAGTCTGCAGAACCCTCAAGTCTACAGTTTTCAATGAAGTCAACACATCAAAGAGAAAGCTACAAGGAAGCAAGGAGCAGACTCTTGGAAGACCAACTACTCCATTCTTCCTATCTTTTCTTCTTTATACTTTCTATCTCTCACCTGGGACAAAGATCAATGAAGACCATCGAAGATCAATGATGCTACCAAGGAGTTGAAGATTATTTGAAGACCAAACTTGTGAAAACTTAGAATAGCCCTAATTCTTTCAATTTGTTTACTTTGAGCTCGACCTTGACCTTGCCTTAGCCAAATGGGTTACTGTTATGTTAAGTCTTTCAATTTGTTTTGCATGTCTTTCATATCATAATTCTTGTATCATCCTGCATCTCATGCATATCATATTTTTCTAAGTATTGCATTTATGATTGTATGTTTATTTGTGGTTTGTTTGACTTGTTAGAAATTCTGGAGAGAGACAAAAGTGGTTGCAACCGCTACTACTGCTGCACTCCTGTTTGACAAGGCAAGTGGCACACCCCCTCATAAATTCCTAAGTATTTTTCTATGCATGACTTAGAGTAATTTCTTTATATGCATGTGTTGGATAGTATTGCTATGCTAAAACCACTACCCCCTTTACACTAGTTGTGTCTAGAATCCTATTGATAACTTAGTAGAAATATTGATGCTATGCAAAAGTGTTTTATTGTAAAGCTTAATTCTACTAAGTTAATTTACCACCTGGGTGGATTTGGTTTTGATAAGAAGATGGAAGAGTTGGGTGTTGTCCCTAGGGGTGACCTCTACGGATATTCACTTGTGGTTGCCACCCAGGGTATTAAAGGGACCAAAGTTTTCTCTAAGTGAAGATGCTTCCAGTGCAGCCACTTGGTATTATGGCTCTGCCTTGACTGAGTAAGTTCTAGGAACCTGATTCCGGCAGGTCTCAGCAGATGATTATCTTGTATGGGTCTGCCCAGAGGAACAGGGGACTGTTTCCCAAAGGTCTCGTCTCAACTCTCTCCTTTTCCTTAGCACAAATTGAGTGCTTGAGGATAGTTTGGGTTTGTTGGGTCTCGTGGTGAAAGTGCACAACCTCTGCAGAGTTAAAATCTAAGTACTTAGCCATGTCCCCGGTTACGGACAATTTGAGTAGCTGATCAAGGATGACAATGGAGTCTCCCAACATTCCAATTTCTAAAATAAAAGTTTGAAAGCTGAACAAAGGTAGACAAGAGGGTGGTTTTCATGCCATACCTGTTTTGACAAAAGAAAAATGTTTTATAAAAGATAGGAAAAATTGGCTTTATGAAAAATAGCCTTGAAACTCCACCAGCCAAATATGCATATAGGATATAGAGTTATTCCATTAAGTGTCCACATAGTGTCACTTGCCAGATCCATTTTTAATGGTTCTGACCCACTCTGTTGCAAAATTTTATTTGTTGCAGATCGTTCAGTTGACGAGTGAGTTTACGTTAAGGGTTTCGACTCTGCAACCAACATGTTTTCGCCTGTGGCACATGCAAAGGATGAGGACTCCATGAAGAATAAATTTTCCGCTGCTTTACTCTATGAAGCTAGCTTTATGCTATGCAATTTGTAAAGGATATTTTTCCAAGTACTGGATCCACGTGTAATAATTGATACAATGTTGTGATATTTCATCTTAGACTGTGTGTGCAAATGATTCGATCCAGGGGTTTGCACTATACATAGGTACCTTGCCATATTTTAAGTGCAGGTACGCTGCAACTTCATCCAGAAACATCTCCGTACGCCGCCGCCATCGCGAAACCTATTTCGGGGACCAGAAACTCCGTTCTGGCACTCCGCCGGGACGGGGAATTGGAGGAGATCATTGCCATCATCATCACCGACGCTTCTCCATCGACCATCCATCCATGTTTCCCCATCCATGTGTGAGTAATTCCCTGCTGTAGGCTGAGGGGGATGGTAAGGATTGGATGAGATTGTTCATGTAATAAGTTATAACTAGCTGGGTTGCCCGCGCAATTGCGCGGCTAGCACGTACATATTTTTAATCCTTTTATCTAATATTATGTTTTCTATTTGCTTTCACTTTTGAGCAATGTAAGAGAAATAAGAACCCAAACAATATATAATGACAATGATAGTGAATTTGTATAGCTTTTTATACTTCGATGTCCCAGGCGATAAATCATTTGCACTTGTACAAATGCAATTATCAAATAAGTATATTATTTTGGATTAAGTGGAAAAATCATTGTTTAGGATTCCAAGTGTTATTATTTATAGCAGTGGTCATACTCTAGCATTATATTAACTCGTGTAGTCTACTCCTGCAATTAATCAATTTTTTCTTATTGCCTGTGGAGTGATTTTCCCATGTTTAATAACACGAATAAAGATTGTTTTCTCATTCTTGATCATCCACGTGAGCTAATAAAGTTTGTACGCAGAAACGCACATGTTTCATCCTTCTCTTATGCTCATATAATGAAGTTTGACCTCAATGAAACGCACTTTAGATCTTAGCATATCTCTTCTACTATTAAATAAGAAGCACTTACATAGGCATCATAACCTTGCAAGTGTTCTCCAAAATGTATGTCTCTTATGTCAGTAACTTATGAATAGCTTCAGTGTCCTATTTGAATAACATCATATGTGAATCCCTAAAGGTTAAAGTAGAAAACTTGTAAACTATTTAAATGAGTATGTACACTTCATGAAGTATTTTGCCGACTCCTTACTACACCTATTTTTTATGAGCACTATATAATTGTATATATGTCAAATAATGCACTTTTATTAAGAAAAGTCTCAACAATTGTTTCTCTTGAACCCTTTTCTAGTGTTTACATGCGAGTTAAGTATACCAATAAACATGCATATTATTGTTTAACTACTGATTTCCGAACATCTGAACTACTATACCGAGAATATACAAACATGCAATACGTAGAAGCTACCTGACATCCGTCCCAAAAATTTCTCTATCCTACATTATGTATTCCAAAAACCATTATCCAAAAGAGCATAAGAGCGGGAAAAATAAAGAACAAATAAATATCTAAACAAAGGCTGTAATGTTTTTATATGAACCGAGGATGTAAGCTTTAGTAGATGGAAAGAACAAACATGAACAATTTATCTCTCGCCGAGAAGATAGGCGGTAGTGGACATTCTTCACATAAGGGATTTTTCCTGCACTGATATGTTTTTGGCAGCATACAAAGCCATAATACCATCAATGGGAAATTTATTGGCATCAATAGTGTAGGGGTTTAAAATAACATCCAATTAGTTTACACTAATCAAACTTACTGAGCAAAAACCTCACACAATTTTGTTGCCGGTAATCAGACAACATACCGGGAGAAATAAATAATAAGCGTGTGCCTTCATTTTGTAGTTTCGCTTTCATACGGATACATAGTCATCCCTGCAAAAAAGCAAATAAATAAATGAATGAATAATGCCCTTTACAGATCTATATACTACTTTTGATTTATTTGTGTTCCATTAGGTTGCCATTAATTTACAATTATGGAAAATCCGCTAACCAAAATGCACAATTTTTTCTATACCTCTTCTATGGTAGCTATTTTTCATAGTTCATCGCTACAATACCATGTTATTCGTCATCACAATATATGATTGGATCGAGCGTAAATGTAAACCTTATGGTAAGGTCTATTTAATCCTTATTGCTTAGTAAAAAGTTATTTCTTTTTTTACAGTAGAAACACATGGTATCGGGGATCGTCACTCACCATGCAAAATCAAGTACTTCTATATTAATAAGTTTTTTGTTTTCTATCTTCCGCTAATGTTTATTTTACAGTGCAAATCATTCCATTAAATATGCCGAACTTGAACGCTTGTACTGATATATTGTACGTACATGTAGATTTCTACAACCCAATCATAATATGTATTGAATTGCAATTTTGTTATCAGTGCAGTGCGATGCTCATATATGCTTTTACACATGCCAATATTAGACTAACTGATTTACAAAAAAAATATCATCAATGTAACTAATATGTAATTTTTTACAAAAGCAAATATGGATCGAAGGGAGTAGTTAACACTGCAGTAAATGTATGTTGTGAAAATAACTCTCCTGGCAAAAATCAAACATTTGAGTTTCAGTTATACAATGCATTTTTTTTGTAACATAATAGTTGTCAAAATATAGACTCTACCTTTTATCAATAACTATATTATGGGATGGTGCGTGTACCTTTGTCCATGCACCTAGCCTTCGGTTTGAATTATATTGATGGCGTAGGCCATATTTTATCGTAATTAGTCATCAGACATCATATAGGACATCAGATGTGTGCGTGGCCTAGCCAGTTGACGATCAAGCATGTCTACCTCCCATAAAATAGTTTTAGCAACTATATATAATACTTGACGTGCATCCACCCTCCGAGAAAACTACTAATCTACTTGGTACGAAACCACTTTTGGTTACCTGATTGTCCACGCTTCACTATGCTTCGATCAATGTTGTGCTTATCAGATCAGATACGAATGGCACCGATTCAGGAACTGTATGTATAGTGTACTGGAGTACATACCCTAGCTTGCCGGCTGGCCAAGAAGTTGACACCGTCTCGAGGATCCTGCCTGTTAGGGGAAGCTCTCCTGGCCATGCCGTTAGCTCCTCTTAATAACATAGACGTGGGATGTTGGAGAAAAAACCTATCCTCACATACCAGAGATTACGGACCATGCATGACGCGAACATGTGGGAATAAGATATATACCTGATGCTTTGCTTTGCATGCATGGCTGATAGATTGGATGGACGGCAGCTCAATAAACATTTGGATGGAAAATCTGGTCGGTGAATGCATCAGAGCTGCAGTTAATTGATGAACAGCTTGAGTCATCAGGCAAGTCAAAAATCAAGAAGAGGACAGTATTGAGAAACAATAGAATGAGGAGAAGGGAATCAACCGACAGATTTCTCTAAGAACCAAAAGTAGATTGATGGGAAAATTTCCTCCTCAATTGGATGTCCAGAAAAAAAAACCTGCTTGCTACCTGAGTGTTCCTAGCTCATCAATTACCAAATCAAGCTAGATTTGCTTCGTATGTTTCACGTGTGTGTGCTGCAGGTTCCAATCTGCTAAATCACTACTATTACCTGAAGGTCGAAGCTACTGCTCAAAATTGGTGTGATGCCGCTGATCTGATCCGACGGCGTCCTGATGCCTTGGTTTTTGCTGTTGTTACCGGCGACTTGTATGATCGATTTTGATTTGCTGTTGTCCAGGCGCGTCTAGTCTGGGGTCTGTGATCGGTGCACACCCACGACTGGATGTACGCGCTCAGGGTCGTGCGTGGTGCTGGAGGCGGCGCCGGACTGGGCATGCCGCTGCTGGAGAAGTTCAGGAGGAGCCAACTGGCCAGCGCGGCCATGTCAACCAGTGTGCGGAGCAAGAGGGTCCTTCTTGTTAGCGGAGGCGTCGTCGTACGTCGGCACAGGTCTCGCGCGCCGCCGCATCGCCAAGGTGCACGCCGCGCACGATAGCGATCTATGACGCCGATGCTCTCCGGCGAGAGAAAATCGTCTTGCTCTCGTAATTAGTTTTGATCCTGCGTGCCTTTGGTTTTCTATCCAGACACAGATTCAAGTTGAACAGGTGTGGGAATACGATGAAGCCAAGAGTCCATGTCTCATGCAAACTGCAGAGTTCATGTCTCGATACAAACTGGATATGAATCGACCTGGTGTACCTGCGTGCGAGCTAGTTTTTTCCCTTCCGATGTGAGATTTACGTGGTTAATCTCCACCTTTGATTTGCTTTAAGGTAAAACAGATTAATCCTGACCGTTGTTTGTCTTGTGTTTTAATTATATAATAGATAGATGATATGTGCTAAACATATTTGCTGCAACCTCGCCAACAAAATACGAAGAATTTTATTAAAATCCAGTCTTCCACATCTAACTGGAGGAGAGACTATATTATCTGTACATGGAACATAAACTGAATAAATACGTGTTGGCTTCCACAAAAAGCTATGGTGTGAGGAAACCCAAACTTTTGATACGTACAGAGATTTGGTAGCAATTACAGAGATTTGGTAGCAATTACGATAATGATGAACTCTTTGGATCAACAGATCAACCACTAAACGTTACTGGAAAAGAAGCTTTCTATTATTATATATCTGACGACTGTCCATTCCAAAGTGCTAGAGTCGCTGGATATGTTCCTTGTAACGAAACTGTCTACAGTTGACCATAAGTCCAATAAGGAACCGTGGCATCCTCCACTTTTAGTGACTCATCCAGTTCTGGGACATCCTATTTAATTAGTGAAATCAACTACATATGTATCCGTTTGTTTAAACACATCCTAGAAAAAAAATTCAGTTAGTGTTGGTCATTAGCATAACTAATACAGGAAAAATATCAGTAAAAGTACTTGGTAAACTCATTTTACTGAAAACTTAAACTGATATATACTTGGAACAAATCTTTAACGTGTATATTGTTCAGTTCAAAGGAAGAGGCCGAGATTAAAAAGCGAAGCATACTATTATCCTTTTCCTCAGTGTCCAAATCTCTCGTGACCACTCTACAACTTCCTGGAATAATGATGTAGAGCTTAAACTTCTGCCTCAATATCAATCACAGAGAGGAATATTTTTAAATTCATATCATATGATGCAAAGCAAGAAAAATATTAGAAACTTAACCAACAACGTGCAAGACAAATATCTACACCTTCAACGGATCAGAAAAATGAATCCAAACCTGTTTTGGGTCACCAACATCTGTCAATAGAGCCCATGCATGCCTTTGTGATGTGAGTCCCTTGCCATGAAGCTATTATGTGATGTCTTTCATCGTCTCGTCAAGTACGTCAGGCCGACGGAATCCTCTCCGTTGCGCCTTCCATCATCTGGTCGAGTACTCCAGGCCGACGGCCTCCTCTCTATAGTGTCTGTCGTGATGTCTTCCATCGCCTGGTCGAGAGCCACAGTACCTCCCGCGAGCCGCTCTCCATATCATGGGTGTGGCTGATGCCTTTGGCCGAGCGGGACAAACTGCATTTGCGCGGCTAGATTATTTTCTTCTATATTCACCTGCGTAAAAAGAAACCATTTACAAATTCCTAGTTCTTTCCCACTTTGAATTGTTGCTAAATATATTTACAATTTAAAGGGACATGCTTCAAAAAACATGGTTAAATGTCATAATGTCTTGTTAGAGATTTGGAATATATTAATTTAACATGTATAGGTAGTTGAAATGAGCACTTGGCGTGCTATTTACGCTGCTATATCTCCCATGTAATTCACTTGTGTTCATATATCTTGTATAAAAAAATACCACTTTAATTTGCATGTGAGCATGGCAAATGTGTATTTATCATCTCTATAATGCATAGTATAATTTGAACATTATAGATATTGTTGCACATAATACTTGCAATTATTGCCGATAATAACATTAATTTTATAACACTCAAAAATTGAGGTAGTATAAACAATAGACAAAACAGTTGTTAGATAAGCAAGGAATATCTTTAGAGGTTAACCAATATATTATTCCCATCACTTTCACTTATATCTATATGTGTCCTCTCTTGTGGTTAGCTCGCTCAACTTCTTGGACACCATATTATTGTTGCCTTCAAAAGATTTTAACAAATATTTTTTGTAGGCTGTATCTCCAAACACATACGGAGTGGGAAATCGAGGATATTACCTATAGTTGATGGTGTTTCTGTGATGCTTCTTTCGATCTGTTCGGCATGCTTCATCGTGAGTCTGTATTAACGGCGTTGTCGTCGAACATCGGTGATTGAGGGTTCAAGCGGCGTGCGCATACCATAATCATCCCTGTTGTGTTGTTTATCCGCCCAGTTTGTCCTTGATGCAGCGCTTTTGTGCTTCCAATTACCTGGGGTTCATGGCTGCAAACCATAATTAAACATTGTTCCACGTTATTTTATAGGACTCATGATAGCTCATATTACAGGCATATTTTTGTTACCGCAATATCTAGCATGTACGTGCTTCCATCCAATTCAGAGCATGCATGTTGCTAATTTCTTTGGTCGTATGTCTTTTAGGAGAATTTCAGCATGTTATAGTATATGGGAAATAGATGTCTACGTGATCGCACAACTCATCTATGGGGTTAAATTAAAGTATATGCATGCGAGCAGCTAACATGCTCGTACATCACGTATAACATGCTTTTAATAAAACGTACCTTGTTGGATTTTTAGATCAGACGCACCTGCAGGTTTGTTGCTGCTAAAGGCACGATACTTGATGAGACCATGAGCACTTGCGCAGAGCAAACACACAAAATTCACCTAGCTACTGCGGTAGGGGAAACGATCAGAACATACTTAGATCAACTCCAGGCCGGACCGCCGGCCGGACAGATTGAATACCTGATGATGCTTGCTGACGCCGTGGGTTATGGCGGACAAATAATCTGATGCCCTCGTAGAGATTGCCGTCTTACGATCGCCGTTTGGTGAAATCAGCAGCCGGCGGCGGCGGCATCAAATAAGCGAACGCGGCAGGGCTTCTGTGTAGATAGGAAATCGATACGGAACCGATACGCTAAAGCAAACATCTTTATTTTAGCGAGGGATCGATCTTAACCGTTAGGTTTAGATTAACAAATCTGAGCCGTCGTTTGTCCTGTGTTTTAATTATATAATAGATATCATTAGGGCATGGTGCCTAGTATCCGTTGTTAGTACTTATTGACGTTGTTGCAACTTGTTGTGCTTAATGCTTGACACTTAGGGCCCAAGTGCCATGATCTCAGATCTGAACATGTTATTGTTTCATAATGATATGCACTGTTTATTGATCATACCTGCAAGTTGTATACACATATTGTTGTCCGGAACCCGAGGTCCCAAAGTGACAATAATTGGGACAGCCAAGGGAATGGCTGCGATGTGAGGATCACATGTGTTCACGGCGTGTTAATGCTTTGCTCCGGTACTCTATTAAAAGGAGTATCTTAATTACCAGTAGTTTCCCTTGAGGCCCCACTTCAACGGGCTGGTAGGACAAAAGATGTCGTGCAAGTTTCTCATTGCGAGCATGTACGACTATATACGGAACACATGCCTATGGTTACTTAGTACTTGGATGCTCTATCATTATTATCTGCAATGCCTATATCTTGATTATTATATGAACTATCTTATCCATGCAGCGCCCGTTCATCCATCCCTATGCCTACATAAGGGTTGCCAAAGAATACTTGTGAGCCTTAACAGCGGAGTTGTCAATTCAGCTGCACCTGCAAACAGTCTTGCTCGACACAGATTATCAATAGCAATAGTTTATGATAGTAGCAGCGGTTAAGTAATGGCAGCCGTAAAGTAATGACAGCAGTAGTGATTGTGGTAAACAATAGGGTTAAAACACTGTAGGCATAGGGATGGATGAACGGGCGCTGCATGGATAAGATAGTTCATATAATAATCAAGATATAGGCATTGCAGATAATAATGATAAAGCATCCAAGTACTAAGTAACATAGGCATGTGTTCCGTATATAGTCAAACGTGCTCGCAATGAGAAACTTGTACACATCTTCTGTCCTACCAGCCGTGGCAGCGGGCCTCAAGGGAAACTACTGGTAATTAAGGTACTCCTTTTAATAAAGTACCGGAGCAAAGCATTAACACGCCGTGAACACATGTGATCCTCACATCGCAGCCATTCCCCTCGGCTGTCCCAATTATTGTCACTTTGGGACCTCGGGTTCCGGACAACAATATGTGTATACAACTTGCAGGTATGATCAATAAACAGTGCATATCATTATGAAACAATAACATGTTCAGATCTGAAATCATGGCACTCGGGCCCTAGTGACAAGCATTAAGCTCAACAAGTTGCAACAACATCAATAAGTACTAACAACGGATACTAGGCACCATGCCCTAATGATCTTATAACTTATTACATGAACAATCTCATCCAATCCCTACCATCCCCCTCAGCCTACAGCAGGGAATTACTCACACATGGATGGGGGAAACATGGATGGTCGATGGAGAAGCGTCGGTGATGATGATGGCGATGATCTCCTCCAATTCCCCGTCCCGGCGGAGTGCCAGAACGGAGTTTCTGGTCCCCGAAATAGGTTTCGCGATGGCGGCGGCGTACGGTGATGTTTCTGGATGAAGTGGACGACCCCCTCGCGTTTTAGGTCAGAGGGTTAAGTAGTCGAAAGGGGGCTCGGGGAGGTGCCGAGTCGCCCTCCTCAGGCTGGCGCGGTGGGCCCCTGGCCGCGCCACCTGTGGTTTGGGCCACTCGTGGCCCATCTCCGACTCCCCTTCTGGCTCCGTGAGTCTTCTGGTAAAATAGGAGGTTTGCGATCTTTTCTGGTGTTTTTCCCGAAAGTTGACTTTCTGCACAAAAACAAGACACCAGGGCAATTCTGCTGAAAACAGCGTTAGTCCGCATTAGTTGTATTCAAAACACACAAGTTAGAGGTAAAACAATAGCAAAAGTGTTCGGGAAAGTAGATACGTTTTGGACGTATCAACTCCCCCCAAGCTTAGCTTATTGCTTGTCCTCAAGCAATTCAGTTAACAACTGAGTGCGATAAAAGACTTTCACGAACACATTTGCTTCATATGATGCATATATTCTCACTATATGAACAAATGCTTAGGCAATTCAAGATGAGGCAAATGCAAATAATGTCACTCAATAGGCATGTAAACTATGAAAAGATACCAACATACTAATAGCGACAAACATGAAACATATTAATTCACAAGATTGTAATGCTCATAATAGGATATGATAAGATGGTATCTCGCTTGCCCGTTTTTGTACAGCAAAACATAAATGCCCAGGCACCTCTGAAGTTCATGGGAAGACTAGAATCAAAGATATCAAAGATAAAAGCATCAAAGTTATATCACAGTTAACCACATTCTGGGACAAGCACATTACACTAAGAACGACAACTATGCTCTCGAGAAAGTGCTCAAAGAAAGGATGGTGACTCAACATGAAAGTAAAAGATTGACCCTTCGCAGAGGGAAGCAGGGATTATCATGTGCTAGAGCTTTTTATTTTTAAAACAGAAGCAAAATTGTTTTGGGAAGTGTTTGTTGTTGTCAACGAATGGTAGTGGGTACTCTAACCCCCTTGTCAACCAGACTTTCAAGAGCGGCTCCCATGAAGGATGTTATTTCTACCAGCAAGGTAGATCATCCCTCTTCTCTTTTGTTTACACATGTATTTTAGTTTCATTATGGGTGACACTCCCCCCAACCTTTGCTTGCACAAGCCATGGCTAACCGAATCCTCGGGTGCCTTCCAACATTCACATACCATGGAGGAGTGTCTATTTGCAAATTAAGTTGCTTACTGATAAATCAGGGCAAAACATGTGAAGAGAATTATTGATGAAAGTTATAATTAATTGGGACTGGGCACCCCGTTGCCAGCTCTTTTTGCAAAATTATTGGATAAGCGGATGTATATGCCACTAGTCCATTGGTGAAAGTCTGAATGACAAGATTGAAAGATAAAACACCACATACTTCCTCATGAGCTATAAAACATTGACACAAATTGAGAAGTACTTTGAAGGTTTTAAAGGTAGCACATGAAAATTTACTTGAATGGTTCGAAATGCCATGCATAGGTATTTATGGTGGACACTTTGGAATAACTTGGTTTTCATGGTTTTGGAAGCACGAGCAGCATTCCCGCTCAGTACAAGTGAAGGCTAGCAATAGACTGGGAAGCGACAATCAAGAGAGCAATAACCGTCATAATCATGCTTGCGACAAAATGAAATTAATTGAGGCATAAAAGTGATACAAGAACTCTGAGTCAAAATAAATCATCAAGGCTTAATTGACTTTTGTTTTTCAGTCATATGCATGCATGAGCATGTGCCAAGTCAATTCGAATGAATTATTCAGAGGAGGATACCACAATGTCATACCCTTATGAATAGAACAATGCAAGCAAACATCAACATAACATGCTACCACTATTAATAAATTGGGACCGATCATGAGAGAACAAGAACTACTAAGCATCCACTAAATGACATATACCTCACATGAACCAACTAAGCATGCTCACATAGATGAGTATATGTACAAAAATGAAAACAAATAGAGTTCATACCAGCCTCTCACCCCAACTCGAGTTGTTGTAGATCATCCTTATTGCTTTTTCACTTGTGTTGCTTCGAATGATAAGAATGAAAACCAAGCTCCATCGGAGTCACGGATGGCTGTCCAACTCTGAAAACACTATACAAAACCAAAAAGAAACAACAAATATTTTTGGGTTTTCGAGTTTTTGAAACAAGAGCAAAAAGAAACAAACAATAAAGCAAAATATTTTTGGATTTTTGAATAACAAACCGAATTTTAAAACTAAGCAAACTAATACTGAAACTTAAAGAAACAAATGAAGAGAAACAACAGAAATATTTTTGGTCTTTTTGTGTTTTGGAATGCAGCAATAAAAGGTAAACAAAAAAAGAAAGAAAAAAAAACATGGATATACAAAGTATCGACAAGATATGATATGTAAATGAGTGAGATGTCGATATACCTCCCCCAAGCTTAGGCTTTTGGCCTAAGTGGAGGTCAATGCCACTGTCCCCATGATGTGCCACTGTCGTAGTATGAAGAGGGTACTCATCCTGGTACGAGCCTGACGACGCACCAGGATAAGTGACGGTGTAGTGATCACCAGGTGCCTCTTCCTCCTCCTGATGCTGCTGGTGAAAACCTTGCAGTCGAAGCTGCTCCTCCAATGCATCCTTGGAGTATGACCACGGCCTCCTGTGAATAGGAAACAAATCGGCCTGGGGCAAAGGGACCTCGGTTGCTCCCCGTTAGTATAAAACACTTTATAAACAATGTTCCCTATGCGAGAGCCTGGTGCAGCAAACTGATGATCTATCATAGTAGCAAGATCAAGCCTAACAGGGGCTAGCACATCATCAGTAGGTGTCGCAGAAAGACCAAAACTAGCAGCAACACGCTTCGCAACAATCCCACCATAGATGGGTCCTTTAGCGGCTAAGCGGCGAGCAATAAGAGCACCAAGGTTGTATGCAGTGTTACCATTAAGTGCAGCAGCAAGAAAAGCAAGATGATAATTAGAAATGTTGCTGGTGTTTCCCTACCAAGAATGCTAGTAGCAAGGTAGAAAACAAAATACTTGATGGCAGGGTATTGGATATTCCTTATCTTGCCGCGATGAGCGTCGCGGCTATCGTCATTGGTCACTGCTCGATAAAGTTCCACCAAGTCGCGGGTGTTTCCTTCAATCTTCTTCGCTGTACCTATAGGAGCAATATCTATGGCAGCACAAAAGTCATTCAAACTCATGGTAACAGGCATATCATAGATCTTAAATTTAACAACAGGTCCATAAGATGAGTTTGTGAATTTAAAACTCTCAACAAAAGTTTTGGTGAGCCAATAATGTTGGACACCCTCATCCTGCATATAAGTAGTTAAACCAACCCTCTGGATGAGAAACATGAAGTCATCAAGCAAACCTGCATTAGTTAGAAACTCAATGCATGGAAAGGATGAAGCATTTGGGATTTGATCATCCCCTCCATCTCCAATGTTTGGTGCAATGACATCTTCATCATAGGAGCGCCTAACTCGAGTGGATGCCCTCAAGGGTCTTCTTACCCTCTGAGAGTCACTCTCAAACACCTCTCCAAAGTTGTGGTTATGCATTTTCCTTTTCTGAAATTTTCAACACATATCATAAAAATTGATTTTGAAGCATACAAATGAGGGGAACTACTATATGACTTGCTAGAGGACTAAACATGCATCAAAACTGATTATATCAACATAGAACAAGCATGCATACTCACTTAACAAGTCACCTACAGCAGCAAAATACTCAAGGTATACTTTACTAAACAAAATTCTACTTGGATACATGGAGGAGTCACATACCGAGAGCAATTGCCCCAAATCTCAGCAGCTGAGATGGGCTGAACAAAGAGATCGAAATCGCGAGGAAGAACAGCAAAAACTCGGGTGTGAGAGAGAAAAACGAGCTGAGTGATGCAAGAGGAAGAAGTGGTAGGTGGGGAACTGTTGGAGGGCCAAGGGGCCCCACCTCAGTGGCTGGCGCGGCCAAGGGGCAGCCGCGCCACCATGTGGTTTGACCCCATGGTGGGTCCCCTTGGTCAGCACCAGGCACTCCCACGATGCTCTTTGAAAAATAGGACCAATGGTATAATTTTTACAGATTTTGAAAACTTTCAATTTGCACGAAATCTGGATATTTAAATTAATAAAACTTGGGCAGAAAAATTATTTTTAAAATTCAAAACAACTAAACTTTTGCAACCTAATTATCACTACAGGAGGTAAAACAAAGTTGAAGAAAGAAATGTGTTTAGCTCTTTCATGTATGCAAATACATTTGATAACAAGGTTGATCAAGTCTTGGCACCAAATAAATTTACATGACACAAATGATTTAAACATCATGAAACACTCATGTTACCTTGTATTGTATTGATATGGATCCAATCATAATGTTTTGATATCCTTCTTGATGATCATATATAGGGCAATCAATACTTCCCACTTTGATAGTTTTAAAATTGGAGATGGTATTGACTCCATAAATCTTGTCAACTTTCTTGGGGAAATAAACAGTATGTTCTTTATCATTAACATTGAAAGTTACTTTTCCTTTATTGCAATCAATAACAGCACCTGCAGTATTTAGAAAAGGTCTTCCAAGAATAATAGACATATTATCATCTTCAGGCATTTCAAGAACAACAAAATCAGTCAAAATTAAACAATTGTTAGCCACTTGAACAGGGACATCCTCACAAATGCCAACAGGAACAGCAGTAGATTTATCAGCCATTTGCAAAGATATATCAGTAGGTATCAATTTATCAAGATAGAGTCTCTTATAAAGAGAAAAGGCATAACACTAACTCCTGCTCCCAAATCACATAAAGCAGTTCTAACATAATTATTCTTGATGGAGCAAGGGATGGTTGGTATACCTGGATCTCCAAGCTTCTTAGGAACCTTGCCATTGAAAGAATAATTAGCAAGCATAGTAGAAATTTCCTCATTAGGAATTTTCCTCTTGTTAGAAACAATATCTTTCATATACTTTGAGTAAGGAGGCAATTTAATAGCATCAGTCAAAGGAATTTGCAAGAACAAGGGTTTCATCCATTCACAAAATTTATTATAATGTTCTTCTTCCTTTGATTTTAGTTTCTTAGTTGGAAAAGGCATTTGCTTTTGAACCCAAGGTTCCCTTTCATTACCATGTTTCTTAGCAATGAAGTCTTCCTTAGTGTACTTTGTGTTTTTAGTATGCTTTTCAGGTTCCTTTTCACTAACTTCTTTATCAAGAGCATCATTTTATCCTTATCACTATCAAGTTCATTACCACTTTCAGTTTCAGCATCAGAGATAGATATACTATTAGGATCATTAACAGTTTCAGAGGATTCTACAACATTTTTATGTTTCTTCTTCTTTTTCTTAGAAGGAGAAACTGGATTTTCAGCTAGTTGAGAATCTTGTTCAATTCTTTTAGGATGTCCCTCAGGATATAAAGGATCCTGAGTATGAGCTCCACTTCTAGTGCTAACATAGACAGGTTTTTTTTTCTTAGAAGCATTGGCTAACATGTCTTGTTGCACTTTAGTGAGTTGATCAATTTGAGTTTGAACCATATGGAAATGTTTAATAAGCATCTTAACATCATTGGAGGTTCTCTCCACAATATCATGCAACTTACTAATAGCTTGAGAGTTTTCATGCAAATGATTCTCTACTCTCATATTAAAATTATCTTGCTTAATAACATAATTATCAAATTCATCTAAGCATTGATCAGGTGGTTTAGAGTAGGGAATATCTCCTTCATCGAACCTGTGGAGAGAGTACCTCAATTATGGATGGATGAGGAATTGGCTTACACAAATCTTCAATAGGTGGAAGGTTCTTCACATCTTCAGATTTAATACCCTTCTCAATGAGAGTCTTCTTGGCTCCCTCATTGTTTCATCATTCAATTCAATCATACCTCCCCTCTTCTTTGATATTGGTGTCGGTGTAGGTGTGGGGGTCGGCGCAGGTAGAGTCCAATCATCATAATTCTGGCTGATTTTAGCCAATAATTCTTCAGCTTCTTCAGGGTTCTTTTCCTGAAAACACAACTAGCACAACTATCCAGATATGCTCTAGATTCAATAGTTAGTCCACTGTAAAATATATCAAGTAGATCATGCTTTTCCAAATCATGTCCAGGCCGAGCTCTGATAAGAGAGCAAAACCTTGTCCATGCCTCTGGAAGTTTCTCTTCATCTTCCTGGTCAAAGTTATAAATTCTCTGCAAAGCATCATGTTGAGCACTAGCAGGGAAATATTTCTGAAAGAAAACATTAAGCAAACCAGTAGGACTAGTAATAGAACCAGGAGACAAGTTGTTATACCAAGCTTTAGCATCATCTTTTAATGAGAAAGGAAAAATCTTAGCAACAAAATAGCTACGCTTCTTGATATCATCAGAAAATAAGCCACTCAAAGTAGAGAGCTCATTCATGTGCTCTACAGCACTTTCACTCTTAGTGCCACAAAAAGGAGTTTTCTCAACAATAGATATATGAGATAAATCAAGAGAAAAATCATAATCCTTATCTTTAATGTTTATAGGAGAAGTGGCAAACTTAGGATCAGGTGACAACTTGTATTTAACAGCATGTTGTGCAAGAAAATTTCTAATATTACTTGCACCAGTAGTAGCATTACATTTATCAATAAAATCATCATCAAGTTCCACATAAGTTTCATCAGGATCATCATCACAAGTATAATCCCTTAACTCAGGTGAATAAACAGGAGTAGTAGGACTTCCATTAGGTGTTCTAGTATTTTCAAGTTGTTTAGACTAGCAATAGCAGCATCTAAAAGTGGACCTAATGAAATACTCTCATCAATCACAGTAGAAGCATCATCAATATTATCAGAGGCAATTTCAGATTCAGCAGTAGTACCAACACGTGAAGATTGTGGTGGTGTAACAAGTTGACTCAATACAGATGGTGAGTCAAGAGCAGCAGAGGTACTAAGTGTCGTACCTTTTCTTGTAGTGGATGGCAATACACGGACCCTCTCATCACGAGCTTTACCCATGATGAATAAATTTCAGCGAGCAATATAGATCACAAGTGAACTCACAAATAAAGCTATGCTCCCCGGCAACGGCGCCAGAAAATAGTCTTGATGACCCACAAGTATAGGGGATCGCAACAGTCTTCGAGGGAAGTAAAACCCAATTTATTGATTCGACACAAGGGGAGCCAAAGAATACTTGAGAGCCTTAACAGCGGAGTTGTCAATTCAGCTGCACCTGTGAATAGTCTTGCTCGACACAGATTATCAGTAGCAACAGTTTTATAGCAGTAGTAGCGGTGAAATAATAGCAGCAGTAAAGTAATGACAGCAGTAGTGATTGCAGTAAACAGTAGGATTAAAACACTGTAGGCATAGGGATGGATGAACGGGCGCTGCATGGATAAGATAGCTCATATAATAATCAAGACATAGGCATTGCAGATAATAATGATAAAGCATCCAAGTACTAAGTAAACATAGGCATGTGTTCCGTATATAGTCGTACGTGCTCGCAATGAGAAACTTGTACAACATCTTCTGTCCTACCAGCCGGTGGCAGCCGGGCCTCAAGGGAATCTACTGGTAATTAAGGTACTCCTTTTAATAAAGTACCGGAGCAAAGCATTAACACGCCGTGAACACATGTGATCCTCACATCGCAGCCATTCCCCTCGGCTGTCCCAATTATTGTCACTTTGGGACCTCGGGTTCCGGACAACAATATGTGTATACAACTTGCAGGTATGATCAATAAACAGTGCATATCATTATGAAACAATAACATGTTCAGATCTGAAATCATGGCACTCGGGCCCTAGTGACAAGCATTAAGCTCAACAAGTTGCAACAACATCAATAAGTACTAACAACGGATACTAGGCACCATGCCCTAATGATCTTATAACTTATTACATGAACAATCTCATCCAATCCCTACCATCCCCCTCAGCCTACAGCAGGGAATTACTCACACATGGATGGGGGAAACATGGATGGTCGATGGAGAAGCGTCGGTGATGATGATGGCGATGATCTCCTCCAATTCCCCGTCCCGGCGGAGTGCCAGAACGGAGTTTCTGGTCCCCGAAATAGGTTTCGCGATGGCGGCGGCGTACGGTGATGTTTCTGGATGAAGTGGACGACCCCCTCGCGTTTTAGGTCAGAGGGGTTAAGTAGTCGAAAGGGGCTCGGGGAGGTGCCGAGTCGCCCTCCTCATAGGCTGGCGCGGTGGGCCCCGGCCGCGCCACCATGTGGTTTGGGCCACTCGTGGCCCATCTCCGACTCCCCTTCTGGCTCCGTGAGTCTTCTGGTAAAATAGGAGGTTTGCGATCTTTTCTGGTGTTTTTCCCGAAAGTTGACTTTCTGCACAAAAACAAGACACCAGGGCAATTCTGCTGAAAACAGCGTTAGTCCGCATTAGTTGTATTCAAAACACACAAGTTAGAGGTAAAACAATAGCAAAAGTGTTCGGGAAAGTAGATACGTTTTGGACGTATCATCTCCCCCAAGCTTAGCTTATTGCTTGTCCTCAAGCAATTCAGTTAACAACTGAGTGCGATAAAAGACTTTCACGAACACATTTGCTTCATATGATGCATATATTCTCACTATATGAACAAGTGCTTAGGCAATTCAGATGAGGCAAATGCAAATAATGTCACTCAATAGGCATGTAAACTATGAAAAGATACCAACATACTAATAGCACAAACATGAAACATATTAATTCACAAGATTGTAATGCTCATAATAGGATATGATAAGGTGGTATCTCGCTTGCCCATTTTTGTACAGCAAAACATAAATGCCCAGGCACCTCTGAAGTTCATGGGAAGACTAGAATCAAAGATATCAAAGATAAAAGCATCAAAGTTATATCACAGTTAACCACATTCTGGGACAAGCACATTACACTAAGAAGGACAACTATGCTCTCGAGAAAGTGCTCAAAGAATGGATGGTGACTCAACATGAAAGTAAAAGATTGACCCTTCGCAGAGGGAAGCATGGATTATCATGTGCTAGAGCTTTTCATTTTTAAAACAGAAGCAAAATTGTTTTGGGAAGTGTTTGTTGTTGTCAACGAATGGTAGTGGGCACTCTAACCCCCTTGTCAACCAGACTTTCAAGAGCGGCTCCCATGAAGGACGTTATTTCTACCAGCAAGGTAGATCATCCCTCTTCTCTTTTGTTTACACATGTATTTTAGTTTCATTATGGATGACACTCCCCCCAACCTTTGCTTGCACAAGCCATGGCTAACCGAATCCTCGGGTGCCTTCCAACATTCACATACCATGGAGGAGTGTCTATTTGCAAATTAAGTTGCTTACTGATAAATCAGGGCAAAACATGTGAAGAGAATTATTGATGAAAGTTGTAATTAATTGGGACTGGGCACCCCATTTGCCAGCTCTTTTTGCAAAATTATTGGATAAGCGGATGTATATGCCACTAGTCCATTGGTGAAAGTCGGTGACAAGATTGAAAGAGAAAAACACCACATACTTCCTCATGAGCTATAAAACATTGACACAAAATGAGAAGTACTTTGAAAGTTTTAAAGGTAGCACATGAAAATTTACTTGAATGGTTTGAAATGCCATGCATAGGTATTTATTGTGGACACTTTGGAATAACTTGGTTTTCATGGATTTGGAAGCACGAGCAGCATTCCCGCTCAGTACAAGTGAAGGCTAGCAATAGACTGGGAAGCGACAATCAAGAGAGCAATAACCGTCATAATCATGCTTGCGACAAAATGAAATTAATTGAGGCATAAAAGTGATACAAGAACTCTGAGGCAAAATAAATCATCAAGGCTTAATTGACTTTTGTTTTTCAGTCATGTGCATGCATGAGCATGTGCCAAGTCAATTCGAATGAATTATTCAGGGAGGATACCACAATGTCATACCCTTTTATGAATAGAACAATGCAAGCAAACATCAACATAACATGCTACCACTATTAATAAATTGGGACCGATCATGAGAGAACAAGAACTACTAAGCATCCACTAAATGACATATACCTCACATGAACCAACTAAGCATGCTCACATGGATGAGTATATGTACAAAAATGAAAACAAATAGAGTTCATACCAGCCTCTCACCCCAACTCGAGTTGTCGTAGATCATCATTATTGCTTTTCACTTGTGTTGCTTCGAATGATATGAATGAAAACCAAGCTCCACCGGAGTCACAGACGGCTGTCCAACTCTGAAACAACTATACAAAACCAAAAACAAACAACAAATATTTTTGGGTTTTCGAGTTTTTGAAACAAGAGCAAAAAGAAGCAAACAATAAAGCAAAATATTTTTGGATTTTTGATTTTCAAACCAAAATTAAAAACTAGGCAAACTAGTACTAAACTTGAAGAGACAAATGAAGGGAAATAACAGAAAGATGGGCTCGGGGAGGTGGCCGATTCGCCCTCCTCATGGGCTGGCGCGGTGGGCCCCCAGACCGCGCCACCATGTGGTTTGGGCCACCCCTGGCCCTTCTCCGACTCCCCTTCTGGCTCCGTGAGTCTTCTGGTAAAATAGGAGGTTTGCAATCTTTTCTGGTGTTTTTCCCGAAAGTTGACTTTCTGCACAAAAACAAGACACCAGGGCAATTCTGCTGAAAACAGCGTTAGTCCGCATTAGTTGTATTCAAAACACACAAGTTAGAGGTAAAACAATAGCAAAAGTGTTCGGGAAAGTAGATACGTTTTGGACGTATCAATCATCTTGGAGATCAAGGAAACCATAAAAGGCATAAAGGCAATAAAGTGCAAAAAGGGAGAAACATGCCATGTGCATTGTGAGCTGTGGCTAAGGAGGAAGCTTCCCTCTCCATCAACTCGTACCACACCTCCACCACAAACGGAAAAAGTGTATAAAGCCACCACCACCACCACAGACCATCCCTCTCGCCTCTCTCCCGCCTTTCTCTCGCCATTCTCTCGCCTCCCACTCACCATTCCATTGCCAGCCACTCCACCTTTCCCATCAGCCACCACTCCAACTTTCCACCACCAACTCGAGACCAAGAACTCCAAGAACCAGAGCAAGAACAAGAAGAACAAGGAGCACATGATGAACAAGGAGACCAGAGAAGAAGTACAAGGCCTCGGTGACCAGAAGCTCATGATCTGCAACTCTGCTTCCCCTTCGCTGCTTCCTCTGCTTCGACTAGGGTTTCTGTGAGCTAAAGCCAAAGACTTCTCCTCACTCTCTTGTGTAATTGTGTGTGAAACCAGTAGATCATCCATCTGTGAGTAGATCTTGTGATATTTGGCTACTGCAGTGAATTGAGTGACACAGTTCTCTGTCTTATCTAAAGATTTGCATGATTTGCTTGTTGTTTGTGTTGATTTGTGTGTGTAAGGCTAGTCCCTGCACACCGATTGTTGCAATTCTGTCCCTAGCCCCCCTTTGCTTGTTAACTCACTCGTGATCTGGCTTGACAACCCAGAAAACAGTGATCTTTGTGTTATGATCTTTTCTTCCACCTAAAACTGCTAAAAACCCTTGCTTGCATGACTAGTCTCTCCAAGTTGTTGCACCAATTCTTGTTCCCTGTCTACACCATGCTCGGCTCCTTGCAGTGGTCTTGATTGACAACTAAGAACCTGCAAGTTACATTCTGAATTCTATTTCCTAAACCCCCTTTCAGCAAAAAAAACCTTTACTTTCTTGCTTAAAACCCTAAAACCTGAAGATTTAGTCTAGCTTCTGCCAACACTTAGAAAAGTCATAACCTTGTTGATCCCTGTGGAGACGATACCACAAACCCCCCTTGCATTTACAACCGATTAGAGCCCATCATTAAAATGAAAGTGAATGATTTTTATTGTAATGCTTTATGTGATCTTGGTGCAAGTATTTCTGTTATGCTTAAGAAACTTTATGATATGTTTGACTTGCCACTTTTGGAACACTGTTATTTGGATGTTCATCTTGCTGATAACTCTATGAAGAAATCTTTGGGGGAGAATTGACAATGTTCATATTATGGTTAACAATAACCTTGTCCCCGTTGATTTTGTTGTTTTGGATATTGAATGCAATGCATCTTATCCTATTGTTTTGGGAAGACCCTTTCTTCTAACTGTTGGTGATGTTATTGATATGAAAGAGGGGAATATTAAGTATCAATTACCTCTCAAGAAAGGTATGGAACACTTCCCTAGAAAGATAATGAATATGCCTTTTGATTCTATTATTAGAACAAATTATGATGTTGATGCTTCTTCTCTTGAAAACACTTGATTTTCACTTTCTGCGCCTAGCTGAAAGACGTTAAAGAAAAGCGCTTATGGGAGACAACCCACCTTTTTATTTTCTATCATTTTACTTTATTTTGAGTCAAGGTGTTGCTTACTTCTGTAACAACTCCTTTGTATCTTTATTTATTGCATTGTTGTGCCAAGTAAAGTCTCTAGTTGAAAGTCGTTGCTAGATTTGGATCTCTGCACAGGGACAGATTTTTGCTGTCCACGGTTTTGAGCTTTATTCACTGCAGAAAAATTGAAAATTCTAAAAAAAATCATGAGTTATCCTCAGATATGTACGCAACTTTCATTAGTGTAGAGTTTCTCCATCTGAGCAAGTTAAGTGCCTCGAAAAAATTCGTCTTTCTAGACTATTATATTTTGACAGATTCTGCCTTTTATTTTGCATTGCCTCTTTTACTATGTTTGATTGGATTTATTTGCTCCATAAAACATCAGTGGTTGTAGTTAATGTCCAGAAGCATTGGTAATGATTGTGTCATAGTAGAACATGTAATTTTTTATTATGCACTAACCCTCTAATGAGAATGTGGCGCCCCGACCCGACTGCTATACAGTGATGCTGAGTGCCACCGGTAAGCGATACAACCGGAGGTTACGGGTTTACCAATCCCCGGCCAAAACCTTTGGCAGGCGTTGCTCGGAATTGATCATCGGCAACGCAACACCCCGATTGATGCCTTAACACAGGCTCAACTATCAATGCATAATAGAGAGATCAAGACTTGTGGAACAACTGGCACATCACAGACTCTACGACATAAAACATATAGTTCAACTCTTATAATAGAGAAAGATAGCAAAATACAACCAGAGGTCACAGACCCAACATTACAACATGCGGAAGCGAATTAGGTTGTTCTAAACAACAAGATTCAGATTATGGCCTAAGAGGCCTACAAATAAACATTCGAGCACCAGCTGTTTCGGGATGTCCCAAGCTGCCACCTGGGAACCCCAGACTACTCGTCGACGTCCACAAAGAACCCACCTTCGAGGTCGGTGAAGTCCTCCTCTGAAACAAAACAAACGATGTTGAGTTCGACGAACTCGCAAGATTATATATAGAGCTTTAGCTCGATGATGCTTTCAAAGTTTTAGGCTGTTTTGCATAAAGCTGATTTTATTTAATAAAAACATAACTCCATGGCATCGACTAATCAGAGTATTTTGAAAAGGGGTAAGAAGTAACTCTTTTCTTGATCACTTTTCTCAACATCAACCATCATCAACCACTTCACCTGTTCATCGAAGGCACCTCCCCGAATCACCCTCGAGGAAGTCAACCTTGCATTCTTGAGTGGTACCTTTAGTACCCAGTTTTTAATCATTCCGTTCAAGTTATTCTATGATCTTATCGTCCTTTCCCAAGTCGTCCATAACCGCGGACACGGCTTTTCGAAAAGATTTAACCCTGCAGGGGTGTACAATGTTTGCCACGCGTACCGTCCGACCCATTACCTGTACAATTAGCTCTCTTCCTTGGAAAGCCGGCTGGGTGGGAGCGGTGTCGACTTCTCCCTCGTTAAGGACCTTCCAGGATCATCAGTGGCGGCAGGACACGAGATCACAACACCCTGCCCCACGGCCACTCATTTTCCTAACACCACCATCCTCATCTCAGTTCAACCACCATCATCACGCACGCGCAAATGGAAACCCGAACTAGAGGACACTGGCTAGCCCCGCTCGAGTTATTTAGTCTATGAGGGTTCCTGCAATTGCATAGGCCTCACGCATGGTTGCACGCTCAGTCTTGGTTCAAGAGGTAAAGAACTCGCACCTAGGTGACGGGAACGAGACAAAGCACCACAACCACAGTGGCCTCTCATCCCCACCTTTAAGCATTTTATTACCTGTCACCACAATTCTCCACCATCAACTCAACATTTACGCACCTGTTCCCAACATGATACAACCATCGAACGAATAACATTTAACTAAGCATGGCTAAGCATCAACATTGCATAGTTAAGTATCTCAGGCCAACAATACAAACTTATGGGTAATAGGAGGGAAACAGGTAATGGCATTGGAATCATAATGCAACTATAGGATACTCTAATTCGAATCAAATTGACATTTGGAACCGCATGCAATATTATAGTGGAGAAAATATTTGCGGAAAATAGGATAAGACATGCTCAGAGGGGATTACGCTTGCCTTGTTGAGCGGAGTAGTCAAACTGCTCGTCGGAGTAAGGCTGCTCAACTCCGAACTCGTGATCTACCGGAGAGCAAACAACACCGGAAAGCAGAAACAACAATCAACACACGGCAATTATGCAATGCATACAAAGATGATGAGATGTCAATTTAATGCATTTAAGTTACCCTTAGGGTCCACTTAACAATTTAAAAGGGTACCATATTTGTTTTTAGCAAAGCTGGGATCAAACCTTCACAATTTAAACAAGGAGGCATTTTTAACCTTCCATATACAGTACCAAACTAAGCTTCAATGAAGCATGGCACTGGTACCATGGGATAGGCCTTAATTTTCTAGGAGTTTTGGTACCTTGTTTGCATTTTTTCCGATAAAAATTGAATTCGAAATGAATTTCCAAAGTTTCTATAGTTTTAGCAAGTTTTCAAAACTGTTCCAAACATTATTCAGTTCCAACATGCATGAATATGATGTAAAATGTTAGGGTTTATCTTAGTGAACATTTTGATACCTCAAATGCAAATTTTGGATCAACAACTCAAAAGTTATTGATTTTAGAAGTTTACATTAATTTTCTACCTTTTATTAATTTTCCAGGTGCACTGATAAAAAGTTGGTACATTTCTAAATTTCCTTTTAGATATGTTCTTTTAATTAGTTATTTTAAACAACAACATAATTAGTTATCCAACTTCGGAGGAAAAAAAATAGATGAAAAGGAAATATTATTTGGCGCTGATCAATTTCGGATTATCCGGATTTTCCTAACTCGGAATATCCGATTGCCCAAAAGTCTGAAAATTCACTAAGGACCAAAAGTCCAACATGCACTGGAAGACTTCGGAATATCCGAACTTCCCAATTTCGGATTATCCGACATACGGTACACATCGCGGCGACGGCGAACTTCACTGAACCCGGTGAGACTACGGCAGCGGGCATCGCTCGAGGCGGCTGAGGGCACAGGGCGGGTCGTGGGCTCACCCTAGGCTCGTGTGCGTGCTCGGGGACAACCGGAGGCGACGAATTCTGGCGACGGCGAGCTCGGCCGACGAAAGAAGAACTCGGACCGTATGACTCCGGGACGGCGTCAGCTCCGGGCTCCAGCGTGGATGGCGAGGGCGGGTTTGCGGCTCCATCCCCGGTCTCAGCGCATCCTGGCGGCGGCCATGGCGATGACTCGGTGCTGCTCCCGCTTCGGCCGTGGTTGGAGGTCGGAAGGGGGAGAAGGGGTGGCGGCGATTTCGTGCGTTCCGGCATAATTCCTTCTGCGTGGAGGTAGCGCGCGGCACGGCGGAGCTTGTGACGGTCTTGGCTCGGCTCGGGGAGCGCTCAATCGATGGCATCGTGGTGGCGGAGCTGAGCTACGGTGCGGCCATGGTGGGGAGAGGAGAGGAAAGGGGAATCGAGGAGAAAAACTCGGGGAGGGAGCAGGTGAGAAGGTGGGGCTCGTGGTGGTGCTCTCCTGGCAAGGGAAGGCAGAGAAAGGGGGGCCCGGCGAGGGGCGCGCGGCATGGCCATGGCGGCACTGTAGCGCATGGCTACAGGAAGAAGAAAGGGCATCTCGCAAAAAAACCCTTGCAACTTTTGAGTTTATGACAGATTGGTCCTTTTCTGATTTAATTATGAAACCTTTTAAAATCAGTATCCTTTCTAGATTTAATTAAGGCACTAGATCATTTTAGAAAATTATGAAATAATTTGGGTAGCCTTTTCATATCATGTGGAAGCTCCACAAAAATTGGCGTCTCAAATAAAATGTTTTGTACCACTTTTGTTTAGAAAGGTTGGATATGGCATTTTGCTAAATTCAAAAGTGTTGCTCCTTTAATATTTTGGAGCAAGTGCAAAATATCATTTTGGAACTCTTGAAACTTCCTTGACAATTATACGATGTCAAGTATTTTTGTTTTGCAAGTTGAGTGCCTTCACTGTTTTGAAACTTGTTGAAGCAAATTTAGCATTTTGTTTTAAGTGGTACCCAAGCACCACAATTCCCTAGCAACAATTCCCTAGCAACAACATGATGCATGGATGCCACGATGCAAGGAACACAAAATTGCAAAAATTACACAGGTTTTTAGGTTCTCAAACTTCGGGCTGTTACAGAGAACTACTTTGAGTTTGGTGGGCGGAAGTTTTCAAGGAGCAAGCGAGAAGGATGATATGATGTGATCAAGAAGAGTGAAAAGCCTAAGCTTGGGGATGCCCCCGTGGGTCACCCCAGCAATATTCAAGAAGACCCAAGCGTCTAAGCTTGGGGATGCCCAAGGCATCCCCTTCTTCATCAACAACTCACCAGGTCATCTTTAGTGAAACTATATTTTAATTCTTCCACATTTTATGCACTTTACTTGGAGCGTTTGTGTGCTTTTATTTTTGCATTGTTGTTTTTACTTTCTGAATAAGTTGGATCCTAGAATTCTTGTGTGGGAGAGAGACATGCTCCGCTTTTTCATGTGAATACTCATATTCTTCACTTATATCTTTTGAGTATTCTTATCTAACTACTGCTATGCTTTAGCTCCTGTTTTTCGTACATCTCTTTTAGAGCTGTTAATTCTTGTGGAGTTGTACTCTCTTGTTTCATTGGTAAATTACTTGGAGAGTTTTTGTTGAAATAAGTTGATCGGCGTTTGGTTGGTGACACGTCTCCAACGTATCTATAATTTCTGATGTTCCATACTTACATTATACCAATTGCTACATGTTTTATATACACTTTATATCATTTTTATGCATTTTCTAGGACTAACCTATTGACAAGATGCCGCAGTGCCAGTTCCTGTTTTCTGTTGTTTTTTGGTTCCAGAAAAGTTGTTCTGCGAATATTCTCGGAATTGCACGAAACAAGAACCGATGTCCCTATTTTTCCAACACGTACACGGAGTCCGAAGGAGAGACGAAGGGGGGCACCGAGGTGCCCACACCCCCTCCTCGCGCGGGTGGGCCCTTGGGCGCGCCGCCAGGGGGTGTGGAGCCCTCGGCCTCCACCGATGCCGCCCCTTCACCTATATATTCTTATTTTCGGGATAACCCTAGACACCCGAGCCATACCTCCAGAAAACATCCGCCGCCGCCATCGTCGACCCTAACTCGGGATGGTTCTGAAGCTCTTCTCGGCACCCTGCCGGAGAGGGAATCATCACCGGAGGGCTCTACATCGCCATGCCCGCCTCCGGAGTGATGTGTGAGTAGTTCATCTCTTGACTATGGGTCCATAGCAGTAGCTAGATGGTTGTCTTCTCCACTTGTGCCATCATGTTTAGATCTTTTGAGCTGCCTATCATGATCAAGATCATCTTATTGTAATGCTACATGTTGTGTTTGCTGTGATCCGATGAATATTGATACTATGTCAAGTTGAATATTATATTATCATGTCTATGTCTTTTATGATCTTGCATGCTCTCTGTTACTTGTTGAAACTCTGGCCAAGTGAATGCTTGTGACTCCAAGAGGGGGTATTTATGCTAGATTGTTGGGTTCAGCCTCTATTGTATTTGGGACAGTGAAAGGAAGTTCTAAGGTTGTAGATGTGTTGTTGCCACTAGGGTAAAATACCAATGCTTTGTCTAAGGATGAATGTGTTGTTTACATTATGCACTTTACTTAATGCAATTGTCTATTGCTTCCAACTTAATACTGGAAGGGTGCGGATGCTAACCCGAAGGTGGATTATTTAGGCACAGATGCATGCTGGATAGCAGTCTGTGTACTTTGTCGTAATGCCCAAATGAATCTCATAGTAGACACTACAACTTGCACATGCATATTATGCACTTATCAATATTGTCAATTGCCCAGCTGTAATTTGTTTACCCAGCATGTTAGTTATCTTTATGGAGAGACACCACTAGTGAACTGTGGACCCCTGTCCATTCTTTTACATCTGAAATACAACCTACTGCAATCATTGTTCTCTTTCATTTTCTGCAAGCAAACATCATTTCCACACTATACATTTAATCCTTTGTTTTCAGCAAGCTGGTGGGATTGACACCCCCACTGACTCGTCGGGGCAAAGTAGTTTGATTGTCTTGTGTGCAGGTTCCACGTCAACCGTCAAGACTTTGCGCCAAGTTTTCTGACGTCGTTGACACCTTCAAAGCATCGTTGATCTCCTACTGGATTGATAACCTTGGTTTCATACTGAGGGAAGACTTGCCGCTGCACTCATCAAACCTTACACTTGAGGTCTCCTGACAAACGTGTACTTTACACGCATCAGTTGGAAACAGAAAATGCAACATGTGGTAGATGATATATCGAAAAGACACTCATATAGATCCTTGTCTTGTTTTATTTGACACTTGGCAATTGTTTTGACCTCTCAAGTATTTCATGTTTAAGCTCTGCATCATGTAGTTAAAAGCCTATTAGTATAGAACTACCGTAGAGCTTGCTGAAATTTGGTTTGCATGATTGGTATCTCTAAGGTCTAGATATTTTCTGGCAAAAGTGTTTGAGCAACAAGGAAAGACAGTGTAGAGTGTTATAATGCTTGCAATATGTTTTCATGTGAGTCTTGTTGTACCGGTTTATACTTGTGTTTGCTTCAAACAACCTTGCTAGCGTAAACTCTATACTGAGAGGCAATACTTTCGTGCATCCAAAACCTTGAGCCAATACCCATGCCATTTGTGTCCACCATATCTACCTATTATGTGGTATTTTCTGCCATTTCAAGTAAATACTTCATGTGCTACCTTTAAACTATTCAAAAGCTATTACTCCTTATTTGTGTCAATATATTATAGCTCATGAGGAAGTATGTGGTGTTTTATTTCAATCTTGTCATTTACTTCTGACGGACTTTCACCAATGGACTAGTGGTATACATCTGTTTATCCAATTTTTTGCCAAAAGAGCTGGCAAAGGGGTGCCCAGTCCCAATTAATTATAACTTTAACTGCTTAACTCTCTTCACATTTTTGCCCTGATCCAATCAGTTAAGCAATGATGCCAGTGAATAACTGCATGTGTAAATAAAAGAGAACAAGAGGGATGACCTGCCTTACTGGTAGAAATAACGTCATTCATGGGAGCCGCTCTTGAAAGTCTGGTTGACAAGGAGGCTAGAGTGCCCACTACCATTCGTTGACAACAACAAACACCTCTCAAAACTTTATTTTTATACTCTCTATATGATTTCAAAAACTTAAAAAGCTCTAGCACATGATTTAATCCCTGCTTCCCTCTGCGAAGGGCTTATCTTTTACTTTATTGTTGAGTCAATTTACCTACTTCTTTCTATCCCTGAAGCAAACACTTGTGTCAACTTTGTGTGCAACAATTCTTATATGTTTACTTGTTGCACTTATTATATTGCTTTGTGTTGACAATTATCCTTGAGATATACAAGTTACAAGTTGAAAGCAATTGCTGAAGCTTAATTTTCCTTTGTGTTGCTTCAATGCCTTTTACTTAGAATCTATTGCTTTTTATGAGTTAACTCTTATGCAAAACTTTTTGATGCTTGTCTTGAAAGTACTATTTATGAAAAGCTTTTGCTTATATGATTCAGTATTTACTCATTATCTATTTGTAAGCAAACTATAGACCTGCCTTGAGTCACTTCATTCATGATATATGCTTTACAATATTATTTGATCAAGATTATGTGGTAGCAAGTCACCTAAGAAATTATTTGTTGTTATCGTTTTACCTACTCGAGGACGAGTAGAACTAATCTTGGGGATGCTTGATACGTCTCCAACGTATCTATAATTTCTTATGTTCCATGCTTATATTATACCAATTGCTACATGTTTTATTCACACTTCATGGCATTTTTATGCATTTTCTAGGACTAACCTATTAACAAGATGCCATAGTGCCATGTCCTGTTTTCTGCTGTTTTTGGTTTCAGAAAAGCTGTTCTGCAAATATCCTTAGAATTGGATGAAACAAAGTGCCAAGTTCCTATTTTTTCCGACACGTATACTAAGTCTGAAGGAGAGAGGAAGGGGTCGTCCCCACCCCATGGCGCGGGTGGGCCCACTAGCGCGCCGCCATGTGGGGAGCGAGCCTCGGGCCTCCACCGACATCTCTCCTTCGCCTATTTATTCCCCCGAGGCGAAAACCCTAAATACCAGAGCCATATTTCTAGAAAACATCCTCTGCCGCCGCCATCAACCCTAACTCGGGAGGGTTCTGAAGATCTCCCCGACACCCTGCCGAAGAGGGGAATCATCACCGGAGGGCTGTACATCACCATGTCTGCCTCCGGAGTGATGTGTGAGTAGTTCATCTTTGGACTATGGGTCCATAGCAGTAGCTGATGGTTGTCTTCTCCTCTTGTGCCATCATGTTTAGATCTTGTGAGCTGCCTATCATGATCAAGATCATCTTATTGTAATGCTACATGTTGTGTTTGCTGGGATCTGATGAATATTGAATACTATGTCAAGTTGATTATTGATCTATTATATATATGTTGTTTATGATTGTGCATGCTCTCCGTTATTAGTGTAGGCTCTGGCCAAGTTTATGCTAGTAACTCCAAGAGGGAGTATTTATGCTAGACAGTGGGTTCATGCCTCCATTTAATCTGGGACAGTGACATAAAGTTCTAAGGTTGTGAATGTGTTGTTTCTACTAGGGGTAAAACAACAATGCTTTGTCTAAGGATATTAGTGTTGTTTACATTATGCACCATACTTAATGCAACTGTCTGTTGGTTGCAACTTAATACTGGAAGGGGTGCAGATGCTAACCTGAAGGTGGAATATTTAGGCACAGATGCATGCTGGATAGCGGTTTGTGTACTTTGTCGTAATGCCCAAGTAAATCTCATAGTGATCATCATAACTTGTATATGCATTGTTATGCACCTGTAGCGTACCTGCACTTAAAATATGGCAAGGTACCTGTGTATAGTGCAAACCCTGGATCGAATCATTTGCACACACAGTGTAAGATGAAATATCACAACATTGCATCAGTTATTACACGATGATCCAGTACTTAGGAAAAATAATTACAACTTGCATAGCATAAAAGCTAGCTTGATAGAGTAAAGCAGCGGAAAATTTATTCTTCATGGAGTCCTCATCCTTTGCATGTGCCACAGGCGAAAACATGTTGGTTGCAGACTCAAAACCCTTAACGTAAACTCACTCGTCATTAGAACAATCTGAAACAAATAAAATTTTGCAACAAAGTGGGTCAGAACCATTAAAAATGGATATGGCAAGTGACACTATGTGGACACTTAATGGAATAACTCTAATAACCTATATGCATATTTGGCTGGTGGAGTTCAAGGCTATTTTGCATAAAGCCAATTTTTCCTATCTTTTTACAAAACACTTTTCTTTTGTCAAAACAGGTATGGCATGAAAACCATCCTCTTGTCTACCTTTGTTCAACCTTCAAAATTTTAACTTAATAAATTGGAATGTTGGGAGCCTCCTTTGTCATCCTTGATCAGCTGCTCAAATTGTCCGTAACCGGGGATACGGCTAAGTACTTAGTTTTACACTCTCGAGAGGTTGTGCACTTTCACCACGAGACTCAACAAACCCAAACTATCCTCAAGCACTCAATTTGTGCTAAGGAAAAGGAGAGAGTTGAGACGAGACCTTTGGGAAACAGTTCCATGTTCCTCTGGGCAGACCCATACAAGATAATCATCTCCTAAGACCTGCCGGAATCAGGTTCCTAGAACTTACTTAGTCAAGGCAGAGCCATAATACCAAGTGGCTGCACTGGAAGCATCTTCACTTAGAGAAAACTTTGGTCCCTTTAATACCCTGGGAGGCAACCACAAGTGAATATCCCGTAGAGGTCACCCCTATCAAAACCAAATCCACCAGGTGGTAAATTAACTTAGTAGAATTAAGCTTTTCAATAAAACACTTTGCATAGCAACAATATTTCTACTAAGTTATCAATAGGATTCTAGACACAACTAGTGTAAAGGAGATAGTAGTTTCAGCATAGCAATACTATCCTACACATGCATATAAAGTAATACACTAAGTCATGCATAAAAAAATACTTAGGAAATTTATGGGGGTGTGCCACTTGCCTTGGCAATAGGGAGTGTAGTAGTAGCAGTTGCAACCACCTTCGTCTCTCTCCGAAATTTCTAACACGTCAAACATACCACAAATAAACATACAATCATAAATGCAACACTTAGAAAAATATGATATGCATGAGATGCAGGATGATACAAGAATTATGATATGAAAGACATGCAAAACAAAATAAGGGAAAGACATAACATAACAGTAACCCATTTGGCTAAGACAAGGTCAAGGTTGAGCTCAAAGTAAACTTGATAGAACAACTTGAAAAGTAGCAGGGCTATTCTAAGTTTTCACAAGTTTGGTCTTCAATAATCTTCACTTCCTTTGTAGCTTCATTGATCTTCAAAGGTCTTCATTGATCTATGTCCAAGGTGAGAGATAGAAAGTAGAAAGAAGAAAGATAAAAAGATGGAGTAGTTGGTCTTCCAAGCATCTTCAACTTCTTGAAATTTACTCCTTGGTGTGTTGACTTCATTGAAGGTTGTAGACTTGATAGTTTTGCAGACTTGATGATTCTGAAGACTTGATGATGTTGGCAGCATCAAGGTTGATCTTGAATATAACTTAGCCACCATGAGGTCTAAGAGAGGAAGAAAGAAAAGAGCGAAAGGGAAGAAAGACTTAGAGAATGTAGGTGGTTGGTCTTCATGAACTTCCTCTTGATTTCTTCTAAGTACTTTTCTTCTTGGGGATGATTCTGAGTCTTGTCTTCTTGGCTAAGTCCTTCATTGGTCCTCCATTGCTTCCACTAATTTCTAAGTTAGTGGTTTTTGACTAGGAGGTTTAAAAGGGCTAACATGCATCCTCAAATTTTCTGAGGAATGTCATGTAAGAAGTGCAACATAATACTAAGGACTTAATATGCATGTCATGCTTATGAAAGATGCTCTATGGAATGCAACCAAGTAAGATGTTCCAAAATAACTAAGGACCAAGGGTTAAACAACAAGTCACAAATTAATTCTAAGGAAAAGTTAACAACATAGGAGATGCTAGAATTTTCTAAGGAAAAGTGTTGGCAAAATACTTATCAAATATTTTCCTAAGGAAGAAATAGTTTTGTTTTGAGAGACAAAATATTTCTAAGTACTTTTAGTACTAAAGTCTTTAAAATAATACTAAGTTATTTTATAACTCGAATATATGAAAAATAATAATTTTTAACCAAATTAAAATAATTAAATAACACCTAAAAGGCATTTAATCAATATTAATTACAAAAATCGTAGAAAATACTTTTACAAAATAGTACTCCCTCCGATCCATATTAATGGACATATCTTTGTCTAGATACGAATGCATCTAGTTAAGTATTTAGACTAGATACATTCATATCTAGACAAAGATATGTCCATTAATATGGATCGGAGGGAGTATAGTATTCCTACGGCCAATACTTAGGCATACAAATTTATAGCAAAAGAGTTTGATCAAAAATCAATTTTTAAATTTGAAGTTATGTTCAAAAATACTAATAAAGCCACTTTTGAAAATAAACAAAGTTAATTCGGAAAAACATAAAATTAACTATGCCAAAAGTTTCTACGTGTCATAAGCTTTCCAAAAATATTTTATTTGTAAAATTAGGCCAAACCAATAAAACGTAGTGATAGGTCTAAAATCTAGGGTTTTCTGCAAAACTGCCGGTCTTCGGTTGACTGTTGACTCTGACCGGTAACGTGGAGGTTGACTCGCTGACGTGGCAGGCTGACAGGGCTTTGACCACGAATTTTGACCAAAAATAAAGTTGCTCGGATGGATAAACAGTCTTAACGAAACTTGTAGAGAATTACGTGCTCTTTCTAACTATCACAATTATACTATAAGTGGATGAATAGATTGGTCATAAAACGCAATTTACCTTTCTAGT
This sequence comes from Poa pratensis, assembly GCA_947311845.1. Classification (NCBI taxonomy): domain Eukaryota; kingdom Viridiplantae; phylum Streptophyta; class Magnoliopsida; order Poales; family Poaceae; genus Poa; species Poa pratensis. Next base: position 15,952,535 of record CAMZMU010000119.1, on the reverse strand, counting down.
CCGGAACTTTGAACGCGAAAATCTCCTAACTCGCTCGACTAAAAGATGTGAGGCTTGGGGCAACAGAAAGATCTTGATAAGGGGAACAACCTTCGTAACTACGGCCCGAAGATTTGAGATTGCTTTCTCCTCCGAAAATCGTCAAAAGCAATCTGTACTGTACAGAAAATTCCGTACGTCAAAACAAAAAAAAATAGCAAAGTTGTAGATAAGAGTTAGATCTAACTTCTCACCAAAGGGATTTCGATTTGAAGAACCGAGCACGAAGAGATCTAGGAATTATGACTTCAGATCTGAAGGATGGCGATTCGGAATTCTTCCTCCATGATTGATGAAAAGAGTTGAGGCCTCTTGGGATGGAAATATATTGAACAGATCTACAACATTGCTACAGGCTCCGGTGCGATTCGAGATCGTTTTGGTGGGTAAACAAACGAAATACGATTTCGCTGGTTAGGGTTTCAGTGGAACGAAAAGGGGAGAAGAGATGCCGGCGGGTATAGGGGTTTATATAGGCCAAGGGTCAGTGAAAAGCTTGGGCTCGAAGTTATGAACGCGTAGGATCAAACGGATCCAAATTTGGAGTTATATTGGTTAAGAAAAACAAGTTTAAGTGGAAAGAATTTATAAAACTACGAAAAATCGATTCCGATCGGGTTCGAACCAAACGTTCGTGCTTGTTGGGCCGGCCTGCACGGCTGCGCGCTTCGGGGCGAGCTGGGCCGAGATTAGGCCCAGTTCGGCCGAACTTCTTTTTTTCTTTAAACGTTTTTCTTTTCTATTTTTTTCTCACAGTTTTATTTATAACTTTTGATTTTAAACTCAGAATCAAGTCAAACCAATTTTGAAAAATTTATAAAATTAAAAACTTTCATTTTAATCAATCAACAAACTTTTCCACACTTTTCAAAATTTAAATTTCAAAATATGTTTAAAAGCACAATTGACACTTAATGTCGAATTTTAAGAAAATAGGTTTTGAAACAAATCTTTTGTGACTTAAATAGAATCAAATAAAATACCACAAAAGTAAAACATTTGCAAATAACTTATTTTCCAATTGGGTACATTCAAGTCACAATCAAAACATAACAACTAAAACCATAAAAGTCAAAAATAGTATATAGGACATAAATTGTCTGTCGTGGTGGTGTCACGGCAGATGCCATAGGATGGCTTAAGTTGTGGGCTCGCTAGGACGTTGGGGGATCCGGGGAGGGTTTGCGCGCTCACGAAGCACGCATGGAGAACAACCAAGAACTCGCAAGAACAAACAAGAACAAGCAGAACCAAGAAGAAGCAAAGAACACCACGATGTACCCTGCTTCGGGGCCCTCTTGTGGAGGTAACACCCCTACTGCAGCACTAGCCTACTCTCTTTATATCTCAAGTGGTTACAAGTACAGAGTGCTCCTTGAGCTGTATGAAGAACAATGGTGGGAGCTCTAGAAGAAGATGGAGCTTGGGGGGGATAATGCCTTTCTCTTTTGCCGTTCTCTCCCCTTCGTCCGTCCTCTCTACTGGAGGATTTGGTAGCTTACTTATACACTAACCGAATTACCATTTTGCCCCTGGCTGGAAGTGATAATGGCATGGACAAGAGGAACAGGACAAGCCTCTGCCCCCTGTCAACCCAACGGCCGGACTGTCAGGCCCTAGCAGGCCTATCTTGCCACTTTGGGCAATGGCAGGTGTAGCCCACCGGGTCTCGGTCATATCCTCTTTCCCGAATTGGCCGGGTCAGCTCCTAGGTTGCTGCGCTCCCAGGAATCCCGTGACCTGACCTGGCCGTCAAGTCCCTAGCAGGCCTATCTTGCCACTTTGGGCAATGGCAGCCGTAGCCCCCCGGGTCTCGGTCGTATCCTCTTTCCCGAATTGGCCAAGTCAGCGCCTAGGGCCTTGCGACCCGGAAAACCTGCGACTTGACCCGGCTGTCTTCTCAGCCTCTGGCAGGAGACACCCGTGAACCTTTCTGACATTACTTGGCCCTTGTGCAATATCCGGATTACCTTATCCGGGTCCTTCCTGACCAACCCGGCTAACTTAACCGGTTTCCTTCCTCTGATTCGGTTAAGCTTTACCGGATCCTCTCTGGCATCTTCTCGCACTTTAGCTTGATCAAGTGCTAACCGACTCTCACGAGAGATCCGGCCCAAGTGACCCGGCTATATGTTGATCCGGCTAGCTCTTTGCAACACTTAACACCACATCTTTGCCCTACCCGGGGGCAGCCCCCCGACAGTAGTCCCCGAAGCTGGTGCGGTTCTACAGCCTCGGCTGAAGAGCCGTAGCAGGTTAAAAATAAACATCACTAACCGAATCTCATATCATATAATCTTGTCTCAGGATTTCCCGGGACACTTGGCAGTGAATCTCTGCGCAAAGCCCCATAATCCGGATCTCTGATCTGACATGCCACTGACAGCACCTCATCCGGATTCTCCGGGTACTTGAGTGCATTTGACCAAACGACCGCGTCTTCTCGTTTTCTCCGTTGACCGGCACACAGGATCCGTGCAACTGCTTCCAATTCTATGGCCCAACATGTGCTTGGAACACACGGCCACAGAGGTGGCCACAGAGTTCCAGGATGCAGTTACCGTGCGACGCTCCGAAAACCGTGCAGTAGTGCGCCCGTTACCGCTGGGCGCTATAAATATGGGCGCAGGGGGTTTCCTCTTCTTCTCCGCTCGTTCCCCACTCCGAAAACTTCCATCTGCGCCACCGCCGCCGCCGCAATCTCGCCCTCGTAACCTTGCCGCGCCGGAGACGTCCTCAACGCACCGGAGGAAAACGACCGGGGCCGCGCACCGTGCCCAGCGCCGCCGTTCCTTCATCGAGCTTCTTCCCCGTCGCGTCATCACCGTGAGTTTTCTTTTTCTCCGGTCATGGCGAACTCGAGGAGTTCATATGCCACGGGAAACTCGCATTTGTTTCTTGTAGATTTATCCGCATATTAGTCCGTCGCCCAGCCTCAGTGCATCTAGTAGATCTCCTGTCTAGATTTTGCACTACACTGCCCTAGTTTTGTTTGCCACCGTATGAGCAGTTCAACCATATTTTTACTCTTGATTTCCTTTCTTTTTTACTGCTGCAGTAGATCTTGTGTAACCCTAGACCTTTGCGGAAGGTGTTTGTGATTGCCACCCGAATCACCTTCTCTGCTGAATCCGGCTAGTTTCATCCGGGATAATATTAGCCGAATCACTCTAGATCTGGTTCGATTATACCATTATCCGATTCATTTTGACTCGGCCCTATCCGACCTCTTGCAGGATTGATCCGGATATGGCGAAGCTTCCTCCCGGCAGATGGGAGGGTTCTGATGTGACCAAGGACGATCTGGAATGGCTATTAAGCACCCGGCGTATAACCTCTCAAGTTATATGCCGCAAACCGGGGAAGGAACTCGTCCCGGTTCCCGAACCTGGTGAACGTGTGGTGTTTCTAGCGCATTTTGAGCGCGGATTCGGATTGCCGGCGAGTGATTTCTTCCGGGCTTTCCTGGATTTCTTTGGCCTACAGCCTCATCACCTCCCGGCTAATGCCTTCGTTTCTCTATCGGCTTTTAGCTCCTTTTGCGAGGGCTATCTCGGTGTCTGGCCGACCGTCGATATTTGGGCAAAGTATTTCCACCTCCGCAAACATACTATTCCAGGCACTAAGCCGAAGCTGATGACTGCTTGCGGTCCGGTTAGCATCACGCCAAGGCAGGGATCCATCTTTCCCCGTATCACTGGCCTAGACACTGTCAGAAGTGGCAAAGGTCTTTCCTTTATGTGAAGAGTGCAGAAGGCCATGACGCCCTTAATCTGCCCGAGTTCACGATCGAGCCACCCACAGCCGAATTGAACTTCGGATACAATCCGGCCGAGACTATTGTAGAACTTCAGACTGTACATGAAACTCTGGAGGACTTCTGAAGAAGGGCCTGGCCTCGGATGATCTGCTCCGGACCTTCATCGGTCGCCGGGTCTGCCCTCTTCAAAGACGTGAACACAAGATATGCCACATGGGTGGTGTGCTAGATCCTACCCGGATCAGCAGGCATGACCTTAGCAAAGTCTCCATCAGGCGACGGGTAAACGCCATTGCCGCCACCGAGATGTCGGATAAATGGCGGTGGGGCGTAAAGCCGTTTTTCCGAGAGCGCCTTCCACCACAGGTTAGTTCGCCATTTTCCGAATCTAACCATATTTCGTCAAAATGGCATCGGCCTAATCCGGATTTGCCCCGACTTTTCTGTAGCTGTTTGATCGCCAACTTACCGAAGATGGAGACCTCTCCACCAAAGAATGGGGACCGGATCTCAGCCCGCCGCGCGAGGACGAAGAAGATCCGGATACGGATGATTATCTGCCTATCCCGCGCGCCAAGCCAGTCCGCAAGGGTAAGCAATCAACTATTCACAACATCTCCGACGAGGAAGATGATGATTGCAGGATCTTAGATCCCATCGACGCTATTCCGATTTCATGGTCACCACCTTGTGTTCCAGCCAAACAAGATGCTGAAGGGACATCTCGGAAACGCAGTGACGCGCCCGGATCTGATTCCCCTAAAGCCAAGAGAATAAAGAAGTCTGGCTCCAAGTTGAATCGCGTCAAGCCGATGCCTACCACCAAGGGGTAATACTGACTTAACTTCATTTGCTTTCTTCCTCTGTTAACCGAGTCATATCTATCCGAGTTAACTGTTTGCTTTGCTTTATGCAGTGATGTCCTCATCACCGCGCAGACTCATTCATCCATCTCTTCTCCCATTCCTCCGCTGGATACGGTCATGGAAACCCAGTCTCCTGATCGAACTGCCACCTCACCAATGCGTGTCACCACTGCCAATATTCCTCAGCCGACTCCCATTTCAAAGCCGGTTATTGACTTGGAGAGTGAGGAAACCTCGGCTCCAATCCGAGATTCAAGTTGGCCACGCCCTCTCAAGGAGCTGGAGAAGGAAAAGGCCAAGACATCGGCTACATCCTTGCCTAAGCCGGATCCTCGCCCTACTCCCGCAGCGCAAACCCTGCTGAATCAAGAGCAGCAGAAGAAGAAAAAGCAGAAGCAGCAACAGCAACAGCAAGTTTCCGAGAAGCAGCACAAGGAGCCACATCCGAAGCAGACTCCGGGTGCGTCACCGCAACCCAAGCCGACTCAAGGTGCCTCTGGCACACCTCCAACCACCTCGGATAAGCAGGTGGTTGCTAGCAAGAAGGTTTCTGCCGCCCCATCAGCGATTCGATTCGGCCAGTCCCTGTCGAATCCCCGCCCTCCGAGCAGCGATAAGCTCGAGTCCGCCAAGCAATTCATTGAAGCTTGGAATGATGCTGACCTCGCCAAAGATTTTTCTACTTCAGCGCCACATCCGGCTGGGCCTAGTCGGATGTTTCAATCATTACACTCTGTACAGACCTCGGTCACTGAAGCTAACCGGGTGTTTGAGGTAAATTTTTCCGAATCTTGCTTTTATTTCAACATGATCAAATAGTACTATACCCAGTCCCCGAGATTCGGGTCGAACGACTGATACTCCTCCGAGTAAGAAAGTCATTCGGCTTGAATCTCTAAAAAACTTATCATGAATGTTGCCGTAACCGAGGACACCGTGGGACTTCCAGTCCCCGAGTCTCTTTTCCAACTGATTCGGTTAATCTCGGGCCAGTCCCCGAGATTCTTTTGACGCCATTTGCCTGTTTTCTTTCAGGAAACCATGACCGCTCGCGGCAAGCTCTTTAAGCAGCTCGCCCATCAGCATCAGAAGCTCCAAACTTCCTTTGATGGGCTCTGTCTTGAAATGGACAAGAAAGAAGAAGAGCACAAGCGCGCTTTATCCGAGGAAAAATCAGAGGTGACTCGGCTCCAGCGAGAGCTTGACCGAGTTGAAAAAGTGAAGAACAAGGTTAAAGGAGAGCGGGATACGCTGAAGCGTGAAAAAGACACAATCCAGAAGGAGCGGGATACTTTCAAAGCCGGACTTGCGGAGCGGGCCAAACTGGACAAGCAAATTCAAACGAACATTGCCGAATCTGAAGCCGAAGTCAAAGCGGCTAAAGAAGAACTGAGTGCTCACAAAGCGGCCAGTGCGAAATGGCTTGCTGCACTTGCTAGCCTTAACGATGACATGGATCGTAAGTTCACCGAATCTCCTCTTTTCTTTCTGCTCTTAACCAATACATATGCTTGTGTTCCTTCTCGCTGAACTCAGTATTAGCTTATTTGTTTGTAGGAGAGTTTACTAGCATCCGGCTTCAAGCCGCCAAGGCTGTGAGAAACGCCCGAGCTGAGAGAGCTAAATTAACCGAGGCTCCCCTACCAGAGACATGGGACATCGAAGATCATATTACAGCACTTAAGGCTCGGATTGCTCCTTTGAAGGATTCCCATATTGGTCTGCTCAATGCAAGTCTCAAGGCTCACCGAATCTTGTTTCCTGAAGCGCGGCAAGTTGTGCCTGTGGAGGAGCTGATCCGAGACCTGGATCAAGCAATGACCCGGTTACAGCAGTGGAGGTCTTCGTCCGCCCGCGCTGGTGCTGACGCAGCTTTGCTATTCATCATGTCCTGGTATGAGCTAATTGATCTTGCCAAAGTGCGCTCATTTCGCGAGGGTTCTCCGTGGGCTACAGACCCTACCCGGATTAAGATCCGTGAAGAAGCCGCCAACTTCATGGCCGAATTTGCACGCACCAAGCATCTTGATCTGGAGGCTCCGGTCTACTCGGATGGAGAAGAAACTGAAGAAGAGGAATCGGACGACGCCTCCGCTGAAGAATACGCCGATTCTGAGGGCGAGTCTGGTGATTCGGCTAACTCTGCCGAACACGCTCCTATCAAGATCCCAGCTTCTGACTCGGCTAAGAATACCGAAGCAACTCCGGCCCAGACTTCGGAGATACCAGCAACTGATTCGGCAGAGATTACTAAACAAGCTCCAGCTGATCCGGATACCTCCGAATCCGCCCAGCCTTCAAGCTCTCCACGCAAGGTTACCCCTGAAGTTCCTCCATCTGAGCCCATCCTTGCAACCGAGCCCCTGCAACCGAATCTACTCCAACCGAAGCTCCTGTAACCGAGGCTCGCGCGCCCGAGGTTCCTTCAACCAAAGCTCCTGCCACCGAACCTGCTACAACCGAGTCTGCTGCTTCCTGAAGTAACTTAGTGAAAAAACGTTAAATCCCCGGTATGCCGGGAGCAGATGTAATAGACTATTTTAAGTTCTTTCGAGACTACTTTAAATTTGCTTAACATGATCCGGACGAGGTTTATGTTGGATCATTTTAAACCGAGTCCCCGAGTCTGTTTTCTTGTTTACTATTTTTGCCGAATCTCTGCTCTTGTCTACCTTTTAGGTGTTTGACAGTCGAGTCACAAGATAGGAATCATAGCATACAATACTTGAAACATGCGAGTTGTGGTTTAGAATCATTCAACATAAACGAAAAATAAATAACAGGGGTTAGTAAACGACATGTGCCGAATCGGTTTTGGACCGAGTCCCCGAGTCCATTTTCATGTTTCCCACATTCCTCATCTCTGCTCTTGACTACCATTTTGGTGTTTGTCAGTCGAGTCACGAGATCAACAACACAACATACATTACTTGAATTTTGGGACGAGGTTCAAAGCAATTCGGCACACGAACGGTATGGACAAAACAGTAAAAAACACATGCATGAGTACGAACAGTCCCCGAGTCCAGACTCGGATTGCTGCAACTTCATTTATGATAAACTGAAATACATACATTGCGCCCTTAGGAGTAAAAGGGTCGAAGCAGAGCTACATTCCAAGGTCTCTTAGTTTCTTGTCCGGGTCTGTCCAGGCCATCCTTCCTTGGTTCCTGTGCATCTACAAGGTAGTACGAGTCATTGTGCATAGCCCTGCTCACAATGAAAGGTCCCTCCCATGGAGGTGACAACTTGTGTCGGCCTTTGCTGCGCTGCACCAGCCTTAGCACAAGATCACCCTCATGAAACACTCGAGGGCTGATCTTTCGACTATGATATCGTCGTAGATTCTGCTGGTATATTGCTGTCCGAGATAGAGCCAATTCTCTTGCTTCCTCTAGCAGATCCACTGCATCTTCCCGAGCCTCTTTTGCCTCGGTTTCAGTATACATTGCCACCCTTGGTGCATCATGTTCTATGTCTGTGGGTAGCACAGCTTCTGCCCCATAAACCAGAAAAAATGGCGTATAGCCAGTTGACCGATTCGGCGTGGTCCTTAGACCCCACAGTACTGATGGTATCTCGTCTATCCAGCATCCCGGAGTTTTCAGCAATGGTTCAATGAGACGAGCCTTGATGCCGGCCAACACCAGGGCATTTGATCTTTCCACTTGCCCATTAGACTCCGGATGTGCCACCGAGGCTATATCTAGCCGGATTCCCTTATTCATGCAGAACCGAGCAAACTCTCCGACAGCAAAGTTTGTGCCGTTATCCGAGATGATGCTATGAGGGTATCCGTATCTCAAAATAATTTCTTTCAGAAAGTACAGCCGAACGACCATCTACTTCCGGATTGGTTTCACCTCTATCCACTTGGTGAACTTATCCACCATCACCAGCATATGTGTCATGTTGCCCCTAGCCGGCTTGAAATCTCCCACCATATCCAAACACCACACAGCAAATGGCCAAGTGATAGGAATTGTTTTGAGCGCGATGCGGGTAAGTGTGTCTGCTTGGCAAACCTTTGGCATCCTTCACATTTTCGGACTATGTCCTCTGCATCCGCGTGAGCAGTGGGCCAGTAAAATCCATGCCGGAACACTTAGCCACCAGGGCTCTTGTACTGCAATGATGTCCACATTCACCCTGATGTATCTCAAGGAGCATCTCCTTGCCCTCGGCTGGCTCCACACAACGCTGTAGCACCTCGGTTGCACTCCTCTTGTATAACTCCTTGTTGATGATGGTGTAAGCCTTGGACCTCCTCTGCACTCGCCTAGCTTCGGTTTCATCATTTGGCAAACTCCCCTCCGACATGAACTTCATGATTTCTTCAGCCCATTCCGGTACTGGATGCAAAGGGAATAAGTGCTCATCTACTTCCACTGGTTCGGCCGCCATTATTTCTTCTATCAGCTTCTGCCCATTCCCTAAGATTCGGTTATCACCACCTTCTTCTCTGCTCCTCTTTCCTAAGATCCGGTTAGCAGTCCCCGGGTCTCGCCATGCAGTCCCCGGGTCTTCCCCAATGTACTCGACATCAACATTCATAGGGACAGCCTCAGATTCTTGCTTTGGGATAAAAATTGACTCGGAATCAGGCGAAGGTTTGATTGAAGGGACCCTTAGGTGATTCAAGGATATCCCGGGTGGAATTGCATCCCTAGACGACCCGAGTTTTGACAGGACATCAGCAGCTTCGTTCTCCAACCGAGGTATGTGCTTGTACTCGCAGCCTTCAAAAAATCCTGAAATTTTCTGGACATGAAACCGATATAGTGCCATATTGGCATCAAGAGCATCCCAATTTCCAGAAGATTGCTGCACAACTAAATCCGAATCACCAAAACATTCTATTCGGCGGATGCCGATGTCCCTGGCCACATTAAGCCCATGGATCAGTGCCTCGTACTCGGCCACATTGTTTGATGCTGAGAAATGAATCTGCAACACATATCGCAATTGATCTTGCTTCGGTGACGTGAGTACCACCCCAGCACCTAATCCGATTTTGGTTTTGGAGCCATCAAAGTGCAACTTCCAGTAATTGTAATCCGGCTTGGGTGGCTCATACTGCATTTCGGCCCAGTCACAAAGGAAATCTGGTAAAGCCTGAGACTTGATAGCATCCCTTCTCTCATAATGCGGGGTGTAAGGAGATACTTCTATTGCCCACTTGGCAACCCGGCCAGTCGCATCTTTGCACCCAATGATTTCCGCGATTGGAGCTTCACATACCACGGTAATCGGGTGTTCTTGGAAATAATGTTTCAACTTTTTGGCCGCCAGGTATACCCCGTATGTCATCTTCTGGTAGTGGGGATAATTTTGCTTTGAGGTTGAGATCACCTCACTTAAATAGTACACCGGTCTCTGCACGGATTTACCCTCCTCTTCTCGTTCTACCACTATGACCACACTCACGACCCGGTTAGTGGCCGCAATGTAAAGTAGCATTGGCTCATTCGGCAAAGGTGACGCCAGAATTGGTGCAGTGGACAACATCTTTTTTAATTCGTTGAAAGCCGAATCTGCCTGCGGGGTCCACGTGAACCCGGTGCTCTTTTTCATCAATTGATACAAGGGCAAGGCTTTTTCTCCTAGCCGACTCACAAACCGACTTAACGAGGCTAAACACCCTGTGAATTTTTGTACATCTTTTAGACATCTAGGCAATTTCATTCTTTCTATGGCTCGGATTTTAGCCGGATTCACCTCAATACCTCGGCTTGATACAAGGAAACCGAGCAACTTTCCAGCCGGGACACCAAAGGTGCATTTATCCGGATTCAATTTCAACCGATATTTTCTCAAGTTCACAAATGTTTCCTCGAGATCCTCGAGGAGAGTGTGTTTTTCTTTAGTTTTGATGACGATATCATCGACATACACCTGCACATTCTTGCCCATTTGGGAGTGTAAGCATTTCTGCATACATCTCTGATAAGTTGCACCGGCATTTCTCAAACCGAAACACATGACACGATAGCAATACGCCCCGTACGGGGTAATAAAAGCAGTCTTTATTTGATCTTTAGGGTTCAGTGGTATCTGGTGAAAACCAGAGTACGCATCAATAAAAGACAACAACTCACACCCCGCAGTAGAATCGATCACTTGATCAATCCGAGGTAAAGGAAATGGATCCTTCGGGCACGCCTTGTTTAGGTTGGTGAAATCGATGCACATGCGCCACACCTTGACCACCGCTGGTTCGTCCTTCTTCTTCTCTACCAGAACCGGATTGGATATCCAGTCTGGATGCAACACCTCCATAATGAATCCGGCTGCAAGCAACTTAGCCAGCTCATCCAGCACCACTTTTCTTCGATCATCTGAGAGACGCCGAGTCGGTTGCCTCACCGGTTTTACATCCGGCCTGACAAATAAAGAGTGCTCTGCCAACTCCCTCGGAACACCAGGCAGGTCCTTAGCCGACCATGCAAAGATATCCCGATTCTCACGGAGGAAGTGACAGAGCGCGCTTTCCTATTTCTCATCCAGCCCGGCACCAATGATGGCCATGCGCTCCGGGTTCTCCGGGTCAATGGGATCTTCTTTGTTTCCTTGGGCATCTCAAATGTTGCACCTCCATCCGGATTGGTCATAGCCAGCACACCGAGCTGAGCTGACTTCGCCATTGCCACCACCTCATGCATCTTGCTCTTCTCAGCTTGGATCACCAATGATTCGGCTAAGGTGGAACCGATTGTGGCACACTGTATGGCTTTTGTAATCTCCCGCAACAGTGATAATACCATTCGGGCCTGGCATCTTTATCTTGAGGTAGGCCACATGGGTGGATATCATGAACTTGGCTAACGCAGGCCGGCCAAGTAGAGCATGGTATGGGCTCTCCAAATCTACCACCTCGAACTCGAGACTTTCAAGCCGGTGATTGTCCTTGGTACCAAACAGCACATCTACCCAGATCTTACCCATTGGGGAACAAGACACCCCGGGTACTATACCATGGAAGGTACAACTGCTCTGCTGCAACTGATTCGGCGAAATACCCAACTTGACCATTGTGTCCCGATACATGATGTTTATGGCACTGCCATTGTCAATCAAGACTCGGCTAAACCTCACGTTAAGCTTGGGTCCTACCAAAGTCGGATCCACCACTAGTGCATAGTTTCCTGGACTTGGCATAATTCTGGGGTTATCAGCCCTGCTCCACGTGATCTCCTGCTCGGACCAATTCAGGTATTTTGGGACTGCTGGTATGACTGCATTCACCTCCTTCGCCCTTCGCAGCTGACTTTTCTTGTCAGTTGGCTCGGTCACAAAAACCACATAACTTTGATGAGCCTCCTTGTACTCATTACCGGGGTATCCACCTTGCCGACTTGGACCAGCACCATTGTCATTGCCTCCCATGTTTACCAGGTTAACCGGCTTTGTGGCTGCCGGTCTCGGAGCTCCTGCGTTCACCGGGATTGTATTGGCTCCGGTTAAAGGCATATTCGGCCTGAAATTCGGTCTAGGAGCACCTCTCTGAGGTGGTCCTCTCTGACCCTCCGCCTGAATGCGATGATGCCAGCTACAATTCCGAGTTGAATGATTGGCCGGCTTGCGTGGGTCTGTTGTGTGATAACAGCAAGGCCCGTCCAATCTTGCCTCAAAGGTTAGAGGAGGACTCGATCCATCCCACACCTTCTTTGGCCAGGCACCTTGATTCGGCCTCCAAGCTGGACCCTCAGTCTTTTGTCTCTGACCATCTCCTGCTCCAGGATGATCCATATTCACTGCAGCCACCTGATCTGAACCGTATCTATAATCCGGATCTCTTCTTTTGTAACCGAATTCATGTCGGTCATTGGGCCTCAATGGTCCTACTCGGTTATTAACCGGTTGCCTCCTGCTTGTTCCCACTGCATCCAATGCGGGCTGTGTCGGATCACCTAGAGCGTACGTATCTGCTATCCGGATCGTTTCCGCCAGTGTCTTGGGCATATCCCTCTGGAGCTTCTGCCAGAGCGGGGTGCCATGTCGGCAACCCTGCGCAAACCAAGAAATCGCCTGCTCCTCCACGACACCTTCGCAAGAGTTGCGAATGTTGCTCCACCGAGTTAAGAATTCTCGGTCTGTTTCCCGTTCTTCCTGCTTGCACGCAGCCAGGAGCTGAGGTCGGTTAGGCCTCTTGTAGGTGCTGGAGAAATTACTGTAAAATGCCTCCTCCAAGTCCATCCAAGAGTTGATACTACCCGGCGGTAAGTTGTTCAGCCAAATCCGGGCTGGCCCTTCCAACATGTGCGGGAGATACCGGACCGCCCATCGGCGATTGCCCCCCGCAATGTGCACTGACGATACATAGTCTATTAGCCAATCTTGTGGCTTTGTGTTGCCATTATATGGCTTTGTGCTTCGGCCAAGCTGAAATAACGGCACACTCGGTTCGTTCATGATCCGAGGTCCAAAACATGGAGGACCCGGTGGGCCTTGCTCTTCTAGCTTCTCGGACTGGTAAATTCTATCCAACTTGAGACGCTGATCATTCGGATCTAATGCCCGAGGTCCCAGTCTTGATGCAAGTGCATTATCATACGTCTGGTATCCGGCTCGCGCCATAGCCGAATTTGTGGGGACCCCGGACTAGCTGTCCGAAATACCCGATTATGCTTAACACAACGATCCCGTGATCAGTCTGTCGTTGCACATAATCCGAATTGGATACCAAAGTTTACATCCATTACAGTACCGAATAAAAGTCTTACATAAATGGTCATTCAGACCAAGTTCTTACATAGGTGCCTTCATGGGCCAAACCAAATATATCAGCGGAAGCTACGGCGTAGTAGACATCATATTCTAACGATGACAACCCGACAGGCAGCTGACTTGTGGAGATCCTTAGTTCGCATAGAAGTCGCCATACTCCTGCTCGGCGTAATGCTCCTCCTCGTAGTCTGGCTACTAGACCAAGTCATATTGATTCCTAGAATCCGACAAACATTCACTTATCCTCCACCAATTATTTCTTGCATACAACGATCTACTCATTTGCTAACTCATCTTTGACCACTTCCTATAATTCCATAAGAATTTAGTACAAGGGTCACTTGCTCTAAGAATCACCCTAAACATTCCAACACCGGAGTATTCTTCTTAATTTACTTGCTTCTAACCAATCCAAACATCATTTTATCAGCAAGTGCTTCCTAAAAATCCAATAACCTTCACCTTTATTTCTAAACCTTAAATCAAGGGTCACGTCTTCTAGCTCCAGATAACCACCAATGGTTGGGGTCCACAACTGGTTAGCCCCAGAGTATTAATCAAATATATCATCTGTCCAAACCCCATTAATTTATCGATCCACTCCAGGTTTTCACTCCTATTCTAAACCTCAAATATTTGACATTACCAACATTATCCAACAAATTTTGATTTCTTCATGATCCTTTTGAGTAATAAACTCATAGTTCAACACTCTTATATCCTCCTAAAGTCTCTTTTATACCAACTAGTTTTGAGTCGTCCTATGGCACCTCTTTCCTTTGTCTAGAAAAAGCAGTTAGTTATTTTGCAAAAATTGGTTAGATGAGAAACTAAAGTTAGATAAATTATGTTAGTTATGTTAGTTTTTCATATTGTTTTGTTAGTCCGACGGGACACGACTTGTGTCATCTAACGTCGGGTCTTGAATCTTCATCTTTCTCGATGGCTTGCTGTGGTTGTACAAAACGACGTATGTAGGCAGGTATCCGCCTTGCAGAAGATCGCAAAGTCTTGGGGTAGAGAGTATTCCATACCTTGCTTCTCTTACTAGGAGAAAAATTTCTGAAGGGTTTTTCTGAGTCAAACTTTTGAGAGGGTACAAAAAGTACATCTATGGCCAACACGGCAAAAAGGTTTTTGCAAACAGTCTAAAATAAAGCAACAGATAAAAGTGTGGTTACTTTGGGTTCCCGACAAGACGGGTTTTGTGAAACACACAAGGAAAACAACACACATGAATGCCACACACAAGCAAGATCAATCAAGGCACTTTTAGCACCAACAGACGTTTAATACCGTGGAAGGTGGGGATTGCTCAAGTAAAACGAGCTTATCCTATCGATCCTATGGGTCTGGTTTGGGATATCGTCAAGTATGTAAGTTTGAATGGAGGTAAGACAACAGATGGAAACTTTGATAAACCTTTGGATAAGAGATAAGGTTTAGAATAATTCGAGAAGGTGAAAAGAGTGGAAGCTACACTTAGGCTTCCTTAGATACAAGTAATTTTAGGTAGTAGTATTTTTCTTTCCAAAATAATTCTCTCCGGGTTCTAATTAGAAGAGGGAGGTTAAAACTTCTAGTTGCGTCGGGTGCGGCAGTGCACTGCCCTCCGGCGGTGCACAGACTAAATTGAGGCGAGGGAGAGCGCGGGGGAGAGGTGTGGTGTTCCAGTGAGGTCTCAGGGTGCCTTTATAGGCTCGGGGCGGTCCACGATGGTCGGGGTCTACGGCGGCGGCCATGGCGCGTCCACGGTGACCATTTCTGCGATTACACGGCGAGGGTGCAGAGACTCATGGCGCCTTGGGGCTTAACGGGGTCCGGAAAGGTTCTAGAATCATCTAGAGGAGTGGTGCGTGTCGGGAAGCAGAGACGGGGGCCAATTTGCTCGGCGCCGTCCAATGCATCCGCGGCGGTCGTCGGGGAACATCGGCGTTAAGGCGACGGGAGAGGTGCCCGTTTTCTTCCCTGCGGTGCAGAGAGGTGCAGAGACGCAGGAGCGAGGGAGAGCGCAGCCAGGGGGGTCCTGGCGGCGAAGAAAACGGCGACGACGGTGGTGGCGACACGGCGACGGCGTCGGGGCTGGAGTCGAAGAAGGTTTTGCAGAAAACCCCCTCCTTCCTCTTTTCCTTTTTATTTTAGTTTGTTTTCAAAAATCCAGAAGCTTTTCCTGGATTTAATTGAGGTACTTAAACATTTTAGAAAAAATTGCAAATAATTGTGGGGCCTCCCCATAACATGTAGAAGCTCCACAAAAATTGGCATTGCCAAATAAAATGTTTGGCAACATTTTCTTTCATAGTACTTTGTTTATGTTATTTTAATTTATTTCACTTGTTTTTATTTTTGAATTTTAAAACTAGTTCCAAAAATAATATTTGAGAGGGGAAAGTGGTAGGAACAAAATGGGGAGTGTTTACATTACAACTCCACTGACTTTGGTTTGAAAATAATTGAGTTTGTCACTTGGAGATTTTCATGTGACAACTTGTCACTTTTATTTTTCTTGCTTTGATTTTATATTTTGTTTTCTTTCTTTCTTACTAGTGTTCACTAGTGCAAACACTCACACAACCAGCAAGAACAACATCTCAAGTAACAAAAGCAATTAACATACAATAAACAACAAAAAGTTTTTGTTGGCTCTCATTTTTGGAATATAATCCTGATAATAATTTTGGGATGTTACAGAATTTCCGTCATCATAGCGGTAACCCGCCTGGCCATCACCTTGCTGTTGCGCTCGCACAATCACTTGCTGCCCAGGAGGACGAGGTGGTTGACCTCGGCCAGCCGAATTGCCCCTTCCAGCTCCCGGGTAACCTCGTCCACCACTGTGTTCTACTTTGGCCACCTCTTCCTTGAGCGGCTAGCTGCTTGCTGGCATACTCAGCATCATAGGTCTGCAGCTGCTTGCTCTTACCCGAGTTCACGCTCGGGGCCCGGTCAACTCCGACGTGCGGGGATGACGCCTGCCCCTTGGATCTCTGGCTAACAGCCTTAACCGACACTACTACCCGAGAAACACCTGCATCCGGATTGGCTTTCCGGTAAGCCTCATTCTGCCGGTTACACACATCTACTAGCTCATTGACTCTCTCTGCCTGCTTCCGCCAGGTGTCCCCAGTTAGTGTGCTCAACTCGGCTCGCGCTGCCGCTGCAGCCCTAAGATTCTTAGCCGGGGAGCTATACACCGGCTTGCCTGTGCCAGATCTATGACTAGTAGCCTTACTGGAGCTCGATCCTGCAGCTCTAGCTAACTCGTCATTGAGGTCCTTACCCGGTTACGCAACTCGGCTTTTTTGCGCGAGTGATGCACTACAGGAGTAAAACCCTCGGTGATACCATTGGCAGCATTGTACTCTCTCATATCTCTATCAAAGGCTTGCCTAGACTCCACCACTAACCGGGCTTCTTTTTGCAACCTCAGGCGCTCTGCCTCTAGCTGAGCTACAGTGAGCTCTACATCTGCCCCAGGTGCCACTGGCCGAGATAGCTTCTCCAGGACATCTTCTAAAGGAGCCTCCCTACTTGACATGCCAAGCGGGCCAACCGGATCTGGTCTCTCCTTTGGGAACTTAGCTGTCCGAGTCGGCTTGCCAACCGGATCAACTGGCGTGGCCAGCTCCTCGGGCATGCTTTTGCTGGCATCTCCTTTGCCAGCTGCTGCACTTGGCCCGGTCATCATCACCTCCACGCTACTCCCGGGGCGAGCGCTACGCCGTCCGAGAGCTGCGCGGAAAGAGGGAGGATCCTCAGCCACGAGCACCTGCGCCGGGTACTCGCGGACAGGCTCGGTGGCGACGTAGGTGACGAAGCTGCCGAGCATCATGAGGAAACCGTCTGCGGGGAAGGGCTTGTTAGCGAAGCACCCCGCGTTGTCGCTGATGAAGTTGAACTCGCCGATCTTGCAAACGAGCCCAGAGAGGACCCGCTCGCCGGAGCCAGCGACGGTGCCCGTCCGGAAGGAAACCCCAGCCAACGCCACTGCTCGCCCCACGGTGGGCGCCAGCTGTCGTGGTGGTGTCACGGCAGATGCCATAGGATGGCTTAAGTTGTGGGCTCGCTAGGACGTTGGGGGATCCGGGGAGGGTTTGCGCGCTCACGAAGCACGCATGGAGAACAACCAAGAACTCGCAAGAACAAACAAGAACAAGCAGAACCAAGAAGAAGCAAAGAACACCACGATGTACCCTGCTTCGGGGCCCTCTTGTGTAGGTAACACCCCTACTGCAGCACTAGCCTACTCTCTTTATATCTCAAGTGGTTACAAGTACAGAGTGCTCCTTGAGCTGTATGAAGAACAATGGTGGGAGCTCTAAGAAGAAGATGGAGCTTGGGGGGGATAATGCCTTTCTCTTTTGCCGTTCTCTCCCCTTCGTCCGTCCCTCTCTACTGGAGGATTTGGTAGCTTACTTATACACTAACCGAATTACCATTTTGCCCCTGACTGGAAGTGATAATGGCATGGACAAGAGGAACAAGACAAGCCTCTGCCCCCTGTCAACCCAACGGCCGGACTGTCAGGCCCTAGCAGGCCTATCTTGCCACTTTGGGCAATGGCAGGTGTAACCCACCGGGTCTCGGTCATATCCTCTTTCCCGAATTGGCCGGGTCAGCTCCTAGGTTGCTGCGCTCCCAGGAATCCCGTGACCTGACCTGGCCGTCAAGTCCCTAGCAGGCCTATCTTGCCACTTTGGGCAATGGCAGCCGTAGCCCCCCGGGTCTCGGTCATATCCTCTTTCCCGAATTGGCCAAGTCAGCACCTAGGGCCTTGCGACCCGGAAAACCTGCGACTTGACCCGCCTGTCTTCTCAGCCTCTGGCAGGAGACACCCGTGAACCTTTCTGACATTACTTGGCCCTTGTGCAATATCCGGATTACCTTATCCGGGTCCTTCCTGACCAACCCGGCTAACTTAACCGGTTTCCTTCCTCTGATTCGGTTAAGCTTTACCGGATCCTCTCTGGCATCTTCTCGCACTTTAGCTTGATCAAGTGCTAACCGACTCTCACGAGAGATCTGGCCCAAGTGACCCGGCTATATGTTGATCCGGCTAGCTCTTTGCAATACTTAACACCACATCTTTGCCCTACCCGGGGGCAGCCCCCCGACATTGTCCTTTTGATATATTTTCTCAAATATGTTTTCAAGTGGAATTATAATTCCCTCTTTTGAAATATCCAAATGCAACAATACAATATGCAGATGAATGCATGCATGATTTTTCTTTTCAAAGCAAATTACAAAATAGTTTTCAAAAGTTTTAAATTTTTCTGATTTTTCAACTTTTTGAAAAACTTGGGATGTTACAGCACCTCTCTATTTTGTCAATTGCCCAGCTGTAATTTGTTTACCCAGCGTGTTAGTATTTTATTATGGAGAGACACCACTAATGAACTGTGGACCCCGGTCCATTCTTTTACATCTGAAATACAATCTAATATAATCATTGTTCTCTTTCATTCTCTACAAGCAAACATCATTTTGCACACTATACGTCTAATCCTTTGTTTTCAGCAAGCCGGTGAGATTGACACCCTCACTGTTTCATGGGGGCAAAGTAGTTTGGTTGTGTTGTGTGCAGGTTCCAAGTCAACAAGTCATGCCTTCCTCCACAAGCACTTTTCCAGGCGCCTTGCCTGGAGGGGTGGAAGCACTTCTCCATCAACACCACTTTATGACATCGTTGACTGATGCGTGTGAAGTACACGTTCGTCAGGAGACCTCAAGTGTAAGGTTTGATGAGTACAGCAGCAAGTCTTCCCTCAGTTATGAAACCAAGGTATATCGAACCAGTTGGAAATCACGATGCTCTGAAGGTGTCAACGATGTCTTGATCACCCTCTCAGCGGCGCCGTTTAACTTGCTGAGGGGAAGGTCGAGTCCTTGACTTGGAACCTGCACACAAGACAATCAACTACTTTGCCCCGACGAGACAGTGAGGGTGTCAACCTCACCGGCTTGCTGAAAACAAAGAATTAAATGTATAGTGTGGAAAATGATGTTTACTTGCAGCGAACAAAAAGAGAACAATGATTGCAATAGGTTGTATTTCAGATGTAAAAGAATGGACCGGGGTCCACAGTTCACTAGTGGCGTCTCTCCAATAAGATAACTTACATTCTGGGTAAACAAATTACAGTTGGACAATTGACAATATTGATAAGTGCATAATATGCATGTGCAAGTTGTAGTGTCTACTATGAGATTCATTTAGGCATTATGACAAGGTACATAGACCGCTATCCAGCATGCATCTGTGCCTAAATAGTCCACCTTCTGGTTAGCATTCGCACCCCTTTAGTATTAAGTTGCAAGCAACAGACAGTTGCATTAAGTAAAGTGCATAATGTAAACAACACATTCATCCTTAGACAAAGCATTGTTGTTTTACCCCTAGTGGCAACAACACATCTACAACCTTAGGACTTGCTGTCACTATCCCAGATTCAATAGAGGTTGAACCCAACTATAATGCATAAATACCCCCTCTTGGAGTCACAAACATTCACTTGGCTAGAGTTTCAACAAGCAACGGAGAGCATGCAAGATCACAAATGACATAGACATGATAACACAATATTCAACTTGACATAGTATCAATATTCATCGGATCCCAGCAAACACAACATGTGGCATTACAATAAGATGATCTTGATCATGATAGGCAGCTCACAAGATCTAAACATGATGGCACAAGTGGAGAAGACAACCATCTAGCTACTTCTATGGACCCATAGTCTAGGGATGAACTACTCACACATCACTCCGGAGGCGGGCATGGTGGTGTAGAGCCCTCCGGTGATGATTCCCCTCTCCGGCAGGGTGCCGGGAAGAGCTTCAGAACCCTCCCGATTTAGGGTCGACAACGACGGCGGCGGCGGATGTATTCTGGATATATGGCTCGGTGCCTTAGGGTTTTCGCGTCGGGGGGAATAAATAGGCGAAGGGGCGGCGTCGGTGGAGGCCCGAGGGGCCCACACCACATGGCGGCGCGCCAGGGGGGCCACCAGCGTCGGCCTATGGTGTGGCCTCCTCGGAGCCCTCCTTCGTCTCTCCTTCGGACTCCGTGACGGTGTTGGAAAAATAGGGACTTTGCCTTTTGTTTCGTGCAATTCCGAGAATATTCGCATAAGTACTTTTCTGGAACCTAAAACAGCAGAAAACAGGAACTGACACTTCGGCATCTTGTTAATAGGTTAGTCCTGGAAAATGCATAAAAATGATATAAAGTGTATATAAAACATGTAGCAATTGGTATAATATAAGCATGGAACATCATAAATTATAGATACGTTGGAGACGTATCAAGCATCCCTAAGCTTAGTTCTACTCGTCCTCGAGTAGGTAAAACGATAACAACAAATAATTTCTGAGGAGACATGCTTTCACACAATATTGATCAAATAATATTGCAAGGCTCATGTCATGAATGAAGTGACTCAAAGCAATGGTCTATAATTTGCTAACAGATAGATAAAGAGTAACACTGAATCACATAAGAAAAAACTTTTCATGAATAGTACTTTCAAGACAAGCATCAAAAAGTTTTGCATAAGAATTAACTCATAAAGCAATAGATTCTAAGTAAAAGGCATTGAAGCAACACAAAGGATGATTAAGTTTCAGCAATTGCTTTCAACTTGTAACATGTATATCTCATGGATAGTTGTCAACACAAAGTAATATAACAAGTGCAATAAGTAAGCATGTAAGAATCAATGCACACAAAGTTGACACTAGTGTTTGCTTCTGAGATAGAAAGGAGTAGGTAAACTGACTCAACATAAAGTAAAAGAAAGGCCCTTCGCAGAGGGGAAGCAGCGATTAAATCATGTGCTAGAGCTTTTTTAGTTTTGGAAACATAAAGAGAGCATAAAGTAAGTTTATGAGAGGTGTTTGTTGTTGTCAACGAATGGCAGTGGGCTCTCTATCTCCCTTATCACCCAGACTCTCAAGAGCGGCTCCCATTGAAGGACGTTATTTCTACCAGCAAGGTAGATCATCCCTCTTGTTCTCTTTTGTTTACACATGCAGTTATTCACTGGTATCATTGCTTTACTGATTGGATCAGGGCAAAAATGTGAAGAGAATTAAGCGGTTAAAGTTGTTATTAATTGGGACTGGGCACCCCATTTGCCAGCACTTTTTGCAAGTTATTGGATAAGCGGTGTATATGCCACTAGTCCATTGGTGAGAGTCTGTCATGAGTAAATGACAATGTGATAGAGATAACACCACAAAACTTCCTCATGAGCTATAAAACATTGACACAAATAAGGAGTAATAAAGTTTTGAATAGTTTAAAGGTAGCACATGAAGTATTTACTTGGAATGGCAGGAAATACCACATAGTAGGTACTTATGGTGGACACGGATGGCATGGGTTTTGGCTCAAGGTTTGGATGCACGAGAAGCATTCCCTCTCAGTACAGAGTTTAGGCTAGCAAGGTTGTTTGAAGCAAACACAAGTATAAACCGGTACATCAAGACTTAAATAAAACATATTGTAAGTATTATAAGACTCTACACTGTCTTCCTGGCTGCTCAAACATTTTACCAGAAAATATCTAGACCTTAGAGATAGCAAACATGCAAACCAGATTTCAACAAGCTCTACGGTAGTTCTCCACTAATAGGCTTTAACTACATGATGCAAGAGCTTAAACATGATCTACTTGAGAGCTCAAAACAATTGCAAAGTGTCAAATTGAAACAAGACAAAACAGCCCTCAACTAGTACATGTACTAGTAGCTTTCTACAAGAATGCATATGTCTTTTCCAATACCAACTACCACATGTAGCGTTTTCTTTTTCCAACCAAACACCAATCAATTTATTTCAACATAAAACTCTCCAAATGATACTACAATGCAGCAAGAGAGTGCTTATAAACAAGAACTAATAGCTCAAAGAGATGCATGAAAAACAGGAGCTAAAAACATTGCAGTATATAGTTAAGAATACTCAACAAATATAAGTGAAGAACATGAGTATTCACATGAAAAAGCGGAGCGTGTCTCTCTCCCATATAAGGATTGCTAGGATCCGAATTTATTCAGGAAATAAAAACAAACAAAACAAAAATAAAAGCACACAGACGCTCCAAGTAAAGCACATAAGATGTGGAAGAATTAAAATATAGTTTCACTAGAGATGACCTGATAAGTTGTTGATGAAGAAGGGGATGCCTTGGGCATCCCCAAGCTTAGACGCTTGAGTCTTGTTGGAATATGCAGGGATGAACCACGGGGGCATCCCCAAGCTTAGGCTTTTCACTCTTCTTGATCATATAATATCATCCTTCTCTCTTGATCCTTGAAAACTTCCTTCACACCAAACTCGAAATAGTTCTCATTAGAGGGTTAGTGCATAATAAAAATGCTCATATTCTGTGATGACACAATCATTCCCAAAGCTTCTGGACATTAGCTACAGCCACTGATGCTTTGTGGAGCAAATAAATCCACTCAAACATCGTAAAAGAGCGAATGCAAAACAAAAGGCAGAATCTGTCAAAAACAGAACAGTATGTGAAGACGCAATTTTTCGAGGCACTTAAGTTGATCAGATGGAACAAGTCAAAATTAATGAAAGTTGTGTACATATCTGAGGAATATGCATGATTTGTTTCAGAATTTTTCGATTTTTCTCCAGGGAGAAAAGCTCAAATTCGTGTCAGCTAAAAATCTGTTTCTGCGCAGAAATCCAAATCTTGCATCAACTTTCAATTGAAGACTTTACTTGGCACAACAATGCCATAAAATAAAGATATAAAGGATTTGCTACAGAAGTAACAAGCACCTTGACTCAAAGCAAAAATAAAACAAAAATAACAGAAAATAAAAAACAATGGGTTGTCTCCCATAAGCGCTTTTCTTTAACGCCTTTCAACTAGGCGCAGAAAGTGAAAATCAAGTGTTACCAAGAGAAGAAGCATCAATATCATAACTTGCTCTTACAATAGAGTCAAATGGTAACTTCATTATCTTCCTAGGGAAGTGTTCCATACCTTTCTTGAGTGGAAATTGGTACCTTATGTTTCCTTCTTTCATATCAATGATGGCACCAACGGTTCGAAGAAAAGGTCTTCCCAAAACAATAGGACAAGATGCATTGCATTCAATATCCATAACAACAAAATCAACAGGTACAAGGTTATTGTTAACCATAATAAGAACATCATTAACTCGCCCCAAAGGTTTCTTTGTAGCATTATCGGCGAGATAAATATCCAAATAACAATGTTCCAAAGGTGGCACCGAAATACTTGCACCAAGATCACATAAAGCACTGCAATCAAAATCATTCACCTTTACCTTAATTATGGGTTCCCAACCATCCTCTAATTTCCTAGGGATAGAAGCTTCATGTTTCAACTTCTCTTCCCTACCTTGTAAAAGAGCATTTGTAATATGTTTTGTAAAAGCCAAATTAATAGTACTAGCATTAGGACTTCTAGCTAGCTTTTGCAAGCACATAATAACTTCAGAGATGTTACAATCATCAAAATCAAAACCATTATTGTCAATGGTGGTGGAACCATTGTCTCCCATAGTTCGAAAAATTTCAGCACTTTTATCAGAAAAAGTTTCAGCAGTTTTGGGCAATTTCAAACGCTTTGCAGAAGTAGTAGAGACATTACCAACACCAATAACATTACCATTGATAGTAGGAGGCTTACTAGCATGTGAAACATTAGCATTACTAGTGGTGGTGATAGTACAAACTCTAGCTATACTATTCTCTTTATCAAGTTTTTCCTCTCTTTCCCACCTAGCATGCAATTCAGCCAACATCCTAATATTGTTATCAATTCGAACTTGGATGGCATTTGCTGTAGCAAATGACTTAGTATCTTTAAATTCATTAGGCACAACTTTCAGTTTCAAAAGATCAACATCAAGAGCAAGACTATCAACCTTAGAAGCAAGAACATCAATTTTACCAAGCTTTTCCTCAACAGTTTTATTGAAAGCATTTTGTGTACTAATAAATTCTTTAAGCATAGCTTCAAGATCAGAGGGTACACTTCTATTGTTTCTGTAGGAATTACCATAGGAATTGCCATAACCATTAGAAGGATAAGGCTTATAATTATTGCTACCAAAATTATTCCTATAGGCATTGTTGTTGAAGTTGTTGTTTTTAATGAAATTTACATCAACATGCTCTTCTTGAGCAACCAATGAAGCTAAAGGAACATTATTAGGATCAACATGAGATTTACCATTCACAAGCATAGACATAATGACATCGATCTTTTCACTCAAAGAGGAGGTTTCTTCAAGAGAATTTACCTTCCTACCTTGAGGAGCCCTTTCAGTGTGCCATTCGGAATAGTTGATCATCATATCATCAAGTAGCTTTGTTGCTGCACCCAAAGTGATGGACATAAAGGTACCTCCAGAGGCCGAATCCAATAAATTCCTTGAGGAAAAATTTAATCCCGCATAAAAGGTTTGGATGATCATCCAAGTAGTCAGTCCATGAGTGGGATAATTCTTTACCAAAGATTTCATTCTCTCCCATGCTTGGGCAACATGTTCATTATCAAATTGTTTGAAATTCATAATGCTACTTCTCAAGGATATAATCTTAGCAGGAGGATAATATTTTCCTATGAAAGCATCTTTACATTTAGTCCATGAGTCAATACTATTTCTAGGCAAAGATAGCAACCATTCTTTAGCTCTTCCTCTCAAAGAGAATGGAAATAATTTCAGTTTTATAATATCCCCATACATATCCTTATACTTTTGCATATCACAAAGTTCAACAAAATTATTAAGATGGGCAGCAGCATCATCAGTACTAACACCAGAAAATTATTCTTTCATAACAAGATTTAATAGAGCAGGTTTAATTTCATAAAAGTCTGCTTTAGAAGCAGGTGGAGCAATAGGAGTGCATATGAAATCATTATTATTTGTGCTAGTGAAGTCCCACAACTTGGTGTTTTCAGGAGTACTCATTTTTGCAAGAAAAACTAACAGGCCGAATTAACAAAAAAAGTAACTAATTTTTTTGTGTTTTTGATAAAGAGAGCAAACAAGACTAAATAAAAATAAACTAAGCAAGACAAATAACAAAGTAAATAGATTGGAAGTGAGAGACTCCCCTTGCAGAAGCAAAGTCGACCTCCCCGGCAACGGCGCCAGAAAACTGCACTGTTGTTGGGGTTGTCGACTTGTCTCAGAAGCATCTTGAGCTCCCCGGCAACGGCGCCCGAAAACTTGCTCGATGCGTGTGAAGTACACGTTCGTCAGGAGACCTCAAGTGTAAGGTTTGATGAGTACAGCAGCAAGTCTTCCCTCAGTTATGAAACAAAGGTATATCGAACCAGTAGGAAATCCCGATGCTCTGAAGGTGTCAACGGTGTCTTGATCTCCCTCTCAACGGCGCCGTTTAACTTGCTGAGGGGAAGGTCGAGTCCTTGACTTGGAACCTGCACACAAGACAATCAACTACTTTGCCCTGACAAGACAGTGAGGGTGTCAACCTCACCGGCTTGCTGAAAACAAAGGATTAGATGTATAGTGTGGAAAATGATGTTTACTTGCACCAAACAAAAAGAGAACAATGATTGCAGTAGGTTGTATTTCAGATGTAAAAGAATGAACCGGGGTCCACAGTTCACTAGTGGTGTCTCTCCAATAAGATATAACTAACATGCTGTGTAAACAAATTACAGCTGGGCAATTGACAATATTGATAAGTGCATAATATGCATGTGCAAGTTGTAGTGTCTACTATGAGATTCATTTGGGCATTACGACAAGGTACACATACCGCTATCCAACATGCATCTGTGCCTAAATAGTCCACCTTCCGGTTAGCATCCGCACCCCTTTCAGTATTAAGTTGCAAGCAACAGACAATTGCATTAACTAAAGTGCATAATGTAAACAACACATTCATCCTTAGACAAAGCATTGCTGTTTTACCCCTAGTGGCAACAACACATCTACAACCTTAGGACTTGATGTCACTATCCCAGATTCAATAGAGGTTGAACCCAACTATAATGCATAAATACCCCCTCTTGGAGTCACAAGCATTCACTTGGCGAGAGTTTCAACAAGCAACGGAGAGCATGCAAGATCACAAATGACATAGACATGATAACACAATATTCAACTTGACATAGTATCAATATTCATCGGATCCCAGCAAACACAACATGTAGCATTACAATAAGATGACTTGATCATGATAGGCAGCTCACAAGATCTAAACATGATGGCACAAGTGGAGAAGACAACCATCTAGCTACTGCTATGGACCCATAGTCCAGGGATGAACTACTCACACATCACTCCGGAGACGGGCATGGTGGTGTAGAGCCCTCCGGTGATGATTCCCCTCTCCGACAGGGTGCCGGGAAGAGCTTCAGAACCCTCCCGAGTTAGGGTCGACGACGGCAGCGGTGACGGATGTATTCTGGATATATGGCTCGGTGCCTTAGGGTTTTCACGTCAGGGAAAATAAATAGGCGAAGGGGCGGCGTCGGTGGAGGCCCAAGGGGCCCACACCACATGGCGGCGCGCCAGGGGGCCACCCGCGCCATCCTATGGTGTGGCCTCCTCGGAGCCCTCCTTCGTCTCTCCTTCGGACTCCGTGACGGTGTTGGAAAAATAGGGACTTTGCCTTTTGTTTCGTGCAATTCCGAGGATATTCACAGAAGTACTTTTCTGGAACCAAAAACAGCAGAAAACAAGAACTGGCACTTCGGCATCTTGTTAATAGGTTAGTCCCGGAAAATGCATAAAAAAATGATATAAAGTGTATATAAAACATGTAGCAATTGGTATAATATAAGCATGGAACATCAGAAATTATAGATACGTTGGAGATGTATCATTGACACCTTCAGAACATCGCCGACTTCCTACTGGTTCGATAACCTTGGTTGCATACTGAGGGAAAACTTGTTGCTGCACTCATCATACCTTCCTCTTGGGGTTCCCAACGGACGTGTGACTTTACACGCATCAAGTATGTGTTAGTACCAGATCGCGCTATCAACTTATATGGAATTTTTTTTTTGCAATGTCAGAAAATTCCAAAATAGGCATCCAGACATTTCATATAGGCACACAAATTTACGTCAAATAAAATATTTTTTCATGCCCTATGAAAAAGACAAATAAAATGTACAGTAAAAAGTCGTTTTTAGCACTAAACTTGTCTTTTTATACATAATGGAGAAATACTTTTCGTAAAACTTAGTGTGCCAACAGAAAATGTTTGGAGGTACATCCAAATTTATTTGAGATATTTTTACATTTTAAAGAGAACTTCCCATAATATGACTTGATGCTCCTACTAGCCAAATGGTCGAGTCCAGCTAAAAGACTATATGTGTGGTAGGTTACACAATATAACTTCATGACATGGGGATGGTATTGTGTCTCATAGCAGCGTCAACGTTCCTTAGGTGTTGTGTGTTTGCGTCGTTGTTGTTAGGGCGGTTTCCTTCAATTAACCGAGTTTTGTATGATTTTTGCATGTGGTTTCCCTTATAAAATGGATCATCCTTCTTTCTAATCAGTGAATTTAGCAGTGATTCTTCTAATATTAAAAAATAGTTGCGTCAACATGGGTTTTACGAAGATCTATGTAACTAGATTTTCATGCTTAATTTCACCAAAGTGACATATGCACATCCGATGATGACAAGTACGCAATACATAATACCTTATTAAATAAAAATTCATATGTATAGAATCCACACTAAATTTTCATGGGTGATTACTCTAACAATAGCATGAACACTTTGTTTAATTTTGACTTGGTAGACAGTTTTGATAGTAAATATATTCTACAAGATTCTGTAAAGATGATTTCTTAACCATACACTAGAAACTGCTATTGACATTTTTGTTAGATTGTGCTCTTTACATATCTTATCATAAAATATTATAAGTTATATATATATTTTATACCGTAGAGATCATAGTTGTAGATCAAACGTTGTTTACAGAATCTGAATATATTTTAATAAATTCACCGCAAACAAATTACACCAAGTGTTTTTTAATACGATTACAAGTTATGTTGTTAAATTATGCGAGAAAATAAAATTTATAGTCCTGATACTATAGCATGCCACAAATAAGACATAAAGAGTATGAAAATTTGGTATAAATTGCATTCATCTTTATTCACATTGGAGCTAAATCTTTGTTGGATCGATCGTGTTAATACAATCTTATTATGACGCGTTGGTTCTAAGTGGAATTTTTAGTGAGAAGTAGCACACATATAGTAACCTTGAAGTATTCTCCATTAGTATTAGTTGATGCTAGATATGAGCGTTTTTCTAATGAGTGGTAGAAGACCTATAGTAACTTTGAAGTACTCTCCATACATAAGTCATTGCTTTTCTTCGTCGTTTTTACAATTAAATGGACTAATTATATATGTTAATTATGCAATACATTATCTTGATTATCCATATTTACTGTATCAGAGTCATATGAACGAAGATAATGCAACAATTTGTCTCTCAAGATGTTGGTTATGCTTCACAATACAATAGTAGATTACGTGTATTTTTTTTCTCGAGAAAGGACATGATGGTAGGATCCAAAGCGAATAATAATTTAACTGAGAGTGTTATACATCGTCATTTCAACAAATTAACGAAGGAACACAAGAAAATAACCATCGGCCTTAACGTGTAAACATAGGTCTAGGAGAACAAGGCTATGGCCATCCATTTGAGTTTACGGTAAATGCGATGCCACCAATTGTGTAACAATGACTATTTTGCTCTCCTCTTGACTTTTCGGTAGTCCCCTTATGACCATGCCCATCCCCCTCGTTGTTCATAGCCATTGTGCTGTTGCATAGTATCTGACGGCAACAAATGTTTAAATAATTAAATCTTTGGCAGGCTAAAATTCTACATTATTTTCAGTGGAAATCTGGTTACTAGATACTGTAGCAGACACCTAATAAAACAATCTTATTAATTTAAAACATTTATTAACCATTACCTAGCTAAATCCAAAACTGCATGGTCCATGCATTTTGAAAAGAAGAAGAAGAAGAAGAAGAAGAAGAAGAAAATAAAAAGGCTTGATTCACGGCTTAAACAAGATGATTGCAAACTTTTCAGCCTGCTTGAAATTTGCACCAAAAGAGGAGGAAAATGACTTTTTTAACAACTGGAGGCGCTTCAACATATTTCAGCTCAAGGCACAGAATACAGCGTTAAGTACAATGCCTGTAAATTTAAAGATTGTAAAACAGAAATAATAGGGCAGACTGTGTCTCTGTGAGCTGAACAAGTGCTCCTAAAGATAGGTTGATTTAAGTCTAGCCTAAGAACCTGTTTGGCACTACTATTTGCCACCTGATTGAAGTTTCTTTTGATATGATAAATGTGAGCTTGTAATATGGAGGTGGCTTGATAAAATTCTGCTAATATGTTCCTGGAGTTCCACGGCAGAAGTGGGTGGTTTAAGCTTCTGGATGCCACCACCGTCGCCAGAACCTTATTATCTGTGAAGAAAGTTGGCCTCTGAACCTGTAGGTGTTGCGCCATCCTTGCTGCAAATGCTAGAGCCTGTGCTTCCGCCTGGAACACTTAGGAAGCATATAGAGCTGATGCCTGTATATTAAACTTGCATTATTTTTCATCTAGCTCAGCCTTGACGAAGACCCCAATTCCTGTAATCTGATGGTCGTTGCCTCCTTCACCTGTCATAGGTTTCCATGCTACATCTGAAAATATAATCAGACCAGCAATATTTAAGTTAGATTCAAGGAGGAAAAGGATATATGAGAGACATATTGTGAGAGGATAGAAGAAAGAAACATAAGTAATTCTGAAATGAAAAATCTTTGGAAGGGGAAATCAGTAACTGATGGACACCATTCATTTCAACCATACCAACATGGGATGATTGGGGTGGGCGTTGATGCCTCTTTCCATGGCTGCCTTCATTGTTGGATGGATGGGTTCATCATAAGTACAACGTACACTTGTGCTTGTGAGGCAGGAGAGGTGCTCGATACCAAAATCAAAGTTACCATTTGTCACAGAAAGGGTTTCCTCGGCGTCAAATTCAAGCTCAAGCTCTTGTAGCTTTGGCATGGACCCAACTTCAAAATTCAGCCCCAGTGCACACTCTTCTCCGCCTATTTTGAAATGACTAAAAGAAGTGAATCCATGACTCGGGCTGATTTTAAGCCGTTCATCTTTCGATCCAGCCGTCAGTGCTGTGAGGCAGAGATGGCGCAGATCAGGTAGCCCTCCCAAGATCACCACATCTTCCTGTCCGACATCCCACATGCGGATGAGTAATTTCTGGAGGTTGACAAGTAAGCCAATCCATCGTGCTACTCTTGATACTACATCCACCTCGATGACAAGTTCCCGAAGACTATGTGGAGCAGGAAACCATGATTCTTCGAATATCTCATCTGCCCCCTCGTTGATAGTAATGTGAAGGACATGAAGGTTTGCTTCGCCCAGCTTACATATCGCAGAGACCATCTCTTCCTGATTCTCCTTCCAGTTATCACCAGCATAATAATTGATAAAACGTATGCTTAGCTTCTTCAGATTTGATAGTTGACCGAGTTGCCGAACGAAGCTAGTTGACTGACTGTTGACATTAATACCTTCCAACACCTGCAATTCTTTGATGCCTCCAATTTCATCTGGAAATAATGTGTCATCACTAACAAATAAGTAAACCAATCGACTCAGCCGATTGATGGCTGATGGAATTACAATGTCTGCATTGTTTCCACATATATCAAGTGACTCTAAGTACCTTAACTCTGCTATTTGTTCGGGAAGCTTTGTAATTTTTGAACCGTTGAGCCTCAGATACTTAAGGTGGAACAGATTGCCTATATTGGCAAGATGATGATCTTCTAATCCACTAAAACCTTCAAAATCCAAAATATGCAAGTGTCTCATGTCCAAGAGAGATGGCACTTCCACACAGTTCCCAAAAACAGTAAGTGCGCGGGCATTACATAAAACAAGATCAGCTGGAATAACACTTCCCTCCTGTAGAGACAACCGACGGACCTTGTTTTGTGGTTCAGGATTTACACTAGGTGCACCTAGTAAAGTAACAAAATTAATTTCCTTGGATATAGATACGATGAAATCGTGGACTAAACCATGTACTCGACAGGTTTCCACCTCACCAAACTCATTAATATTCCCTGGTTGGATCAGGTTCCTGTTGATGAGCTCATTAAAAGACCTCTCTCCAGATTCATACAGAGTATATCCATGTTCTTCACGAATGAATCCCTCAGCAATCCATCTCATTACCAAATGCTCCTTCTTGATGGCATAATTTGCTGGGAATATACTCACATATAATAGGCAAGATTTTAGGCAAGGAGTAAGATCGAAGTAGCTAAGCAACAATACCCTCATGATTCTTTCAATGGCAGGATTGCTTCCTAGTCCATGCCTGACAGAATTGTACGCTTGCTCCCACTGATCTTCATTTGTGTTGGCAGTCAGCAAATCAGATATGGAAATAATTGCAAAGGGAAAACCACCACATTTTTGCAAGATCATATCAGACACTCCTTTGAGGTGTGATGGGCATTGCTCATCAGAATGAAACACTGCCTTTAATAACAACCTCTCTGAATCCACGACACTGAGAGGGCTTAGCTTATAAATACGGGCCCCATATGAAGCAGAGCATGATTTGGCTACTTCGTGTATACGTGTTGTTGTCATTATCCTGCTTGGGGAAAGCATATTTAATACTATCCCATGTTTGAACATCCCACACATCATCTACTATGATCAAGTACCTGGTGCAAGATTTAGGAATGTTGAAAGTATGTTATAGCATCCTCAAACTGCACGCAGCAAAAATATAAAGGAAACATCTATACTAAATTTCTACAATCTAAAAATGTAAGAAAATGCTCATAGGTAAGGTGGGGATCATGCTCATTTTGATCATTTTCTACTACAAAAAATATCATACAGTCTTTACACCTTTTTCATAGTAGAAGTAGTTTGACATCAACAAAACAATAAGGGGCAAATAAGGGCTGTGTCTTGTTTATTAATTATAGATATAGATTCTCAACTGCACTAATCTCCATGACCTCTTTCCTTCCATGTAATAAATTTGAAATATGTGCAAAACGTTAATAGGAGTACTGACAAAAAATTGCAGAAACAGGGGCAATTTACTGTAGTTCAACAAGGAGTGTGTCGAGAAAGAGCGTATTAGCTGATCTGTAAGGTCGCTTATCTATACATAATATTAACGCGGCATAATAGAACTATCTGAAAATATGGAAGTGCAGATGGAAGCATCTTTCTTAATGTATTTCTCTAGACTCAAGTACCTAGCAACTGTGCATGGAACTGCCATCGCCAGAATGTACGAAATCAAAAAAATATGTCCGATAACATAAGCTATACTAGCTGATGCATAGTAAACTTGTAATTTAAAGAAAGGATGACAAATGTTCTGCAGAAGTACATAGCTTAAACTGTAAATTTTAATTTACTATACCTTTTATCATCAAGGAAGCTAGAAATACTGTTGATGAGCAGTTGAACATCACCACCCGGTATGGTTTGATGATCACACCCCAATTGGCCAAGGATATTCCTCAAGATCGCCACCAAATCAGGCTTTCGGGAGGCAGATACGAAAGCCCGGCAGTCGAACTGCTCTCCCAACTTGTGGTACACATGGCGAGCGAGAGCTGTCTTGCCCAACCCCCCAAACCCGACGATGGAGACGACCTTCAGCTGCCGCACTGACACGTCCAGCATTTTGATGAGTTCAGCGGACGGCCCATCGATGCCCACGAGCTCACCCTCAGGCATCTCCTTGTAGTCCCGAGGATCCTCCGCCCCTGTGCTAGGCTCAGAGATGTTACTAGCGCCGATCTCTTCGCCTGTCCGACGATGAGCCGCCGTCTCCCTCGACCAGATCTTGACCTTCTCTGCCAATCCATCTGGAGATCCGTTGTCGGCGGAGAGCATGGAGTCGTCGAGGCCGTCGTCGACGTCGTAGGAGAACTCCCACACCTCGTTCAGCCAGCGCCGGCCTTGCTCGCCGGGATCCTCCACCTCGGACATGTTCTTGAGCTGCGCGTGCAGCTTCTCCAGCTCGGTCCTGAGGGACTGGACATCACCGTTGGAATCCTCGGCAGGCAGAGCAGCCAGCTTGCCGAGGACGGACTCCATGGCCCCCGTGGCCACGCTCACTGGCTCTCCGGGCTCCATCAGTGCTGGCCTAATTTGTACAGAGCGAGCCACGAGATGGTAACTGGACTGCACCTCAATTAGAGCAGAAATGTAGCAAGGAGCTAGGAGTACTGATTACCTCTGATTCTTCAGACGAACTGAAGGAAAAAGAGATGATTCTTCCGATTAATCCAAAGATGGTATGCCTGTATCGCCGGCTCCGGCGTTGGCCCAAACAATTCCACCCAAATTGCTTCACCACTCTGAATCTCCGGGTTAGCAGACTGGTCTGGTAGGATGGGGGACTTTAAGTACTGGTTTACATATGGAGGAACCGATCAAACATGCCTATGAACAGCGCAAGGTGGCGGCATCTGTTTAAAATACGAATTTGCGAGGACAGATCTTTCCCCGTGCTCCCTAGTCCCTACTACGCGTCCATCAATCAGCCGGTCCTTGAGCAACGCTCGTCCACGTTTGCAGTATCCTCAACACTCCCGCCACCGACAGGCCTAGGAGGCCTCCTTCGTCTTCGTCTCTTCAGTTCAACATCAGACTGTTGGATATTTTGATCTAGGCTAAACCTAGGTCAAGAATTTCGGCTGCTACAGTATAGTAACAGTGTTGCAACTGTAGCACGCAACAGTAAGTCGGTTTGCCCTGATTGGGGGCACACACTCTATCCAGCTGACAGGTGGGTCCCCTGTGGTACTGTGCATGTTTATAAATAAGGGGTGCTCCTTCGGGAGAAATTAAGAGGAAGAAAAATGAAGAGAAACCTAGAACTCTCTCTCTCACCCCTGCTGCCCAATCCAGCCTAGCACAGGAACCATGGGAAGGTCTTTCCTGCACCTTCCTCAAGCTCTAGCAGCTACAGTGAAGGTGAAGATGAGATGGGTTTCCTCTGTGCAGCCCTAGATGTTGTATCCAGCTAATTTCTACAATCTTGAGGTGTGTTTGTTCCTATTTTATCTCAGTTGTGGCTCAATTCTTGAGCTAGTTGATCTTGAGGTTATACAACATTGGTATCAGAGCTCCTAGGTTCAAGATTGAGCCCTCTTATGCTCAAGTTCATGTTTGATTTATTAAGTTTATGTTATGTGTCAAGCTATTCTCCCTGTCTTGGCTTGTTCTAATTTATTTAGCTCTTAAATACTAAAGTTTTCTAGCCCTAACAGATCATTTGAGGTTCTAGGGTTTCAGTTATGCAATTAATTAAAAGGGGACTGATGTATATATAGAAAATCCCCAATTTCTAAAAACCCTAGAACACAAATTCCTCTGTTTATCCCCTATTTTGGATCAAGGGTTTCGGTTTATGTAATGAATTGATGGGGAAAGAAGCAAAGAATGCATGAATTCTAATGTTTTCCCCAAATCCGAGACCCTAGCTTAAGTAATTATGTGATTCCCTCCTGCAATAAAGTTTGTGGTTTCGGTTCAAGTCAAAAATTAAAGGGGGTGGATTGTTTTATGCAATTATGAAGTATTCACCCCAAATTCCGAAAATCTGGATGCTGAACTCCCTGAAATTTCTCAAATCAAGGTAGGGTTTTCGGAGTTAAGCAATTAAGAGGAAAGGGGAACGAGTTTGACTCGTCCAAATCCTATTCCTTAGTGGGAAATCCCCAAAATCCGAAACCCCAAGTTATGAAATCCCCAAATTCTCTGAGATAAAGAAGAACCCTAACCCTAGGGATGAGAGGCCGGCGGAATTTTACCTTAGGGCCATGGCGTCCCTCGCCTGCTTGTCTTCGAAAAGGGAGCACGCCATCAAGCTGGGGTTGACGAGGGTCGTCGTCGCCGATGCGGGCCTGCCCGCTTGCACGCCGCCGCCTCCTAGTGGGCACCGACGAGAGCCGCTCGACGGAGCCGCGCGCCAGTCGAGGCAGCACGCGGTTCCGGCGAAAGGTACTTGCCGGTGCCGCTATCCTCGCACGCGGCAGTACGCCGTCGCCGCCTCGTCTCGCTCGGTTGTCGCCGTTGCGGGCGAGAGGAAGAGGAATAATGAGGGCTAGGGTTCGCGGGGCCGTGGCGGTGCGCTGGTGTTGACCAGGCGCGTGTGATCCCAGCCGTCGGATCGGTATCCGACGGTTCGCGGTGGCTGCCGCAGTTAGATGGGCTGAGGCCCAGGAGGGAGTTGGGGGAGTAAGCTGGGCTGGGCCAGTTTCATCCCAGCTCAAAGGTTTATGACCCAAAAAAAATGATAATAACATTATGATTATTGGGCTTAAATTTTCTGTTATGGCAGAATTAATTCAGGAAAATAATGAATATCTCCTGATAATGATTATTTTTTGTGCAACAATTAAGTTTGAGGGCTAAATTGAAAAGGTTTTAAGGATAATGTTTATGTTTTAAAATATTATGTTTTTAGTGCCAAGTTATTATTTAGTGTTTTATTTTATCATCATGCAATTTTGTGCAATATTAAGTTACTTTTAATGAATTTTTATTATGCTTAGTAAATTATTTTATGGTATTAGAATTATCATGATGTCCATAATGTTTCTGCTACAAAATTAAAATTGGTAAATCCTCTAATTAAGTATGGCTTATGTCCGTTATTCTGGCTAAAGCTGTTTGGCGGGCATTTCGACCATGACTTTTTTGTTGGTCTGGTTCGCTTCTGGCCAAAGCTGATGCGAGCCAGATTAATGAAAAAGGTATTTTTATGTGAGGATGTAATTAAGTGTGGTTATTTTGACCACATTTTTTATTGATTCTTACCCATCTCTGGCTAAAGCTGTTTTGGGCTCGGTCAGTAAATAAAGTTCATAATGTTGATGCTTGTTAAAGCATCTAATTTATTTTGCAGCACTTGATGTCTCTTATTGACGGAAGAATTAAAGGCATAGAGTAACTAAATGATAGCAGTTATGTTTTATGGAAGGAGAAGTTTTTTTGTTGAATATTAATTGTGCTCTCCTTTATGATCCTCCTAAAGCACCTAAAGAAGGTATTGAAAATTACGATGCCCTGAAAAGGGATTATGACGATGTGAGAAAACTAAGTGGGAGGATTTAAATTAAATCTTTTGATCTCACATATACTTAAGTTTTGGGCATAAATATACCTAAAGTTGACTATTCATGGATACATTTCATTAAACCATGGATTGCCATGTTTAAGTGCCCATCAATAAGGTTTTTGTCCTTAAGCCATGCATGTTCAATAAAGTTGTCTCGATTATGTGTCTCTAATTTAAATAAAATGTGGTTTATGTTTATTATTCTAGCCAAAGCTGATTGGTGAACACATGACTACAAAATTTTATTGTTCTAGTCCACAGACTAGTTTGATAAAAGAAGTGCATAGAGACATGATTTTAGTCAAGCGTGGTTGATACTTGTCATTCTGGCCAAAGCTGATTGATAAGTATCTAATCACAATATTTTTGCTGGTCTTGTCCATTTCTGGCCAAAGCTGATGTGGGCTAGATCGGTGAAAGAAGTTTAAGAGGGTATAAAGTGTGACATCTATTTGTT
This sequence comes from Poa pratensis, assembly GCA_947311845.1. Classification (NCBI taxonomy): domain Eukaryota; kingdom Viridiplantae; phylum Streptophyta; class Magnoliopsida; order Poales; family Poaceae; genus Poa; species Poa pratensis. Next base: position 15,915,442 of record CAMZMU010000119.1, on the reverse strand, counting down.
ATTCTGGCCAAAGCTGATTAACGAATATTTGCTCACAAAAGTTTGTTGTTCTAGTCCATTTCTAGCCAAAGCTGATGTGGATCAGATCGACAAAATAAGTTTATGATATGGGAAAGATTTCATGCATAAGGCTTATGGACATAATGCAATATGCCCCAAATATTTAAGTACCTTCGGGGAATTAAGGTAAAAGACGTCAATTGTTTTAAAATACGCTTCTGCTATTAAGTGCCTCTGTTTTTATTCCCAGATAAATCAACTGATGAAGTTTTCAACATTTATGATCATTAAGTTATCCCTAACTAAGTAATCTCCAATTATGATGGAACCAAAGGAAATTTTAGTTGGGGATTTAATGATTATTTTGGGATAGGTTATGACACGTGAATTCATTCTGACCAAAGTTGATTGGATACATGTGTTATTCCCTAAAGATTAATGTTTACATAAGGAATTATGTTCTACATGATCACTATAAAATATTTGTGATCATGAATTTTATCCCTATTGCTAATCTTTTTCAATTCAGCCATAATGTTTTCGGCTGATTTAATGCTTCTTATGAGAAATGAGTTAAGCTTATGTATATATTATTGTTTCATGAGGTCATAAATAATAAAGTATATATAAAAATAATGAGCTCTCATTAAAGAAATTTTGATTATTAGAGTATTGACGAGAATCCAATGGATTTCTTGTCTATTAATGTTTATTGGGAGCAAAACCCAATAAGAATCTGGGGGAGTGTGCCAGTAAGGATCTAGGAAAATAATTTCCTAGTTCTTTCATAATAAAGTTTTCTGGCATTAATGGAGAAGTAATTTGAAGAAGCTTCTCAAAATTTTATAAGATTATGTTGATCATGAAAAATTCTCATGATTTAATTATGGAGCTTTTGAGTTCGCTTTATTATGTCATCTACAATAAAGCACAAAAGTGGACTGTGATTAAGCTCAAAGGATTTTATATCCATAAGAAAGTGTGTAAACATTTTGGATAAAGATGCTATATGCATAATATTATTATGGCCTCATAAATAAGGAAGTTTTAAAGAGAAGTCCTAAAGAAGGACTGGAGGCTAATGTTTAAAGCTACTAGAAGATATCCATTAGCATAAATTAAGTTCTTCATCCTCCATTCCAATAATGTGATTCGTGCTACAAAATTTATTGACTTCTCTACTAAAGGTGGAATATTTATTATAGAAGTTCGTCGAAATGTTAAGCTATGGCTCAGTCCACATTTCGAGGGGGAGCATTGAACTTCTCCAAGAATGAATTTCAACTTAGGAAGAAGTATTTTATCAGGTATGTTTAGATTCCACCAATAAGGTATTTAAGTTTGATATTAAGTTGGCTTTTTTTTAAGCAAGCCTAATTTGAGCTAAGTACCACTTTTAGTCAGATTTATGAAAGACTCCATCTCCTAAGGGCATCATTATGACTAAGAATTATTAGATTGCCCTTCAATGCTAAATGGTTGTGCCATGTTTCTTAAGTAAGATACAATTTGGTTCTGCTCTCTATACAATAGTTCTCCTATGAAATTTAAGAGAGAACAGTCAAATATTGCATGGCAATTAAGAACTCCATCATGGATACCACTCCCAGATTGGCAAGCACCTTGACAAAATTATGAACCATTTTTTCTCAATTGGTCTCTAAAGTTTAAGCAACGGGTCTTGACGAAAGACTTGCTGATATATGACTGGGAGTTTGTGAGAAAAAGTGGCACATGATTCACCGAATTTTAAAATTTTGGAGATGGAAACCATCCTTTATGTAATAAAGAATTAATGATGATGATCAATTGTCCTTGAGACAATAAGCATCTTATAATGGTACAAAGTTCAATAATAATTTTCTGATGAATCAATCTTATGTTAATTATGAGCAATAGGGATATTGCATAAGACCCGGGAGTTTTCTCTCAGGATTGATAAGTTCATCTTGGTGATGTACTTTAAGTTATTAAGACTCACTAAGATTGGTCCATTAAAGGGAGTATTAAGTTCACCCTAAAGTTTATGTTTACTCCCTCAAGGGCATTAAGTTTTCCTCATGTTGTCACTAATGCTTAAGTTATTATGTGCCCTAAAGATCTTGTGTCTGGGATATTTTGGCAGACATAAGTCCGGGTTTGGACCTCCCGGAAAATATTTAAGAAAATCTTTGCCTTGTTGGCACAAGCACTAAAGTAACTGTGTGATAATATATCACATTAAGGGATTACATGCTCACATTCAAGAAAAATAATGACCACCAAGTTGTGGATTTTTAAAGTTTTGGCAAGGAGTGAAAATTCTTTTAAGTTCTATCCACAAAAGTTTCACTCTTGCAAGGGGAGTCATATTGTGGAATGGCTTCACCCAAATTCTTAAAGGCATCGTTAAGATGCAAATTAAATTGTGGCATGTTTCGATCCCTATGTTTTAAGATATGGATTTATGTCCCTGATCCATAATAATTTAAGATTAAGGGATTATCTTAAGAAATTTTATCCCAGGACATATTATGTAAGAGTGCAGTCAATACGAGTAGCATGTTAAAAGGTTCCTGCCAAACCTAAGACATTGTGAAAGATTGAATACAGAGTCAATTATGTTCAAGGCCTTGATGAATTAAGTTTTTGGTGTTCAACAAATAAGTATTAGATTTACGACATAAGGGTTGAACACATATAAAGTAAATTTTTTGTGCTTGTATGTAAGCATTACATAAGATATTAAGTTCTAAGCACCATATTTAAGAGGATTGCCTTCTAACGTTGCCGGCATTAAGTTTATGTGGCAGCCTATTATTAAGGGACTAATTATGACTCTGAAAACATATTGTTCTCGTTTCAAGTGCACGCATAATTATGAGTATATATATTCATAAGAGAACAAATTGCACTCTTGGGACCATTGCAACACCATCTCCCCACAAATCTAAAGAGGGTTCATTTCTTCGATGTAATGATGTACTGTAGCCAATAAGTTCGGCGGTACTTAATTGACCGTTGTAATTTATTGCCTCTGTATAAGTTTCAACAAAGAGATGAGCTCATAAGGTTTTTTTTACTTAAGTTTAAGTTTATGGAGCTCATAAGTTAAAGAAGTTCCATTTTGATATGAGGTGGTATATTGTAGTAATTGGGTTTCTGTGGTACTAAACAATTGACCGCAGTAATCTTTTTATCTCGTATGCCATTTCATTGATAAGTGGGCTTATAAAGTTTAGCCTTACGATCAAGGGGGAGAATGTTGGATATTTTGATCTAGGCTAAACCTAGGTCAAGAATTTCGGCTGCTACAGTATAGTAACAGTGTTGCAACTGTAGCACGCAACAGTAAGTCGGTTTGCCCTGATTGGGGGCACACACTCTGTCTAGCTGACAGGTGGGTCCCCCTGTGGTACTGTGCATGTTTATAAATAAGGGGTGCTCCTTCGGGAGAAATTAAGAGGAAGAAAAATGAAGAGAAACCTAGAACTCTCTCTCTCTCACCCCTGCTGCCCAATCCAGCCTAGCACAGGAACCATGGGAAGGTCTTTCCTGCACCTTCCTCAAGCTCTAGCAGCTACAGTGAAGGTGAAGATGAGATGAGTTTCCTCTGTGCAGCCCTAGATGTTGTATCCAGCTAATTTCTACAATCTTGAGGTGTGTTTGTTCCTATTTTATCTCAGTTGTGGCTCAATTCTTGAGCTAGTTGATCTTGAGGTTATACAACACAGACATGTCACATGCGGATTACTTCATGAATATTTCCCACTCTCCAACCACTCTCATGAACATATTCATTGAGATTCTAAAGATTATATACACGTAGGGTCTCTTGGTTCAAAGGATTTTTAAACGAATTTCATAAGACTCCAATCAGAATTTTTTTTATGAAGTCCATTCGGTTTAAAGAAATGAATCCTCCAAAAACATCATGGAATGCTTTCCTCCACTGCAATGACATATGAATTATATGAAGACGTTGGACCTCATGGAAAATTTCTATCAATTTATGACAACTTATAACCAACTCCATAGAAATTACTTCGTTTTTCTTGTGCTGCAACAAAACAACTAGTGTAGAAGGATTCTGCATTGTCATTCCTGTACGATTCCACATGTCAGGACATTCTATTTCTACGTTTTTCCTATTCATGTGATTTTCCTATTTACAAAAGTGGCCCATACTTTGTTCCCGTTCTAGCCTATATATTGCTAAATTGAGCTAGATAGAAGACGACGACACTATAGTTTTCATGAATCCAAGTCGAGCGAGTTGAGAAACAAGGTTGTGGGTCGAGGGTCGCCACCGTAGGAACAAGGTTCAGTGAGTATGCATGTTTCCAGACGGTTACCGCTTGACATTCTTTCTAATTCATGGATATAAGATGTAAATTTTTGCTAACCGTTGAAATCATATAAGTAGTAGAGAAAATTGTTTCCCAAAACTGACTGAGATTGGATTATGTACCAAAGTTAAATGTACATAGGTAAACCGGAAATTCCTTTTGGAACCCGGGCTCATATGCTCCCGTTATTTCCGGGAGCATAATTTTTTTTTGAAAAACTTTTCAAAAAAATCCGAAAAAACTCATGCACGTAGCTGAACATGGTACGCACCACTGTGACAAATTTCGCACAGAAATGACATCGTATGCATCCTGGGCAAAAATGATAAAATTCTGACAGAAAATGAGATCCCAAAAATTGAATTTTCTGTCAGAATTTTGTCATTTTTTTCCAGGGCGCATACGATGTCATTTCGGTGCAAAAATTGTCACGGTGGTGTGTACCATGGTTAGGTACGGGCATGATGTTTTTCGGGTTTTTTTTTTCAAAAGTCTTAATTTTTTTTATGTTTTTTAGGTCGACCTTACGAGGGATCACCTATAGGTCGACCTATGCGACCATACGAGGTTGCACCCCCTGGCGATATTGGGCCTGGCCGATGAACACGGTAGGACTGATTCGAACTTTGACCACTATCCTGTTTCGGCTCTGTTTCGCTAGAAGAGTAGCTCCTCCTTTTCTTTTTGAACTGAAATATAATACAAAGTATAATAATTTATATGTACACGAAAATTATGGGGGTCCACAAGTAGGTTCTATTCCCATACTCAATTTCAAGTTTCATCAATTATAACTTCTCAATTTTAAATACATGTTTGAAACCTGTTTAGCCAAATTTTATCGAATTCGTCACGACTCGACTGGCCGTTTGAAATGTTATTTGACAAACAGGTTAACATCCAAATTTCTCCCAATTTTTATGTTGTAATTTGTTCGTTTCGACGATCATATATGAGATATTCGCTATTTTTGAACAAGAAATGTGTGTTCGAATGAGATCTGAGTTTGAACTATATTTTTAAAATGTCATTGAACGGAATTTGTTTTGAACGTAAATGGGAAAACGGTTGCATGGATTGTGTGTTTGAACAGGCTCTGAGTTTGAACGATATTTAAAAACGTCGCTGAACATAAATTTGTTTTGAACGGAAATGGGAGAACGGTGCACGATTGTGTGTTTAATAAACCAGCAACTGAATGCGATGAACCGGCGTTTCGACCGGTGAACCGTGAACCGATGCGCTTGCCGGATCGATCGCCGGTCCGGTTATTTAAACCATGTTTTGTGCATTTGAATTACTTTCATGCAATGAAGGGAAATTATTTTTCAACGATTTTCAGAAAGTGGACAACTAGGTGTTTGAACGAAAACTATTTTTAAACGATTATAAAAGCTGAATAGAAAAAGTCTATGAACAAAATTATTTTTGAACGATCTTTCAGAAAAGTGAACAAATAGGTATTTAAATGGAAATTATTTTTGAACGATTTTAAAAAGGCGAAAAGAAAAAGTTTGTGAACGAAAATTATTTTCGAACGATTTTCAAAAAGTGAACAAAAAAATGTGTTTGAACGGAAACTATTTTTGAACGTTTTTAAAAGACGAAAAGAAAAAGTATGTGAACGGAAATTATTTTTGAAAGATTTTCAAAAAGGTGAACAAAATAGGTACTTGAACAGAAATTATTTTTGAACGATTTTCAAAAAGGTAAACAAAATAGATATTTGAAAGGAAATTATTTTTAAACGATTTTGAAAGGCGAACAGAAAAATATATGAATATAAATTAATTTTGAATGATTTTCAAACTGAGAACAAAATAAGTATTTGAACGATTTTAATACATGAACAACTTTTAAATATGAACATTTTTAAAATTTGAACATTTAAAAATGAAAATTCGAAAATAAAGAAATAATATCTAATATGAAAACTGAAAAGAATAAAGAAACAACCAAAAAAACGAAAAAGGAACAAGAAAAAACAAAAAAAACAGAAAAAACAAAAACAAAAGAAGCAGGTGCCATAAAAGAGGGTCCGAGTTGGGCCGGGCCCAAATCACCCCATGGGTGTGTTACGGTTGGTTATCATCGATATATAGGTTTTGCCCCTTACCATGACGGAACTTGATAAGTGGCAAACGCCTTGAGCGACTTGCTTCATGGACCGGCCAAAAAAATCACAGGTTATTTTTCCTTTATCGCTCGTAATAAATTGTTCAAATCCGCATGAAATTCAAATCCAAATAAAAATCAAATCCAAACAAATTCTAAATCAAATCTAAACAAATTTTTAATTTGAACAAAATTCGAGTCCAACCTAAAATCAAATCCAAACAATTTTCATATTCAAACAAAATTCAAATCCGAACAATCAAATTGAAATTTTTTTAAAATCTGAACAAATTTCAAAATCAAACAATTTTCAAATCTGAACAAATTTATAAATCGAACAATTTTCAAATTTTAAAATCTGAATAAATTTTCAAATTTGAATAAATGTAACATCTGAACAATTTTCAAATTTGAACAATTGTTAAATCCGAACTAAATTCAAACAAAAATCAAATCCGAACAGTATTTATAAATCGAACAATTTTTGAAATATGAAGGTTTTCGGGCCGTCCGGGCCGGGCTATCCATATCCATATCAAGATTCGAAAATGTCTCGAAGACAAGCAGATAAACCCCACATCATCCCCTTATCCTCGAGCCCAAACTGCCGGAGCGCAGAACCGCGAGCACACAGAGAGAGCGCAAACGCAGAGATGGCGACGATGTCCCTCGCCGCAGTCTCGCCCCTCACCTCCACTCCCCGCGGCGGCCTCGCCGCCTCCGCGCCCCGCGCCTCATTCCTCGGCCTCCGCACTGTCGGGGCGCGGTTCCCGGGGCTGGCCGCGGCGCCGCCCCGGCCGTCGGGGAGGGGCGTGGTGATGATGGCGAAGCGGGAGCAGGAGCTGGAGGAGATACGGGCCATGGAGACGGAGAAGATCGAGGAGGAGGTCGTGGACCTCAAGGGCGAGCTCTTCCTGCTCCGGCTCAAGCGCTCCGCGCGCCAGGAGTTCAAGTCCAGCGAGTTCGGCCGCATGCGCAAGAGGGTATCGCCTCTTTCACTGGGCTATTGGTGCTCGAGCATTCGTTATTCGTTGTGTCGATGTTGACTGCGTGTGGCATTGCTGTTTCGTTTGGGAAACTAGCATCTTATTGGTCGAGCGGAAATGTAGAACACGGCCACTGTTTTGCGGCGATACGGTCTGCTCGCATGATTCCTTCAGCCTAGGAACTTTTTGTTGGAACTCTGCCCTACGCTAGAATCCTCATGATTGAAATCGTCGGGTGCTGACTGCTGGCTGGCCTGTGCAGTCACTTGTCAATTTGCTAGCGGAATGTTGGTTCTCGTTGGCATTTGTATTCATGGGATGATGTCTGATAGTGCTGACTGAACTTAGTCAATTGCTGATAGTTTGTGCTGATGCCGGGACACCCATCCTATAAGTGGATTTGGAGAACATGGCATTATGCCAGCGGTAGTCCTTGACCTTCGAAGGCTTCTTTTTCATTCGCACTATGTATAAGCTGAGAGTTGAAACCTTCATCTCAGCATGAGAACCTAGAAAAAATAACAACGAAGTAATTCTTACTAGAACCTCAGACCAGATGAGGCGAGGCATGTATCAGTAGACCTATGCCGAATCTTCTGAGTTAATCTAGTATTCTTTCACTTGCTTAGTTGCAGCATGTCTAGAAAATGTTTGGTGACTTATGTTGTCATCTTTACAACAGGTTGCTCGTCTGCTGACTGTAAGAAGAGAAAGGGAAATTGAACAAGGAATCAACAAAAGACTGTCTAGGAAGATGGACAGGAAATGGAAGCTGGGCATTGTGGTGAGACCACCACCATCTATGAGGGAGAAGAAGGAGGAGGTGTAGAAAAGCAAAAACAGGATATCTGCACAAGTCATTTCATGCATGTCTTGAAAGAAGGTTCCTTTCTCCCTGTAGTTTCATCCTTCGTGATGGTTTGTTTTGTAATCCAGAGTAATTGTTTTCAAGTCCTTCCTGTCAAAACCAGAACTTATGTTACCAGTTCCTTCTGTAAATTTCAGTTTATTTGAAATTTCTGCTGCTTATCTCTTTGTCGCCATTTATGTTCTTATATTGTTGACATATGAAACTGCACACAAAGAGTTTATGTTATACAGTCATAAAGACTAGGCAGCTCTATATACCTAGATTACATGCTTTCGCATTATGCTCAACTGGTTCTATGTTATCTGAAGAAATTTCAAACCTTGACTGCAGTGGACAATTATGTAGTACCATTTAATTCTTTGTGCCCATAACTACAAAAACTACATAACAAGGTTGTCTACAGAGAGACATAGGTTCATTATGAGAATGGAAGGACTGAGATTTTACATTGCCTTTGTCATCGAGCTCTAGCAAACACATCAATCCACCTCTAGTTTTATTGTAATCATGCTCAACTGCGCATTGCATATTGTTTTGAATCTTTGCCATGGCATGGAAAATATGCGCACTTCTGCAAATAAATGTTCTGTTCAAAATCAACAAGAAAATAATATTTATTAGGCTTACTTAAGCACTAATTAAGAAAATATCACAGTGCGTGGAATCTTCAAATTTGTAAGCAGGTCCTTGTATGCTTATTCAGTGCATTTAAGTGTCAAAACTCCTTATTCCACCCACTCAGCATTGTTTTCTACAAGCATACCCTTGTGATCGAAAAACAACCTGGGCAACCTTTTGAAACAGTGATTACATCAGACACTGTCAAGATTGTTCACTTTATCGGACCTGTCACGATGCCAGAGACAACTTATTTACCTAAATGAAGAAGATGAATTAATCAGGAGAAAGCACATCATTCAACTCATATCTACAATGGGAAATAATGGACTATCTAGGGTGGCATCTATAATAGCTTTCTTAATTTTTGGGGGCATAGTTTTGTTCAATTTACTGTTACCAAATATTTGGAAACTTTTGTGATTTTCTTGTGTAGTGCACTCACTGTTATTGTTGTTGTAAAGCTTTTAATTTAGCCTCTAAAGTATATTGCAGATGTCTCTGCATGGATATTGCTAGTCAAGCTACATCCATAATCAGTTCCATCGTGAATAGGCGCAGATAAGATTGCCAGGCCCTTTAGCCCAAAATTGTAATGCTGATCTCCTTCTCAAATCTTAACTTGAGATGTTGGAGAGGCCTCACCCACAAGATATTCTAGTTAAGCCTGGTTATCATTTTCTGCTTGGTAACAGTCAGCACTTTGTACTGTAGTTGGGCTTTGATTCATGCATTCTTTCGGAAAAAATGTCCATGCCTGGTCTGCACTTAGTACTATAGTTCAGTAGTGACAAGGTGATGAATTGGTTGAGTTAGATAAGAAATGAAGGGTATATCATCAGTCTTTGAACAAGCTAAGGGCACTACCTGCTGACTAGTGCAAATGTAATTGGTATTCCCTTATTGTCAACAGTTAAAACACATACATGTAAAAAAACAGTTAAAACACATAGAAACCCGAAAAGAAATTTGTTTGGTGTTCTGAGACCACTCTCGGTTTGTTGTCAACACGATTGCCCAACGCAGTTTCAAGTTTCTAGATTATGGCTAGTATTCATTGTCAACAAGCTTTGTGTTAGAGATTATGGTCGTGTCAACAAGCTTTGTGTTATAGATTATGGCTGTGCCACCAGATGCACAACTAGCAAAATGCAAGTTAGGTAAGTAGGAACTTGCTCTTGTCACACAGAACTAGAATATGATCACTGCTGTAAAAAATACTGTCATGTTTTTCATAACAATTTTGTTTTTATCCTACACTAAAACCTGTCAATTACATCAGAAGATTCCTATTCACAGAGATCACATCTATGTAAACCATAACTGTGTGATTCAACTCAACATGTATGTGATATTTTATCAAACACCAAGATCGTAAGGAGACTTATTAAGCAAGGGTACTATGGCTGTGTACATCAGTTGATGCAGAGGCCAGGGTATGCCCCTTTTTGAAAAAAAAAGAGTGCTCCAATATTCAGCAAGGGTTGTCTACCTGTGTGTGTCTTCTATGCATTTTCCTTTCCCAGTTCTAACTACTCCAAATATGGATTTTCCATTAGTCTACGACCTATTTTCAGTGACATGGGCAGCTCAATGCAATATCCAACCTGTGGCATCATATGTACCAGCTTGATTTGCTTCCTTTCCCCAAATGTCCTTGGCTATACCAAAATTGAACCGCACTCTATTCACCCCTTTATATAGAAAAATCTGAAAACTGACACTTGTCAGTGGCAAATGAAAGCTGTGCTATTATTGTTTGATATAAATTTCGTTTGTTAATGTTAGCCGTCAATGTCTTGGAGGAAAAGGCATCAACTATTACCTGCTCACAAGGCTCAAGAAAGCATAACAATTTAAAACAAAACTAAGATGTGAATGGTTTCAAGTTGTAAAATGTTTGATCTCCGACAAGGACATGATGACAACTGACTATGGCAAAACACCATCAGTGCTTCAGAAAAGCAGACGGCTCATGCATGATTAGTATAATTAAATATTAGTAGTGACTGCAGCATATGTTTTAGGTGCTTGGATCCTTCCTATCATTGCTTCTTGCTTTCTATTCTCTCGTTTGACACGTAAATGTTAGTCAACCTCCTATAACTGCCTCGGAAGACAAGTTTCTTTCCAATATCTTCCACTGCCAATAGTAGCATCTGGAAGGTTCCTTCTTTAAGCATCACTGTATCATCTATTATATAATTAAAACACAGGACAAACGACGGCTCAGATTTGTTAATCTAAACCTAACGGTTAAGATCGATCCCTCGCTAAAATAAAGATGTTTGCTTTAGCGTATCGGTTCCGTATCGATTTCCTATCTACACAGAAGCCCTGCCGCGTTCGCTTATTTGATGCCGCCGCCGCCGGCTGCTGATTTCACCAAACGGCGATCGTAAGACGGCAATCTCTACGAGGGCATCAGATTATTTGTCCGCCATAACCCACGGCGTCAGCAAGCATCATCAGGTATTCAATCTGTCCGGCCGGCGGTCCGGCCTGGAGTTGATCTAAGTATGTTCTGATCGTTTCCCCTACCGCAGTAGCTAGGTGAATTTTGTGTGTTTGCTCTGCGCAAGTGCTCATGGTCTCATCAAGTATCGTGCCTTTAGCAGCAACAAACCTGCAGGTGCGTCTGATCTAAAAATCCAACAAGGTACGTTTTATTAAAAGCATGTTATACGTGATGTACGAGCATGTTAGCTGCTCGCATGCATATACTTTAATTTAACCCCATAGATGAGTTGTGCGATCACGTAGACATCTATTTCCCATATACTATAACATGCTGAAATTCTCCTAAAAGACATACGACCAAAGAAATTAGCAACATGCATGCTCTGAATTGGATGGAAGCACGTACATGCTAGATATTGCGGTAACAAAAATATGCCTGTAATATGAGCTATCATGAGTCCTATAAAATAACGTGGAACAATGTTTAATTATGGTTTGCAGCCATGAACCCCAGGTAATTGGAAGCACAAAAGCGCTGCATCAAGGACAAACTGGGCGGATAAACAACACAACAGGGATGATTATGGTATGCGCACGCCGCTTGAACCCTCAATCACCGATGTTCGACGACAACGCCGTTAATACAGACTCACGATGAAGCATGCCGAACAGATCGAAAGAAGCATCACAGAAACACCATCAACTATAGGTAATATCCTCGATTTCCCACTCCGTATGTGTTTGGAGATACAGCCTACAAAAAATATTTGTTAAAATCTTTTGAAGGCAACAATAATATGGTGTCCAAGAAGTTGAGCGAGCTAACCACAAGAGAGGACACATATAGATATAAGTGAAAGTGATGGGAATAATATATTGGTTAACCTCTAAAGATATTCCTTGCTTATCTAACAACTGTTTTGTCTATTGTTTATACTACCTCAATTTTTGAGTGTTATAAAATTAATGTTATTATCGGCAATAATTGCAAGTATTATGTGCAACAATATCTATAATGTTCAAATTATACTATGCATTATAGAGATGATAAATACACATTTGCCATGCTCACATGCAAATTAAAGTGGTATTTTTTTATACAAGATATATGAACACAAGTGAATTACATGGGAGATATAGCAGCGTAAATAAGCACGCCAAGTGCTCATTTCAACTACCTATACATGTTAAATTAATATATTCCAAATCTCTAACAAGACATTATGACATTTAACCATGTTTTTTGAAGCATGTCCCTTTAAATTGTAAATATATTTAGCAACAATTCAAAGTGGGAAAGAACTAGGAATTTGTAAATGGTTTCTTTTTACGCAGGTGAATATAGAAGAAAATAATCTAGCCGCGCAAATGCAGTTTGTCCCGCTCGGCCAAAGGCATCAGCCACACCCATGATATGGAGAGCGGCTCGCGGGAGGTACTGTGGCTCTCGACCAGGCGATGGAAGACATCACGACAGACACTATAGAGAGGAGGCCGTCGGCCTGGAGTACTCGACCAGATGATGGAAGGCGCAACGGAGAGGATTCCGTCGGCCTGACGTACTTGACGAGACGATGAAAGACATCACATAATAGCTTCATGGCAAGGGACTCACATCACAAAGGCATGCATGGGCTCTATTGACAGATGTTGGTGACCCAAAACAGGTTTGGATTCATTTTTCTGATCCGTTGAAGGTGTAGATATTTGTCTTGCACGTTGTTGGTTAAGTTTCTAAATATTTTTCTTGCTTTGCATCATATGATATGAATTTAAAAATATTCCTCTCTGTGATTGATATTGAGGCAGAAGTTTAAGCTCTACATCATTATTCCAGGAAGTTGTAGAGTGGTCACGAGAGATTTGGACACTGAGGAAAAGGATAATAGTATGCTTCGCTTTTTAATCTCGGCCTCTTCCTTTGAACTGAACAATATACACGTTAAAGATTTGTTCCAAGTATATATCAGTTTAAGTTTTCAGTAAAATGAGTTTACCAAGTACTTTTACTGATATTTTTCCTGTATTAGTTATGCTAATGACCAACACTAACTGAATTTTTTTTCTAGGATGTGTTTAAACAAACGGATACATATGTAGTTGATTTCACTAATTAAATAGGATGTCCCAGAACTGGATGAGTCACTAAAAGTGGAGGATGCCACGGTTCCTTATTGGACTTATGGTCAACTGTAGACAGTTTCGTTACAAGGAACATATCCAGCGACTCTAGCACTTTGGAATGGACAGTCGTCAGATATATAATAATAGAAAGCTTCTTTTCCAGTAACGTTTAGTGGTTGATCTGTTGATCCAAAGAGTTCATCATTATCGTAATTGCTACCAAATCTCTGTAATTGCTACCAAATCTCTGTACGTATCAAAAGTTTGGGTTTCCTCACACCATAGCTTTTTGTGGAAGCCAACACGTATTTATTCAGTTTATGTTCCATGTACAGATAATATAGTCTCTCCTCCAGTTAGATGTGGAAGACTGGATTTTAATAAAATTCTTCGTATTTTGTTGGCGAGGTTGCAGCAAATATGTTTAGCACATATCATCTATCTATTATATAATTAAAACACAAGACAAACAACGGTCAGGATTAATCTGTTTTACCTTAAAGCAAATCAAAGGTGGAGATTAACCACGTAAATCTCACATCGGAAGGGAAAAAACTAGCTCGCACGCAGGTACACCAGGTCGATTCATATCCAGTTTGTATCGAGACATGAACTCTGCAGTTTGCATGAGACATGGACTCTTGGCTTCATCGTATTCCCACACCTGTTCAACTTGAATCTGTGTCTGGATAGAAAACCAAAGGCACGCAGGATCAAAACTAATTACGAGAGCAAGACGATTTTCTCTCGCCGGAGAGCATCGGCGTCATAGATCGCTATCGTGCGCGGCGTGCACCTTGGCGATGCGGCGGCGCGCGAGACCTGTGCCGACGTACGACGACGCCTCCGCTAACAAGAAGGACCCTCTTGCTCCGCACACTGGTTGACATGGCCGCGCTGGCCAGTTGGCTCCTCCTGAACTTCTCCAGCAGCGGCATGCCCAGTCCGGCGCCGCCTCCAGCACCACGCACGACCCTGAGCGCGTACATCCAGTCGTGGGTGTGCACCGATCACAGACCCCAGACTAGACGCGCCTGGACAACAGCAAATCAAAATCGATCATACAAGTCGCCGGTAACAACAGCAAAAACCAAGGCATCAGGACGCCGTCGGATCAGATCAGCGGCATCACACCAATTTTGAGCAGTAGCTTCGACCTTCAGGTAATAGTAGTGATTTAGCAGATTGGAACCTGCAGCACACACACGTGAAACATACGAAGCAAATCTAGCTTGATTTGGTAATTGATGAGCTAGGAACACTCAGGTAGCAAGCAGGTTTTTTTTTCTGGACATCCAATTGAGGAGGAAATTTTCCCATCAATCTACTTTTGGTTCTTAGAGAAATCTGTCGGTTGATTCCCTTCTCCTCATTCTATTGTTTCTCAATACTGTCCTCTTCTTGATTTTTGACTTGCCTGATGACTCAAGCTGTTCATCAATTAACTGCAGCTCTGATGCATTCACCGACCAGATTTTCCATCCAAATGTTTATTGAGCTGCCGTCCATCCAATCTATCAGCCATGCATGCAAAGCAAAGCATCAGGTATATATCTTATTCCCACATGTTCGCGTCATGCATGGTCCGTAATCTCTGGTATGTGAGGATAGGTTTTTTCTCCAACATCCCACGTCTATGTTATTAAGAGGAGCTAACGGCATGGCCAGGAGAGCTTCCCCTAACAGGCAGGATCCTCGAGACGGTGTCAACTTCTTGGCCAGCCGGCAAGCTAGGGTATGTACTCCAGTACACTATACATACAGTTCCTGAATCGGTGCCATTCGTATCTGATCTGATAAGCACAACATTGATCGAAGCATAGTGAAGCGTGGACAATCAGGTAACCAAAAGTGGTTTCGTACCAAGTAGATTAGTAGTTTTCTCGGAGGGTGGATGCACGTCAAGTATTATATATAGTTGCTAAAACTATTTTATGGGAGGTAGACATGCTTGATCGTCAACTGGCTAGGCCACGCACACATCTGATGTCCTATATGATGTCTGATGACTAATTACGATAAAATATGGCCTACGCCATCAATATAATTCAAACCGAAGGCTAGGTGCATGGACAAAGGTACACGCACCATCCCATAATATAGTTATTGATAAAAGGTAGAGTCTATATTTTGACAACTATTATGTTACAAAAAAAATGCATTGTATAACTGAAACTCAAATGTTTGATTTTTGCCAGGAGAGTTATTTTCACAACATACATTTACTGCAGTGTTAACTACTCCCTTCGATCCATATTTGCTTTTGTAAAAAATTACATATTAGTTACATTGATGATATTTTTTTTGTAAATCAGTTAGTCTAATATTGGCATGTGTAAAAGCATATATGAGCATCGCACTGCACTGATAACAAAATTGCAATTCAATACATATTATGATTGGGTTGTAGAAATCTACATGTACGTACAATATATCAGTACAAGCGTTCAAGTTCGGCATATTTAATGGAATGATTTGCACTGTAAAATAAACATTAGCGGAAGATAGAAAACAAAAAACTTATTAATATAGAAGTACTTGATTTTGCATGGTGAGTGACGATCCCCGATACCATGTGTTTCTACTGTAAAAAAAGAAATAACTTTTTACTAAGCAATAAGGATTAAATAGACCTTACCATAAGGTTTACATTTACGCTCGATCCAATCATATATTGTGATGACGAATAACATGGTATTGTAGCGATGAACTATGAAAAATAGCTACCATAGAAGAGGTATAGAAAAAATTGTGCATTTTGGTTAGCGGATTTTCCATAATTGTAAATTAATGGCAACCTAATGGAACACAAATAAATCAAAAGTAGTATATAGATCTGTAAAGGGCATTATTCATTCATTTATTTATTTGCTTTTTTGCAGGGATGACTATGTATCCGTATGAAAGCGAAACTACAAAATGAAGGCACACGCTTATTATTTATTTCTCCCGGTATGTTGTCTGATTACCGGCAACAAAATTGTGTGAGGTTTTTGCTCAGTAAGTTTGATTAGTGTAAACTAATTGGATGTTATTTTAAACCCCTACACTATTGATGCCAATAAATTTCCCATTGATGGTATTATGGCTTTGTATGCTGCCAAAAACATATCAGTGCAGGAAAAATCCCTTATGTGAAGAATGTCCACTACCGCCTATCTTCTCGGCGAGAGATAAATTGTTCATGTTTGTTCTTTCCATCTACTAAAGCTTACATCCTCGGTTCATATAAAAACATTACAGCCTTTGTTTAGATATTTATTTGTTCTTTATTTTTCCCGCTCTTATGCTCTTTTGGATAATGGTTTTTGGAATACATAATGTAGGATAGAGAAATTTTTGGGACGGATGTCAGGTAGCTTCTACGTATTGCATGTTTGTATATTCTCGGTATAGTAGTTCAGATGTTCGGAAATCAGTAGTTAAACAATAATATGCATGTTTATTGGTATACTTAACTCGCATGTAAACACTAGAAAAGGGTTCAAGAGAAACAATTGTTGAGACTTTTCTTAATAAAAGTGCATTATTTGACATATATACAATTATATAGTGCTCATAAAAAATAGGTGTAGTAAGGAGTCGGCAAAATACTTCATGAAGTGTACATACTCATTTAAATAGTTTACAAGTTTTCTACTTTAACCTTTAGGGATTCACATATGATGTTATTCAAATAGGACACTGAAGCTATTCATAAGTTACTGACATAAGAGACATACATTTTGGAGAACACTTGCAAGGTTATGATGCCTATGTAAGTGCTTCTTATTTAATAGTAGAAGAGATATGCTAAGATCTAAAGTGCGTTTCATTGAGGTCAAACTTCATTATATGAGCATAAGAGAAGGATGAAACATGTGCGTTTCTGCGTACAAACTTTATTAGCTCACGTGGATGATCAAGAATGAGAAAACAATCTTTATTCGTGTTATTAAACATGGGAAAATCACTCCACAGGCAATAAGAAAAAATTGATTAATTGCAGGAGTAGACTACACGAGTTAATATAATGCTAGAGTATGACCACTGCTATAAATAATAACACTTGGAATCCTAAACAATGATTTTTCCACTTAATCCAAAATAATATACTTATTTGATAATTGCATTTGTACAAGTGCAAATGATTTATCGCCTGGGACATCGAAGTATAAAAAGCTATACAAATTCACTATCATTGTCATTATATATTGTTTGGGTTCTTATTTCTCTTACATTGCTCAAAAGTGAAAGCAAATAGAAAACATAATATTAGATAAAAGGATTAAAAATATGTACGTGCTAGCCGCGCAATTGCGCGGGCAACCCAGCTAGTTGTTCAGTAAAGCATTTGACTTGCAACACAAGTTTTCTTTTGAAAAGATTGTGCCTATCAATTTCTTCTCTATATACTGTGGCTTAGTATATGTCTACAGTTCTGCAACTCTGTTTAGGGCTAATAAATCTTGATTCTACGTTATGTTGATTATTGAGTGAAATATTGTTAGGATTATTTAGTAAAACTTAGGGTGCATACACCTCCAACTAAAACACGATGGCATTTAGAAAATGGTTAGAGCGGCACATGTAGTTATATACTATTCACAGTCCTGCCATTCTTACAGAATTATATAACACAATATTCTGTTTAGGAGTTAACGAGCAGGATTCCAGTCTCCCATGAATCAACTAAACTAAACTAAACTAGAAATATTCAACACAATAAGGCGCATAGAACTCAAGGTGGAAAATTTATATATGAGTAGATGTGTATGTACAAGTGATTTGGCGTACACTGTATATGCATAGGAGCATATGGTCTGCCAATGCATGTGAAAATCTATAGCGCACAAGAAAATCCGACTGGAGCTATAGCACTATATCAAACAAGAGGTAATATATGAGGAGCTAAAATTGGAAAAGCAAACCAAAGAGTAACACACTTTCTCGCAGTCAGAACTCATGCAAAGTCGCTCATAAACTGGTCATAAAACGAGTCAGACCAAATAGGCAGCTGAGCGCTGTTGCCATCAGCATCACAGCTTGAGGTACTGCAAGCATCGCCAAGGTTGGAGATAGGGAAGTCAGCGAGCGGCGGAAGGGAGTTCTCTGACAGGAGCAGCGGTTTCTGGCTGCCATCCTCTCCGGCACAGCTGTTCGCAGTGTAGATTGAGTTTTGGTTGGTACCATTGATAATTGTCTGTTCGAAGAATGAGCTACCAGGTATCTGGATGTCGGGCAGTTGCCCGGTTACGAAGTCTTGGCCATTGATACCCTCCAGGATCCTTGGAGACGACAGCGAAGACAAGGAAGACATCTGCGAAGGGCTCAGGAGGCCCATCTGCTCCAGGTCGGTGGGGATGGTGTTGATGCTGCTGGAGCTGGGACTCGTCGCAATGTCCGCTGCAGACTGAAGCAGGCACTGCAAGTACTCGAGCTTTGCTGCCTGGACTGCGTCAGCTTGCAGCTGCTGGCTGGCGGTGTTGTCTTCCCATGGGCGCTGCTCGACGAGCTGGCGGAGGTTGGCAAGAGCGATGAGCTGTGGCAGCGCGGCGAAGAAGTCGGTCCTTGGTCGGTGTGTCATCGGGTCGAAGCCCATTTGGATCAGCTTCTTCTTCAGGTGGGTGTTCCAGAAGTTCTTGATCTCGTTGTCGGTCCGTCCCGGGAGGTGCTTCGCGATGGCTGACCACCTGGTTTGATCAGTTTACGTTTGTTAGCAAGATCGCCCTATGTCAAAAAAAAAATTCTTGAAGATTATGCCAACATGCAGGCAATTGATAGATGGCAGGAAGAATATATATGGAATGGACTTGGTAGAGGCTGTAGTGCAGTACTTGTTGCCAAGGACGGAGTGGAGCTGGAGAATGGTTTGTTCTTCCTCAGGGGTGAACTTCCCTCTCTTGATATCTGACCTCAGGTAGTTGGTCCATCTCAGCCTGCAGCTCTTGCCGCATCTGTTCAGTCCTGGTGACATGATACGAGATGCATGAGCTACATTTCGGACGAAAGCTACTTACGGCATTTGGGCCCGGCTCTGAGACAGAAACTATAAGCTCGCATCGCATACCTGCAAGCTTCGGCAGCGCTCTCCAGCTCCCATGGCCGTGCTTCTGGATGTAGTCCGTGAGCTTCTGGTCTTCTTCAGGTGTCCAAGGGCCCTTCTTGAGGCCATTCTCGTCGCAGCAAGGAGACCTCCCCATTGATGGGATTGGGGTAGGATGGTGCAGTTGGGAAGGAGGGAGACAAGCTATCTGCTTCCCTAGCTTGGTCCTTGGGGCTTCCTCCTGTGCCAAGGATGGCTGGTCACCGGAACACAACTTCCTCTATATAAAGGCCAAGAAATCCAGGTTTCCTGAACCAAGGTTAGACATAATTTATTTGAGTGGCAATGACCAGTTTGCCCTTTGGCCATTCCAGTGCGCGACGTGCATGCCAAGCGTCGGAGGGCAAGGGTCTCGGTGTCCGCACAATATTAACTATTAAGGGCCGTTGATCCATGTTGTTGACTCGGGTTATGGGTGTTTGCCAGGCTGTTATCTAGCTACTACCTGGGTATCCAATCACATCGACGTACTCTCTTGTGTTCCATTAGCCTTCTTTTGAACGAAGTGTTTTGCTTAAGCTTTAGCTTGTTTTTGTTGTGTCTGTCAACTTTGCAAGCGAAATTTCGGCCTATGTCAATTTTCAAGCGTGCCTCAGAAACGGCGGCACACCTTCCTTTTTGGTGCCGTTTCACCTTGCGAATTCGGCTCATGGTCACCTTTTATTCAAATAAAAAAATGAGGCGAAGTTATGGGCAATTCCGGGTGCTAAGCATTTGGGGTCTATGTTGCCATGAGAGTACGTGTTTTTATTCGGCCTCTGTTGGTCTTTTTGTTAGGAATTTTGTGAAATTACATGAGAGATGTTTTACCCTTATTAAATAACTTTTTTTTTATTGTTATCATGTGCAGATATAACCTTGCATTGGATGTTGGCATTTCATACGGCATCATCACATCATTGTTAACACTTGATTTGAACATGTCCCATGTAGCATATTCTTATATTACTTGGGGGGCCTGGTGTACCTCCATGCCATTCCGTATAATTGATCAAAAGTTTTTAGAAGTAGAGATTCCTGGAATGTACACATTAAAGTGATGTAGTGTCAACAACTCTCATTCGACAAGTCATATTGTTTTCTTTGAAACAAATTTTTTTTGCCTCATCATATTCATTTTAGAGGTTACAAACTAGCCAAACAGGCTCACGATACAAAAGTATACTCTCGCAACCGTGATGCCCCCAAAATAGGCATTTTTCTTGATGAAAGCCAAGATGGGGTTTGGCAAATCTGCAGTATTCAAAAACACCCGTGCATTATGCTCATTCCAAATCTCCCAAGAGTGAGAATGACCAAGAAAATGAGGCCTCTACCCCAAATGTGGTATTGATGATCTGTGACAGTTGTGGATTATATGAAAATTATACGCTAATCTCAGCTAAGATTAGCCCAACCGTGCATATGGTATTGATGATATGTGACAGTTGTGGATTATATGAAAATTATCCGCTAATCTCAGCTAAGATTAGCCCAACCCCAAATGTGCAGATGACAATTTAGTCCTTTGACCTGTTTGTGCAGTCTATTCTATTATTAGTATTGCATTTTGCACTATTATTACTTAATGGTATAGCTTATTGTTACCACATTAGTTTGCCTTTGGATGCTTGTGATGTGGTGCTATCACGCCGTGTTGTGCAGGTTTGACCAAACTATGGCAGTTACACACTTGAATGATTTTTTACCATATTGTTTTCATGTGTATTATACACATATTTATTGAATATTTCTTATCCGCTTCCGCTGTGTATCTGCACTTTGATATAGTCCACGTCCGAATCTGCATCCGATTATTATCCGCCCCGCTTCTAATCTGGCAAGAAAATATGAAAAAGGATATGTAAATAGCCTTATCCAAATCGATCGTTTACATCGCTTTTGGCCTATACACCATGTCTTGTTTGACTTTGCATTTTCCATATGAAACCTTGTGCGAACAAGCCCACAGAAAGGAGTCATATAGTAGTATGCCATCATTTAGGTTTTTTATATATCAAGTTTAACAGCCACCAAAACTTGGTGTACATATTGTATTGCTAATTTAGTACTTGGTAGGACCCCTATAGTAACTGTATTGTATCACAGGTCGCAGCAAATACACCATTTGCATTCATGTCAACATTTAGATAAGTAGATTCCTAGGATACATAGTACCTCCGCAGTATATTCTTTTCCCAACTGGACAAGAGACCAACCAATGAAACGGACGAAGATCTAACGAAGAACCTAATTAAGAAAATGTATAATGCTATTGTAGAAGTTAATACACGTAAGAAGTAACAGATTTAGCAGGTGGAATGCCGTATGCAGAGATCTGACTCCGCACCTAGTCTAGATTCTTACGCAGCCCCAAATGAGGTATACAAATGCCCGATTAGGTTCGGCACTTGCTGCTCACGCGTGATGCCTATGTTATTTGCGTCATTTCTGAGTGCAACTGGAAACTTACTATATACACCCAGTTGAGAGGCTGCAAGAGAGAAACCATGCATGCATATGACTGAGCTCCTTCTACTATCACGAATCACGATCGAGTGGAGCCACCATGCGAGCGGGTCGGTGAAGAAGACCATCACTATGATTGAGGTCTTATGGAATTATAAAGATAAAAGGCATCATCATTTGGTTGGCGTTCTTTCTTGTTTCGAGGAATCCCACGTCCAGATTGGCAGCATATATATGATCAAGTCGAAGCTCTTGAGAGAGTAGGAACGAGAGAGATCATGGTGCAATTGATTAATCATTTCACAAGTTGTTGTGTGAACCCTTAATTTGTTCAGTTATCATGCCGTCAGTGGAACCTGACCTTTATGGTCGTATGAAAAGAAAATCATTTCACATGTCATGCGTTCTGAAACAAAATTCATTTCACAAGTACTCCCCCGTTCCGGATTATAAGATTCTTTTTAGATATTCGGATCATGTACTGACAAAAAATACAAAGTAAAATACATGTATATACATGTGATTCCAAGAAAGGTAAAACATCTTATAAATCGGAATGGAGAGAGTGGCAAATACTCGACCATGGATCTGTTTGGTTCGCACGAAACAATTTCACTAACATTTTTGCATGATATAGATCTAGGTACATGATGCAATTCAATTCTCCAGCGCGGTGGCGAAGCTAAAAGAACACTGTCATTGGGCTCACCTTGTTTTGTGAACTGTTTGTACAGTACTGTATTAAACACTAATTTACCACTTATCTTACAAGACTCTATTGATCGGGTTCACCTGAACCGAGTGGTTATATATATGCCAGCTCCGCCACTGCTCAGGCGTGGCCGTGCTACAAACAGGTTTTGACAGAATGAATCGGCATATGTCAGCTCAAATATAAGTAAGTAGCATATATCCATCGATCTGCTTGCTGACACGTACATATCATTGACAAATTACCAGCAGCTAGCAGGGTCGCTGAACTGCAACCAACAAATTGTCATTTGACAAATTTCACTGACAGCTACAGGGCTCCGAGGGATATATGTGATCAGCAAAAGCAAGCCAGAATCACCTATAGTGGCACTAGCCCGCCCTGCTCCACGTCCCCGTCCCTCAAAACAAGCTAACCAGCTTTCCAGCGCGCGCCACGGTTCTTGAGGTGGACGGATAATTTCCCTTTCACGTAACGTAACACGGCCCTAAGCTTCCCCATGCATGCACGCAATACGTGAACGGAAAGCGGCCGTCGCCGTCGATCGTGTATTCGTGTGGCCGGTCGCGTCACCTCTCGCCACCTTCCCCCTCGTGGCTCATAATTAAACAGGCGCCAAGTTGATTAACGTTCTCAAGTCGCTCTCGCAAGCATCAGGCTTCAGGGTCCCGGTAGGGTCTTATGAGTAGACAGTTTATACTGTACAAAACCTCTACAATGAGGATTCGGTTGCACCAATTAGACTTTTTTCGCTCTACAATACGTCTTTCAGGACGTACGGTACGGTTTATAGAAGAAAGGCCAGGACGGCTGGTTCAACGGCATAGAATGGCAACACACCTTCCCTCCATCCACCTCCCGCCCCCTCGCGGGCGACGGGGGAACCCTAGCCGCCGCCGCCCACCCAACTCCTCCATCCACCTTCCCTCCCTCCGCCGCCGCCAAAGGGTGCGGCTGGGCAAGGCCTGGCCGGCGCCGGCGGCGGTGGGGCCCCTCCTCGCCTCCTCGCTCCCTCCCACGCGGATCCAAGGCCGGCGATGGCGGCGGCGGATCGGCTACGAGGGCCTGGACGTGGTACTGTCGGGTACCACGGCGCGACGTCCTCGACTCCTCGACGACGGCGTGGCGGACGACATGAAACCTTCCTTCGGGTAGATCGACGACGGGTGGGGCGGGCTGGCCGGTGAGAACCGGGCTCCGTTTTGGAGTCGACGATGTTGGCGCCCCCGGGCGTCATCACCTTGTTGAAGGCATCGTTGCTCCGCCCTCAACCTGTTTGTTCCGGGGAAACCCCAGATCTGGTTTTCCAGATCAGACGATGGCGTCACCTTCGGTGTCGTTCACCCTCTTGAGGGCATCGCTTTGGAACACGAACTACCTGGAGGGGGTCAGCTGGCGGAGCGGTGTTTCATCTGCCACGTCGATGTCGGTGAGGCTTGGCGGCGTGGCGCTGCAGGGTCTCGATTTCGGGTTGATGGACTCGCACATGGTGGCGCTGTCTGGCATCGTGGCGATGCCGACGGCAGACCTGATTTTGCAAGATCATGGTGTTGATCCTTTCTGAAGATGGGTTCGTGGAAGACGGCGGCAGCGACTAAAGCGTGCACATCGGTGTGCGTTGAGTGTTTAGCTGAAGGTTTTAGATGATGTGCGTTGGTGTTAGTCACCCCCATCATAGTGGTAGCGACCCTTGTTGTCGAGAGGTTGACTTCAGTTTGTTTTTCAACATTGTACTTTGTAAATCTGGTTGGAATTAATAAGTGTGAATAGCTGTGTGCATCACTCGATGCAGAGGCCGGGACTCGCACCCTCCTTTTCTAAAAAAGAATGGCAACACACTCACAACATCATTCGCTTAAAACGAAATTCCGTCACAACAAGCACACGACAAAGACTCGACTTTTCAAACTCCAGCCATGAATGGCGAGGAGGCAGTACACAGACCCTCAGGACCGTGTAACGGCTGATGCAGTACATCTCGACAACACGACTCTAATGCTAGGATGGCACGGGTCAACGTGTCGCCCACCATAATGACCTAGAGGAGTTGGCGAGTGGATGGCAGTCGGCAGAACCCTACCGAACCGGAGGAAGCGTCCGTGACGGTTTACATTGCGCCCTGAAGGCTCACACTCTTAGTAGCGGTCAACACATACTCCGCCTCAGGGAATCCAAACAACCTAGGCAACACCTCCAAGGAGGGCACGACACTGTGGCGTCGCTGTTGGCTTATCCGGAGAGCTGAATCTAGGCTTTCCCAATGCTCGAGGGGAAACACAACTAGGGCTATGCTGACGCCTCCAAGGATTGTCATCGTGAAGCATGGGCTTCTCCCCGACCCTTGGTTGTGAACCCTCAAAGTCCGTTACAGTAAAGGTAGACGAGATTTGTCTAGACCCACCATAGGGCTGAGAGCCGAGACACAAATACACCGATGAAGCAGGGGGGACAGTTGGGCGAGCTGCGGGTGTGCATTGTGAATATGATATGCCATGGCTCCTCCAGAACCGTGTTTGATCAAAGAGAAAACTCTCCACTACACCCACTAGAACCGTAAAGATGATATGCCATGGCTCCTCTAGAACCGTGTTTGATCAAAGAGAAAACTCTCCACTACACCCAATAGCTCTCATGGGCACGTTTATTTCCATCTTTATCGCCACATGAGGAGTCAGCGCCACTCGGATTCTATTTCTCCTTGTCTATTCACTCAGGAGTGGACGCCAATGACAATTGCCTAATATACACCTTATGGAGACTTAAGAATCTTCCTCGGCATAGTCGACGGGACTACAACTATCCGACACATGTGAACCAGAGGTGTTGGACAGTGACATGGAGAAAGAAGAGGCTGTTTGGGAGAGATGTGAGTGGATTAGGAGGGACAAGGAGGGACATGTGGCTCGCCACGGTTAGGAGAAGTGAGATGGGTCGCTCGTTGGTCAAAAAATGGTGTTTCCAAAAACTTTTCTATTGTATGGATTTTTAGAAACCATCATTTTTTTCAAGAACCGATTAGATAACTGGATAATCCTATCTTATACAGTTTTTGTCTTTCGAATGTGGTTACCACTCTTGGATTGGGATTTATGTAGTTGTTGTTCGCACATGTCTCATAAACTCTATCTTTTCAATATAAGGAAACACAAGTCTTTTGCGTTTCCTCTAAAATAAGATATGCCACATGGGCAATTTTCTATTTTCAGGCTAGCTAGTGATCATCTCTACGACTCTACCCTATAAACATTGTATTCTCTCATGCAACTTATTACTTGTGAGTGTCAGAATTTCTATTTTGTGGTTATCCAAATGCATTCTCCTAAACACTTTCTTAGTTGAGGGATTAATTAATTTTGCAGTATCAAAAGAATATACTAGAACATTGATGTAGGAGGGGTTACACATGTGCTAAATAGTTTCATTTGCATGCAACATGCTTGTGGGAAGTTCCATTAGCACCGTGGTAACCAGAATTATCCAAATTAAATGACAGCAGCCATGCATAGACGTATGCTTCTAATTTAGTTCGTGTAGGATGAAGATTATTGGATCTTGCATGAGTCAGGCATGGTCCAACACATACAGGACAGAGACGCACAAATTCTCAACAACTCATTCTATCGGTGGCTGCATAATTTAATAAACCCATGATCTGATGAGATCTTTGCTTACGCTGGATATCGCTACAGCTAGCTAATAGATGAATTCAGCCATGCAGTGCTTAAAGGAATAGTACAAGCCGACGTATCGAAAGATTGTTCATTCGTGCTCGTGCATGGGATATGAAATTCTCTAGGGGCATGAATTGCTCCAATATACTTACATGATGTATAGGATCTAGGAGATAGACAAAATAGGGCTGGGGTAGTTAAAGAGGCATGGGACCTGATTACGAAAGATGATGAGCTTTGTGGATGCAGACTGACGATATTTCTTCAGAGTTCCACTCTTCCAGATCATATTGACAAATTTCAGAAATGAAAATTATGCAGCACACCCTGACCTTTAGACAATTGGTTTGTCAATCTCCCAGTATCGACATAGACAACAATTTTGCATTGCTCTGCAGTACTGGCATATATATGAGTGAAATGCATTGGATATCTCAAACTTCTTGGGGGATGTCAGTTCAGTCTTAATTTCATATAAAAGTGAGTATTTGGATGATCCTGAAATACTTTTAAGCCATTCAATTCGGGTCCTAATTAACCAGCCGAGGTCACTCCCACTCCTGACCAGCTCGCATGGCTTGCAAAAAGGAAAAAAAAACACATCAATGTGGCAACCTTGGGAGCTGGTCAAAGGTGACCTGTGCTTTTAGGGCCCACGGTGAATGCGTTTATTTAAAAAAAACAAGGCAAAATTAAAGACTTGCCATTTTCATTGATCAAGAGAGAAGTTTTTAGAGTGTTATTACAAACCCGCCTTGCCCATGAAGATCAAGGCCAAAAATTCGAGACTTGCGGTGAATGAGTTAATTAATGTCTTTGAGACTTGGATCTATACTTCTGTAGATTAGGACTAATTTGACACCCCTCAACAGTTTTGATACCTCTAATGGATGCATTGCCCTCGACCCTGTGCAAAGTACTTCCCTGGTAACCCTTCAGTTCACATTAAGTTAAGGTGTATCCGTCCTACACGGTTGCGCTTTTGGCGAACAAAAAATTGAACTTCAAAGACTCCTACTACACATCAGTCAAGTAGTTTCATGGTACTTTGAGTACATAGCTGGATCAACCCACAGCCAGGGGTGACTGAGAGCAATGTGGCCTTGAACAAATAAGCTTGAAATACACACCTGTTGCATGCATGGCAGTGGAAAAGGAATACAAAGACATGTCAATTCCATATAAACATAGACAAGCAAGTGACACACACAACCTCTTTGACATATGTGTGTGGGGGTTGTTGCAGCCACCAACCCAAGAACTTCTCCCAAGTTTTGTTTCCTTCAAATATTCCATCGATCCATCCGGCCAGGACATGCATGCAGCGTTTTGCCTTATGAGGCGATGACGATCTTTGCCCGACTTAACACTCTTCGAAGCACCCCGCCCGTCATCGTCAGAAGAGGCCAAATGCCTGAGACCATGCTCACTTTGAGGTTTAATCACGGTGAAGATGCATCCAAAAGGGCACATCAATTGCTGGCTCTGGTTGATATATATAGTTAGAGACACATGCACCAACCTGGCCTTTATTAAAGCTTGGAGAGCATTGCCCTTCTCTTGGGCATCTAGCTGCTCCTGTCGACTAACATTGTCAGTTTCTGCTGCAAGCCATCTGCATAAATTGAGGATCCAGTGCTGATGACTATATATTATTTCAGATCACTCATCAGCTAAGCACATATATTATTTCAGAATACACATTGTTGGGACATTTTACATGCTCTCTATACACATCTGCAAAAGAAGATTAGTCCATGCATAAAGACTGCCAGCTGATAGGTATAAAGAGAGTTTTTACATATAAATTATGTATGCATAGGCCCCAGGTGCAACAGAGAAAGATGGAACCAATGGAAGATGACAAACGCAAGGAGATAGAGGATCCTTGGTCCCTAATCTTTTCTCACCCGATGTGTCCTGTCCGACTTGCCTCCTTCGTTCTCTGTACACAATGGCGTCACTTTCCATTGACAACAAGTTAAGCAATAGTAGTAGGATGAAGTTGCTCTTGCTCAGTGATGCCTTTTGGTCCTCCTCCGGCCTGCTCCACAGAGGTCGCTGCCTTCCTCGTTGAAGGTTCCAACTACCGCCCCTCTCCCCGCGGCAGGGAATTACGAACCGTTAACAAATCACAAATGTATCGAGTGTTCGTCATGAGTCCACGGCGAATGGTTTCTTCCGGACATGGGTTTCTAACTGCGCCAGTCTACCACCTGGCCTTTCCCTCCAAATAAAGTCTCCGACATACATATCCATGCACCATGTCCAGCTCAGAGATGGTTCCTTCCGGACAAGGGTTTCTAACTGCACCGTAGATTATTGCAATTTGCAATCAGATTGATGGAGAACAAATCCAATGCTGTTTTCTCCTGCTCACCGAGACAAGTACTATATGGTACTCTACTCCTGCATCATTTCGACACACTCCTTAATCAATTACTAGTTCGTTAATTAGTTTGTCGACTGTGGAAATACGGGGTGTCTCGTCAACGATGGCGCCTCTCCATTCGATCTCGTTTGCTCCTAGCTGCTGGTTAATTAAGAGGAGCTTAATTTCTTACGTCGCTTGCTCGATGCATGAATGCATGATTAGGTCAACTGCGGCTGGCTTCGGTTCCACGGCGGTGGTTGTGACTTCGAGCCGTCGGCGATCGCTGTCGATCGCCGGTGGAGTCCTGCGCACGAGTCCGTGCCCTGCATGCATCATGCACCACTGTACGTGTTGTAACTGACAAGGGGACGGAGACGCGCGCTGATGATCAGAGCGGAGCCTCAGTGTCCTAGCTAACTCCTACGTTTAGGTTCAGAGATCGATCGAGTGATGACATCAATGTTCATATTTGCTAGCTAATATACTTGCTACTGCGTGCCATTAACTGGGTATTTTGCTGGGCTATCTCGAGATATAACTCTGAACAAACTTTCAACTATATATAGTCTTGCATGCCTTCTCCTGCATGCAATGTCGAAAAAACATGCAGAAATCTCTGAGTATATATGCATAATTGCAGTACCATGGCTGTTAGCATGTTGCTCTCCTAGGTCGCGAGGAACGCATGCAGATAGGCCCGTCGTAGTAAGTAATCCGTAGCATCCAGGGACGGGTGTTTTTCCCAACTGTTATGCGCAACTTTGCAGGAAAGCTCTGACTTTTTTTCCTGACTCGTCGATCGATCGTGTCGTCGCTCGCTGTCGAAGCTGGCAAATACATTCAGTCGCTGTCCTGGCTGCAACTGCTGCTCCCTCCCTCGCCATTGCTGCAGCAGGTGACTGCTGACGCTTCGAACGCACCTACGTGGACGCGGATGCAGCTAGGAGCTAACTACCTGTAAAACCATTTCGGTCACCATCGATCTGCGGATCCATCACTTTACTTCTCTCGTCGTTGTAATTTTCTTCTATCCCACTCACTGACGACGTCTGATCATCACCTGCTCTGTCTATCTATTCTATCCTCACATATAGAAAGTTCAGTGCATGTATCTTAAGTATTTCTGTATGTAGCCCAATCTAGGGAAATACATCGTTGGTGTCATTTCTGTATACACATTGCATTGCATGTTGCTTAGAGTATTTCTTCATTTGACACCATTGGCTGTATGCTAGATCCGCCCCTGGTATACGCGGATCAGATCACGACAGTCGCAGTTCAACTGGTCTATTGTAAAATGTACTGGCGTTGCTTTCGGGTACTAATTCAACCTCTGTCACAACTCTGGTTAATTTTCTATGCGGATTGTAGACAACTACTACTATATATTTTAGTATTTTACTACGGTCGAGCTGTCAGTCTGTTAAATACAGAGGATAATTAATTTGACACAGCCATGTAGACAGACAATATGTGGCGTCGGGTCACGGCCATGTAGAGATCATTTGAGCTACTACTTTACTGTTTGGTAGATTCTGCTCACAATTTCTATCCTAACTAAGCTGGTCACAACTCTGGTCGCATTCTGGGTAAAAAGTCTGTGCGTGTGGAAAGTAGTGGTACCCTTAACAAGATGTCAACGATGGTTAAACTGTCATCGTATCAGTGATGACATTGCAACTTTGACTTAGAACGACGAGAGAGGAGAGAGATTGAAACGAGGCGAGCCTTTTGTGTACCAAAACGACAAGACTGCGACATGAGTTGGCAAGAACCGAATTGATTTCGAAGTGGACTTCACAATCACGAATTGACCGATTGTTATTCTCATTCTCAAGTGTATTGGGCGTTTTGTTTTGTTTTGTTTAGTTTTGTTTTGCGGGTATAAGAACTAGACATTTTAGGGCGTATCATTTTCATTTTGCACCGGAAGGTTTATCAGTTGACTTGGAATGTTATAGATTTATAAGGGTGCATTCCATCTTGTAGCTCCTAGTTGTGCACAACACTAATCACTTCATCTAGTTAAAATAGTCCAGATTATTCCACTTAAGAAACTCTTGACCCCATTTCTCTAATGGGTATCCATTTCGCAATATGTTATATGTGATGAACTGGAGGATAACCAAGAAGGGAATAGATGGAAATGGAACATAGCAAAATGCAAAATCGTCGATGGTGTCCTCAGAGCTTTACGCATTTTTTCGCGCAATATCAATGTAGCATGCCGATTCTTTCTAGCACAAAATGCAAAATGCTAAAATGGGTAAAACCAAGTTTGGGGTCTCTTAGATGTGGTGTTTTTTGTGGAATCTTCACTAAATCGGGTAATATGTGTCACATAGGGGTAAAAATTAGAATTAACTCTTTATAAATTAATAAGGTACGCTATTTGTTCAAATTTTCGTCTGGTTTGTCTATTCACTTGGTAATTGCAATGTAACTAGCTTAGTTTTAGGATACAAAATATGAGCAAAAACTACCAGACATTAATAATAGCTTTTATGATTCAACATTCGAGATTCAGAATAGGTTGGGTGGCTAGTGGAGACTGGTTCTACCCTCAGCCCACCATGTATCAAATCGCAAGTGTCGAGACACATGCATACGGTTACCCTGTCGAGATCTTGGATCCAAGGGACTCCAGTCTTCACTTGAGTGGAGCATGTGCATTTATGTTGTACTTGGTGTTTCTAAAGATGTTACAAAACTCTGAGTGTCTCAATATGTCTTATAATGTATACTTTGAATTTATATCGAATACAGTGTGTAAACACAATCCAATAAAAATGACGAGGTGTGCCCTCGGCAAGTCCCATGGTTTAGATACCTAGGGTTGATTGTGTGGTAGAGAACGCGTAGTGTTAATCGACGGCTGACAAGCGGGATTTACCCAGGTTCAGGGCCCTCGAGTGAGGTAAAACCCCTACTTCCTGCATGTCTGTATTTGATGTTGTGAATATGAGGGTTACAAGGGTCCGGCGAGTTGTTGATCTCGTCGGGGTTTTGGTGGCTATGGATTGCTTGACCTTGATCGATCACCCTCCCAGCCTTTATATAGGAGGCTGGGTCTCGGGATACATAACCGACCAAGGTTACATGTATGGAAAGGCTTAACCGACTAAAACTTAATCTATCTTGGAAAGCACTCTTCGTCTTGGGCCTTCCTTCGTGGGCTTCGGTTAAACTTTTGGGCTTCTTTAGTCATCACGTGCACCAGGTACCCTTGCGCCGGGGTACCCGCAGAGTATATCCTCGTCATTAGCCCCCAAGTACTTGCTTGACTCGAAGAATCGAGCATGTGCTCACTTCATTGTGCACGTCACAATCTTTGCTTTTTGTGCTCCTGATCCGATGTAGTTATTCTAGTCTCAATTTGTTTCAACTATATGTATATGCAAGTCAAGGTATATTGACATAGTAGGCCTGATTCACTCGAAAATCGAGCTCAGTTAACTGCTCATTTGGGCAAAACCTTACTAGTCTTCAGTCAGACTCGAGTCTCCGGACTCGAACCTGGAACACAGTCGAAAGTTTTTGCCTAGGGATTATGACTTAGTATGCCTGATTCACTCGAAAATCGAGCTCAGTTAACTGCACATTCGGGCAAAACCATACTAGCCTTCGATCAGACTCGAGTCCCCGGACTCGAATCTGGAACACTTTTGACACTTTTGCCTAGGGATTATGACTTAGTAGGCCTGATTCACTCGAAAATCGAGCTCAGTTAACTGCACATTCGGACAAAACCATACTAGCCTTCAATCGGACTCGAGTCCCCGGACTCAAATCTGGAACACTTTTGACACTTTTGCCTAGGGATTATGACTTAGTAGGCCTGATTCACTCGAAAATCGAGCTCAGTTAACTGCACATTCGGGCAAAACCATACTAGCCTTCAATCAGACTCGAGTCCCCGAACTCGAACCTGGAACATACTGGACAGACTCGACTCAGGCCGTTGTAGGTCTTACTGACTCGTTCTGCAGTTTAACTTTTGATACCTAACGTGTCCGTCAGGATTTTCATCATGTCTGTTGACACGGGAAAATTTAAGGGAAAACACTGTTGGAGCGTCCCTCAGCCCAGCTCGACTGATCAGCGGGTCTTACCTTTGCATTTGCGTATGCAGCATCCGAGACATCTGCGATTGGCATAGTCCGAGAATTTATGAAGTATAATTCTCTGGTTTATGAAGCACTTAATGAATTTAGTCGAGTCTGTTGTCGAGTGAATTTCTTACCTTTTTGGGAATCTATGGGAGCGCGACAGCGCTCCCATGGGAGTAGCCCCCGAGATTGCGATTTATTGTCTTGCAATAGAGGACAATCTCAAATCATTTTTCTATGCTGCTTTTGTCAATCGAAATATTTTGCTTTTGAAATCTATGGGAGCACGACAGCGCTCCCATGGGAGTAGCCCCCGAGGTTGTGCTCTGTTGGAAGTAGAGGATAATCTCAATAACTTTGTTTCCTTTTATAATTACAAGAAATTTTTGATATGCTCCCATGGGAGTACTTTCGTCAGTCGAATCCTTTGTCGATTGTAGTCTTGCGTCCTTTAATCGAATATGTATACTGTCTTCACACCTGACGTCATTCGTGACATCTCAGGCGTGCGTTTGCTGTTTTTGACAAGACATGTTTGTGTGGGCCCATTGGTCAGAGTTTTAACCGCAGAAGACGCCATTTCAGCTTTGATTTGACCGGACGTGGCGTAATCGGGGCAGCCCCCGAGTGTAAATAGTTCTTCCTATATATGTTGTTAAATACTTTTTGTGTTTTGATTTATGCCAGCCCTCGAGTCTATCGAGTGGGTTTGTGTTTGCTGTTTGTCCCAGCCCCCGAGCCTGTCAAGTGGGGTTGAGTTGTCTGTTTGACTCATCCCCCGAGCCTGTCGAGTGGATTTTTTTTACTCAGCCCCCGAGTCTGTCGGGTGGGGTTTTTTGACTCAGCCCCCGAGTCTGTCGAGTGGGTTTTTTGACTCAGCCCCCGAGTCTGTCGAGTAGGGTTTTTTGACTCAGCCCCCGAGTGTTTGAATGGGGTAAAAAAACATATATGAGAAATATGGAGGAACGTATATCTTTATTCCAGATTGTGTGTTCGATCAGCAAGCCGCCTCATTAAAAACCTTCCAGTCCCCTTAGATACCCTGGTAAGGGAAAGAGTGCGTTTGAAACCTGCTGGTTCTTCCGACATTGTGTGCTATTACATATGAA
This sequence comes from Poa pratensis, assembly GCA_947311845.1. Taxonomy (NCBI): domain Eukaryota; kingdom Viridiplantae; phylum Streptophyta; class Magnoliopsida; order Poales; family Poaceae; genus Poa; species Poa pratensis. The sequence goes on along the minus strand of CAMZMU010000119.1, from coordinate 15,881,432 downwards.
ACTAGGAGACCTATGCATAGAACCGACGCAAGTGCGCCACGTTCCATGGGTTTGATGCTACTTCCCCCGTATTCGCGTTCTTCAGTCGATAAGCTCCGCCTTGATGACTTCTGTGATGATGTAAGGTCCTTCCCATGGTGATGCGAGTTTGTGGACCTTCTTTGCTTCTCCCGCAGCACCAAGTCTCCCACCATGAAGGATCGTGTGCGCAATCGACGACTATGGTAGTTGCGGAGGTCTTGTTGATAAACAGCCGTTCGCACCAAGGCCGTATTGCGTGCTTCTTCCAGCAAATCGGCTGCGTCTTCGAGTGCTTTGTTTGCATCACCTTCTTCATACGCTTCCACCCATGGTGCGTTAAACTTGACATCGGAAGGTAGCATTGCTTCCGCACCATAGACCATGAAGAATGGTGTGTACTGCGTAGAGGCGTTTGGGGTGGTCCTTAGGCTCCATAGTACTGACGGGAGTTCATCAACCCATGCACCCGCGGCCCTTTTGAGTGGCACCAAGAGTCTCTTTTTGATGCCGCTGCACACGAGTCCGTTGGCTTTTTCAACTTGTCCATTAGATTGTGGATGCGCCACAGAGGCATAGTTTAGCTTGATGTTATGCTCCTTGCAAAAGGATTTGAACTCTTCTGCCGTGAAGTTGGTGCCGTTGTCGGTTATGATGATGTCCATTACTCCAAATCGATACATGATCGATTGTATGAAACGGACCGCCGTAGAAGCTGTTGAGCTTGTGATGGGGATAGCCTCGATCCACTTTGTGAACTTGTCGACTGCCACCAGTAGGTGAGTATGACCGCCTTTTGATGATTTTTTGAGTGGTCCCACCATGTCCAGTCCCCATTGGGCAAAGGGCCATGCTAATGGTATAGTTTTTAGCGCGGATGCGGGTGCATGTGGCTTGGAAGCAAACTTCTGGCAACCGATGCACCTTTTGACTATGTCCTCTGCGTCCCTTAGCGCTGTAGGCCAATAAAACCCTGCTCGAAGGCTTTGGCTACGAGTGATCGACTGCCAGCGTGGTGCCCGCAGGTACCTGCATGAATGTCTCGAAGGAGGTCTTTGCCATCCTTCGAGTGCAATGCATCTTTGGAACATACCTGAAGTGCTGTGTTTGTACAGCTCACCGTTTATGATGGTGTATGCTTTTGCTCGTCGAGTGACGTGTTTGGCCTCGTTCGTGTCTTCTGGTAGTTCATTGCGAAGCATGTATGCGAGGAAGGGTTGAGTCCATGTGGCTCAATGAGAAGTACCTCAATCGGAGGATCCTCTGTGCTTGGTGCTTTGCTCTTGTCTGTAGTCGCGTCGTGGTCGATGGTCGTTTGTCGATTGACCTATGTTCTATTCGTTCGAGGAAAACACCTGGTGGTACGGTGCCTTTGTGGAAGCGATGTTGGCTAATTTGTCAGCCTCTTCGTTGCTTTCTCTCCCTATGTGCCGCAGTTCGCAGCCATCGAAGCTGCCCTCCATTATGTTGTACAAATCACGGTAGGCGATCATGTTGTCTGCGATTGCGTCCAGGCCTTCATTGTTTGCTGCACAACTAAGTTAGAGTCTCCATAAATCATCAGTCGAGTGCATCCCATGGCTTTTGCCATGCGCATGCCGTGGATTAGAGCTTCGTACTCAGCCTCATTGTTTGATGGGAACTCGAAACCCATTTGCAAGACATAGCGCAGTTTATCGCCTTTTGGTGATATGAGTATGACGCCTGCTCCCGCTCCTTCATTCTTTTTAGACCCGTCGAAGTACATGGTCCAGGAATTTGACACATCAGGTACTCCTGGCAATTGAGCTTCTATCCACTCGGTGTGAAAGTCGGGTAGGACTTGTGCCTTGATGGCCTTCGGGTGCTCATACTTGATTCCAAGTGGTCCCAGCTCGATGAGCCATTTTGCTACACGCCCCGTTGCGTTGGGGTTTGTGAGGACGTCTCCAATCGCCGATTTATTGATCACCGTTATCGGGTGTTCTGTGAAGTAGTGCGCCAGCTTCCTGGATGTCATGAACACGGCGTATGCCAGTTTCTGATATTGCGGGTACCGCTGTTTGGACGGGGAGAGAACTTCACTTACGTAGTATACTGGTCTCTGTATGCTTTGGTTGTGTCCTTCTTCCATGCGGTCGACTACCAACACGGTGCTGACCACTCGATTGGTGGCTGAGATGTATAGGTAGAGTGGCTCATTTTCTTGGGTGCTACTAGGATTGGAGGACTTGTGAGCATCTTTTTAAGTTCGAGGAAAGCTGCTTCGGCTTCGTCTGTCCACTCGAACTTGTCTGCTTTCTTCATCAATTTGTAAAACGGAAGTGCTTTTTCGCCTAGTTTGCTGATGAACCGGCTGAGTGCTGCTACTCGGCCGGCTAGCTGCTGCACCTGTGGAGTTTGGTGGGTCTCTTCATTGTGAGTATGGCCTGTATCTTTTCTGGGTCTGCTTCGATTCCGCGCGCAGATATCAAGTAACCCAAAAGTTGTCCAGCTGGGACACCGAAGGTGCATTTCTTTGGGTTGAGCTTGATGTTGTATCGATTGAGGTTCTTGAATGTCTCCCGTAGATCGCTGATTAGTGTGTCCTCCTTCTCAGTCTTGATGACGATGTCGTCGACGTAGACCTGAACATTGCGTCCTATCTGTTCTTGTAGACAGTTTTGCATCATGCGCTGGTACGTTGCACCTGCGTTCTTGAGCCCGAAAGGCATGGTTGTGTAGCAGTAGACCCCGAGTGGGGTTATGAATGCTGTTTTCTCTTCGTCTTCCTCTTTCATCCGAATTGATGGTATCCGGAGTATGCATCCAAAAATGATAACCGAGCGCATCCTTGTTGAGTCGATGATCTGGTCAATTCGTGGCAATGGGAAGTGATCTTTTGGACAACATTTGTTCAGGGCGGTAAAATCCACACACATCCGCAGGGTGTCCGAGTGCTTCTTTTCGACTAGTACAGGGTTAGCAACCCAGTCTGATTTTTTGATTTCTCGAATGAACTTTGCAGCGAGTAATCTGTCAACTTCTGCCTCGATTGCGCCTCTTTTGGGACCGGAGACACGGCGCATAGTTTGCTTAACTGGTCTAGAACTGGCTTGAGTTGTAGAGAGTGCTCGGCAAATTCCCTGGGAATACCTGGCATGTCAGCTGGACACCATGCAAATATTTCCCAGTTTCACGGAGGAATTCGACGAGCGCCCTTCCTGTGCGCTAGTAAGACTCGATGACACGTTGACCGTTTTTGAGGGATCAGTCGGGTGCACCTGGTGCTTCCTAGTGTCATTGGTGGCGTTGAATTCTCTGTCGGATGCCAGCCGCTTGTGTTCCGGCAGAAGCGTGCGGTCGTTAGAGACCTCGAGTTCGGCGAGTGACTGTTCCATCCCGTACATCTCGGAGATTTTGCTGAAGTCCGGTCGCATGAATCTGATCTTTGAAAATTCCCTTGACTGTGATGACTCCTTTTGGTCCTGGCATTTTGAGCTGAGGTAGGCGTAGTGTGGGACGGCCATGAATCGAGCGAAGTGGGGCGCCCGAGTATTGCATGGTATTGTGATTTCCAATCGACCACTTCGAACTCAATCGACTCGGTTCTGAAGTGAGTAGGATCTCCAAATGTAACATCGAGTTGTATTGTACCTTGCGGGAGTACCGCTTTGCCTGGGACGATACCGTGGAAGGTATTTGTGGATTTCGGCAGGTTTTCGACTGATTTGTTCATCCTGCGCAGCGTATCCGCGAAGATTATGTTGAGGCCGCTACCTCCGTCCATGAAGACCTTGGTCATGGCATAGCCTCCGATTTGAGCGTCGAGTACCAAGGCTGCGTGCCCTGGTCGATATACTGCGGGTGGGTGGTCCTCTCGATTGAAGAAATTGGAGTTTCTGATCCTCTCAAAAAATCTGGGACAGCTGGGGGTGCCATGACCGCCATATTGACGTGTCGAGTGTGTAACTTCTGCTCTCTGTTGGATGGGCGTCCTCGCTGGATCATGTTCATCTGCCCGCGGGTTACGGATATTTTTGCTCCTCTCCTTGCTGCATCTGGTGCACGGCTGCTGCCATTTGTGTTCCCGTATTGGGTTGTGCTGGTACCATGTATACTGGTGTCGGTTGTGCTTGTGTTGGTGCAGAATACACCTGAGTAGGCTGTGTTTGCGGTGGTACGGAATATACCTGAGTTTGTTGTACTTGCTGTGGTGCTGGATATACCTGAGCAGGCTGTGCTTGTGGCGCGATTGATTGAGTCTGCGTCAGTTGCAGGGGTGCACGCCCATCTCTTTGCAGTCGCAGTACGTGTTCAATCGCAAGTTGATCGAATTCCTGCAGTTTCTCAATGAGTGGTTAGAGCGTAGCTTACCGTCATCCCCTTTGTACAGATGGAATCTGCAATTATCATCCATCCTTTCTTCGACTGAACGCTCAGGTTCTTTGTCTGCTCGCCTGCGCCACTCTGGCCTCCTGTAACTATCGCGGTTGTCGCGTCTGCTGTCTCCATAGCGATCTCGACTGTCGCGACGATCATCTGTACGATGGTCTCGATTGTCACGACGGTCATCTGTGTGATGGTCTCGACTGTCACGATGATCATCGGGTCGTTTGTCAGCCTGGTCGGTTGTCCCGTGGCTGCGCAAAGCCTGCCCCGACGAAGCTTGGATGGTCATCATCGTGGTAACGATGCTTGCGTTTGCGCCTCCGATCATCTCTGTAGTTATCTCTGCGGTCTCGACTACCGCTTTCATGGTTTTCATGTGAAGAAACGGGTCGAGTGCCTCGTACAGAGTCTTCTCCGTCCGCACACTTTGTTGCGAGTACCATGAGTGCTGCCATTGATCTTGGTTTTCCCTACCAAGCATCTCTTTGAAGTCTTCTCTCCAGAGTCCGTTCTTGAAGGCATCGATTGCCCTATCTTCTGACACGTTGCCTACTGAGTTTCGGATGGCGGTCCATCGCCGTATGTATGATCTCAGCGATTCGTCCGATTTTGTTTGCAGGTTCGAAGTTCTTCGAAAGTTTTGGGGCGCTCGCATAGAGGTTCGAAGTATTTGATGAAATCACCTCTGAAGTGTTCCCACGAATCGTAATATGACTCGGGTAGCGATTTGAGCCAATCGCGAGATGTTCCCTCCATCATGAGCTGTATGTATTGCATAGCTGTGGTCGTAGTGCCGCGTTGACATCCGACTGCCAGCCTGTAGTCCTCTAGCCAGCCTGATGGCTCTTGTTTGCAGTTGAATTTGGGCGTGGAAGTGAGAACTTCTTTGGCATTCGAGCCTCCCGTATTCGTCGAGTGAAGCATAATGCTCCACAGGGTCCGATTTCTGCTTCCGAGTCTGAGCTGCTGCTGTATGATCTCCTAGACCGGCTCCTGCTGGAGCGGCGACGACGTGAGCTTTTTCGACTGCTTCCCCCTCGAGGGCTTCGACTTCGGCGGTTCCGATCTGTATCTCTCTTGGAGTTGCTTGTGGTGGCTGTATGGCCTTTGCTGCTATCGCCAGTTGCTTGTACAGCTGGAGGTGCTGATCTCTTTTTGGGTCTCCTGCAGGAGGTTCGATTGTTCTGAGGTAGGTGCCTAACGTCATCAGCGCCCCGGCTGGTTCAGTAGGTATGGGGACTCCTTCTGCGTCGACTGCCATAAAGGCTGGATCCAAGTTTCGAGTGACCGCTGCACGATCTGCGTCTCCAAGGTTTATGACTCGCGACCTGTTTGCGGGGTCGTTCCTTCCTGTTGAACTCACAGATAATGCTCTTCGTCGAGCACTCGATATGCTGGCCTGCTTTTTGCGTTCGAGTACTGCTCTATAGTTCTTCAGTCGTATTGATTCTTGCCATTGGAAGTACTGCAAGGTCAATATCTCTTCTGGGGTTGCGTTTGCTGGCAGCATTGTGCAGCCTTCGATTACTTTGCTCACTTTCTCTGCCATCTCTGCCGTGATGGTTAACGTGGTTGTTCCGTCAGGCATGGTAACTGTGCACGGGTATTCTGTAGGTCGACGGCATGCTGCAGCCGTCGATGCTTCTGCGGCACTCGCGGTGTAAACCTGATAAGGTATCACCCGATCTTCTGTCCACATGCTATTGACGCGCATCATGGATTCGGCGTCGTCGTCCAGGCTCATGTCAGAGTTGCTTTGTCTGTTAGGGTTTCCGCCACAATCGAGTAGATCCTCGAGTGTTTTGTGCAAGCTGTCTGCATTGCAGGTGAATATTTCGTGGCTGGCACAGATTTCTGGGCCATTGAGATCGACGAGGTATATGTTGTCGTCTATGTCCTCCTTGTTTCTAATGATGTCGTTGCAGTCGACGATGTTGTCGAGTGACTCAGTCGAGTTGTTTGGGCGATACGCAGATTCGATCTCACTCTTTCCAAGTCTTTTGGCCACCTCGTCGCGGAACTCCTGCGAGTTCATGGTTGTTGCGGAGTCGCTTGGCGATTGGATCGGAACGATCTGTGATGACGCTGCCGCCAAGATGGATGGTCTTGCAGCCGATAGGTCGTCGAGTATCTCCGTGTCTAGTGGATCCAGTAGGTCCTGCACACCATCTTTATCGACAAAGAAGTTAAATCCTCCAACCGTAATATCCAAACCTGATTCGAGACCGGCAAAGGTCTGTTGAGCTTCTATCGAGTGTGGCTTGAGCCTCCTTGGAGAGATCGGCGAGTGATCGCCTCTTGAGTTGATGCTAGTCGATTTTGCCGGCGAGTTGCCGTTTGCAGCCATGATCGGCGATTTGCCGTTTGATGATGTAGCTGGTGAGTTACCTTGTGCAGATGCGATCGGCGAGTGGCCGCTTGATGATGAAACCGGTGAAACCGTGAGCCCAACACTACCTGTTCCCACAGACGGTGCGAATTGACGAGGTGTGTGATACGTCTCCAACGTATCTATAATTTCTTATGTTCCATACTAGTTTTACACCAATAGCTACATGTTTTATTCACACTTCATAGCATTTTTATGCATTTTCTGTAACTAACCTATTAACAAGATGCCACAGTGCCAGTTCCTGTTTTCTGCTGTTTTTGGTTTCAGAAAAGCTGTTCTGGAAATATTCTCGGAATTGGACGAAACAAAATCCCAGATGCCTATTTTTCCCGACACGTTCCAGAAGTCCGAAAGAGAGACGAAGGGGGGCAGCAGGGCGCCCTCCCCACATGGCGGCGCGGGTGGGGCCCCTGCCGCGCCACCCTATGGGGAGCGGGCCCCGCGCCTCCACCGACGTCGCCCCTTCGCCTATTTATTCCTCCCGACGCGAAAACCCTAAAACACCGAGCCATTATTCCAGAAAACATCCTGTGCCGCTGCCGCCATCAACCCTAACTCGGGGGTTTCAGAAGTTCTCCTCCGGCACCCTGCCGGAGAGGGGACTCATCACCGGAGGGCTCTACATTGTCATGCCTGCCTCCGGAGTGATGCGTGAGTAGTTCATCCCTGGACTACGGGTCCATATCAGTAGCTAGATGGTTGTCTTCTCCTTTTGTATCATCATGTTTAGATCTTGGGAGCTGCCTATCATGATCAAGATCATCTTATTGTAATGCCACACGTTGTGTTTGTTGGGATCCGATGGATATTGAATACTATGTCAAGTTGATTATTGATCTATCATATATGTGTGGTTTATGATCTTGCATGCTCTTCGTTATTAGTGTAGGATCTGGCCAAGTTTATGCTTGTAACTCCAAGAGGGAGTATTTATGCTAGATAGTGGGTTCATGCCTCCATTTAATCTGGGACAGTGACAGAAAGTTCTAAGGTTGTGGATGTGCTGTTGCTACTAGGGGTAAAACAGCAATGCTTTGTCTAAGGATATTAGTGTTGTTTACATTATGCACCATACTTAATGCAATTGTCTGTTGCTTGTAACTTAATACTGGAAAGGGTGCGGATGCTAACCTGAAGGTGGACTATTTAGACACAGATGCATGCTGGATGGCGGTCTGTGTACTTTGTCGTAATGCCCAAGTAAATCTCATAGTGATCATCATGACATGTATGTGCATTGTTATGCCATCTCTATTTGTCAATTGCCCAACTGTAATTTATTTACCCAACATGTTAGTATTTTATTATGGAGAGACACCACTAGTGAACTGTGGACCCCAGTCCATTCTTTTACATCTGAAATACAACCTACTGCAATCATTGTTCTTTTACATTCTCTGCAAGCAAACATCATTTTCCACACTATACGTCTAATCCTTTGTTTTCAGCAAGCCGGTGAGATTGACACCCTCACTGTTTCGTTGGGGCAAAGTAATTTGATTGTTGTGTGCAGGTTCCAAGTCGACGAGTCAGACCTCCCCTTCATCACCACACTTTTTATGACGCCGTTGACACCTTCGAAGCAACTTCGATCTCCTACTGGTTCGATAATCTTGGTTTCATACTAAGGGAAAACTTGCTGCTGCACTCATCATACCTTCCTCTTGGGGTTCCCAACAGACGTGTGACTTTACACGCATCAAGCACTTTTTCTGGCGCTGTTGCCGGGGAGATAGGAGGTGCTTCTGGAAGTCTTGCATTCCCGTCAACTACGCTCCATAATACTTTTTCTGGCGCCGTTGCCGGGGAGGCCGAATTGCTCCTGCAAGGGGAGTCTCTCACACCCAATCTCTTTACTTTGTGTTTTGCCTTGCTTTGTTTTTATTTTGTCTTGTTTGCTTTCTTTATATCAAAAACACAAAAAAATTAGTTACTTGTTTTATTTTTGTTATTTCGGTTTTGCTTTATTTCTAATTGTCATCATGTCTAGTCCCATGCCTGTCACTATGTCACATGAGGAATTAATCTTCCCTTTTAAACAAGGAAGTGAGGAGAGCTTTAAAGAAGCATGGTTTAGAATTTTTGATTCTTATGGTAAAACTGAGCCTAAAATGACTATGAGCTTGCTTCTTAGTAGTTTCTACTTTGGTATAGTCATTTGTTATAGATATGCTTTGGATGCTGTTGTTGGAGGAGATTTCCTTCACTGTGATGGGGATCAAGCTTTTAATGCCATAAAAAAGTTGATTGCAACTTCTAGCTCAACTAATAAATTTGATTTGGCCCTTTGTAAGCATTCATGCTAGATTAAACACTCTTGAGACACATATATCTTGTTTAAAGGAAGGCTATAATCAAATTCGGGAATATTATGACTATGTTCCAACAAATTTTGAACCTTCAATGTGGATCCCTACGATAAAGGTTGCTATTAGTGGTGAAACCTTTTATGCTCGTTGTGATATTATGTCTGAATTTTGCCTTATGCCTAAAGACATTTATGAATCTTTGAATCTTTGGGGACTTACTGAAGGTGGAGAAGGAATCACTCTCACTAATAACGCTACTATATTACCCATTGGGATAGCTGAAGGAGTGTTTACCAAATTCTTGGGAAGAACAGTGTCCACTGATTATCTTGTCATTGAATGTGCATGAACTGGACAAATTACACTTGGAGGCACTCTAAACTTCACCTCCTCGCCAGGATGCGGGCATGTATTCCCTAAACCCAAAAGTAAGACTAAAGGTAAAAAGGGGAAACGTAAGGCTAGAACAAATTATGATGTTGATGCATCTTCTCTTGATAACACTTGATTTTCACTTTCTGCGCCTAGCTGAAAGGCGTTAAAGAAAAGCGCTTGTGGGAGACAACCCATCTTTTTATTTTCTGTCATTTTATTTTATTTTGAGTCAAGGTGTTGTTTACTTCTGTAGCAACTCCTTTGTATCTTTATTTTTTTGCATTGTTGTGCCAAGTAAAGTCTCTAGTTGAAAGTTGTTGCTAAAATTGGATTTCTGCGCAGTGACAGATTTTTGTTGTCCACCATTTTGATCTGTATGCGCTACAGAAAATTCAAACAATTCTGAAAAAATCACGCATGATCCTTATATATGTACGCAACTTTCATTAGTTTGGGCTTCTTCCATCTGAGCAAGTTAAGTGCCTCGAAAAAATTCGTCTTTCCAAACAATTCTGTTTTTGACAGATTCTGTCTTTCATTTTGCATTGCCTCTTTTACTATGTTTGATTGGATTTATTTACTTCATTAAACATCAGTGGATGTAAGTAATGTCCAGAAGCAATGATTGTGTCACAGTAGAATATGAGAATTTTTGATTATGCACTAACCCTCTAACGAGTTACCTGAGTTTGTTGTGGCGGAAGTTTTCAAGGAGCAAAAGAGAAGGATGATATGATGTGATCAAGAAGAGTGAAAAGCGTAAGCCTGTGGATGCCCCCGTGGGTCATCCCTGCAATATTCAAGAAGACTCAAGCGTCTAATCTTGGGGATGAACAAGGCATCACCTTCTTCATCAACAATTTATTAGGTCATCTCTAGTGAAACTATATTTTAATTCTTCCACATTTTATGTATTTTACTTGGAGCGTCTGTGTGCTTTTATTTTTGTTTATTGTTTTTATTTTTCTGAATAAAGTTGGATCCTAACATTCTTGTGTGGGAGAGAGACATGCTCCGCTTTTTCATGTGAATACTCATATTCTTCACTTATATCTTTTGAGTATTCTTATCTAGCTACTGCTATGCTTTTAGCTCCTGTTTTTTATGCATCTCTTTTAGAGCTGTTAATTCTTGTGGAGTAGTACTCTCTTGTTTCATTTGTTATATTACTTGGAGAGTTTTTGTTGAAATAAGTTGATTGGTGTTTGGTTGGAAACAGAAAATGAAACATGTGGTAGATGGTATATCGAAAAGACACATCTATAGATCATTGTCTTATTTTATTTGACACTTGGCAATTGTTTTGAGCTCTCAAGTATTTCATGTTTAAACTTTTGCATCATGTAGTTAAAAACCTATTAGTAAAGAACTACCGTAGAGCTTGTTGAAATTTAGTTTGCATGATTGGTATCTCTAAGGTCTAGATATTTTCTGGTAAAAGTGTTTGAGCAACAAGGAAAGACAGTGTAGAGTCTTATAATGCTTGCAATATGTTTTCATGTGAGTCTTGCTGTACCGGTTTATACTTGTGTTTGCTTCAAACAACCTTGCTAGCCTAAACTCTGTACTGAGAGGGAATGCTTCTCGTGCATCCAAAACCTTGAGCCAAAACTCATGCCAATTGTGTCCACCATATCTACCTATTATGTGGTATTTTCTGCCATTCCAAGTAAATACTTCATGTGCTACCTTTAAACTATTCAAAAGCTATTACTCCTTATTTGTGTCAATGTTTTATAGCTCATGAGGAAGTATGTGGCGTTTACTCTATCACCTTGTCATCTACTCATGACAGACTTTCACCAATGGACTAGTGGCATATACATCTGCTTATCTAATAACTTGCAAAAAGAGCTGGCAAATGGGGTGCCCAGTCCCAATTAATTTCAACTATAACTGTTAATTCTCTTCACATGTTTGCCAATGATTTATCAAAAGCAAATTCCAAAATGTTAAACTTTATCAAATAGGCACTCCTCCATGGTATGTGATTGTTGGAAGGCACCCGAGGATTCGGTTAGCCATGGCTTGTGCAAGCAAAGGTTGGGAGGAGTGTCATACCAATTTATAAATATGCATGTGTAAACAAAAGAGAAGAGGGATGATCTACCCTTGGGTTGAAATAACGTCCGTCATGGGAGCCGCTCTTGAAAGTTTGGGTGACAAGGGGGATAGAGTGCCCACTGCCATTCGTTGACAACAACAAACACCTCTCAAACACTTACTTTATGCTCTCTATATGTTTTCAAAACTTAAAAAGCTCTAGCACATGATTTAATCCCTGCTTCCCTCTGCGAAGGGCCTATATTTTACTTTATTGTTGAGTCAGTTTACCTACTCCTTTCTATCCCTGAAGCAAACACTTGTGTCAACTTTGTGTGCAACAATTCTTATATGTTTACTTATTGCACTTATTATATTGCTTTGTGTTGACAATTATCCATGAGATATACAAGTTACAAGTTGAAAGCAATTGCTGAAACTTAATCTTCCTTTGTGTTGCTTCAATGCCTTTTACTTAGAATCTATTACTTTATGAGTTAACTCTTATGCAAAACTTTTTGATGCTTGTCTTGAAAGTACTATTTATGAAAAGCTTTTGCTTATATGATTCAGTGTTTACTCATTATCTATTTGTTAGCAAACTATATACCATTGCCTTGAGTCACTTCATTCATGACATATGTTTTACAATATTATTTGATCAAGATTATGTTGGTAGCATGTCCCTTCAGAAATTATTGTTGTTATCGTTTACCTACTCGAGGACGAGTAGAACTAAGCTTGGGGATGCTTGATACGTCTCCAATATATCTATAATTTCTTATGTTCCATGCTAGTTTTACACCAATAGCTACATGTTTTATTCACACTTCATAGCATTTTTATGCATTTTCTGGAACTAACCTATTAACAAGATGCCATAGTGCCAGTTCTTGTTTTCTGCTGTTTTTGGTTTCAGAAAAGCTGTTCTGGAAATATTCTCGGAATTTGACGAAACAAAATCTCAGATGCCTATTTTTTCCGACACGTTCCAGAAGTCCGAAGGAGAGACGAAGGGCGGCAGCAGGGCGCCCTCCCCACATGGCGGCGCGGGTGAGGCCCCTACCGCGCCACCCTATGGGGAGCGGGCCCCGTGCCTCCACCGACGTCGCCCCTTCGCCTATTTATTCCTCCCGACGCGAAAACCCTAAAACACCGACCCATTATTCCAGAAAACACCCTCTGCCGCCGCCGTCAACCCTAACTCGGGGGGTTCAAAAGTTCTCCTCCGGCACCCTGCCGGAGAGGGGAATCATCACCGGAGGGCTCTACATCGCCATGCCTTCCTCCGTAGTGATGCGTGAGTAGTTCATCCCTGGACTACGGGTCCATAGCAGTAGCTAGATGATTGTCTTCTCCTTTTGTGCCATCATGTTTAGATCTTGTGAGCTGCCTATCATGATCAAGATCATCTTATTGTAATGCTACATGTTGTGTTTGTTGAGATCCGATTGATATTGAATACTATGTCAAGTTATAGTGACAGAAAGTTCTAAGGTTGTGGATGTGTTGTTGCTACTAGGGGTAAAACATCAATGCTTTGTCTAAGGATATTAGTGTTTTTACATTATGCACCATACTTAATGCAATTGTCTGTTGCTTGCAACTTAATACTGGAAGGGGTGCGGATGCTAACCTGAAGGTGGACTATTTAGACACAGATGCATTCTGGATGGCGGTCTGTGTACTTTGTCGTAATGCCCAAGTAAATCTCATAGTGATCATCATGACATGTATGTGCATTGTTATGCCCTCTCTATTTGTCAATTGCCCAACTGTAATTTGTTTACCCAACATGTTAGTATTTTATTATGGAGAGACACCACTAATGAACTGTGGATCCCGGTCCATTCTTTTACATCTGAAATACAACCTACTGCAATCAATACTGCAGAATAGGTTATAGCCGCCCGCACATTAGTGACCGGCAAAAATATGCTCGTCACTAGTAACAGTTATCAGTGACAGGCATCATTATGCCCGTCACTGGTAAAGCTCGGCAGACGCCTATAGGACATACTAGTGACAGTTCAGTATTCTTGCCCGTCACTAGTACTACCGGTGACAGGTCCGTAGAATTGCCCGTCGCTGGTGTTACTATTATCAGTGACCGGCCAGTTTGTATAACCGTCGCTGGTAATAAACGTGCGTGATGTGTTTGTTTTTACAGAAGAAGGAAATGAGTTGAGTTAATTGATAGCTAGGAAGTAGGAAAAGCTAACCCAACCGCAGGATCGATCGATTTCGTCTCGTACATGAACCTCGTGCGTATGTTATTAAAAGAAAGTATAAAAAGCGGATCGGCATACGTCAAATCGTCAAACACGACGAGATCGAGTCGGTCACGTTCCCGTTCAAAGGGAAAAAAGATTACGAATGGATATCGTTTTCTGCGCGATGCGAGCGATGCCGTGTACGTTTCCTCCTCGGAGTCCCTGTCGACGTAAAAATTGTTGCAAACCGAGTCATACCAGCTGATGCGATTTCTTTTGCCATAAAGTTCGATCGAAAAAACAGTAGCCGCGCCTAACGAAATATCTAGCGGGAACTAAAAAATAAAAAACGCGCGGGACATGCCAAAAAAATTCGCGGGACTGGCTAATCTAGTGGACTTGTCCACGATCCTAAAATTATTCAGCACTAACCGTCCCCATATTTCCCCCCGAGCTCTTCCATTCCTCCCCGCCGCCTAAGCCGCCGACGCCCCATTCCTCCCTGCAGCCGACGCCGCCAGGGATCGACGCCCCCAATCCTCCACGCAGCCTACGCCGCCAGAGATCCACGCCGCCGACGCCGCCATTCCTTTCCGCCGCCTACGCCGCCAGGGATCCACGCCGCCGATGCCCCGCTGCTTCTTCCCCTGCAACGCAAGGCCTCCCGCCTCCTACGCCGCCGTGAGTGCTTCCCCAACGTAAGGCCTCCCGCCTCCCTCTGTGTGAAGATTTAAATTTCACGCCCAGATTCTATTTGTGTTAATGCGATTTTTCTGTTAATCTATTATTGAATTATCGTACATATGCGTTTTCAAACTTTTGACAACAGATGTGCAATTAGAGAAGTCTGATTGTGTTGAAATCTGTAGCTTTAGTTGTCTGACTATCAGAGCATGTAACTTGTTTAGCTCTGTTGGATGTCAATGCCGTACGGCATCAGGGGCTGATGAAACTTGCGTTTAGTTTCTTTTAGTAAAGCTGGGCCTCAGGCCTCTTTTCTAAAAACTTGCGTTTAAGAACTCATGTGTGAGAAGCTAGCTCTTTTTGATGATCAATCGACTAGCATGTAGCAACATACCGACCTAACTAGCATAAGTGCAGGTTGCACTGCTTCATGAATTGATCGAGGTATCTGCTAGGTAGCTTGACATCACGCTGCACATCAAGCATCTAAGTTTTTCCTGACATGTTGATATATCCTGTGTTTGTTGGCAAGATGTTTAATAGTTGACGAGATATCACAATCTGATGCATTACATGCTGAAAAGCTTATTCATTTTCTTCTGGATGCAATATGTGTATCTCTGTAGGTTTGATTGAAGAAGCGTTGATCTAAACTCAGAAATATCTTTCTTGCATTGCAACAGAACAAGGACAAGAAGTACATACTAGTGCCCTACAATCCAACGTAAGTCCTACTTAGTCTTAATTAAATCAGATTTCATGCATTTCGATCCTGTTTATGACTTTGCATTGAACTTGGGCTGTTTATTATTGACAAAGGATTGATGGGCTTGGATTGTTCACATGTTTGCGCAGGGGTCACTGGGTTCTGATAATTCTCATGGTGAAGGAATGCAAGGCTTTTTACTTGGATTCACTTAAAAACCGGGCAAAAAGGGATTACACGGTGTTGTCACAGATTCTGGATGATGCTCTCTTCGAACATAGTATGAAAGGTGGATCTGTGCCAAGGAGAGGTAAAGGTCTTGTACACTTTAAGCATTATACAGATGTTAGTTGCACACAGCAGCAGGATGGCGTGTCATGTGGCTACTATCTCTGCTACCATATGGACATATTTGTGAGGTCACAAAAGACATTAAACAAAGGTGTAGACATTCAGTTGTTTGGTACTAGTCTCGAGTCCAATCCATGTGCATGGAAGAAAGAGTTTAAACGCATCCAGGACACTTTCGCAAAAATCATCAACACAGAGGTCGCCTCGGAATCTGGGCTTTTCTATGGCGGTGATGACTCACTGGAGGTTCATGATTCACACATAAAGGCGGCCGCAACCCAATTGATCAAGCGCAGGATCACCGAATGAGGTATGGGGCATTACTATTTGTTCATGTCTAAGTTCCTGCCTATGGTGCGTCGGCCTCATTTAAGTGATATCTGCATCTCTATTTCCATGTATTCAACCAAATTGTGAAGACCGAAGGAACAAATTGAACAAATATTGCATTGCATGTTATTTTTTTCTCAAGATTGTAGTGTGCTGTTCAGTTAGTAATCAGAAGAGTTCTTACTTTAAAACATACTAGACGGAATCAGATTTTCTGTAGTGTAGAATGAACCTTGGAGTCAATCTCAAAATACTATATCTTCAAAATAAAAAGTGCAAATAAGAAACCATGGATAAACTATATTCTAACCAACAAATACATTTATTCATACACAATCTGTGAAGGTCACCAATGGGCAGGAGCAGACTGCAACATCTCAAGGTATATGAGAATTTCCTCGTGGATTATCATAATCTAACAACATTTGTGATCAAACTAAACCTGTTCAGTCTTTGCACAGGGTATCGTTTCAACTCATGCATACCACTTCATTTCTAGTTTCTGATTGAATATTTTGTTTCATGTTCTCATGTGCTAATTCCTTAAAATCATGGCTTGCATACAATCAGCATATCAGCTCTTTGCCAACTGATGACTTTCCAAGCTTTGCAGTACAAGGTTCAGAAATTTCGTTCCACTTGCACAATTAATGCCGTTGTAGTACAAGGTACACTGCAACTTCTTTTGTGCATTTGATTCTACTGTTAGATGTATGTTTGCATGCAAAAGGACAACAATTGTTCTACCATCCACTCTCGACTAGCTACATGTATCATAGTGCATGTATATTTACAAACTTAGAATACAGCAACCAGGACCAGAAAGTTGAACAGAAATGTCAGGTTTGGCTTTAAAGAAAACCACTGAATACTTACAGATTAGAAAGATTTGACAAAGAGAATCTGTTTAATGTATGATGATGCTTTTGGTTTTGATTTCCTATCCAGGCTATCTTTTACTTTCAGTGATCTGGTATGTAGGTCTATTACCCTTGATACTTCAAAATCAGAGAATCTGTTTAGGACAACTAATTGTGAAGAAACTTGTAGCTAAATGGATTTTAATGTGTCATGTACACAGACGTGCAAGTTACTGCTATCATATGTAGTCATATATTTCATACTTGTACCATTTTTATATTTTAGGTGACCAGACTGAAGTCTAGGAGCAAGCTGGTAATACTCTGATGTTGTCTGCTGTTGGCTTCTCCCAAAGATGGAGTTCAGACGTGCTGGCGCTAATGCAACTAAAGATTATTTTGGAATGCCACTAACATAGTGGTTATTGTAAACTATTGTGCATTTGACTTTTCTTTTCTCACTTCTTTCAACTCACGATTGAGGAATCAATTAGTATGTCTTTTGGATTGCCCAAGTATTGTGCAAGTGTTGTGCTAGCTGCTATGTTAGTTGACATTTGTGAGCAAATTCGAGATCTAATACATGGATTTAATTTTTTTTATTACCGAAATTCAAACCAGTGACAGGTAGAATAATGCACCTGTCACTACAAAACCGATAGCGCTGCGGCCTTCGATCTTAACTAGTGACATGCATTTCATTTGCCTGTCACTAGTTTACACATACTAGTGACAGGCATTTGCGTATGCCTGTCACTGGTTCACATACTAGTGACGGGCACTTGCCTGTCACTAGTAGCCTCGTACCAGTGACTAGTCATCAGTGACAGGCGCTTTGCCCTTCACTAATGGGTCTTTTCAGCCTGTCACTAATAGCCTATTCTGCAGTAGTGAATCATTGTTCTTTTACATTCTCTGCAAGCAAACATCATTTTCTACACTATACGTCTAATCCTTTGTTTTCAGCAAGCCGGTGAGATTGACACCCTCACTGTTTCGTTGGGGCAAAGTAGTTTGATTGTTGTGTGCAGGTTCCAAGTCGACGAGTCAGACCTCCCCTTCATCACCACACTTTTTATGACACCGTTGACACCTTCGAAGCAACTTCGATCTCCTACTGGTTCGATAATCTTGGTTTCATACTGAGTAAAAACTTGCTGCTGCACTCATCATACCTTCCTCTTGGGGTTCCCAACGGACGTGTGAATTTACACGCATCAGTGTGCCCTCGGCGAGTCCCATGGTTTAGATACCTAGGGTTGATTGTGTGGTAGAGAACGCGTTGTGTTAATCGACGGCTGACAAGCGGGATTTACCCAGGTTCAGGGCCCTCGAGTGAGGTAAAACCCCTACTTCCTGCCTGTCTGTATTTGATGTTGTGAATATGAGGGTTACAAGGGTCCGGCGAGTTGTTGATCTCGTCGGGGTTTTGGTGGCTATGGATTGCTTGACCTTGATCGATCACCCTCCCAACCTTTATATAGGAGGCTGGGTCTCGGGATACATAACCGACCAAGGTTACATGTATGGAAAGGCTTAACCGACTATAACTTAATCTATCTTGGAAAGCACTCTTCGTCTTGGGCCTTCCTTCGTGGGCTTCGGTTAAACTTTTGGGCTTCTTTAGTCATCACGTGTACCAGGTACCCTTGCGCTGGGGTACCCGCAGAGTATATCCTTGTCAAAAATATAAGACTTTGTGACTTCAATGAATCACAAAGGTATTTTTACCTTTATTTCTCAAAAGGAACTAAGATTAAGGTCGTAAACTAAGCTTAAATTTTAATAACATGACATTAAGATAAGACTATACGTGTCCATGAGTTAAGTTTTTTGTTAAAAAAATAAAAGATACTCCCTTCGTCTCAAAATATAAGGCGCCCTTTAATTTCGCTGGTCAAAACCGTGTAACTTTGATCATGATTTGTACTTATAATATGTACCCAAAATTCTTATAGAGATATATGAAATTAAAGAATTTTTCAAGACGAATCCAACAGTATCATATATACATTCTCATTCAATATATTTTGATATATATTGGTGGTCAAAGTTGAGTGTTAAAGACCACCTTAAAAATAGCGCGTCTTATATTTTGACACAGAGGGAGTATGAATAATAAATAAACGCTCTAACCATTTAGTTGCACAAGTGGCTCTATTTCTTCAGGAATATATCATTGCATATGTGTTAGAAATCACAATTCGGTAAGAAGAGAGTGAGATATTTTATATAGTCTCACAAAATGTACAAAACATCTGACTGTTAATAACGTCATCTCTTGTATTATTGTATCAAAATAAATGTTCATAATTGCAATGAAAATGCCGCAATTCATAGATCCACATTAATATACCTAATGCAAAACCTATGCATCTATCCCGTCGACGTGATGATACATACATTTCACAACTCTTTTGATTATATCTCTCAAAATTAAATAATTTGGTTTTCTATTACACTCAACAAAATTAGACATATACATTTGTTCCTAAATTATAAATTTCAAGATTATAACTTCCAAATATTTGTACATTAAATTTAAATACATTATGCACTTAATCAACTAGTAGGACCTTAACAACTATCATGTTTCATTATAATAAAAATCTTCATTACTCAACTGCCATTATTTTGAAAAACTAGAAAGAGATAAAATCACATGACACCATAGATTAATATATGACATATAAATTAGTCATGTTTTATATGTATGAGTTCTAGTCCATCATTTTCCTTAATTATCTTGGAAAATAGCCTTAACGTACAAGAAGTGTATTTCTAGAGAATTCTAGACCGTAGACTTGCTTGTCTTAGATGCAAGAAAATATGAAGCTCTAAAGCATAAAATTGTTTTGTTTATACTAGATGCAAATAAATAAAACGTTTATAAGTACATGAGGTTTGTTCAGAGATTTGTCCTCAATTATATGGTGTTGCTCGTTTATCAGTTCTCTCATGGTTTATTTGTTCTTTCATGTTCAAGACATCAGTGCTATATGTATATGTGGTATCAAAATAATATGCTTGTGCCAACACAATGTAAACCACATTATATGATTCCGGTATTGTCAGCCAGTCATTTTTACCGGTTTATATGCAATATGCGTAAAATTATATGGCTCAGCCTAGAAAAGTTGATTCAAATGTGTCGCCATTAGTTTTTATAACTTGATGCAGAAAAAGAGCAGTGGCTCCACATCTACATAATTCACATTCCAACTGGTTAAATACCTTTTTTGAACGTGGATTTTGCCACTTCCCGTGTAAAAGTAGGTTGAGAAAATTTCTTTTGTCGGGTAGAGTGGGGTTTGAATAGACTTGAAAACTTGAAGAACCACCTGTGAAACCAATAAAAAACACCACACTATTTTTGTGTAATAGAAAGGATAAGGATATGTTAGGCCACTATCAATCACAAGAAGGTGTGAGAGGTGTCTCAACCATGAAGAATAATCTCATCATCTGATCTGTTATCATTCGGAGTGGGGTGTTCGTCTTCTCATCTTGTAGGAACCAAAGGGATCCAGCCATCTTACACTCTTGTGAGTAGCATCAAGACACAGAGACTCAAACAGCAGGCTAGAGACAATTGTCATCCCTTGATATTTGAAGTTGCAACAGCTCAAATCGAGGATCTGATGATCCACTTCCCTTACTCAAAATGTTTATACTTTACAAAGTTTGGCCATTGCCTGCACATATTTATTTTTTGAGGAAAAAGCTTGCACATATTTTTTTTGTTGCTGAACAACCCGCTTTGTCTTTGACTCTCATTGATCTTAGTCTGAATAAGCATGAGATATGCTGATCAATCGAAGAACTGACTTTTCTTGTCATAGGATCAAGACCATAAATCGTTTGGGGGCATCAAGCTAGTAGGGAGGTCCACCACCATGTCCATGAATGAAATAAACTTTTTGATGATTTGCTTGTTAACTTCTTGACGATGCGACAAACCTTCCCCTAATTGACCATTTTCTAACGATTTTGACCTTGAAGAGTAGGGAGGCGATTTTCTTTTTTTAAGAGAAAGGGAGTTTTTTTTCGAGATTGGGAGTTTTATTCTAGGGTGCCGTGTGGGATTGTTTGTTTTCAAGTAGATAGAGGAGGAGGGTGATGAGAGAAATCATTCGTTTGTGCGCCACAAGAGCCCACAGCTCTATCTCGTTCGGCCTTCATTACACGTACAAAGGCTCGTTCACTGGACCACTAACATGTCCCAGGCCAAGCCCACCACAGACCCACCGGACGGAACGGCCCACCTGGCCCCACCATCAACTTGTCAAACAAGCAGAAGACCAAAAACAAAGCACAAAAAAACATTTCTTTCTTCTTCCCCACTCCGCGCCGATTCTTCTCGAGCAGAGAGCTCTGCAAAGCCTAAACCCCTCCTAGAACCCTAATCCCCGCCCCCGCCCCCGCCTCCGCGCCGCCCATGGAATCCGCGGCGCGATCGGGCGGCGGCACGGCGTACTCCAGCCCGCGCGCCTGGATCGTGGCCGGCGTCGCCGTCGCCGGGGTCATCGTCCTGGCCGAGGCCGCGAGGCGCCGCCGGAGGTGGCTGCGCGCCGCCGCCCCGCCCCCCGACTTCGGGGCCTTCTGCGACAGCCTCGACCTCGCCCCGCCGCAGCAGGCCCCGCCCCCCGCCGCGCGCCAGCAGCTCTCGGACCTCACCTTCGCGGTCAGCGACAAGTGAGAGCCTCTTCAAGCCTCCCCAGCTCTGCTCCCCTGTTCGGCGGGATCACGGGTTGTTATTCTGATTCGTTGTGTTGTGTATTCAGCTTCGAGATCGAGGGCTATGTGGCTGGCTTTGGGAACCCGGACTGGAAGAGCACGCACACGGCGGCGAGCCGCACGGCGGTGGCCGTCACCACCCTGCTGAAGCAGGGGGCGACCTGCGTCGGCAGGACAGTCATGGATGAGCTCGGATTTGGGTTCGTACCTTTTTAATCTGCTCATCCATTTGCTTGATTGGAATGATTTCTAATGTTCAGACTTCAGAGTTATTGGTGGCAGATTACTGCCACCCACCCACACATACACACACACACAAAAATGTATACTATAAGCCTAAAAGGTAAATAACTCGATAATGGAAACACAATTCAGAGTCTATGTGTTATGCAGAGTATCCCCTCTGCATTAATTCATTCAAGCAAACAAGTCTGAGTTTTGCTGCATGCTCAGGCAGTTCCCCTATAACATTCCAAAATGCAATGTCTTGTAATAATAGAACTCATGCGTTTTCCGATCCTTGCAAGTCCTTGTATTTATATAGGATTTTGCAGACATTGATATACATGTAGCTGTTTTACATAGTCTGCTGGCTCGGGGTGACTTCTGCAGAGATAATGTTGAGGCGCTAAAGCAGATTATTTGGTTTAAAGAACTTAACATGTTTCTTTTAGTAGCAAAGGCAAGCCATTGTTTTTAACTTGTAGTTTCGTCGTTTGGTTGTTTAAGTCTGTATATTTGGAAACTGATGCGCAGTAAATGTGACTCAAGGAGGATGCGTATAACTTGCGCAAACTTTGTGGCCCTGTCTTTAGCTGTTTATTGAACATTGTACCGTTGGAGTAGTTATATATTGCAGTAAAAATGGTGCACAATGGTGTTCGTGCTGACAAATTTAAATCTCTTCAGATGCAAGATAGATTCATTTGTGAATTGTGATAGTCAACCCCTGTATCCATTTGGTTGATGGCCAGCTGATGGTAGCAAAGTTGCTTAAATGTTAGGGGGTATCTCCTCACTTGATTTTTTGAGTCATAGTAAACCATGTTTTATTTTTTTGCATAAGTTTTGCATCACCTACACTATCCCTTGAGACCCCAGTATGTTACAGAGCTAGCTTTTTTTTTTCTAGCTATTTAGTTCAGAGGTACAAGCACATGCATAAATAAAACAAGATTGTTTTGTCATTTAA
The DNA here is from genome assembly GCA_947311845.1 of Poa pratensis. Classification (NCBI taxonomy): domain Eukaryota; kingdom Viridiplantae; phylum Streptophyta; class Magnoliopsida; order Poales; family Poaceae; genus Poa; species Poa pratensis. Next base: position 15,858,872 of record CAMZMU010000119.1, on the reverse strand, counting down.
TAATTTGCAAGCCTCAGGTTCTAACTGAAACTTGTCAGACATCTATCTATAGGCGTTCTGCATTAGATTGATGAAGAATTCCGACACTAATCGTTTAACCTGTTCTTACAGTGTTACTGGAGAAAATTTACACTGTGGAACACCAATTAACCCAGCATCTCCATCAGTTGTCCCTGGAGGGTCATGCAGTGGCTCCGCTGTCGCAGTTTCTGCACAGCTTGTCGACTTTGCTCTTGGTATTTTTTTTAAAGACTTGTACTCAAATGCGATTTGCTCAATCTGTACTTTTACTTATCAGTGTAATGTATCAATTTCTGTGATATGCTTTTTTTTTGCTTCAAAAAGCACGTAATCTTCATATGTGATAATTGCCTTGGCTTCTGTTGTTATAGTACTCAATTGTGTTTATCTAGTTTTCTTCTCTAATTTTGTGTTTGTGACTCTTGTACTACATATTGCATCTGGTTTAATTCCTCATCAGGGTACGAGTATACGCATAAAAAATGCACATATGATCAAGTCATTTAGATATTTCTGTGATTAGAATTATAACCCCAATCTTTAACCTTGTGCGCTCAGTGTGGGTGTGATTACTGTTAGAACAATTTCTCCTACCCTATCTGATCGTATCATGATCTTCTTGAGTGCAAAAAACTGGGTTGACAATATTTGGTTGGGTTACATTATGGGTTCTTGAATAATTGGCTGTGTCCTTACACTTTCTCTCTTATGGGTATCCTTACACACTATGTCTATAGTACTTTGACCAATGATTAGTCCAACTACTATGTGAATTATTTGATACAAAGTCTGTATCATAAAAATGTGTTTTTATTTCTATCATCTTATCAAATGTTGTTGATCAAAGATAAATCTTTGGAAACGTACGCTCGGACGCTCCTTATAAAATATTTGAGTGATTACTTGTCCAGGATCCACCCACTTGATGGTAAATCAAGAATTTATTGGCTTGTACATTGCTTATGTTTAGTCCATTCATCTTTGTGATTTACTTCAATCTCATGTCTTCTATTTTTCATGCACGGTAATATTTTTTTGTGCGTGATTATTTGAGTACTTGTTCAACTGCTACATTTCTTCTTTTCTCTATGGATAAGTTCTTGATGCATATTGAAATTTGTTATTATGTATGTTTAGCTCATTTAGATATTCATTTATATTTCCACATGCAAACTGACCATATAAACACCTGAAACTCTTTTAGGTACTGATACAACTGGTGATTTGAGAATTCCAGCATCTTTCTGTGGTGTACTTTGTTTTCGGCCTTCTCATGGAGTTGTGTCTACTCTTGGGACCTTAGCAAATTCACAAAGTCTAGATACCATTGGTAATTTCTTATCCTTATTAATTGTTTATTATGTTTTCATGTTCATTCCTTATTGTAACTAAGCATATCCATATGTCCTATAGCAAAAGTTGTCTCCATATGACATACTGAACACACAAGGATCGTCTGACGGCACTGCTGTAATATATGCTGTAATATATGTAATGAAACAACTGATATGTTTATAAACTAATGAAAATCATTCTGATTCAAAGCTCCTTGTTTCACATTGTCTGTTTTGCATGAGAATAGAACACCAATAATTCTTGGGGCTCTTAAACTATAAGTTATAGAGAGAGTTGTTCTCGTAATTAATGCTACATCTTTACAGAGTATCATAGTATGACTACAGATTAGAAGACCAGCCTCCACTCAGAGCTACTAGGCCTTTTATTGCTCTTAAGTGGCAGCACACTTTGTTTTTCTCTATTGCATATCCATGTCCACTGCTTCTTACTTCACTGGCTTTCTGATTCTTGATAGGATGGCTTGCAAGAGATCCTCATATTCTGCATCGTGTTGGAGATGCTCTGTTACCTGCTGCTGCAGGCGGACTTAAGGGAAAAATGCAGTTGGTTTTTGCTGATGATTGCTTTGAGTTGCTAAAGGTTCCCAACCAAAAAACCGTGCATGTCATAGAAAGTGCTATCGATACATTACCTGGATGTAAGCCATACCGATGTCTCTTTTATCTTGAATAAATCTGTCATTAGGTTTATTTATTTATGCAAGCAGATGTTAGACATTCAACTCCACATTTATCTTACAGATCAGCCACCTAAGCACATCAATATTGGCCAGTATATTATTTCAAATGTTCCTACCCTTAAGGAGTTCTGTGAACCTTCTACAAAGCTGCAAGAAGGAAATTCAGCCTTGAAAGCTCTCTGCACGGTTATGCTGTTATTACAGAGGTTTGTTTTCAATAATTCTAGGTATCCGGTAGGATCAACTGATGAAATCACAAATTGTTTTTTTTACTGGAAAACTATACAAACAAGTATGAGTAGAGACCTTGAAGGCTTAAACATTTGTTATCAGAAGTTATATTACTGTAGTGCCATACTGCCAGCAATGGTGGATTTTTGTGGCATTTTAAAGTTTGTTCTCTCACTGGCCATACTGGTATCCTCTTTGTGCCCTCAATTAACGAGTAAAGAGTCCAAAGTTTATATTTCTTGGACATGCCAAATTTCATAGTTTACTGGTTTATTCCGTAATAAATGAGTTGGCTATTGGTGGCCAGTTAGTCATGACCACCATGTCAGGTAGTTAAAGTGTACCTTATGCATTCAATAGTTAGTTGTGAGATCCTACTTCCTAGTAAGAATAGTGTCCATGAGGTACCTTAGTTTTTGAATCCATTTCTGCTGGCTTGCTTATCTACTTCTACTGATGTGGACCTTAGCCCTGTGATGATTGATTCTGCGAGATTAACAGAAAAACTTTTGTTGCTGTTAAGTGGACCGCCGCATTTGCATCAGCTATAACTAGATATATCACTTTCCATTTATTGGAAAAAAATAAGTTTTGAGCAAGCAGCTGTTTTTTTGGGGTTTGGATGGATACATGCACAATATTCAATGGTTCAATGCAGTAAAATTTATGAACATGTGGTTTGAAATGAACTGATCAACTTGAAATTTATTGTTTCAATCAAACTGTTCAGGTACGAATTCAAAGCAAACCACGAGGACTGGGTTAACACTGTAAAACCCAAGCTTGGCCTTGAAATCTCTACTCGTGTACTGCAAGCTGTAAATTTCACAGACGATAACATCAAAACTTTGTACGTTGTACGAACTGAATGGCGATCTGCACTCAAGAATCTTCTGAAGGTATTCTCCCACTTGACTTCTTAGTTACGACTTGAGACTGTTTGACTACTTTCTTAGTTTGACTATATTTTACTATTTCTCATAGTTGCAATACAGGTTGCCAGCTATGCTGATTTTATGGGCTCCTTTGTTATAAGCAGCTAATTGTAGCAGAAAGTGCAAATGGCACTCGGTGATTTTTCATTGAGATTTTGCAGTGGTAGATCTTGAAATTATCTACACCTAGGATTGTTTCTGAATTCTTTGAAACATAAAAAATGTTAATTTTGAATTTTTCAAAAACCAAGCTCCATGGAGCTCTGCCTCCAAAGCGCCGCACTCCTTAACTCTAGTAATTGGTAACAACCTGTTGTTACTCGGCCAACCAGGCACTAGCTCTTTGTGGAATTGTTCAAGCAAGCGCCGCTCGGTTCAGAATAACATGTTCTTACATGGACTGGATTATGTGAAGAAGGATCTGATAGCGAATCTTTCTATGCATTCCATTACATCCATCCTATGTTAGATTGGAAAATGGAAACACTAGAATTCTGCATGAGACATTGTATCCATCTTCAAATAATGAAGTACAGTACTAAATTTTTAGCTTCCGAAGCCATTTATCACACATTGTGTCACCATAAGCGTTTGTGGTACATTTAATTCAACATGTTTCTCTTCCAAAAGTTTGCAATTTGCTTGAACTAAGTGTTAATGAATTTTTTTCACTTATTTTCTTTCACGTGTTGCCATTTAGGATACTGGAATTTTAGTTCTGCCAACCATGGCTGGATATCCGTTGAAAAGAAACTCCAGGCAGAGACTAACATCTGAATTTGAAGATAAAATGTACGAATTTGTCAGCATTGCTGCACTTTCAGGCTGTTGCCAGGTAGTTCATTTAACTGCTTTCAGGTAGTTCTTTTCTTTTCCTATAAAATTTACAACTAATTCGTTACCCCTTCACTTTTGCAGGTCGCTGTTCCCTTGGGGAGTCACAGTGATCGTCCTATATCGCTTTCATTTGTAGGGGCTCACGGATCAGACAAGTTCCTTCTTCGTGCTATCGTGGATATGTATTGTAGCATCCAAGAACAAGTAGTTTTGGCATCCAAATTGGCACTCCCTCCAGTAGTCAATCGTGATGTTGATGCATCAGAGCTGTTGAAAGAAAAGGTATGTTTCTTCATTTGTAGCATCATATGGACTATCTTGGATATGTAGTTTTTCCATCCAAGGACGCTTAATTTGGCATCCAGTTGGCACTCTCACCAGTAACCAGAGGTGATGTTGACGCGTCATAGGTGTTAGAAATGGTTTATTTTTAGAACGGTATGTTGACATTTGGTTACTAAGGGGTGTCTGGGGAAGAAAATTGTGTTGGGTGGTGAAGATTCCATAGGAACCGATTTCTATATCAGCTCTTTGTTGACAATGACACCTTCTTGCTAGTGCTTGTTGGAATAATCAAGGTTTATGTGGCAGTTATGGATAGTTGAGTCCGCCAGTGTAAGATTGTGTTTGTTGTGCCTGTTTACTCTCTAGTCCTACACACTGGTTTTGGTAAATAGTGAGTCCGAATAGTTTTTCTCCTGTATCCGAGTGTGTGTCTGTAACCATGAGAAATGTAAATGTATAAGAAGAGGGTGCAATGACTACTGAGCACTGGAAAACAAAAGAAAATTCTAGTGTGTTCAATCTTGGGTAAACCTCAAGAGTCCTGATGTTAAAAGTTGACCACTCTGTTCTAGGCTGATTGCAAACTTTATATTACATTCTAACTTCAAGTCTCTCCCTCTCTCTGAATTTTTTGCGTTTTCCCTTTTTACTCTGGCAAATAAAAATTGAATACAACAATTAATGTAGGTCTTTCCTCTGAAAATCATGTGTCTTTGGCTTTTCCTTTTTATGCCAAGAATTAGTACAATAAATAATGGTGGTTCCTCTGAAAATCAATGCTTTGGGGATTTCCCTTTATATGACAAGAATATATATATTAAGAATAACGGTTTGAATGTTTTTCCTGAAAATTTTGTTTATACTACCTCCCTCCGGCTAAGTAAATATATTTTAAATCTTCTTTCCTGGTTATGGTAGGTCCCTAAGCTGCCACCAGGTTAGAGCAGTTGATTTTATTTCATGTTCATAGTTTGTGCCATCTATACATTTGTTTCTGTTTACTTAACAGGGAAATAACTCATTCAAAAGAAAAGAATGGAGCAAGGCGATTGGATTCTATTCTGAAGCAATCAAATTGAATGGCACAAATGCGACATACTATTGCAACAGAGCAGCTGCTTATCTGGAACTTGGCCGGTATACCATAATTTGCTTTGACCACAATTGGCTGTAATCAGCACTTTTTTCAAGCTACAGATTTTAAATTTTATGCAGTTTCAAGCAAGCTGAAGCGGATTGCGACCAGGCCTTACTGTTGGATAAAAAGGTAAGTGACTTTTTGTTAGTCTCTCGCCCCTTCTCCATCGTTGCATATCACCCGTCTTCTGCTGTTATGGTAACATCAGAAATTCACTGCCCTTCTCTTTTATATTGTTGCCTCAGAATGTCAAAGCATTTTTAAGACGAGGTACCGCAAAAGAAGGGGTTTTGAATCACCAAGAAGCTCTCCAAGGTTTGGCAATATTCTTGCATGGAATTACTTGTTACTAATATATCTAGATGAAAATGCGGATCTTTTCTGATATATTCTTGCTGGTCGCCGATAACTCGAACCCAGTAAAGCTGAACAATGATTTACTGGCAAGTGTGTATAGCTAGGCTTAACATTGAGTTTACTGATTTTACCTTCTTCGGAAAGAGCGAATAGATGATCTTTCAAACTAGTTGGCATCAGAAGCAGAACCTATGCTTCTGTGTAGTGTATTCACTTTTCTCAAATACTTCAGATAATCCTCTCCAAAGAGTTAAATCTCATTTGTTTGCACAGATTTCAAGCATGCTTTAGCTTTGGAGCCGCAGAACAAAGCAGCCCTTGCAGCAGAGAGAAGAATACAGAAGCATCTCAGGTGACTGAGGGAGGCGCTCGAACTTGTGAATTTTGGGAGACGCTGAAGGCAGTTTTGATCAAACTACTTGTAAAGGAAGCCCCTCTGCTTCGCTGGAGAAGAATTGTTCGTGAGCCATTGGTCAGGGACCTTCTGTAGTGCCGTTCTCATACATAAATTGAAATTTTGGCATGGAATTCTTGACGATATATTTTTAGGGGCTTAGGATCAGTTTTTGGCGCAAGAAACATTCCAACTAAAAGTGTTTGGTTGAGGTTGTAAAGCTTGCTTGGGACTACTATCCAAGAGAGCAAAGTTGACTGGCGGTACAACTTGTCCAGCGTGCTCACTTACATGTACCGGCAAATCCTTAATTTGCTCAGGCTAAAATATGCCAAGTGCTCGACCAAACGTACTGACACACGAGGATGCCTGGTGACGAACTATTTTGCTACCGTGGCACGCAGAGTCAGTTTGGGCAGGATGAACATTTGGGGCGCGTTTGGATCACGTTGTCCCTCGCATGGTAGAACATACAAATGTGCTATGGTAAAAAATTCTCAAAATTAGGCGGAAAATAAAAATAAGTAGGAGGGTGCTATACCTGCGACCGTCCTTATCCCCTCGTTACTGTTGAGGAGAGGCGATAAGGAGACGACCCCGAGGTTTCCACCGTGCCACCGGCCAGGCCGGTGGTTTCCTTCCTCTCCGCCTGCCGCTGCGGCGGGGGAGAGTGGGGGAACCCCGGTCCTGCGACTCCGGCTAGTTAGGTGTAGATTAGGTGTGAGTGCCCTGTCGAGGTCGTCGAAGACGGTGGCGACGGCGTCGGCTTGCTGGGCGTGGTCCTCCCCCTCGTTTCCCCGTTCCGGCCGTGGTGCCGGGAGGTCGTGGAGGTGTTCCTTCGGATGCGCGTCTTCTTCCTTGCTCTTCTGGCCGACTGTGGTGGCGGGGGAGGAGGTGATGGTCGACGGTGCTCCGCTTTTGTGGGTGCTCGGGGTGGTGCTTTCCTTCGGTGTTTCCGCTCCGGCCGGCCGTGATGGCGAGGGGTGCGGCGTCTGCTAAAGGTTGGGTGATGTTGGTGGTGGGCTTGGGCGGCGCTGCGTCGGCGGGTTGCTCGGTGGTGCTTGGGAGCTGCTGCTCTGGCCGAACTCGTTCATCGAGTCCAGGTTTCGTCGCGGGGCGGCGAACGACTTCTGCGGTCGTCTGCAACATGTGGAGGTGGCTTCTTCCTGGCGGGTGGTGGTACGGCGACGCCGGCGTCGCCTGAGTTTCTCCGGAGCGCGGCGGTGGATCCGATCGTGATCTTCCCAGGGTACTCAGGGGGCTTTGTGCTTTTTTACAGGGTCTTTTTATTTTTTCTTTTTCTTTCTTGGACCTGGCTGTAATTTGGTGATGAGTTCCCTGAATATATGTGTCGGATCCTTTTCAAAAAAAAAAAGTAGGAGGGTGCCTCACACCGTCGGCCCAATAGTTGTATTTGAATCGTAACCCTTCGGTTTGTGAGAGATTTGAGTTCCCAAGGTGTAGATATACGGGAAATGTAACTTGCGTGAAAAACAATGAAGCAACTTGGGCCTTCTGTTTACATCAGAGGGCGTAGGCGTTGGTTTGAGTTACTGACCCCTGATAGTCTGATACGACGAATAGGAGCACCCCGCACAGGCAGCGAATCCGCGGGCCGCAGCGCAACCACGAAGGTATGACCCGTTGCGCCGGAGAGTCCGAGCCGAATCCAACACGGAAACGGAAAGGGAGGACACATCGAACCTAAAATTACGGAGCTATAAATAAATCTGGACTCTCCTCCTCCACCACCACCGCACCCAAAGGAAACGCTTGATCAACCGCCCCGTTCGATCGATGAACATGCCAACCGCGAGGACGGGCCTCCCCCCGATCTTGGTGACGGAGGACGGGAAGATGATGTGGCTGGCTACCGAGGAGACCATCCGCATGTGTCAGTCGCTATCGTTTCCCGTGCGCGACTTCAAAAAGGGAAAAGGGTGGTAGTCCCCCGGGGATCTCAGCGCTCGCATCCTCCCCCTCCAGAGCGCGCCACGCGTCCCCGCGGACCCAGCCCACGCGCCATCTCCCCCACACACCTTATCCTCTCCAGTCTCCAATCGTTCCCCTCCTCGTCAATTCTCTCCTGCACGCACATGGCACCATGGCCACCAGCCCACAACCACCACCTCTAGGTTCCTCAAGCCGCCGCTCCGCCATGGGTTGAGCTCGGCTGCCGCCCCACCATGGCCGTCTCCCTTCTCCTTCCCTTCGCCCCATCTACTCCATCCTGCAGGCGAGCTCGGTCGCCTCCCCACCATGGCCGCCAAGCTCCCCAGTTCCCCGGAGCGGCTCACACATGGCGGCCAGGCCCGACCGCTGCGCCGCCGCCGGACAGCTCCCTTGCGCGTCGCCGTCGCAGCGCTTCACCACCACGGGAGCGCGGGCAGCAACGCCGTGGACGAGTCGGCCTCGTCCTCGTCGTCCCTGGAGGCCCCTCGCTCGCCCGCGGGTTCCTCGCGACGGCGCCCGCCGCCGCCCTGGCCTAGGCACTGCCGTTGACCTCCTGCCCGACCTCCGGCCGTGAGCCCCTGAGATCCACCGCTGCGTCGAGATATGGCCGGACTTCATCCGCGCGGACGCCGCCACCTACCCCTCGCTGGCGAAGGAGATGAGAAAGTTTGTGCTGCAAGACGTGCGAGATGCGCCCGGCGTTGCTACCACAACGGGGGCTGCCATGGGGACGGCGGTGCTGCCACAGCGGGCGGTTCTGCTGTAGCAAAATTTGCACTGATTTTTTGTTTCATTTTTTTTTGCTTGCGGTGCAATTTTTTTGAAGATTTGTAGCACAATAATTTCTCTTTTGATGCAAATCCACTGATCATTTGTAGCATTTTTTCATATTTATATCATTTGATTTTATGTAACATCCCAAATTTATAACACGGGTAAACACGACCCAAAATTCAGAACCAACAAAAACTTTTTGAATTGCTTCACAAATGATTGTGTTTTCCCTTATCTTGTTCTGTTGACCTTGTGTAACTTGTTGGTTGTGATTGGTTGACTAGTAAATGTCAACTCAAGAAATCAACCTAAGTAAAAATATATTTACAACACTGGTGACCATGTTATGACAAGAATATATTCCATATATCTTTTCCATTCTTATGTTGGCCAAAAGTTTATTTCCACAATGATTTGGTTTTAGCAACAAATAAAATATCCTTTGAATTGAGACAGTAAAAGTATTTCCCAAAAATTTCATGCTTATAAAGTATGGAGAGCTATCTGTGATCTCCTATCCTTTCTTCCACCTTGACAATTCCAAATTCCTATTTTTAAAACTCCTATGTTTCAACTCAGTTTTAAAAGAAATACTAGTGGGGAATATATTACCTCACATATTTCTCCTGATCAAACCATTTTGAAAACTATTAAGTTATGAGTGGTTTATCCCTTAAACAACATCTTGTCATAATTGAGTGTGACCATTTTTACAAAGTAGCATTGTTAGTTATGGAAAAAGGTGTGTGATTTATTCTTGTGGTTTGAAGTGTGTGGTCTTGTTTGAGATGTGGATATTGTTGTGTTGTTGATATTGTTGTGCTGATACTATTGTTGTGTTATTGCTGTGGTGTGTGATTTTCCTGGTGAGGATAATTCCTCAGTGGTGTTATTACTAAATTAGGACACCCTTGGCAACCAAATTTGGAGTGCAACTTGAAGAGGAGCAAACCCTCTAAAATTATGCACCCAAGTGAAACTCCTAAAATTTAGGGAGATGATCTCAATAAAACTCCCTCTCTATCTATTCCTCCATTCTGTGAAAACAATTCTATCTTCATTTCTCGAGAAGGAGATGAAATGATAATTCTCTCCATTTCATATCCCTCTCTCCTCAAGCAAACCTACTTGTTGATTCAAAACAAAACCCTTCACTCTTTTATCAAAAAGGAAATGAAGGTCATGAGTTAAAAATGATCTTCATAAATACTTTCCCTCCCATTTTCTCTATTGCCTCAAAACAAATGTTTTCTCTATGAAAATAAAACTTATTTGAAGATATCATATTTGTCAAGAAAGCTCCAAAGGTTCTACAAACTATTTTACCACTGGTTTTAAATATTAAAGGAGTCTCAAATTATTAATTTCCAAAAATGGTTTATTTAAATCCTATGAACAAAAATGGAGCAAAACATTTTATTTTGTAAAACCAATTTTTGTGGAGCTTCCTCATATATAGGGGAGGCTACATGAATTTTCTCTAATTTTTGTAAAGTGTTTAAACCCCTCAAATAAATTCTGGAAGCCCTACTGATTTCAAAAAGGAAATAAAGGAATTTAGCCGAGGACCTATCCGTGAGAGGAAAAAAAGAGTTTAGGGGGCGTTTTGCAAAAACTCCGTTGACCTCTGTGCCCGGCACGACGCCGTGCTTCCCACGCCGGCGATGCCGTGGTCGCCGCTCGCCGTGCTCACCCGTGGCTCTCGCCTAACGCACGCCACGCCCTGGAGGAGACGTTGAAGCATCGCACGCTGCCTCCTCTGCTCTCCCTTGTCACTTCTCCCCTGCTGCAGCAACGCGGCACGGCACGGACGCCGTGTTGCGCACCCGTCGATGCCGTGCTCTCCTCTTCGTCAACGCCGTGGCCCCGTTCCTCCTTGCTGAGGAGGAGATGATAAGAAGCCGCGCACCCCTCTGCTCCCTCACCCCCTCACTCATTTCCTCCCCTCACTTCCTCTCTCACTTTTCTTCCATTGAACCCGAACCATGGCCGAAGTCGCCGACGCGCCTCGCCGGCGATAGAGAGCTCCCCCTCCAAATCCCTGACCACCAGCATCTTCGCCGTGCCCTACTCCCCCTCTCTGCGCGAGGAATCGAAGAGGGAAGCCCGGGATCGCCGTCGCCGTCCCGATCCTCTTCTCCTCCGGCCGCGGACGTGCGAGCAAGCTCGCGGTGGGAACAGGCCACCTTTCTCCGCCATTTTCGTGCACACGTGCTCCCCTTGCCGTGTTCTTCTCATGGACATCCCCATTTCTTCTCAGGTCGTCGGAGCCGCCGTAGCCAGCATCGCCGTGCTCCGACAGCGCCGCGTCCGCGCCCTGCTCGTGTCGAGGAAGAAGGAAGCGGCCCGTACCGCTTCGTTCAAGCTCGTGGGCCGCGAGCTGAGTTTCTTCCCGCACGGCACGGCCCAAATCCAGCAGATCCAGCCCGTTCTTTTTTTTTTCAGGTTGCTTATCCTTTTACTTCTAGAACTGTTTCTGGACCTTTAGTTTAAATAGTTTCAAAATAGTTTAAGTGCTTTGTTGACCAAACCAAAAATCAGGGAGGTACCTTAGCATTTTCCCAGCCAGATCCAAGTGGTAGAAACACTTTTGGATGAGTAGTTTTGGAGAAATTAAATGTGAGCCAGAACTACTACTTTTTACCAAAAACTCAATAGCTATTTTTCTATGATAGCTATTGATGCAAACTCAACTGTTTTGGAAAGGTCCGAGTGATACCTAGCAGTAGAAATTTGCCCCTCATGCAAATGAGCTTCCTAAATAAAATGGCATCCACTTTGGTAAATGACCAGAGAGCCATTTAGGGTTTTTTGTAAATTATTTGGTGATGATTTTTGGTGTGAATCCACTTGTGTGAGCTTCTGTATGATTAGGAGTACCTAATCCTAGCTTGGTGTGATTTTTAGAGCTATGGTTTATTTTAGGTGTAAATAACTAGGTGGTATGCTTCTCTACCAATGAATGTTTATAGTTTTATTTAGCTATATAGGGTGTGCTAGTATCTCTTTTGTGTTTTCTAGCATGTATAAGTGTGATACTAATTACTAGGAGTGTGTTAGCTCGGTATCTTAGCACTTTGGAAAAAGTTTAGTATTGCATTTAGTCATCTAGAGCTAATAGTACTAGGGTAGTATTTTCATAGATTTTCCTAGTTAATAGGACTTGTTTTAGTAGAAGTTCCTTAGTGTGACAATATTTTAGTTAGCATTGCTAGATCATCAGTAGCATGCCATATTGCTACTAGTTTGATCACATGCTAGGAAGAAGTTAGTGTTACTGGTTTTCATTAGGGAATAATATCCCTAGTGTGGGTATTTCCTAGGATTTCCTAACTTTCAGAAATTGTTTGCAAATAAAATCATTTGTGTGCATGAATTTCAAAATTTGTGTTGAACATCAGTAGCTTTTCTTAGCTACTGATATCGTAGCATGTCATCCCTTACGGCCTATTGCTTGGCCCTAGCTTGTGTAGAGGTGTTAGACCATTGGTTTGTAAGAGACCCTTGTAAGCGTAGACCCTAGTCTGTTTCTTAAACAATTAGTTTGATGCTTGTGGATGTTATTTGTCTGTGCAACACTTGTGGTTTCGTTTGGTGTATTAAGTGTTATGTTTCCCTGTTTGCGACGCTAGATAATACCGATACCGGAGTGATCTCTGGAGAGGAACTATTGAAGAAGGATGGGAGTTTATTTCTTTAATCAGTAAGAAGAAGACCAAGGACGTTATGCTGAAGCCAGGCAAGCTACTTCACTGAGCTTGCATCTATATACCTCTAGTTTGATTTACCTGTTTTACTATAAGTAGCATAAATGAATTATGTGGTGTTTGCCACGAAAGCTATGATTCTGAAAACCCTTTTTCAAATTACAAGTATTTTATTAAGACACCCGATATAGAGGTGTCAGTGGTATACAATGATTTCGAAAGGAATTTGTTTACTCCAAAACCTTCTGTGAAAGATCTTTTTGGTGGGATTACGAACCACCCAAGTTTTGGTTAAAGGTATTTTGCTAAGAAAATTGGAAATGATCGTGAAAACCTTTTCAAAAAGTTTATGAAAAACTATTTTGTCACTCTATGTAGAGATATCAGTTGTTTATATAAAATTATAGGATGGGAAAAACATTGTTTATTCAAAACTCCTTTGAAAATCCCTGGATGAATTATGGTATACCGGGATGTCGGTATGGAAGTGGAGAAGTGAAGTGTGGTGATGTTTATGGAAAATGCACATTGTGTCTTTGTACCATGACTACCAGCCGATAACCTGTGCGACCACATTTACCCACATATGGGCAAGGGCGTAGTCATATAATTTGCTCGTGTTAGTACTGGATACCTCAATAACGAGGATGACCTCGTTCCATGAGGGGATGGTCTGAGGACCTACCCCCTGACCTGGGTCCTCTTCATTGAAGTCTACCGGAAGCCGGTATGAACATGTCGGAGGAAGAGGATTGAAGGGCTCCCTTGGGTCCGCCGGGCAGAACTACGAGTCCCCACACTTAGTTTCTGAGGATTTGAGTGTCGGTGGAAAGTGTCGTAGCGGCAGGGTCCTATACTAGCATGAGCAAAGGACAGGCTATGGCCGGGAACTCAACTTCGCATACCTCTGGTATGGCGGGACGTGGCTGACACGATGAGTGACCGGATGGGTGTGGGAAAAGCGTACTACCTCTGCAGAGGGTAAAACTATTCGAATAGCCGAGTCCTCGGATATGGGCAGTTGGGAGGCTGTCCCAAGACCATGTGCAAGTTTTACAAAGTTTTGAGTTTGAAAGAAAAAAATGAGGTGGAGATTGTTTTATGCCACTGTACCAATGAGTTGGTATGAGGTTGCTGGAAAATGAGTGACCCTGAAGGGGCTATGTTCGGAAAAGGAGAAGTTTTGGAGAGAGGGACAAGATGGTGATCTTCGAGGAAAAGTTTTAAAAGAGATTTCTTGCCTTTTTAAACAAAGGTTTATTTCCGAGAAAAATGTTTAAAAAGACTTCTTACCTTTTTCAACAAAGATAGCGAGAAAACGACTTTCCAAAATGTTTTACCTTCAACAAGATTAAAAATCTACTCTTCCCTTTTTCAATAAAGGTATAGAGATGTTTTTCTAAAAATAAAGGTTTTATGAAAGATTATCAAAACTAGTGCATGCTCAAGTTGGGGTAGTTTGCGAGTACAATCAAATGTACTCATATTGGTTTCGTCCCTGGCTATTGTCTTAGCCAGATTTTAAGGAGGAGCAGTTCGAAGAAGAGGAGTTCACTGGCGTCTTTGCGAACTAGGGCGCTTCCCAGTCAGCTGCCTGTAGGGTTAAGGCAAATGACTTGGGCTCCACGTTGTTTGGTGATTTCCGCTGCAAGTTCCTGTTGAAGCTTATGACTTCAATCACGTAAGTACATTTATCCGGTATTTGTGGGTGTTCTGTGATACCAACTCTAGTTATGTGCAACAACACACTGATCATGGGATTGTTGCAGGAAGCATAACGAGTATCTCGGATAATTAATCCGGGGTCCTCACAGACTTGGTATCAGAGCCATCCTGACTGTAACAGACCTTAGTTAGCATGGACGTTAGTTAGGGAGAGAATATTTTGTTAAAATTATGTCAACACCAAAAATATATCCTTATCTAGGGAAGTCCAAAAATGACTCCCGCTCTTCTCGTCTTCTCAAATTATTTCTGAGTCTTACCTTTCTATTTTAAATTTTTCCAAGGTTTTCTCTACTCCTTCTTACCTGTTCAAAACTTACTTGACGATGAACCCAAAAGAGACCTAATTAGCTAGCACCTACAAGGAAGAAGCAACCATCTCAAATACTCAACATTCAACATCAAGTTCATTGGTCTACAAATGTCAAGATCATCGACATCAACCAAATCAAGAGATCTCTGAAGACCTCAGCTCAACCTCAGCAATTCTACTCAAGTGGCTACTTCGACAATCTCAGTGTCTCCAGTTGAAGACTAAGGCGACGAAATGAAGATTTCAGCATCCCTGTCTAACCAAGACCCATGGGGACAACTTATGATAGGAACTTTAGTCATACTACCCGGCTACTACGAGTGTTAGGCGTCCATTGGTACTAAACGTACCTTGTGTGTTTATTGCTTGTTTGAGGTGTTCCCCTACAGTGAGCCCGACGGGTTTGACCTATCCCTGCCTAACCGGCATGGCCAGGCGTCGGTTCACAGTAGCGTACAGTAGGGTTTGTCCCCACTACCTGAGAGACGCTCCCCGGGTTCTTCCGTGGAAAGGAGCCGACACCACCCTAGCTTATAAAAACCCCGGTCTATCTGCCATCTATTCCCACCCTCACTCACCACCCTTAGCGACCCAAATCTCCTGAGGCAAGAATCCCGTGTTCTTATTCTTCATCCAGATCCAAAAGAACCCAATGGCAAACCCCAGAGTTATCATGGAAACCACTGCCGAGGAGCATAGTGGGTTTCCACTGATGCTTTGGAAGGCCGTCTGCCACGTTCTTGGTCGGCCTGCCCGTCCTCGATATGTGGTGTCCGAGAACTCTCTCCCGCTTGCCGGGAGTGAATTCCAAGTCGAAGTGCATATCGGCTCGTGCCCATTGGGCATAAGTCCGACTTACTTGATCCAGGGTAAGAGCATGCCTACCCTAGATCTAGCCCTCCAGGTAGCAGCCTGGGAAGGACTCGTCCGTCTCCGGTACTCAGAACCGGCGATGGCGCTGAGTCGAGCCTTCCACTTTCTCCCAGCCATACCTCAGCGTGTTGCGGAGGCTTTCCAAGCTTCCATGGGGCAGGAAGCTGACCCTGCCGTAATCACCCTGGTCACCTATGGAGCTGCAATGACAAGATTCAGCCATTCCCTGATGGAGGAACTCATGACCACAAGGCGCCACCTTGCTCGTGCCCGCCGGGAACTAGGTCGAGCAAGGAACCAACCCACTTCCCACCGTGGGCAAGCTCAGGAGGCAAGACAGTCAATCCTAGATGACATGCTGGACCGCAGCATTGGTGCATCTGTGACGCAAGCCCTAGCCCGAGTTCAGCAGCAACCCCAGGAGCGAGGTGCCACCCACGAAGGCGTGCCTGTAGTTCCCCACCCCGTGGAAGATGGAGGTGTGGACACCACTCTTTGTCTCGGTCACGCTTCACCGACTCCTAGAACCTCTCAGGCAGAGTAGAACCCAGGTTTAGTTAGCCTGACCAGCGCTTGTGTGTTGTGCGTGTGGAGCAACAAAGTTGTTAGTCTGTTGTTTGGTGGTTGTTTGTTTTTCTCGTGTTCTTGTAATGCAGAGTTGTTGTCTGTTCCCCGGCTGATATCAAGTCAGCCGAAATAAAAACTTGGTATACTTATCATCTCGTTAACCACTTGGTTGACACTTGATGGAATGTCATGCTCTTTCTTCAGTTAAAAGTTTTAAAGGAAACGACAGATCACTTAAACCAGGAACCGTATGTGATCCCAGACGCATACCCCTGTGAATTAATGCAAACCTTGAATGGGACTATTTTGTAGTATGCAAACTATTTTGTGTGTGGTCTCCTACATGCAAACCCCACAAGGTTCCTCACCCAATATGAACCTTGTGCTTTCCGCATGTTAAAGAAAGGGGCCCGAGCCCTCCACGAGATGTGAGCCTCGCAAGCCTTAAAATGCTTGCGAAGTGTAAATGCTCGCTGGAACACAGAAGGACTTCTGGTAGGGTGTTTTTAGTTGTTGTGTTCAACCTATATGGTTGAAATGCTATGCTACCACTGCCAGTGGTTGAGACCATATAATGCAGTGTTATTTCCCTAAAAATATATTTTCTCACTAAAACAAGATTATTCTAGTACCTCTGCATCCTATCTGTGCTGCAAGACCAGAGTTGTGGCAACCAAGAAAGTTTCGACAATGCAAATCTTGTCTCAGTCATCAGCAAAGACAAGATTGAAACAATCACGGAGTTCACTACAGAAGCGAAAAATTCAGAAAGAAACCGAGGCTACAAGTTTTACTCCTACACACAACACAGCCAGCACTCAGCCCGGATGCAACGGCACCCCAGAGATCTCTACTCCCTCTCGAGCTCCCTGGCACTACCAGAGGACGAGCCTGGCTCACTCAGAGCCGAGTCGCGCGCCGCCCGACGGCGACGAATGGCTCGGGCAGCCTGCTCACCTCCATCAAGAAGCTCTGCCACCTCACCCACCGGCACTGCAGCGGGTTCCTCCACCACAGCCGGCTCCACCGCCGCCGCATCTGGCTCCTCCGGCGCAGCTGGCGCCACTGTCGCAGCACCCGCCCCAGCGCCAGACCACCAATTGCACAAGGCCACGGCTAGGAGGACCACTGCCACGAACAGCATGCTGTACACCATCAAAACCAAGAACACGAAGAGCACGAAGATGAAGAAGCCCTCGATGAAGCCCGCATCCTCCATCGCATCAACGTAGGCTCTGAAGAAATCAGTAGTGAAGCCCATGGTGACGACGCGGTAGGAGAAATGTTTCGGAGGCTGCTAGTTTATAAACCGAGCTCGGACGCCGCTCCTCGACACCGCACTGCGCGGGAAAGTGGAGGAATCGCGAGCCGTACCCGCCTTAATGGCGCGAAACCACCTAGTCATCGTGTCCCCAAAGCCGTGTCTGCCGCTGCACCGACGGACAGCACGCGCAGCAGTACCGCGGATGAGTGCTCTGCGCACTGAAAACGGAGCGAGTACAGAACCAGGTCGAGCGAGGAAGAAGAAGGGAAGAAAAGGAGGAGAGACCGCCAGGTGGGCCCCGGCCCCACATGTCAGTGAATCAGCAGTTAACCCCCCGTGTCCCTCTATCCTTTATCCCTCGCTTTTCCTGTAAAAACACCTGCAAAAATAATTTCCTCGGACAAAACCAAACCCACTGTGTCCAAGAGCCAATTATTGGTGGCACAGCTCTGGGTATTTTAAAGAAAAACCCTATTGTTTTTCAAAACCTGTGTATACACGAAAGTGAATATACAGCATTTCTAAAATAAAAATTTTGCCCTCGTATCTCCCCTGTACCCCTGGGCAAATCTCGAGGACGAGATTTATTTTTAAGGGGGGAAGGATTTGTAACATCCCAAATTTATAACACGGGTAAACACGACCCAAAATTCAGAACCAACAAAAACTTTTTGAATTGCTTCACAAATGATTGTGTTTTCCCTTATCTTGTTCTGTTGACCTTGTGTAACTTGTTGGTTGTGATTGGTTGACTAGTAAATGTCAACTCAAGAAATCAACCTAAGTAAAAATATATTTACAACACTGGTGACCATGTTATGACAAGAATATATTCCATATATCTTTTCCATTCTTATGTTGGCCAAAAGTTTATTTCCACAATGATTTGGTTTTAGCAACAAATAAAATATCCTTTAAATTGAGACAGTAAAAGTATTTCCCAAAAATTTCATGCTTATAAAGTATGGAGAGCTATCTGTGATCTCCTATCCTTTCTTCCACCTTGACAATTCCAAATTCCTATTTTTAAAACTCCTATGTTTCAACTCAGTTTTAAAAGAAATACTAGTGGGGAATATATTACCTCACATATTTCTCCTGATCAAACCATTTTGAAAACTATTAAGTTATGAGTGGTTTATCCCTTAAACAACATCTTGTCATAATTGAGTGTGACCATTTTTACAAAGTAGCATTGTTAGTTATGGAAAAAGGTGTGTGATTTATTCTTGTGGTTTGAAGTGTGTGGTCTTGTTTGAGATGTGGATATTGTTGTGTTGTTGATATTGTTGTGCTGATACTATTGTTGTGTTATTGCTGTGGTGTGTGATTTTCCTGGTGAGGATAATTCCTCAGTGGTGTTATTACTAAATTAGGACACCCTTGGCAACCAAATTTGGAGTGCAACTTGAAGAGGAGCAAACCCTCTAAAATTATGCACCCAAGTGAAACTCCTAAAATTTAGGGAGATGATCTCAATAAAACTCCCTCTCTATCTATTCCTCCATTCTGTGAAAACAATTCTATCTTCATTTCTCGAGAAGGAGATGAAATGATAATTCTCTCCATTTCATATCCCTCTCTCCTCAAGCAAACCTACTTGTTGATTCAAAACAAAACCCTTCACTCTTTTATCAAAAAGGAAATGAAGGTCATGAGTTAAAAATGATCTTCATAAATACTTTCCCTCCCATTTTCTCTATTGCCTCAAAACAAATGTTTTCTCTATGAAAATAAAACTTATTTGAAGATATCATATTTGTCAAGAAAGCTCCAAAGGTTCTACAAACTATTTTACCACTGGTTTTAAATATTAAAGGAGTCTCAAATTATTAATTTCCAAAAATGGTTTATTTAAATCCTATGAACAAAAATGGAGCAAAACATTTTATTTTGTAAAACCAATTTTTGTGGAGCTTCCTCATATATAGGGGAGGCTACATGAATTTTCTCTAATTTTTGTAAAGTGTTTAAACCCCTCAAATAAATTCTGGAAGCCCTACTGATTTCAAAAAGGAAATAAAGGAATTTAGCCGAGGACCTATCCGTGAGAGGAAAAAAAAGAGTTTAGGGGGCGTTTTGCAAAAACTCCGTTGACCTCTGTGCCCGGCACGACGCCGTGCTTCCCACGCCGGCGATGCCGTGGTCGCCGCTCGCCGTGCTCACCCGTGGCTCTCGCCTAACGCACGCCACGCCCTGGAGGAGACGTTGAAGCATCGCACGCTGCCTCCTCTGCTCTCCCTTGTCACTTCTCCCCTGCTGCAGCAACGCGGCACGGCACGGACGCCGTGTTGCGCACCCGTCGATGCCGTGCTCTCCTCTTCGTCAACGCCGTGGCCCCGTTCCTCCTTGCTGAGGAGGAGATGATAAGAAGCCGCGCACCCCTCTGCTCCCTCACCCCCTCACTCATTTCCTCCCCTCACTTCCTCTCTCACTTTTCTTCCATTGAACCCGAACCATGGCCGAAGTCGCCGACGCGCCTCGCCGGCGATAGAGAGCTCCCCCTCCAAATCCCTGACCACCAGCATCTTCGCCGTGCCCTACTCCCCCTCTCTGCGCGAGGAATCGAAGAGGGAAGCCCGGGATCGCCGTCGCCGTCCCGATCCTCTTCTCCTCCGGCCGCGGACGTGCGAGCAAGCTCGCGGTGGGAACAGGCCACCTTTCTCCGCCATTTTCGTGCACACGTGCTCCCCTTGCCGTGTTCTTCTCATGGACATCCCCATTTCTTCTCAGGTCGTCGGAGCCGCCGTAGCCAGCATCGCCGTGCTCCGACGCGCCGCGTCCGCGCCCTGCTCGTGTCGAGGAAGAAGGAAGCGGCCCGTACCGCTTCGTTCAAGCTCGTGGGCCGCGAGCTGAGTTTCTTCCCGCACGGCACGGCCCAAATCCAGCAGATCCAGCCCGTTCTTTTTTTTTTCAGGTTGCTTATCCTTTTACTTCTAGAACTGTTTCTGGACCTTTAGTTTAAATAGTTTCAAAATAGTTTAAGTGCTTTGTTGACCAAACCAAAAATCAGGGAGGTACCTTAGCATTTTCCCAGCCAGATCCAAGTGGTAGAAACACTTTTGGATGAGTAGTTTTGGAGAAATTAAATGTGAGCCAGAACTACTACTTTTTACCAAAAACTCAATAGCTATTTTTCTATGATAGCTATTGATGCAAACTCAACTGTTTTGGAAAGGTCCGAGTGATACCTAGCAGTAGAAATTTGCCCCTCATGCAAATGAGCTTCCTAAATAAAATGGCATCCACTTTGGTAAATGACCAGAGAGCCATTTAGGGTTTTTTGTAAATTATTTGGTGATGATTTTTGGTGTGAATCCACTTGTGTGAGCTTCTGTATGATTAGGAGTACCTAATCCTAGCTTGGTGTGATTTTTAGAGCTATGGTTTATTTTAGGTGTAAATAACTAGGTGGTATGCTTCTCTACCAATGAATGTTTATAGTTTTATTTAGCTATATAGGGTGTGCTAGTATCTCTTTTGTGTTTTCTAGCATGTATAAGTGTGATACTAATTACTAGGAGTGTGTTAGCTCGGTATCTTAGCACTTTGGAAAAAGTTTAGTATTGCATTTAGTCATCTAGAGCTAATAGTACTAGGGTAGTATTTTCATAGATTTTCCTAGTTAATAGGACTTGTTTTAGTAGAAGTTCCTTAGTGTGACAATATTTTAGTTAGCATTGCTAGATCATCAGTAGCATGCCATATTGCTACTAGTTTGATCACATGCTAGGAAGAAGTTAGTGTTACTGGTTTTCATTAGGGAATAATATCCCTAGTGTGGGTATTTCCTAGGATTTCCTAACTTTCAGAAATTGTTTGCAAATAAAATCATTTGTGTGCATGAATTTCAAAATTTGTGTTGAACATCAGTAGCTTTTCTTAGCTACTGATATCGTAGCATGTCATCCCTTACGGCCTATTGCTTGGCCCTAGCTTGTGTAGAGGTGTTAGACCATTGGTTTGTAAGAGACCCTTGTAAGCGTAGACCCTAGTCTGTTTCTTAAACAATTAGTTTGATGCTTGTGGATGTTATTTGTCTGTGCAACACTTGTGGTTTCGTTTGGTGTATTAAGTGTTATGTTTCCCTGTTTGCGACGCTAGATAATACCGATACCGGAGTGATCTCTGGAGAGGAACTATTGAAGAAGGATGGGAGTTTATTTCTTTAATCAGTAAGAAGAAGACCAAGGACGTTATGCTGAAGCCAGGCAAGCTACTTCACTGAGCTTGCATCTATATACCTCTAGTTTGATTTACCTGTTTTACTATAAGTAGCATAAATGAATTATGTGGTGTTTGCCACGAAAGCTATGATTCTGAAAACCCTTTTTCAAATTACAAGTATTTTATTAAGACACCCGATATAGAGGTGTCAGTGGTATACAATGATTTCGAAAGGAATTTGTTTACTCCAAAACCTTCTGTGAAAGATCTTTTTGGTGGGATTACGAACCACCCAAGTTTTGGTTAAAGGTATTTTGCTAAGAAAATTGGAAATGATCGTGAAAACCTTTTCAAAAAGTTTATGAAAAACTATTTTGTCACTCTATGTAGAGATATCAGTTGTTTATATAAAATTATAGGATGGGAAAAACATTGTTTATTCAAAACTCCTTTGAAAATCCCTGGATGAATTATGGTATACCGGGATGTCGGTATGGAAGTGGAGAAGTGAAGTGTGGTGATGTTTATGGAAAATGCACATTGTGTCTTTGTACCATGACTACCAGCCGATAACCTGTGCGACCACATTTACCCACATATGGGCAAGGGCGTAGTCATATAATTTGCTCGTGTTAGTACTGGATACCTCAATAACGAGGATGACCTCGTTCCATGAGGGGATGGTCTGAGGACCTACCCCCTGACCTGGGTCCTCTTCATTGAAGTCTACCGGAAGCCGGTATGAACATGTCGGAGGAAGAGGATTGAAGGGCTCCCTTGGGTCCGCCGGGCAGAACTACGAGTCCCCACACTTAGTTTCTGAGGATTTGAGTGTCGGTGGAAAGTGTCGTAGCGGCAGGGTCCTATACTAGCATGAGCAAAGGACAGGCTATGGCCGGGAACTCAACTTCGCATACCTCTGGTATGGCGGGACGTGGCTGACACGATGAGTGACCGGATGGGTGTGGGAAAAGCGTACTACCTCTGCAGAGGGTAAAACTATTCGAATAGCCGAGTCCTCGGATATGGGCAGTTGGGAGGCTGTCCCAAGACCATGTGCAAGTTTTACAAAGTTTTGAGTTTGAAAGAAAAAAATGAGGTGGAGATTGTTTTATGCCACTGTACCAATGAGTTGGTATGAGGTTGCTGGAAAATGAGTGACCCTGAAGGGGCTATGTTCGGAAAAGGAGAAGTTTTGGAGAGAGGGACAAGATGGTGATCTTCGAGGAAAAGTTTTAAAAGAGATTTCTTGCCTTTTTAAACAAAGGTTTATTTCCGAGAAAAATGTTTAAAAAGACTTCTTACCTTTTTCAACAAAGATAGCGAGAAAACGACTTTCCAAAATGTTTTACCTTCAACAAGATTAAAAATCTACTCTTCCCTTTTTCAATAAAGGTATAGAGATGTTTTTCTAAAAATAAAGGTTTTATGAAAGATTATCAAAACTAGTGCATGCTCAAGTTGGGGTAGTTTGCGAGTACAATCAAATGTACTCATATTGGTTTCGTCCCTGGCTATTGTCTTAGCCAGATTTTAAGGAGGAGCAGTTCGAAGAAGAGGAGTTCACTGGCGTCTTTGCGAACTAGGGCGCTTCCCAGTCAGCTGCCTGTAGGGTTAAGGCAAATGACTTGGGCTCCACGTTGTTTGGTGATTTCCGCTGCAAGTTCCTGTTGAAGCTTATGACTTCAATCACGTAAGTACATTTATCCGGTATTTGTGGGTGTTCTGTGATACCAACTCTAGTTATGTGCAACAACACACTGATCATGGGATTGTTGCAGGAAGCATAACGAGTATCTCGGATAATTAATCCGGGGTCCTCACATTTTAGTGCAAATGTTTTTGGATGTTTTGTAGCAAAAAATCATTTTTTATGCAAATCCGTAGTCATTTGTAGCAATTTTCTTTGTGCGGCAGAAGAATCCGGCAAATCCGGCAAGCCACGCCTCTCCGATGCTATGATCGGATGCTACCGATGTCTCGCGGCATTGCTACCGACGAGCCGGCGATGCTACCGACATCGGTGGTGGTGCCAACCGGAGGCGACGTGCTTGCTGGCGGTGCTGCGAGCCGTCGCCGGAATTTGTTCTGCTACAATTGTCTGTAGTTTTTGCACCATACATTATGTGAATTTGTTTTGCTGTTCGGAGAACCTTGCCAGATTTTTTTTGCTACGATGCTACAATATAGCAAATTTTTTGCTATTAATGTTATGTGATTTTTGCTACAACAGAACAAAAAAATTGCTACGATGTCTCCGGCGAGGTCTTCGTCGATGTCTCCGGCGAACTCGATTTGCTACAGTAGCAATTTTGCTACAATAGAACAAAACATTTGCTACGATGTTTCCGGCGAGGTCTCCGTCGATGTCTCCGGCGAAATCGATTTTGCTACAATAGCACATTTTTTCTGCTACGGGATCTCCGGCGAGGTCTCCGGTGAGGTCCGGCGAGTCCGGTGAGGTCTCCGGCGAAATCGGTCATTTCTTTTCTGTTTTCTGGACGAACCGTTTTTTGCTACATAGGGAGCAAAAGCGGGGATTATTTGCTGCGGCGGCAGCAAAAGCGGGATTGTGGTCTGTTTGGAGAGACACGTGTCACACATGCAAGCAGGAGAATGGGAAGAGAATAATCCCCCGGGGGACGCCTAGTATTGTCCTTCAAAAAGTTCTACACCGCGGTGGGGGCTCGACGAGGAGGCCACTGACAACTTACTCCGATACATCCAGGCCACAGAGGCGGCCATGCAGGCCGTCCTGGACATCCAGACATCCAGATGGATGTCCTCCAGCAATACAACGCAAGGGGCTATGCCTACATCGAGATGCACGAGGACAACCCGCAAGACATGGACGAGCAGATCCGGCTCCTCACCATGCAACTAGGCGGACTAGCTACTTAACTAGCCGCCCGTGATTAACCAGTACGAAAGTTCGTGTAAGTTACTAAGTTTATTGGGGGATAAAGCAGTACCCGTATCCCCGTTCGTGTACCAAGTATATACTTATTGGAGCTAAGACTTCGATACTACTAGTTGTTCTTGCTTTGGAATTTGTTGATGTTTGGACTAGCTAATTAATTAGCCTTGTAGTTGTAGTTTACTTTCAGTTGGACTTTGAGTTCCTAGACTTGCTTTAGTGGCTGGTGCTGTGCGGTGTGGCACACGCGACTGTGTTGTAATGTGTCGAACGAGTGAGTTAGCGTTCGGGGCACATTCAAAAGGCCTAACTATTGTATTAGACTAGTCATAGTGGTGGTATCATAACTAGTATCATGCGTGCCATGTTGGCAAAATTATGATGTGGCACTGTAATTAATGATGAAAAAGATGATGGTGATATCATAGGTAGATACCGTAACATAACGCATTCCAATACATGATGAGTCTACAACCTAAATTAATGATATAATATATGATACCACAAATATGTTACTACCCATAGTGGAGGTAGTAACATAGACTAGTATCATATGCATGATACCAATATATGATACTCCCCACTATGGCTAGTCTTATCATTTTCATGTCAATGTAATTGGGAGCTGCGCTCCTCTAGTCTAAAAAAAAGCTAATTAATTAGCCATGATTAATTAACAAGTACCTTCATGTAAGTTTCCTTGGGACAAACTGCTTATTAATTTATTATTGCTCGATCTCAAGGATCGTCGTTTATTTTATCAGATGCGTTGTCATCTTTGTAATACGGATTGCGTCGCACGTTCGAGTCGGAGCGACCTGGATTGGTTTTGATGGAACTGCTCTTCGACGCTCCAAAAATTAACATGTGTTTGCTCTAATCTGGCGCCTGTATTTTTCCATGCCCCCACACGAGCAAAATCTTCTGCCATAGTGAAGTTTGCGCCCCGAGTCCTACTTCATTTGGTTCTGGGAAGTGGGGGCAGGCTGATGCCCCAAGTCGACGACGTCGATGGCGGCATATGACCTAGCACCTTCGCGCCCGAGTCGTCCACACAAGAGCCGGTAGAGGAGCAGGAGGTGCAGCAGGTGGGGAAGTCATGGGGTCCGGCTCCTAACCGAGGGTATTGGAAGCGAGTGTCGAGGTAGAGTCCATGGCGTCGGTGAGAGAGGGGAGGCTAACATGGACAGGAATGGAAGGCCATGGTGGTGGACTAAGAGGGATATGAGGGGAAATGTTCTGGGCCGAAAATCATTTTGACACTGGGTGTGCTCTACATATCTCTCCCCCCCCACACTACGGGAAAGACTCAAAACGCCGACGGCCAGGACATACGCCGACGGCCAAATGTCGGGGCCGTCGGCGTAGACCCCGACCAGGACAACCTAGATCTTTTTTTCTCTTTTTAGCTATGCCGACGGCATTGCCGTCGGCCTAGTTTTTTTTGCCGTCGGCCTAGATTTTTTGTTTTTCTTTTTAGCTACGCCGACGGCGTTGCCGTCGGCCTAGATTTTTTTTATTTTTCTTTTGAGCTACGCCGACGGCATTGCCGTCGGCATAGCCCTGTTTTTTTACTTACTCACCATTTTGAGTATAAATTTTGCATTTGAACTCGGATTTCGATGTTCTTTAGGTCGTTTCGAAGAGGAGAAGTAGATCTACATTATCATACACATTGTTCAAACTATATCATTCAAAAAAAATCATGAGCAAGGACAAAAAAATTCATGTTCAAACTAGGTTTTCGCCGAAGAGAGGCTCTGGAGCGTCGGAATCCAACAAAAAGTTAGGTGGTGCCATACCAAGTGGGTACAAGTTGGGGTATAACTTTGTTTTGGGACTTCGTAGGGTCCACTATAACACAACCAAGAAAAGAGTTGCACTTTTCTACCCCATTTTGACACCGGTACTGGCTGTAGTTGTATAAGCCTGGTTTTTCTCTAGCGGGCTAGGTTTTCACCGGAGAGGGGTTCCGGAGTATCAGGATCACACCAATAGCTAGGGGGTGTCATACCATGTGTGTAAAAGTGTGCTATGGGTTTTTTTTATGGCAAAGGTTGCAGTCCGGGTGTGACCTGCTTCACCGGCATCCACTTCTCTATAGCGAGTTTCGTGACTTATAGCATGAAAGTCCTGAATTGGGCAAAGCCTGAGGGAAACTTGTGAAGACTTAGGTTATACCTTTGTCTTGTGACTTCATAGGGCCTAGACTAACACAACCAAGCAACTAGGTACACTTTGCTATCCCATTTTGACGTCGGTACTGATTGTATGCGTATAAGTCTGGTTTTTCTCCAACGGTGCTTGGGTTTACATGCACTTTTTCTCCGATTGGACAAGCCGGAGGGTAACTTGTCAAGAGTTGGGTTATGGATGAAATGGATGTCATATTTGGATTTCTCTCATTTTCTATTCGATTTAGACATATTATTTATCAAATTTCGATTTACGGTTTGTAGATATGAATTATTCAATATTAAATGAAAGGCAAATACGTTAATTATTATTTGAATTCAAGAATATTTTAATTCAATATTATTATTATTAATGATTCATTTCTTTTTATTTAAATAATTATTTGGATTCATAAAATAAAGGTGTGCGTGATGCATGTAAAATGCATACATGAACTTTGCACTATATCACTCATATTCCAATCATATTTGCATCATATAAGGGTTATATCACTGTTATATAATGATTTTTGGGAATAAAATATTTATTTCCTATTTTTATGGAATTAAGCCTGCGCAGGCAGAAAACCCTATTTTTTCCTTTTAAATTTCATGGACCCAAACGACGTCCAAAAAAATCTGGAAAAATATAGGCGTCATTATTTTGGAAGGAGGAAGACTTGGGAGCGAAGGAAGCAAGCAAACGGAGGCCGGAAGCCCAAAAGAGGGGGGCCCACGCGGCCTCTGTACCTGGCCACGTGGGGCCCACCCTTTTGGCCCTCGAGGCTCCGCTGCCGTCGATCTTTTCTCCACTGCCTTTGTCTTGACCTAAAAACGCCTATAAAAGAAGTCCCACGGCGTTCTCGAAAAGCGCCGCCACACAACAGAAATACGAAAACAGAGATCTGGAGCTGCAGATTGGAGGGGGAAAACTCCGGCGGGGTGCTGCCGGCGTGGTCTCCATCTTCTCCAACGACATCTCCACCGTCTCCACCATGAAGAGGGAGTAGTCCACCTATGGACTATGGGTTTGTGGAAGTAACTTATGTATCTCTCCTCTCTTTGAGGTTCACTAATTAGTACCGTGTGAGCTGCTGAACATGATTACGGTCATCGTTGTAATTCCTATGTGGTGAATTTTTTTGTGAGTTAATATATGTTTGAGATTGCAATGTTTGTTTCAGTTATGAGTATAGATGCATATTATGTACCCCGTTCTTATCTACTTGTTATGATCAAGCATGTTTATGAGAGCGTGTGTGGGGTGATGTGCGCATTAGTTGGAGTAACGGGGGGTGGTGAGTGCGGTAAGTTGACCACTGTAATATCACGATCCACTTGGGTGTTTTATCTTACTTTGTTACCTCACTAGGGATAAACAAAAATACCATACTACAAGGGTTGTGGGTATTGGGTTGCGCGTACGGTAAATTAAAATTTTCACGTGTTGCTACGCAACCCTTGCCAGGATCTACTATCGAGATACATGCGAATACGAAGATCCAAAGATCTAGTTTAGTATACGTTACCAACAGCGTAGATTGCGGAAGAACGTGTTGATGACGTAGTCGATGTAGCCGTACGTGGTCTCTCTCAACCAAGCCTGGTAGAGAGATTCCGACGCCTTCTTCTCCTTTGCTTCACCACCTTGATTCAACAGCTAAAGGGTGCAACGTCAATGACGAGGAACCCCTCCGAGAGCTTGCACACGTACACTGGAAAGGTTCAGCAGGGCTTCGCCGTCCAAGCTTGAAGTCTGCTGGTGTATATGAAGGTGGAGATCTCAACACATGAGAAGGAGAGAGAGATTAGATCTAGTCTAATCGGATAGCTCGCCTCTAATTAGAGGTCCCTCTAATCCAACTAGAAGAGATCTAAACTTGAGAGCTGACGCGAGATTTCTCTCTTGTCTATTTGGTGTCTAAATTGTGAAACTTGTCTCTCTAACTAGAGGGGTGGGGTTTATAAAGGAGCCCAAGAGGTAGGGAGACTTGGGCAAGGGGGAAAACCTTTCCTTGTCCAACTCAACTTGGACAAGGGGAAAGTTTCCCCTTGCCCAATTCAGCATGGGAGGGGAGTTGGAGTGGAACTCCAACTCCTCCCCTCCCCTCTCCCTTCCCAGCTCGGCCGACGGGTGGGGCCCACCTAGGCCGCACCGACCTAGGCAGGTGGGGCCCACCTAGGCCGGCCGCCCTGCCCTACGCTGCGCCTGGCGGGTGGGGCCCGCCTGGCTAGCCACCGCCTCGGCCGCCCGCCGCCACGTGGGCCTGCCCTGGCCGCACCGACCTGGCGGGTGGGGCCCGCCTGGCCGGCCGCCACTTGGCCGCCGTCGTCGCCCCCTCGCCCCGCCATGGGCCATCGGCCCACTAGGGTTCGGCCGGGGTTTCCCCTGATGGCACTTCGGCCCACCACCACTTGGTGGTGTGGCCTAATAATATTTTTCCCGTAATTATATTTATCAATTAAATAAATGAATATTTAATTAACATCTAATTAAATAATACTTTGTCATATTAATTCTCATTTGAATATTTCCTTTTACAGAACATTCACCAAATTAATTACCTATCATATGAAACACCTTTCATATGATCCGGGACACCTAGTGCCCACCGACAAAATACTCTGGACAAATATATCCTCCATATAAACCTCCTCGGAATAAATCCGACCGTGATAGTAACTTCTATCACAAACTTTCTCTCTTGACAAGGTATGTCATATCACGCAAGCACCATGTCGATGATACTGTCTCCATGTTCCAGACCAACCATATAACACAACTAACCAATCCTAGCTTAAGTGTGTCCACCCTACAGGTCCGATAACGGGTAGCTATAATTGGTTGGGTATCAACCAATCACCGGCCAGTGACAGTTCCAAGGACATCCTGTGTGGCTGCTATCGTTATGCGAATAAAGGTACTGTTGAACCTGTTGATTATCATATATCAATCTCATTACTCACGACACTGAGGGTGTGTTTGGTTCAGCTGTGGATTCTTAAAAAGCTGCTGTGAATTGTGAGCTGTGAAAAACCCGCTGTGAGATAAGAACTGTGGCAAAGCTGAAAGTCGTTTGGTTGAAACAACTGTCAAACAATGATTTTTTTTATGCGGATCGCCCGTAATACCTAGACCGTGGGAGAGCCCTCGCCACACCTCGCCGGTCCCCCGCGTCGACTGCCTCTCCGACCACCTTGATATCGCCGGACCCTCGCCGGAATTGGTCGGACATTGCCGAAACCTCGCCGGAGATAGGGAGAGACGCGCCGGACCTCCCCGGAGCTGCAATGGAACAGCTCTTGCCATCTTGCTATCGTCGGACACTCGCCGGAGTTAGCCTGACCCACGCCAGAATTGGTCGGACATTGGCCGAAACCTCGCCGGAGATAGGGGAAGACACCTCGGACATCGCCGGAGCCGCATTGGAACTCCTCTGGCCATCTTGCTATCGTCGGATCCTCGCCGGAGTTGGCCGGACCCTCGCCGGAGATTATGAGAACCACCCGGATCAATACGTGCCTTGTTTGCTAGCTGATCAATTTTTTGTCTGTCCTAGCTAGCTGATCAATCTAGTCAAACTTGTACTGTACTAGCTAGCCTGTAGACTGTAGTAATAGGACGTACAAGCTCAGCCGCATCTAATACACACTCGAGATCGAAGTAAAATACGGCCAGCGGCATACAGTGAGCGCTGATGTGCCTGATACGTGATTTGAGCTGCCGCCGTGGAGCCTATCTTCCACCGCAGGTCCGCAGGCATCAACGTTGACGTCATGGCCAAAGATCAGGTGGTCTTCGCACTCGGATAATTCTTCACCTCCAGCCGACGCGGCTACAAATCACAGGGACATTGGATTCTCACGGGAAGGTGCCTAGAGGAGCTTCGCGAGGCAGAGCCGCAGAGGACTGTCATGAGGAAGATTGTCGAACTGACGATGTGCAGAGAGGCGTGGCGGCAGTTGGAGCCTTGGAGGGGCGGCCGGCGGCAGTCGGCGACGGCTCAATTGCAATTCCTACCCAGTCGCGAGCACAGCTTCTGATCCCTGGCGAGACAGAGCGACGACCATCGTGATTACCTTGCAGGTTGGGGGAGGAAACGACGCATGCAAGGAGGCCCGGCGGCGGTGCAATCTCTCCGGCCGCCGCGGCTATCATGAGTTAGGATGAAAAGGGGACTTGCGCGAGGACTCGCACGAGTGGAGACTCAGGAATGTGGTTGGAGCAGCGGACGGCGGCCGGACCGGCGGAGCGTCGCCGGCGAAGCGGCCCGGGACAGCGTGAGAAGGTGCGAAGCCTTTTCTTTCCCTGATCGATCGACGTTCTGTTTAGCTCGGGAAGAGGAAATAGGTCAAACCGATATCACTTATCGGTGGCAGCGTGGGTAATTTAGCCAAGAAGTTGGTTCTAAACGCGATGGAAGCAGGGGTTAACCTGCTTTGACAATTACACTACAGGAATCTACTAGCTTCTGTAAAATCCGTGGTGAGAAAACCCAGTTTGGTTAGCTTTTGGATTTTCGAAAGTAGAAGCAGGTTAAAAAAGCTAAACCAAACGGACCCTGAACTTCACCCGAGATATAGATCCGTGATGATACCATGAATCAATCAAGGATTGATTCACATCATCTTTGTCTATCTCGTTACCGGTAAGTTCCATTTACTCGTTGCCGTATTATGATATCCCACAAAGTGTAACTTCACTGTGCATTGTCTGCAGAACGAAGTGGATATGTATATAATACCGAGTGGGCCCTGAAAGTATCTCTCTTAACCTAGAGGAGCAATTTCCCATCTCAGAACATTAGGATACACACACCTTCGAAGCTACCAAGCAACTGCCTTTATGGTCACCATGTTACGGCCGTGACGGTTAATAGCACCAAAGCAACTCCTCCAGTATGCATGACCCCAATAACCTCATGGTTACAAGGACATGTTATACAAGAACCTTTCTGTGATAAAGCTAAGGACAAAAAACTATTTAACAGAATCTCTTAGCATACCAACACTTGGGTGACCCATCCATATTATAGTCCAATAATATGTCATCCTTGATGCTGACATAAACTCTATGTCCATGACTAGGAAAAGCCGCGTCATCTAGCATTCAAGAATTAGTCCGTAAAAGAACTAGGGTACTTTTTACGTATTCATATTTTCTACACGTGCAGGTGAGCTTTTCCCTAAATCACGCATTTAGAAATCACTGCAGTTATAGCATAGAGAATACGAATCAATAATGTATGAATCAGATATACATATGTATAATTACATTGCCTTTTGGGCATATATCCAACAGTGGGTGACTTGCCACTTCTCCGTGACTAGATCTAGCATGTTCTTATTTTAACTTCATGTCATGATACTTAAATCTATACTCTGAGTTATCTTAATTACTAAGGTGTTATGATTTAGTTCGCATCTTGGTGGAGTATAAGTGAGATTAATATCTAAAAGATCTCTATGTTAGGATGTGATGCCCATATAATTTAGTAACTTGATATCAAACCCTATGTTGCAATCTCATATGTCAACTCTATGTGTCCATTGTCTGCCACTTTATTAAAGAGATAGTGCATTTGTGAAACCATGAACCCTGTTCCATTTTAATCATAAGAAACACCTTTCCAACAACTTTTACCACTTTTCCATTTCCTGCCATTATTAAATCCGAAAATACAAAAACACTTTTACATCTTGCATTCATCATAAAAACCCAAAAATATCATTCATCGTTGTTATCGTCATCCTTGCACATTTATTCACCACCATTGCATATTTATTTCTTGTTTGCATTGCATAATTATCTTGATATCATTCTTACATCTTGTGCTTGACAACCACAGGTGAGGTTGAGGACCAAAACATTTAACTCTGTTTTGTAGGTGACCAAAAAGAAGGATAAGGAGATAAACTTTTCACTACTGATTCCCCGAGAGTTCGATATTAAACCCTCGAGTCACCCTCGTGGGGAAAACATGTCTTCCACTTACTACACACTCTGCACTTGGAGTCTCAACCTAACTCATTTACTTTTCACGCAGGTAACTACGCACCGGAGATCAAGACTGTTTTCTGGAGCCGTAGATCAACCTCTTCAAGGGTCATCAAGACTATTTTCTGGCACCGTTGCCGGGGAATCATAGCTGCGAAGGTTTATCCAAGGAGATCACAACAAAGTCAACATCACCAACTTGTGCTAACACCTAAGCTTGGGGAGGTTGCACCTACGTGAGCATCATCTTATCCATCTTTACCTTCAAAGCAAAATTATTTGTTTTGTCATTATCTTGCATTGTCTTGCATTTGTAATTCGGTTTGCATTTGTGAGACTCATTTTATTTCAGTTTTGCATAAAAAATTAAAAAACACAAAAACTTGCTAAAATGGGAGAAAGAACTAAATTGTGTGACTACACAAACACTCCTAATGATCAATTCATCTCTAAAGCTATTGCCACACCTGAGATTAAAGCTGATAGCTATGAAGTAAGTCCTAGTTTGTTGAACTTGATAACTAGGGAACAATTTGGTGGTAGTGCTATGGAGGATGCCTCTATGCATCTTCATGATTTTGTTGAAATATGTGACATGCAAAAGTTTAAGAATGTGAAAGTGATATCCTAAAATGAAGCTATTTCCTTTTTCACTTAGAGGAAAGCTAAAGAGTGGTTGCATTCATTGCCATCCGGTAGTATTAATTCATGGGATGATCTAAAGAAGCTTTTATTAAGAAATACTATCCTCCTGTTAAAATTTTGCAAAATAGAAACAACATCCTTTCTTTTAGGCAAAATGAAAATGAACATGTTGCTATGGCTTGGGATAGGATTAAACTTATGCTTCGAACTTGTCCATCACATGGGTTAATGAATGGACCATATTACACTCTTTCTACAATGGTTTAAACTACATGTCTAGAAACATACTTGATTCTGCTGCTGGAGGTGCTTTTATGAGTAAGACTATAGTAGAAGCTAAAAATATATTGGAAAGCATTTTGCAAAACTATAGTCAATGGCATACTGATAGGGCACCTAATCCTTCTAAGAAAGTGAATTCTATTGAGAAACTAATGATTTGTCATCTAAAATGGATACTATTCTTGCTTTGCTTAATAAACCTAGTGTTGAAAATGTTCCTTTGCAAGAACTAGTTGGTAATAATTCTGAAAATATTGATGTCAACTTCATTAGGAACTATGGTAATAATGGGTATGGTAACAACAATTATAACTCTTATAATAAACCCCATATGTGCCAAATAAATATGCTTCTAGTGGTAATGTTTCTAGTGATTTGGAAAACACCATTAGATCTTTTATATCTACCCAAAAGAGCTTAATAAGGAATTTATCTCTAAGTTTGAAAAACAAGATGCTTTGTTTGAAAGGGTAGATCAGCTTACTAAGGAAGTCTCATCATTAAAGAGTATCATTACAGCCCAAAAACATGAGGAAACAATTAAATATTGCCAAGAGTTATCAATAAGTCTTGGGAACACATTCATGAGCAAGAGAGAGTTGCTAAAGAATCTATTGGGGTAATGAAAGAGAGAGAAGTTGAGGAAGTTAAAATGCTTAGTGAAGTCAAGGATCCTTTGCTTGACTTAGAAAATTGTAGCTTGCATGAATTAATCTCTATCTTACAAAAATTTGCAAGTGATCCTTCCATCAACACTAATCAAGCTGGCTTTGGTTCTATATTGCTAATCATGTCTTGAAAGAGAAAATTGCTAGGTACAACCAAGAGGCATGATACCACCTAAGCTTGGGGATATGTGGATTCCCAAGGTACTAGTAACTATTGGAAAAGAGACACACCATGCCATACTTGATCTAGGATCTAGTGTCTCTGTTTGTCTAAAGAACTATATGAAGTACTTGAATTGAAAAATCTTGAAAAATGCTCTATTGAACTTGCACTTGCTGATGATTCCATTAAACATGCTTTAGGGAAAGTAAGTGATGTTATGGTAGAGTTACATATGACTTTTGTGCCTGTGGATTTTCTAATCATGGACATGGGGAATAAAACCTCTAGTCCTATTATTCTTGGAAGACCTTTTCTTCGTACCACAGGTGCTATCATTGATTCAAAGAGGGAATGAAGTTTCAGTTTCCACACAAGAAGTGCATGGAACACTTCCAAGGAAGAGGGAACATCAAAGTTCAAGCTCCCTCATGAGCTTCATCTTCAATAAACAACAAGTAAGAAGCCTAGCTATATGGCTATAAAGAAAGCGCTTTGCGGGAGGCAACCCGGTTATTTTTATGTGTGATTTTCTTTGTGTCCTCTTGCTGTATCAAGAGAGTTTGTTTTTAGTTTAGTTTCTGTTTTTAATAAAGTGCCAAGTTTTACCCTTTTTGGTTTGAAAAGTTGCTTATAGCGTTCGGAGATTTTATTCCTGCACGAATCTGTGCACGGTATGATTTTTAATTCTTATTCTGTAACTCCGAATGAGCTCATATTTGAACTGTAGTTGCAACTTTTCATCCTCTGTATGCATGAATTTTTCGGAATTTTTCGGCAAAGTTTGGTAGGGTAGAAAAATACGTTTTGCTGCTGCTGTTTTTCTGGACAGATTCTGTCCCATTTTGTTTTATGCATGTTTTGAACTTTTCTTGAATCTTTTTGATTCAATGAGTTTATGAGTAGGCATACAACATTATATACTTTCTGGACATTCATATGATTTTTGTTTAAGGATTATATGCAGCAAGAAACCTATTTGTTTATCACTACTAATGCACCCCACAGAAAAGAAAATGGGAGAAACGGTGTTTTGAAGTTTTTTCACAGGGATTGGAGGAGATGCACCAAGAGCTATCCAAGGATGGTGAAGACCATAAGCTTGGGGATGTGAAGACAACCCCACTGGACCTACACACTCTCGGTTTGCACACGTCTAACTTCTGTTTTTCGATCGAAACACTTTATCGCATAAACTTGGAGCGTCTTTTGTTTGTTTGGTTTGATTTTTATTTTGTGAGACCACCACACTATCATTTATATGAGAGAGCTACTGGAAATATGGGTTGAAATATGTTGGATGCTTTTATGATTGGGAAAAGGGATGTTTGAGTTGATTTTTAATGATACATATAGTTGCATGATTCATGAGCTTGTTTATGAGTAATAATTTGCAAATTTTTATCAAGAGCTATCACTTATTCATGTTTTGATGCTGAATTTATTTTACTTGTTTAACATGGATTAGTTAGTTCTATGGACACTCATGCATGCATCTAGATGGTCAACTTTCTCCCTCTTGCTAGCCCAAAAATTCCAACAAGTAAAAACTTGTTTCCAACACCTTCAACCAAAGTTATTCCAGTGAGTCCACCATATCTACCTATTGGCTTTATGCTATTCCGAGTATGTATATCATGATATTTGTGTTATCTATACCTCTGAATGAAAATGTTTATGTTATTGATTGTTATGGGAAAAGTTGGTTATATAGCTCTCACGAACTTGATGCACAATTTACTTTTATTGCATAAATAAAACATGACCCATTGTGATTAAATTATGATGTTAGTGGCTTGATAAATGTCCGGTTGGGAGTTAGCCCATATGTGCTGTCACATGCAAAGCTTTCAACATGCTCCTTCATCTCATTTAGTTGATATCATGTACTTTTGTTTATGGATGCCTATCATGGTGAAATAAGTGGAAATGAAGTAGTTTAAATGAGTTTGTATAAATGGTTAGAGAGACGCCTGGGCCGCTAATCTAAGCCATGCATCATTCATGGTGGAAATTTACTTACATGCTATGGTGAACCGTCTGTGATGCACCTTATAATAAAAAGCTATTCCAATGGTAAATAAAAAGGGTGTTGAGGTTGTTCATCTTGTTTGTTTGTCTTGTCATTTTGATATGGGCTTGTTCCATATCCTGGGACAAGAGGTACCCCAGTTGACGCTCTTGATGATACTATTATTACTTACAATGATATAACTTGAACTTGCTTTGTTTCCTAAGTTGAGTAACATGGTGTAGGTACTTGTATTCAAGGGGCATGAGACACCTAACCTTTACTTTATCAAGCACACTACTCATATTTGCTTTCACATTAAACTTTAATCATTCAAGATGCTATGATAGGGGTAATGAGAGCTTGACACCAAGAATTCCACATTGCAATCATTAACTTAAGTAGAAGAGTTTGGAAGTTAGATGAAACTTATGCATGCTTTACCTCTACTCACATATACATCTTTCCAAAGTGTCCACCTTTTATATTCAGATTTTCATCTACACTCTATGACCAATGTAGGATGTTCTTACTTATCATTATGCATACATGTGGTCCATATTACTATTTCTATGTTACACTTTGTGAACTATCATTGAACATCCTTGCTTGAATACTTGATATCACTTCATAAACTATTTTGCATATTGCTACTCCTTTGAAGAATGAATCATTTGACTATGTAGCAGTAGCAATCATCTTTGATATCCATTGTTAGTGCTATATTGCAAAGCCCATGTTAGTTTTATCACCTTCATACTCGAGGACGAGTATTGGTTAAGCTTGGGGATGTTGATGCATGTAAAATGCATACATGAACTTTGCACTATATCACTCATATTCCAATCATATTTGCATCATATAAGGGTTATATCACTGTTATATAATGATTTTGGGAATAAATATTTATTTCCTATTTTTATGGAATTAACCCTGCGCAGGCAAAAACCCTATTTTTCCTTTTAAGTTTCAGGGACCCAAACGACGTCCAAAAATATCTGGAAAAATATAGGCGTCATTATTTTGGAAGGAGGAAGACTTGGGAGCGAAGGAATCAAGCAAACGGAGGCCGGAAGCCCAAAAGAGGGGCCCACCCTTTTGGCCCTCGAGGCTCCGCTGCCGTCGATCTTTTCTCCACCGCCTTCGTCTTGACCTAAAAACGCCTATAAAAGAAGTCCCACGACGTTCTCGAAACAAGCGCGCCACACAACAGAAACACCAAAACAGAGATCTGGAGCTGCAGATTGGAGGGGGAAAACTCCGGCGGGCGCTGCCGGCGTGGTCTCCATCTTCTCCATCGACATCTCCACCGTCTCCACCATGAAGAGGGAGTAGTCCACCTCTGGACTATGGGTTTTGGAAGTAACTTATGTATCTCTCCTCTCTTTGAGCTTCACTAATTAGTACCGTATGAGCTGCTGAACATGATTACGGTCATATTGTAATTCCTATGTGGTGATCTTTTTGTGAGTTAATATATGTTTGAGATTGCAATGTTTGTTTCAGTTATGAGTATAGATGCATATTATGTACCCCGTTCTTATCTACTTGTTATATCAAGCATGTTTATGAGAGCGTGTGTGGGGTGATGTGTGCATTAGTTGGAGTAACGGGGGGTGGTGAGTGCGGTAAGTTGACCACTGTAATATCGCGATCCACTTGGGTGTTTTACCTTACTTTGTTACCTCACTAGGGATAAACAAAAATACCATACTACAAGGGTTGTGGGTGACTTGCCACTTCTCCGTGAGTAGATCTAGCATGTTCTTATTTTAACTTCATGTCATGATACTTAAAGCTATACTCTGAGTTATCTTAATTACTAAGGTGTTATGATTTAGTTCGCATCTTGGTGGAGTATAAGTGAGATTAATATCCAAAAGATCTCTATGTTAGGACGTGATGCCCATATAATTAGTAACTTGATATCAAACCTGTGTTGCAATCTCATATGTCAACTCTATGTGTCCATTGTTTGCCACTTTATTAAAGAGAGAGTGCATTTGTGAAACCATGAACCCGGTCCATTTTTAATCATAAGAAACACCTTTCCAACAACTTTTACCACTTTTCCATTTTTGCCATTATTAAATCCGAAAATACAAAAACACTTTTACATCTTGCATTCATCATAAAAAACCAAAAATAGCATTCATCATTGTTATCATCATCCTTGCATATTTATTCACCACCATTGCATATTTATTTCTTGTTTGCATTGCATAATTATCTTGATATCATTCTTACACCTTGTGCTTGACAACCACAGGTGAGGTTGAGGACCAAAACATTTAACTCTGTTTTGTAGGTGACCGAAAAGAAGGATAAGGAGATAAACTTTTCACTACTGATTCCCCGAGAGTTCGATATTAAACCCTCGAGTCACCCTCGTGGGGAAAACACGTCTTCCACTTACTACACACTCTGCACTTGGAGTCTCAACCTAACCCATTTACTTTTGACGCAGGTAACTACGCACTGGAGATCAAGACTGTTTTCTGGAGCCGTAGATCAACCTCTTCAAGGGCCATCAGTGCGATATCATAGTCCATGGGTTAATAGCATTGATAGGATACTATTGTCAGTAAAGCATCTGTTGTTTCTAGGTAT
Organism: Poa pratensis; assembly: GCA_947311845.1. Classification (NCBI taxonomy): domain Eukaryota; kingdom Viridiplantae; phylum Streptophyta; class Magnoliopsida; order Poales; family Poaceae; genus Poa; species Poa pratensis. The sequence goes on along the minus strand of CAMZMU010000119.1, from coordinate 15,819,828 downwards.
CTCATAGGGAAGGAACTAAGAAGTTAAGCGTGCTGGGGCTGGAGTAGTCTTAGGATAGGTGACCTGTGGGGAAGTGTTAGTAGAAGCGAGTAATTAAGGTTAAAATTAAGAATGCTTAGAAATAAATATGTCTCTAGTGTGATTCAGTGGTTAAACAATTAAACAAATTGAGAAAAATTGATTTTAAAAAAAGAATTTAAGCAAAGTTCTGCCAATTCAGCCGACGGCTTTTCTACGCCGACGACAGCTAGGCTACGCCGACGGGGATACGCCGACGGCCACCGTCGGCCTACCCCTACGCCGACGGCTTTAAGCGTATTGTGGGTTTCCTGTAGTCCCCCCCCCCCCCCCCTCTAATCTCCATATATGGAGGCTCAGTTTGTATGGCCTTGGACAACAATGGACCGCGGAATAGTGACCATATTTTGGCGAAAACGCAATATTGACAGTCATTATGACAATAGGCCATATATGTCGAATTTGCTATAGTTGCTTTAAGAAACTTGAGAAGGCCTCGTAGTTGCAGAGCCACCTAGAATGTATAACTGTATCAGTCGGGCTCCTCGAGAGGTGTTGGGGTCGGTGTAAGTTAGTTAATGAGAACTGAGTGACCGGCTAAAAAATCCGCAAAATAAAACTAAGAGCATCTCCAGTAGGTAATGCATAATAGGGATTAACCGTGTCTAGGTCATACTGGAGCAATATCATGCCTCCAATTGATACCTTTGATGTAAGTTTTGCTGCAATTTTCTTACATCGCGATGTAAAGTAAGGCACTTGAGATCAAAATATAGATCACTTGGACTCGCACTACGGGAAAGGCTCAAGGCGTATACCTTAAAGCTGTCGGCGTAGGGCTACGCCGACGGCGTATCACGCTGTCGGCGTAGCCTAGCTGCCGTCGGCGTATGAATTGGCAGAATTTTGTTTAAAAACATTTCAAAACAAAAATTTTGAATTTTTTCCGATTTTTTTTGAATTGTTTATTGTTTAGCCACTTAATCGCACATATTTATCTCTAAGCAATATTAATTGCAACCTTAATTACTCGTTTCTACTAACACTTCCCCACAGGTCACCCATCATGAGACTACTCCAGCCCCAGCACGCTTAACTTCTTAATTCCTTCCCTATGAGCTACCTATTAACAACAGATGCTTTACTGATATTAGTATCCTATCAATCCTATTAACCCATGGACTACGATGTCACACACCTTTATGAATCCAAATAAGTTTTTGAATAAAAAGAAATGAATCGTTAATAATAATCTTGAATTAAAATATTCTTGAATTAAATAATAATTAACTTATTTGTCTTTCATTTAATATTGAATAATTCATATCTACAAATCCATAAATCGAAATTTGACAAATAATATGTCTAAATCGAATAGAAAAATGAGAGGAATCCAAATATGACATCCATTTCATCCATAACCCAACTCTTGACAAGTTACCCTCTGGCTTGTCCAATCGGGGACTATCACGCTATAAGTGCATGTAAACCCAAGCCACTTTGGAGAAAAACCAGACTTATACGCATACAAGCGGTACCGACCTCAAAATGGGATAGCAAGTGTACCTAATTGCTTGGTTGTGTTATACACCACTTGGTATGGCACCACCTAACTTTTTGTTGGATTCCGACGCTCTAGAGCCTCTCTTCGGCGAAAACCTAGGTTGAACATGGAATTTTTTGTCCTTACTCATGATTTTTTTTGAATAATATAGTTTGAAAAATGTGTATGATGATGTAGATCTACTTCTCCTCTTCGAAACGAGCTAAAGAATATCGAAATCCGAGTTCCAATGCAAAATTTATGCTCAAAACGGTGAGTAAGTAAAAAAACAGGGCTAGGCCGACGGCAATGCCGTCGGCGTAGCTCAAAAGAAAACCAAAAAATCTAGGCCGACGACAACGCCGTCGGCGTAGCTCAAAAGAAAAACAAAAAATGTGGCCGACGGCGTTGCCGTCGGCGTAGCTCAAAAGAAAAACAAAAAATCTACGCCGACGGCAAAAAAAACTAGGCCGACGGCAATGCCGTCGGCGTAGCTAAAAAAAGAAAAAAGGATCTAGGTTGGCCTGGTCGGGATCTACGCCGACGGCCCCGACATTTGGTCGTCGGCGTATGTCCTGGCCGTCGGCGTCTTGAGCCTTTCCCGTAGTGTCGTGCCCAAAAAGAAAAAGCAACAGGCATGACACTAACCACCATGTGGAGCTTTACTGCCGGCGTATGGGAGGCTTCGTTGCCATCTCCGCCGCCCCTCCACCGCCTTCACCCTGTCCTCCCGGGAGCCGCCGTGAACCCGTCGCCACCATGGCCTTTCCTACAGCCGCCGGAAACCCCGATTAAAATGTCGCCAGTCTCGTCGATTTGGCAATTTGTCGGGGCCGACGCACGTTCCTTTCCCTCTGTCATCTCCATTCCCTCCCCCGTAGCGTCACCGCCATCACGCCACCACCCCCGCCTCAACTCTATTCCCACACTGGCGGCGATCTTCACGGCAGCGCCTCGGAGTTGATGGCGACGTATGATGCTCGGTCCTTTAGACTGACAGCTTGGTCTTCTCGCCGTTCTTAAGATCCGGTGAGATCAGTTTCTCGTTGTGTCGCTGCCGTTCGTGGTTATCCGTGACGGCGCTGGCGGCTGGGGCGAGGTGGTTCTTTTGGAGCGAGGATGTTGGTTCGTAGGTGGAGGATATGCCGTTCTTCTCCGACTTCGTCGATGGGAGGCGACATAATATGGTCAAACACAGCATGGGGACATCCCCGGTCGACGTGCCACAACGACATGTGCCTCGCTGCGTGCAGCAGGCCTGTGCAGCGACTCACAAATCATTGTTGGCAATGGTGCTTTCTCGGATCTTGCAATTGTGGAGGTTTGGCATCTCTTTCAGTGTTCGTCTCGGCGGTGCTGGAGTTGGGCGGCGCACGCTCGCTACGCAGCTACGGTGGTTGTAGGAAATCATAGTGATCGCTTTGTATTTCTTGATCTTTTAGGACGGAAATCATAGTAATCACTTTGTATTTCTCGATCTTTTAGGATTTTACCTGCAAATTCAAGATAATTATTTTTATCCGAGTCTGTCTTCCACGTGTGTTGTTTGTTATAACTCGTTTTTCGTTTAATGAAACATGTGGTTACTCTAAAAAAAGTTTCACTCGGCAAGAAAAAAAAAAGACCTGGCCATTCAATTTCTACAGCTCAATCCACCGTCTCCTTCCTACCTCGGGATAATGCCTCAGGAAGTTTTTTCTTGCCGAGCTTCCTGAGGCTTTAGGGTTTAGGTTTAGGGTTTACGTTTCTACGATCAAAGAACAAATGTGGTGCGCATTGTCTACGAAGACCTGGCCATGTTTTTTCTTGCCGAACAAATGTGGAGTAGGAAGACAATGCACACCACATTTGTTCGTAGAAACGTGGCCACAGAACACCAGTAACCCACTGTCACATCCGTTTTGGCGGGAACAGCCAGAAAGCACGGCACACGTAGACCCCCGAACGCATGAACCACGATTTTCCCCGCCAAGCCGGCAACGGGACAATTGCTCACTGCCCGACGACCGTTTAACACCAGGTCGCAGCAACTGCACCGGTGAATCGCCCGCCCAACACGTCGCCGGCGGCCGACGGAGACCGCCAGTTTGTCCCGTCCTTCCTCCGCGCGCGGCCTGCGTGTTTCTCCGGCTCACTGTGGCCGCTTGGATAAGCAGGCAAGCGCCTTCGTCTCGTGCACACTGCGCCACAGATCGACCCTGTCTTCCGAGGAGATCGACCGGAATGGAGGCGCAGCAGTGGCAGCAGCGGCGGCACCACCTCCGGACGCCCATGGACCCGCTTCTGTCGCTCGCCGGAAGCCTCCTCTCGGCCTTCTCGCCGTCCGCAACCACCGAGCAGGGAGGCGCCACGATACTCCTCCTGCCGCTCCCCGTGGCCGCGGCGCGCGCGCTGTCCGTGCTCCGCCGGCTCGCGCTGCTCGCCACGCAGGCCTTCATCTCCATCTTCTTTGCGTTCCTCTCCGCGCTCTCGCCCGCGCCACCACCGCCTCCCCCTTCGCTCGCGCCCTCCTTGCCGCCGCCCCCGCGCGCCGACCAGAATGGATACGCGGCGGCGTCCTCCACCAGCGTGGGCCGCGCGCTCGGGCACGTGCTCTGGGTGGCGTCCCGCCTCCCCGTGGCCTCCCGCAAGTACGAGCTCGTGCGGGGGCTCGCGGAGCGCCTCCTCGACGACAACGCGCTCGCGGGCGGCGCGGCTGTCGGCGCCGTGAGCCGTGCAGCTCTGTCCGGGGCGTTCGAGCGCACGCTGCGGCAGCTGGAGGCGTCAGCGGCGGTTGGGGACTGGCCCGCGATGGAGCTGGCCGCGCGCGCTGTGAGGACGGGATGCGGTTGTGGAGGCCGGCCGCGACCGTCGCCCCGCTGGAAGGCGAGGCGTTCGGCGGCCCCGTGGCAGAGAAGCTCGCCGCCGAGCTGCTGTGGCTCGCGCAGAAGATGGCGGCCTGCGGCGCGGCGAGCGAGGCCGCCGTGCAGTTCGGCGCCGCGCCGCGCCTCGGCAGCCGCGCGCTCGTTGCCGAGCCCACCCTCCAGGTCGCGCTGCTCCGCCTAGCGGGTACGTTATACTACGTCGGTGCAAAACTCTCTCACCGATCGATCGACCATTTTAACCTTTTTGTACAGTGTTCCTGTTCAGGCACGCAAACTCGCCGGAGTTCGAGCAGCACTCGGGCGACAAAGAAGGCAAGGACGCGGTGGTGGAGCACCGGATGGCGATGCTACGGTCGTGGCTGCCGCTGTTGTGTCACGGCAGCACCGGCACGGACGCGCCGGTACTGAGCGGCAGGGAGAGGGCGGAGATGGTGACGGTGCTGGAGGGGCTGATCGAGAAGCTGCAGTGGGAGCAGCGGGAGGAGGCCCTGGCGCTGTGGCTGCACCACTTCGCCGCATGCCCGGACACCGACTGGCCCAACCTCGAGCGCTGCTACACGCGCTGGTACGCCGAGTCGCGCAAGCTCCTCGCGTGACCAGGAGAGCAGCACTATGTCGCCGGAGCATTTTTGGCTGGTGCTCGAGTTGTACTGTGGTCTGTGGTCGAGTTACTTGCTACTCTACTTGTGTAAATATATGACAGAAAGATATACTTTGTGTAACATACTGGGAAGTATAAATTTTTGTTTGCTCCTGGACTCGGGCTGTGCAAATATGTGACCCTTGTTCAGAGACAGAGGAAGCCAACATCTTCTCTGAGCAACCAACTGAGCCAAACCGAACAACGAAGTTGCGTAGCAATGGCAAATAAGCTCATAAAATGCTGCTAAAGGAAAGGAAGGAGCCTTTTTTGCTCATTTGCTGAGTCATCACAGGAGCAGAAAGCACAGAGTTCAGTTCTAACATACTCCAACATTGGAAAATAAAGATAAAGGTCATATATACAGTTCTAACAACTGGTGTATCACCCACACACAAAGAGGAAAAAACTGGTTGTAGCGTGAAACACGTCCATCCTTCTTTCCCTCCAGGCGTATGGATTTGGGCAACAGGTATTCAAGACAATGTCATAAAGACAACAATACTGGGGTAGGTGCTTATTCTAATGATGATGTTACAGTTTCAAAAAAAAAATGATGATGTTACAACAGCTAATACAGCTCGGTTACAACAGATTCTTGTTGTTCATATCCTGATCACTCTACTGTACATATATTCCTGCGGACAAAAAAGTTACACTTCACCTTAGCTCATTCGTGGAGTTCGTCCTTCCAATGGTGCTTGGTTCTCCGATCGACACGGACGCTAATGACTTGGAGGCCCAAGCTGTGGCACTCCTTGCCCCCTCCTGTAAATTCCCTCGCTTCGAAGGGTATAGCCTGTTGAATTTCTGTCGTGCTTGCTCGAGATAGGTGAAGAAATACTCATGCACACCCATCAAGTTGGCAAAAAGAGTGTGTCTCCTCCACGCCCATTTTGCTGCGGAGACAATCTTCGGGGATAGAAAATATAACAACCGCAGAATTACGAAACAAGTTGCCAACGCTAGATAGGTATCTTGCTGAAGTATGTTTTCTGGTGAACGCGCCCACCAGAATGGACAATTTTCCTGTTCAACGTCCTTTTTAGACTCAATTTCATCTAATGGATGTGCCATGGACTCCCCGGTAGTTGACACCATTTCTGCACTGATGCCTTCATAACATAAATTCACCATCAGAAAATCATTTAGTAAAACAGAAACATGTATGATAAACACAACAAATTCCAAGACCAAAAGCAGGGAAGGCTCCGGGACGCTAATTTGGAACAATGATACCTCATACGACAATATAGATGGAAAAAACTACCAGCCACCCCCAAAAATAAAAAGTAAAGGGAAAACAAGATTCAGCATGCAACAATATACACACCTGAAACATCGCTGTAGAAAGCAGCTAGTGGCTTAACAGTTCGCAGTCCATGGTACCTCACTCGCATTGTTGAATTCAAGAGAAAGAGTGTTGGAAAACCATGTATCCCATATCTTGATATTATGCTGCAATTCCAAATGCAAAGCTTATATTTCATAAAAAAATACTGTAGGATTATACTAAGAAATATTTTTTCTTCTCTAAAGGCAGACATACCTTGGTCTAATTGCAGATTCCTCGAATGCAAAATGACGAATAGTTGGGAATAAGTGAGCTAATGTCTCAAAATTTGGTTTACACTCTTGTGAAAACGGGCACCATGAGGCATAGAAAAGTACAGCAATATACTCATCTATGTTCGTGTGAAGAAGATTAACTGCCCTTGCCAATGTAGCCTCATCACCCTATAGTGTTAAGAAGTTTAAGAGTCAGCCTCAGTTTTACAAGTACTACAACAGATGGAATATCCTTGTGCTCATGAAGGAAGAGAGGTACAATCAGACATTATAACAAAATGAAATAAAAATATATTATAGTTGTACTAATTCTCAAACTACTGTTCACTCACTATAATGCAATGGAAACCACGTTACGATGTTTTATGTTCTTATGTTGAGGCTGAGCTCAACATTCAGGAAAAGAACCAAGATATTGCGATGGAAGATTACATCTAATTTTTGGCACATATCATTTCATTTCTCCAGGTTGGATGAACCATTAGTTTCCAAGATATCACCAATCTGAAAGAAGTCTGAGAAATATCTCTGGTTATCTTCAAGTGGCATGTAGATGTTCACAAAGACCTATTGATACGATGGAGATGGGATAGGTGTTATATTATCGGGATGAGCTGAGGTGAGCAGAGCTGGGAACTTCAAACCAATACGAGACTGGCTTCTAGGGACATGGCACAACTTTCACATAGCTTAATGCAAATACATCATTACGAGTTGCTAAATCCATGAACCAACTGATTGATAGGATAGGAGCAACTATTCACACCCTTAGCTACATGGATGCGTGGAGCCTAGAGGATTCGCGATTTCACAACCAAAAGTGTTCACTCCCCACCAATTTCACCCCGCCAATAATTTATTCGCCGGTGGAGTATATATATTTTACTACATCAAAAGCGTCGGGGCAGCTCACCTCGATGACGCCGACCGGGTCGCCGAGGCGGCGATCCAGCGACGAGCACGTGCCGGGCGTCCCGAGCACGGCCTCCGCCGCAGTAGGCACCAGGCACGCCTCCGGGGCGGCGGAGCAGCCCCCCACGGCGGCGACGACGACGAGGAGGAACAGCAGCGCCGCCGCCCACCGCGGCGACCTCCGCGCCATGGGGCCCTCGAACAGACGCGTCCCCCGCCCTAGATCTGCGCTCCCCGAGCTGGTCCGCGGCGGCGCATGCGCTCAGCGCCGGGAGCGCGCGGCGGCCATGGCGGCGGATTTGGGACGGACGCGGAGGTTGGTTGGTTGGGGCGTGTGAGCCTTGCGTCCCGAGGCAGGGTCGCTTTATCGGGCTCGGGCTCCCGCCGGCCGTCAGATCGCTATCGGACGGCGCATATTCTCGCGCGAGCCGGACCAGGAAGAGTATGACGTGTGGATCCCACCGCGCGGTGACGTGGTTGGTTTCTCTAGTCCCGCTAGATATTTATGGCCACGAGGCTACGGGCCCCCATGGAGTATGACACACGTGGACCAATGGATAGAGCTGGATGCCGGGACCACGGGACACGTAGCGGCGGGACCACCCTGTCAGTGGGATATTGACTTTTCAAAAGGATGATCTTGACGGCTTTGATTCTCGGTTTGCTTTGGGTCAGTGTCTCACGGATACTAATCCTGCCAGTGGGAGAGAATAACGTTGGCTGCTGCTGGTTTTGTGGCAATTGTTGGGTCGGTCTAAATTGCAATTATCCTATATTTTTTATTCTAAACCAATTGTCCTGATTTGACTTGCTTAAGATTTGATTGAGCTTGCGGCGGGTGGGAGTGAGCACGGGAGTGCGAGGACCAATCATTTCTGGTCTCAGATGCCGTGTCACTGTCACTACGCTCGCGGACAAGATTGTGCCAACTGGCCAAAAATAAAGGGATAAAACAAGCATATATGCGCACTCCAAATTTTGCGTTGCAATGCTTGAAGCAAAATGTATGTCTTCGTTAACATCACCGGTTTCGACCACAAGACAAACAACAGCAAGAGAATGTGCATTGGAGCACGACTTGCGAGGATATACCTCATGTTTTGCAAATGAATTTATCTGTCCTTAACATGGTTGACCTCTTAATACACCAAAGAAAGAAAGGAACCTTGGATGGAATCGAGGACCAGCAGCATTGGCAATGTCAATCATTTTGGATTAGGATGGCGCATCACAATCAGTCCATCACCGTGTCATTGCTAATTCAGAAATGATGCAGCTGGCAAATTCCATGACGAGTTAGACGTCTCACCCTGCATAGAATCATGGGAGACTCGAGCCATGCAGCAACACACAGAGAAGTTCCTGAATAATGCCAGATACCATGCTGTGGAACATGCACAATATCCACACACAGAGAAGTTGAGATGGAAACATTTAATAGGAACAATCACGTTTCAGTCTCTTTTCTATCATTCGTCTGAAATATTCCCCTTGATTTTACAGGGCTGTATAATCTGGGATGACCAGTATAGATACCAACAAATTTACATACATGATACAAGAACGAATGAGCACCATTACAGAGGAGGGGAATTTAATGAGCGAAAAAATTGAATTATACCTATATGACACATTGGCCGCGATTATGTACGCCGCAGCATCATCCCTTTATTGGATATGGTTTTGCTACAAAATTAACTTTGACGGCTTCATCTTCATGTAGTGGCGGTAAAACCTAGGCCTAGAAAGCTTAAGCCATCTAGCCTGTCCTCTGCAGCATGCACCCGCCCGATCAGTCTCATGGCACCTTGCGGTCCATGACGATTCATGGCGAGTTAGCTGACCCATTCCTCCAGTGTTTCAACTGAAATTTGTTTTCAGTTGTCCTCGAACAATACTTGTAACGGTATGTAGGGGGTAAAAGAATGATTCGATATCGTGTGTCAGTGTGTGGTATGCTCATTGTTTTCTCAGAAAGGGCTTCTGGCAGACCATCAATTTTTCATCACTAGCTATGTCAAGATCCATAATACGGGCATCCCACTTGAGCTGAGCAGCAACAGATCTTGCAGCTTCAATAAGAGGGGCGGTGTCACGGATCATTATCCAGCCCTGCATAGGCATAAAATAAATAAAAAACATTTTAGACACACTGAATACTCATCTCATAATGGTTAATGCAACTACTGTTTCGAACATAAATTCTAGATATATTATATGCGAGTGCAAGACTTGTCCAAGAGATAGCCTGATTGAAAACTAAGTGTAGAGAGTTTACAACGACAATTTTGTAAATCTGGTAAATGAGAACCATTGTACATCAGAGCTAACGTTTATGCAATCCCAAAAGCCACATCTTCAAATGTAGAGTCCATGTTACCCTAGATGGCAAACTAGAATGCTTTCAATTTGCGTGAATGGCCAAAGATTTCTGAAGAAACTAAAAAATTGGAATTAAACCAAGTTAACACTTATCTTGTGGATGTCCCTTACATATGGTATGGTTAAGCAGGAACAATAATTAGAATGGAGTCATATGGATCATTTTTATTTTAGAACCACCAACAACAATAGCACACCATTATTGCTCACCACTCAGCAGTCAGGACCTCTACATGTGAGTTACATGTGTTTCGTGACTGAATGATGCAGTTTCTATTCGGTTTAAATGTATAATTAGAAAAACTTGGTCACCTCTGGTCGTAGGATGCGGTCAACTTCCAAGAATATGTCAAGAGTAGAACATCTGCGTTTTTGGCTCTTTTCAAGTGATAGCAAGCCATCAGCATGTACCATATCATATGTTCTTGGGTAAGTTGGAAAGGCTTCACACCTGAACAAATGTTTGCCATTCTGTCAGTTAAGAGCAAAGAAATAGCGTGCTATAGCAAAATAGTGCCGGCCTTAAAATATGCTATTATACTATATCGCACTATTAGCAGACATTCTACACTGATTTATTTAGCGACATAACTCTCAATAGCGACGATATAACAAGCTATTTATTTCCATAAACTTAAGAGTGATGAGAATATCCACATGGCAAGAACTATCTACAAATAACTTTTTACTTATGCGGTTATCTCCATCAGATTAATACATGATTTTTGCGCAAAGGCTTTTGTCTGACGAAAGTTTAGAGTTACAGCTGTACAAATATGTGCAAGCACATGTGGGGTACATGATGGGAAATTTTAGCAGGAAAGACAGATGGGGATATCCAATGAACAGCGTAATCGATGTATGCCTGAAAAAGGGGGAAATCACAGAGCGAAAACTCAGAGGTGAATACTTACCAGTCATGTTGAACCCCTATAAATCCACGGTCAAAAATTAGTGGCAGATAGTTTGGAGCATTTGTAGGAACAACATTTATCACCCATACAGATTTTCCAGACTTGAGCAAAGCAGCATTAAATCCACCAAAGTGAGCATTCATATCCAGAACATTCCTAAGCATGTTAAATGGTGGCTGTGGGTCCTCATCACCGGGTCTCTTTGGATGATCAGAAAATATAAGTGGAGACAGTAAAGACCAGTAGTTCCGCACCATGGAGTCCCAGCTTGAAGTATCCTCGGCAAAGACTTCTGAATGCACACCTGGAAAATTGGAATGTTTTAATTTAAAGGCGGGCAACATTTGACAGTAGAAATGCTCACATCTTAACAGTGTCTGGTTTGTGTATCTTGGTACTTACCATGTATATCAAGCTCTGTTGAGTTCAATCTAGCCTGAGAAGGCCATGTTGTGCGATGTTCAATGGGGATCCAACGCCGACTTCTTGTTCCTGCTATACAGGGATTTAATGGTTGGTAGTATGGCGATTCTGGATCATGACTTTTAGCACAAAGCACAGGCTCGGATTTCCTGTAACACATGAGAACAAAATCATCAGTTATCGGAACATTTCTGTAGTATTATAGAGCTTATAGAAATTAGTATGCAGTTAAATTCAATACATGGGCAAGACCGAAAAGAGATTCCATATACCTTGAACTGTAACAATCCCTTTTACTTGTCTTCTTCCACACAATTGTCTCATCTTGTTGTGACAGCATCTCCCAACAGAGTTTATTAGCTAAGTCACGAATGGTTGTCCATTTCTTTTGATTTTCTTTGTCACGTAAGGCTCTATGTGTATTCAGGTTCGACGTCCAAACAAAGTATCCACCAGGCCTCAAGAGCCTGTCCACTTCGACCAAGAAAACACCATCTGCAACATCACAGAGTAAAGTAACATATAGTAAGATATCGGGTGTTAGATTTTCAATAAAATTATTACCTCCATATTATAAACTGTTTCATTTGCCAAAACGGCTTATAATATGGAACAGAGGGAGTACAAAGTTATTTTACGTATATATGTATAAAGAAAGCATGATTTTTCACTATTGATACATAACAGTGTGTCCATGAACATGTAGTACTCCGCTGATATACATCAATCTTTCGGTAGAAATATCTTAATAGATGGTAAACCTACAAGTCAGTAATTGCTGCTGATGGATTAACCTGGACTGGTGACTAGCTAAAACTATTTCAATCAGTGAGACCTAATACACTGAAAAGAACCAAGGGAACACTCTGCACATACCGTTTTTGTCCCAGTCAACATTGCATTTTGCACAGTGCACCATATCGAATGAAAGATAAGGATATGGAAGCTGCTTTGATGCAAATGAACCAATCAGTGCAGGAATTCCTCTCTCTAGTGTGATTTGCACTTGACTACCCGACGCCTCAAAGTTAGCAATGCACATAGTCAAGAGATCTCTCTCAAAAAGATGTGACCCCAAGGTACCAAATCCACATTCTATATCAAGGACTGTCCTCACCTGAAAATAATATGCCACGGAGAAACATCAGAATGCTGCAAACTCAACAATTATCCCAATAACAATGATACCGGGCTAAAGGGTGAAATATGAAGTGGAGTGGCAAATAGCGACAGTGCAGAACATCATATGAACTTGACAAAAAAAGGGACAACGCAACATATCTCCACTATGTTTGACATTGTGGATCACAGTGGCTGTCCTACCAAGAAAACATTTGCAGCAAATACAGGAAGGAATTATCATAAGTTCTGTAAACTCAACAACCATCCCAAGAACTATGAATGAAATTGTGTGGAAAAAATCCGAAGAACTATGCTATCAGGCTAGCAGGTAAAATTAATATATGAAGTGCGGTAGCAAATAACAACTGTGGAGAACATCATATGAACTTGACAAGAAAAGGACAACGCAACATATCTCCACTATGTTTGACATTGTGGATCATAGTGGCGGTCCTACTAAGAAAACCTTTGCAGCAGATACAGGAAGGAAACTCTGACATACAACTTTCTAAAGCATTGACCATTGACCATACATGGTTTTCAAAGGCCAGACTGAATGGAAACTGACCAACACTTTCCAACCCACTCACATGCAAAATCTGTTTAATCTAAAAAGAGTAACAAACAAGCAAAATCTGTAAAGGAATGTTCAATGGAAAGACCACAATGGACCAGTGCTACTGAAACAAAAAAAATCCGAGCATAGCAAAATAAATTTAAAAGGCAATATCGAAAAACCCTGAAGAAACATTATGCAGTTGAGCTTGCTCCATTATTAAGATGACTGAGAAAGACCACCAGTTCGTGACTCTCTTTAAAAAAAAATACAGGATAAATTCAGTAATTTAGCAAAGAGTAACAACTCATAAACAGAAATTTCACACTAGTTTACTTCAACTATCTACTTCCAGTAACCAGCTAAGGCACAGCAATTCATTACAGAAACACATAGTGGCAGGAATTTGGCCACAACTCACCCCAGCCTCATTAAAATTGAACTCGTTCCGCAGGCCAATCATCTCAGCAATCTGATGCGCATAATCCTCCACGCCGTCAGACATGTGTGCGTCCGACGGGAAGGAGATCTGGTCCTCCTCCACCATCATCCTAACGAACAATCCGAAACAGAGAAATTCACAACCAATACACAGACGAAGCCACCAGCACAAAAATCACCCAAAAACAAAAAAAAACAAAAACTGCTCCTATTGTTACCTCTTGAACAGGCTCCCGGACGAGAACTCCTGTCCGCTAATCCTGACGTTGTCCTTCCAGATGAACTCCTTGCAGCTGGGCCATCGCACGGGCGTGCGGTACGCCCTCGGCGGCGGCACGAGGCAGGCCACCCTGCCCTCGCGCGCGCCGCACTGCCGCTCGTAGCTTATGACCACGCCGCCGCCCAGATCCGTGACGTCGTCGACCGCCTCCGACCCGTTGTAGTAGCAGGGCACGTGGCCCTCGAGCTCGGGCGCGCACGCCTCGGCCTCCCGCGCGCGGACCCCGCCGGCGCCGGCGAACTCGCCGATGTCGAGCAGGTCCGCCACCAGCTGCTCCTGCAGGCGCCGGTACCCGCGGCGCGCCGAGGCCGTCGCCCCCGCGGCGGCGGCGCCTCGGCCCGCGTAGTAGAGCGACCCGGCCCACGCCACGGAGCCCACGAGCGCCGCCAAGGCCAGCACTAGGACCCCGATCCTCGCCGCCGCGAACGCGAGGTGCCGCCGACGGCTTCGTGTGGCGGTGCCAATGCCGTTCTCGCTGGGCTCCTTGGGGTCGTAGCGGCGGTCATCCTCGTCGTCGGCGGCAGCGCCGCGGTCCTTGCCGCCGGTCCCCGAGAAGCCCCGGTACAGCGGCCGCGACATGGCTGCGGATCTCACGGGCTCGGCCAGAGCCGCATATGGGGAGCGCGACGCCCCGGAGCGAGCAATTCAGCAATGGCGCTCCTCCTCCGCCACGGCTGGCTACACTGCCGCCTCCTCGGCACTGCGCGCGGCGAGTAAATGGAGATAGCGAGAGGTGAGGGAACGCGGCAGTACAGCCGAGCGTGTGTCCTCGGCTCCGGATCGGAACGGGAGCGGCAGCACACACAAACACAATCTAATCTCTCTTCTCTAATCCCAGTACGTGTGTAACAGCGGCTTACTCCCTTGACACCGGCCTATAAATAACAAAGCGGTCCACGGCGCTGGCACGGGACAGTGACAGGTGGGGGACGGGTTACGGGGCCCGCTGTCGGTGGGAGAGCGGGGATGCTGTTGGGAATGGAACCGAAAAATCAATGCGGCGTGGTGGGGCCCCGCGGCGGCTCGGCTCGGAGGAGATGTACCGGTCGGATGAGCTTGGTCCCGTGATACTACAGTATCCGAGTGAGGGGCTATTTTGTCCCTCTGGACGTCAGGACGTGCTGCTTGCACCAGGGTGATTATAAAATTATTAGCAGGTCGATTAGGTTAGTATTTGTTCTCGTCATTAGATCCCAGATCAGGTGCTGCTGTCGCCGCGGAACTGTTGTCGTCGCATGTAGTCATGTGTAATCCAGGAGGCTCGAGTTTAAAAATGTATGGTCTGCAGCAACCAAAAAAAGAGTTCAAAAATGTATCCCAGACCAGGTACTGAAACATGGGTCAGCAGATTATTTGTATTGCTAAACAAGTCTACTACAGTATATTGCCTCCGTTTCTTAATATGAGTTATAAGCTGTCTAAGATTTTGGCACGAATTGTCTAGTGAAATTTTTTGAGAGAAAAGAGTACCTATTAGATACAAACTGAAAACAATACTCAAATTCCTCCGTTTCAAATTGTGACATGCTTTTTATGTGTAAATTTGGTAACAGTACACCTTATATTTTGACTTTTTTCTAAAAAACTTAGACACCTTATATTAAAAGGAGGGAGTATTATGTTTTGGAAAACTGATTAAAAGACAGGGTAAAACAACATCTAATCTATATATAAAGTTTCTTTTTGGAGATAGTATTCTATGTAAATTTAGCTCATCTATTTGACAAAATTGTAGATGACATGGAAGTTTGAGCTCGCATGGCTCCCGCTCCCTCCCTCTCTACCCCCCTCTCTACCCCGTCCCCCTCATTGCGCCTGGCACTACCGCCTTCCTTGATGGCACGGCTCTTCCGCCGTCAACACTACATAAGTCGCGCTAGTCTCCTGGCCCGTTTGCAAGGCATCACTGAAGTCGACGATGTCATCCATCTCGTTGTAGTAGGCAAGCAAACGTCATACGTGTATGTGGTAAGCAGTTAGGCAGACATAGCTCGATTTGTGCGCCACCCCAAGCTCCTCTCTCTTTCCCTCCGCATCTCGACCAGGCTCATCATCAACGTCGCACACGGAGCTTCCCTAGTGGTAGGAGGGGAGCTCCTCTTTCCTTGGTGATTTGGACGTAGCTTCCAAGCGGGTCGGGAAGGAGGTGGTCAGTGGAGGACGGTGCAAAGCGTTTTGCTAGGTGAGGGTGATCGGAGATGGTTTGCGAGGAGGCACTCAGTTAGTCGGCTAGTTGATAAGAAAATTTGTAACTAACATGTGAGAATAATTCGAGACGGTCATCTTTTTTGCGATATGATCTTGGAGAACCTGTCATGTACTCTCAAAATCCTTTAGAGCTCGTCCGGCACCCTCTCGTTTCATTTTATTTGGCAACAATCGAATCTTCTATCCCAAAATGATGGTTTCCAAATGATCTCTTGATGATTCTCGAATGCAATTTTCGTAAGAGCTCACTTCTTAGAGAATTGCTCTAATCCATTTTTGTTTGTTGGCACGGTGAAGTATGCTACGTGTTTGCTAACTTTGGTGCGATAATAACTGACCAAATTTAGGTCGGTATATGCATGTGAGCTAGTAGTAGTACTCTCTCGACAATCTTGGTAAAAATTGGGGAACAAATGTGGGATAACTACCGGTACAACATGCTAAATTTTGAGTGGGATGAAGTTAGGATGAAATCGCCATTCATGCCGATCCTCTTTCGCTTAACCCGTTTGGAGCGGAGAGACTGGATTCTCTCTATATGTTCACTTATTTGAGAACGGAGGGAGTAGGAGCGCTGGTTGCCGCTGGAAAAAACTTGGGCGGCGCCGCGCAATGTCGGAGACACGAGCGGATCTGCGCCGGCCGGCACAAATTATCTCCGCGCAGGGACAGGGGCCGCGGCCGGTGTGCCTCTGGTGCTGCAGTGGTACGGGCGCGATCGGTCGAACCCAAACCTTCTGGCCCTACCCGGCCGTACCGCCTACCGAACGAGTGCTTTGCGATAATCACTCCCTCGATCGATCGTGCAATGTGTTACGCAATGTTTCAGTTTTATTTGGCCGCTTAATTATTTCTTCCATTGTGTTGTGTTAAGGGAGGTGGGTGGTTAGCTTAGCTTATGCATGGCCGAAGATGGTCAGTGGGGCAGTGATGCTTCCACAAAAGATGAGCACGTACGGTGTTGTCCTCCGGCCTACCCAGACCCAGCGATTTCGTTGCCTTTTCCGCCACCGGCAAAAGGCAAGCCCTGTAGTGATCCGGAGTCTCCGAGTGAGTGGGTTAGTCAATCGTGATCAACTGCGGCTAGTAGCTATGATAGTGTGAGCTGGTCTATGACATACATACTCACACTGATCGCCATCTTGTGATTTTGGATCTTCTAGCTGCTATAGACATGCATGGCTGCGACAAACGCCCACACCCGCAGAAACTTTCAGCTGAGTATGCAGATCGCTGGGTTCCATCGGCCGGATCTGGCGATTCTTTGCTCTGTTCTTCGTGGCTGTGCAGTTCCGATGGCAAGGGCTGTGGCATGCGGCGAAGCGGATAAGAGCATCTCCTTTAATAAGGCCGTCTTTCCCTGCTCTGCGAGTGATATTCTAGTGTTTCGGTGCAGCACTGGATGGTGGTGGCTCTGCATCTCGATGAAGCTTCCGAGGAGGAAGGTGGAGTGGAGATGCTGGGCAACGGCTCGTTTCAATAAGCACTCATATGCCCTCTTCGGTTCTACGATTCTTGCTTCTCTGCTTCCCCTCGTGGCCGACCGTGGTGGTGAGGGTGAGGGGAGGTTCAGAGCAGTGGATCTTGGATCTGGAGTGGGTCGGGATTCTCATGATACTGCGATTTGGAGAAGATCCTCGATGGCTTGTGGTTGGCCATCAACTTAAGATGCTGGCAGGCAGCAGCTCCAAGCCTGGACGCCGGCGCTGCGTCAGGTTTGTTTCAACCTCCTTCGGAGGCCCTCTAGAGATCTTGCGGCGGCGCTTCTCTCCCATCCTGAGCCAAGTGGTTTCGTGCCCGGTTCTTGCGTGGGGGGCTGTTGCTTGAACTCTCTGTTCATCGGTGACAGCGAAGAAGACGATGGAGCCGTGTGCGTTCCTCTTTCTTTGTCTAGGGTTTGTATTGCAAAATCCGAGGACTTTGTTCTTATTTTGGTTTATTGTAAGGTCCGCTTTGTAAAGTGTATCGCACCGCTGAATATATAATGCAGTATCCAGGCTCTTCGGGGCCTATCCCTGTTAAAAAAAAAAGACAAAACATCGTGGCATTTAATTTTCGCCATGTTTTCTCAACGCTTTCAAATGCGAAAGAAAGAAGAATCGAGCATGGAATGGATGTATGCAATGCAACACCATGCATTTGACGGTGCACGCCTTAAGCCCGGAGACTGGACCATGCATGCATTGTCGGCATGCCAGCAAGATTCAAGAGCCCTACGTACGAACGTACAGTACGCCCGAAATAATTCTCCGGTATACTGTTGCTCCGGCTGGCCTCACAGTGGCGGGCACCGACAACATCCGCCTACCGATCTGTTCTCTGCATTTTGGCAGTTGGGAGTTTGTGACAGTCTTTGGCTTCTTGATATTTAAAAAAAAACGGATATACAAAAACACAGGAGTATGAGGGCATTAAAAACATAAATCGGAAAACGGAAATGCATGAGTAAGAGTTTTATTCTCCCCCCACCAAAACACAAGTTTGGTTGCAATATGTGAAAACACACGAATTATCCATAGAGACGATCGAGTGTGTATCATAGTTGTTATAGTCACCAAAAAAAAGAGTTTAAAGTGCTAGGAAACCTATTAAATTGTTGTGTAGGTGAGCCATTCATAGAAAATTTTGAATGCTCTGTTTCTTTGAACCAAATGCACGCCATAGGAAAATTTACTTTGCATATGATCCTAAAGGTGCCTAGTTTTCTAAGAGAAAATTCAAACAAAACATCCTACCACAACTTTAGAATAAGGCGGCGATCTTTGGGTTCCACTCTAGCCGTCGCCCCCATCTACCCTATAAGACCCATCTACCCTATAAGACCGTGAATCGACAGGTCTCCGCCTTCTCTGTTTGCCACTCCGGCGTTATGGGTTGTTCAACCGACGGCGACACTAAGTCATCAACAATGCCAGGCCATCTATGGCAGGGAAGCGGCAGCAACTTGGTGTTGACGGCTCGCTCTACTGGTGGTCGGTAGGTGGTTCAAAGATCTCGATGTAATTTTTATTATGTTTGAGGTGCTTCCTTCTTGCCAAAAACAAGTATTCTAAACACGCCTTCGAAATTCCTTTGAACAAATAGGGCCTCACTATTGCTAGTTTTTAGAGCTGCGAAATAATTTGCTCTCCATTTGTTTGAGTTAACTGTGTGCATTTTCTACTCGACCAGATGAATCAGGAGCAGTGCCCGCGTTGTCCCTCTGTGGGAAATGTCAGGTCGGTCGATCTTTTGCCACGACCTCCGTAGTACTCCCTCCGTTCCATTTTAATTGACTCCAAAATAGGTGTATCTAGACATATTTTAGTACTAGATACATCTATTTGAGAATCGATTAAAATGCAACGGAGAGAGTATCTACCAAGTGCTCTCAAGTGCAGGTGGAGCACGGTAGATGGTGCCAAGTACGCTCGTGCCCCCGTGCCGGTATCGAATCAAATGATGTGTTGCTTTGGATGCAGTTGCAGACGCGCTTGGTGAGCCAGCGGTCACGGATCTGAAGAGCACGGAGGAAGGATCGCGCAGCGTTAGATCGACAAAACAGAACAGCTCGGATGGTTTTGACACGGGCGTCAATGTCCAACAGTAGCTAGGTTGGTCGATGCCCACTTTATATCCATCCATGTGGGATGCTGCCAAGATTGCACCAACGCCTTGATGATTACACTTGGCAGCGGCTGAAATCCAGCGCCGTTGGCTTTGGGCCTAACTAACACGGTAGGTTTCTCCACTTGCCAATCGCGAAATTTGGTTAGTTTGGTCGGTTCCCAGTAAGCTAGCGGTGGATAACATCAGAGCTAAGTGAAGAATGAACAAAAATATTACTAGAACAACGAACAATCATCCTTTTTATTTTGCACCATTATCAATAATCATATCTTAGTATACATCGACTGAGATGTGTTGTTCAGATCGGAACCATGCTGCATACATACTTTACCTGGAGTTGGCTCACCATCAGGGCATAGAAAAGTTGCTGTGAATTAGTGACAGACAGGTCAACAAGCACAATTAGCTCAGTGATGTCTTCAACCATTAAACGTGAGTAGTCAAGAGAGTCGTCAGTTTCTGCTAATTTCAATGCAGGCCTGGAACCAAAAGATGTTGCCAAATTTTGCCATAAAATCAGCAGCACAGTAGAACAGGGGCGACGCACGATCTGATGGTCTTGCGATAGAATATGTCCTCACAGACAGAGGCATCAAATCGAGCGGCTAGTCCAAAGAAAGAACCCAATGCCAAATTTGTTATCACACAAGCCTAGGTTCATCACCAAAAAGTGAGGAGCAATTAAAGCAAGGATGAGAGTCAAATCCTGTGTCTGTCACAACATCTCCAACTAAACTCAGATTTGTCAGGTGCTTCCAAGGGAGCGTCATCTCCTTACAAATGCTACGGAGAACCATTCCTTGTGGACGACATAATAATAACAAGAACATACCAACCCAGAAAGTTTTAGACAACAAACTCTAAAACCCAGACCATGATTTTTGGCTCCAGTTGCATGATGGAAGAGACGTGATCACATGGCATGACACAGCTGCAGGATTCCAAGATTTCAAACAATTACCAACCAATGCAACATCTTGATGAATCAAACAGAAACATGCGCTGTGCAGCAAATAATGTTACCAAGTTCCGGACATCCTAACAGATGTTAGGTTGATCTCATCCGGTCGAACCCCAACGGGTCGATCGGTCCCCTTGACCGCGTCCTGATCGGGGACGCCCAACCGCACCCTGGTTGGTGGGCCCCTGTCGCCGTGCTATATAAAGAGGTGGGGGACTGGCAGCACACGACACGAGGTTAGCCGCTGTGCCAGACCCCCCACCGACACCCCTACTGATCTAGGGTTTAGCGCATGCCGATGGGAAGCACCACTGCGCCACCGCCGCTCTGCCACCCTCACCGTCGACCACCATGGCCTCCGGCTCGAGCACGTCGAGTCACATCGAAGGTATCACCTCCGATCCTCCTCTCTCTCTCTCTGTTCTCACTCACCCACATGATTTCCACCTAGTTCTACCAAAGTCTAAGGTTCTAGGATTCTAACAATGGTATCAGAGCGAATTGGATCCTAGTTTTATTTTTCGGTAGCAAGAGAAAAGCAAAAGAAAAGGAAAAGATCCCCACCCCGTACAACCCTAACCCTAATCCAAGGGCAAAAGGGAAAAGAAAAACTCACCGGGTTGCCCTCGGGCTCGCCGGAAAAATGCGCCGCCGCGAGGCCGCGCCACTCCTCTCGATCCATGTCCGCATCGGCAAGCCGAGGGACTGGACGAAGAGCACGGGCAGAGGAGAGGCAGCCCCTCCCCACTGCCGAAAGAAAAACAGGGGAACTCCCGCCGGGCACAAAGGAGACGACACGGCCTCGTTCGGCCGAGCAGCGAGCGGGATTCTCCGCAGCACGCTGTTTGGTCGAACAAGGCCGCAACTCCGCCAAGTGCGGGCTCCTGCCGCCGTCCGTGCGTGTAGGAGGAAGAAAGGGGAAGGGAAAGGAGGCGCGAGGCGCACGGAGCATGACGCGGTCGTCTCCGCCGCACGGCGCGGTCGTCTCCGGCGGCCGGCCGGCGAGAATTTTTCCGCCGCCGGCGTGCGGGAGAGAGGCAGTAAAGGAACGAGAAAGAAGAATGGGGGCTAGGGTTTTCGGACGGGGTCAACGCTGCCGTTTTGATCCTGCGATCTCTGCGGACGACCGTCCGATGCAGATGGACGGCCAGGATTGTCCGCCGCAAACCCTAACAGACAGAGTAGGCCACGGGCCGAATTTGGGCCGTGGGCATTGTTTTCTGTCCGCCCCGCGCGACAGATAGATCACGGGCCATGGGCCGCGTGTTTTTTTCCCTTCCAAAAAGAAAAGTAGATTGGCCGCGTCGCTGGCGTCTGCATCGCCGCAGGCGACAGATAAGCAGGAGGCCGTGGGCCGCCGTGGGCTGCGTAAGCGCTGCCGCGGGCGGCAGATAACCATGGGCCGCACAGAACAGAATTTTCTGTTTATTTTTTGCAAAAGCATGTTTTTTATCTGTTTTTGTCCATTTTTGGGCAAATTTCATTCTGTTTTCTATTCAATTTTATCCAACGAAATCTTTGTTTAGGAAACAGAAGAAAGAAAAAGAAATACTTGTTAAAAGTATAAAAGTTTATGAATTTTATTCATAATTTTCCACTGGAAAATAGATAAAAGGATTATCCAACGAAATTTTGTTTAGAGAACTAAAAAGTGACAGAAATACTTCTGAAAAGTATAAAGTCCATGAATTTGTATTCATGTTTTCCGCTGCAAATAGTTAAAAGTAATTGCTTAAAAGCAATAAAGTGATAATTTTAAAGATGTGTTAAAGTGAATAGTAAAGGTAATTATGGCCCTGTTATTAATTGACCAACGTTGTTAATAGCATTATCATGATTTAAAGTGAGAATTAAAAGCTTGATTAAAGTGATATTAATGATGATTATGATTCTGTTATTAATTGACCAACGTTGTTAATAGCATTATCATGATTTAAAGTGAGAATTAAAGGCATGATTAAAGTGATATTAAAGATAATTATGATTATGTTATTTTATGACCAACGTTGTTAATAACGTAATCATGTTTTGTTAATGTTGAACAGAGCAAAGTTTGTGAAATACAGAGAATACATTACAGTTTCTGCTGTAAAGTAAAAGGACTCTCCTCTAATTAAATTGGAACCAACGGGAAAATTTAATTAGAGAGGAGGAAAAAGAGAAATACTTGTTTAACAGATTAATTATGGTATTGTTATTTTCTGACCAACGTTGATGATAGCAGTACTATAATTATATGAGTTCTATAGTCAAAGGGCTAGATCTCTGATAATTTTGCATGAAAGTGATCAATTTTCAGAGAAAAGATAAAAGATCAAGAAATGCTCTTGAACTATAGAAATATGTATATTTCATGTTTCCGCTGAAATAGAGTTGATGATAATGTCATTTTCCAAACAGAGTTCTTTATTGCAATAGAAATATTATCATCATATTGTTTATGAGTTTTATGCATTGATTCTATTTCTGCCCAACGGTGATGTAGAATTAGTGTAGAAAGATGATGTTTCATTCTAATTCTGCCCAACGGTGATTTAGAATATAGAAGAAAGTTTTAAAGATTTAATGTGCATATCTTTAACCAGACCAACGTAGGGTTATTTTTATGCTCATTATTGTTTATTATTATTGAATATTTTCTCAGACAAAGATTCTCATGTTTTCATTCGTGAAAGCAAAAGAATGGGTACTTGTGACCCGAAAGATGACCAAGAAAGGTCATAAAGTGAGAGAGTATGTTCTCTCTAAAGAATGACTGCAAAAGAAAAAGAATTCTTGGATGTTAATCCAAGAATACAAATAGATCATCGAGAGTCTTGTTTGACAAATGTCTTTCATGTACTCTCCATGCAGAAAACAAATAAATCATTCAGAGTTTTGTTTAACGAATTTCTTTCATGTACTCTATGTGAAGAAATTTTTTAAACGAGCAACATGAATGCTTAATTTGACTAACGTTGGATTAAGCATGTGTATAAAAGAGTATTCAGATTTATTTCTGAATTTGATGATTGAATATGCAGTCTAAAGAGCCAATTGTGGCATCTGTGTCTCTTAATTACCCGCATGACGGGAAAAGACGATAATAATACCCACGTGGTGGGAAAAGTCTGGGAAAATACCCGCATGGCGGGAGAAAATTTTGACAAAGGACTTATCTGTATGACAGAAGAAAGATGTGATGACTCATGTGTTTTTATATCGACCGCACACTTGTGTATCATAGTTATAAAGCACTTAATGAGTCAAAAGAGAATAAAGTTACAAATGAACCTAAAGATAAGAATGTTATGCAAGTGTGACTTGCAGTACCATTGAGAAAGAACTCTTGTGAGTTTTGAAAAGGAATGAGGAAAAAGTACTCCCATACATTAAAAGACAACTTCATTTTGAATGAAGCAGATAAAAGATAACTTCATTTTGAATAAAGCAGATAATCAAAGTTTCGAAATTGTGGCAAAAAGGTTCTTGCCACATTTCGAGGGGGAGATAGAGAATGTTACAGAATAAACTCCCCTATACTTCAGATAATGTGATGCATATTATGCATCTAAGTGATCTATGATGAATTGTGATCGTCTGGGGAGTACGACGGTCATAATAATGATACCCCTAAAGTAAAGAGATAGATTTATTCTGGATCTTTTACAGCTCCGAAAGGAGACTAAGGACGGTACTCAAAGTGCCATAAAGAAGACAGATTGACAGGTTAACAGAATAAACCCAAATAAAAAGGATTAAGGATACACCATTTTGGAGAAAATGGAGTAATCTGGGGGAGCATGGTATGAACATACCTAAGGCTCGAATAGATTTTATCTGGGGGAGCTTGTTGCTTTATAATAGAGATGAACAAGCAAACATGGATCTTGTGTTTTAGGTCCTTGTAAGAGCTATAGCATAGAAGACTACAGAATTAATTGCCTCTAGGCAATGACAGAACAACAACATCCCCATATGAGAAAAACAGATGACTATAAAGTCTATATCAGAGAAATTTAAATGAAGGTTGATCCCACCTCATTTACAGAATTATAAGCAGCGCTCAATCGATTTTGACAAGTGTCTACTTGTCTTAATGATTAGAGACTATGTGAATCCCGACGATGTTTGGGACTCATAAGTAATTTCCAATGGAGCCAAAACAGTAGGCTATAAAGGGTCTACAACGCCAATGTGACTCCAAAGGAAATATGTAAAAAGCGATTTTAAATCGAAAGATTTGCGCTAAGAGAATAAACAGATTATAATGAGTGCTAATGGCACATAATGATCTGAGTTACATCAGATGAAAGTAAAGATCACAAGGGATCTTACGGACTAGAGCAAGTCTCTAGAATCAAAGTTATTTTGGGTTAAAGAAAATGAGAGGACAATCGCATTTTCAAACTTATAGAATGGGAAATTCATTTCCTAATCCTGTGTATGTGGATGATATCCTACTTGCTAGTGGTGATGTCAATCTACTACCGGCAGAGAAAAGAAGTTCTTGTCCTCAAAAGAGTATTCTCGGTAGAGTGTCTCTCGTTAAAAGTATCGAGATTTACTAAGAAAAGAAGAAAAGGGGTATTAGAAATATCGCATGGACATGCTGAGAAGAAGTCTCTAAAGCATGCATGTCGAGAAAACCTACGCCTGTTCTTATTGTCAAGGGTAATGGAATTGGGAACTTTAGTGTTCCAAGAGATAACATAGAACGGATCAAATGGATATGGTACCATATGCTTCAGCTGTTGGTTGCTCAATATTACCCTGACAATTCATGTATCCGGTTGTTTTGGCAATGTCCAATCCAGATATAGATCACTGGAATGGAATCAAAGATATCGGCCTCATGCTAAAAGAAACAAGTGCTCTCAAAAGGTTGTGAGTACAAAGATAGATCTATAAAGTGCTCTCAAAAGGTTGTGAGTACGAAAGAATTTGTGAAATGTATAGCGAAATCCACAATTGTCGCTAAATTTCACATTTGGAGTTTTTGTGTGGAAAAGCTCCAGAGAATGAAAGATTGGCATCAGTGTGATGAAAAGACATGTTATAGCATGATATAAGGCCGAGGGATAGGCAAAATGGTTAAGGAAACCTGTACCCGGAATTGATAATGGTTGACAACAGCAATAACCATTAAGTAATTCACTCCTAAGACAACGAGTCAAGTGTGGTGCCAAACACATTGACACAGAGTTATACGTTGTAAAGGAGAAAGTCCGGAATTATGTTGAAATGCTTGGAGCATAAGAGGAATAGATAAAAGAAACACACAAGTGTTTGCAGATCTGCTAATTAAAGGCTTACCGCCCAGTGTGTTTGGAGAACACATAGTCGACATGGGTTTATGGTATAGTCTATATGATTTCCGGACAATAAAGAGGCCCAAAAGTAAGATTTGTTTCAAAACAGAGACGTATATTGTAGCTGTCTGATTCTATCGGCAATTGAGCTGTGACGATGAAACATGCTCTATGTACTGATCCGTGATGAAACGAGTAAAGTACAAAGTATAAAGTTAAAAGTAAAAGTTGAGATCAAGGGGGAGAATGTTAGGTTGATCTCATCCGGTCGAACCCCAACGGGTCGATCGGTCCCCTTGACCGCGTCCTGATCGGGGACGCCCAACCGCACCCTGGTTGGTGGGCCCCTGTCGCCGTGCTATATAAAGAGGTGGGGGACTGGCAGCACACGACACGAGGTTAGCCGCTGTGCCAGACCCCCCACCGACACCCCTACCGATCTAGGGTTTAGCGCGTGCCGACGGGAAGCACCACTGCACCACCGCCGCTCTGCCACCCTCACCGTCGACCACCATGGCCTCCGGCTCGAGCACGTCGAGTCACAGCGAAGGTATCACCTCCGATCCTCCTCTCTCTCTCTGTTCTCACTCACCCACATGATTTCCACCTAGTTCTACCGAAGTCTAAGGTTCTAGGATTCTAACAACAGAAGCATGGAATTATATTGGAAATAGGCAGCTATATAAATAAACAGTCAGGGGTTATTTTGATTCAAGACATGATTGATATTTTAAGTTTGCTGGAAATTCGATAGTGATATTGCCAGCTTCAGCTTGTAAGTTTCCAATAAAGCTCAACTAGACAATGTGCATTCTGCGTGCTATCTATGCTGACAAACGCGATTTGTATATTTCTTAAAATCAAGACGGTAATAAAAAAAACTCAAGACCTAGGAACAGAAGTTCAGAACTACTGTCAGGAAAATGAGTCGTCTAAACTACGGTTTTAAAGGCCCTGAATTGGAGTTATTTTATCATAAAAAAACTAATTTTACCATAACAAAATTAATTTTACCATAACAAAACTCTGAGCACAGACCTCAAAGTAAGAACAGAGCTATTCTAATATTAGCCGCATGCCAAAAATAAGTTGGATACCCAACACAACAGGATTACTGCATTTCACTAGAAAACACGTTTCAAAAGGTTACATATTTGTTAACTGCTTCTTGGATAAGTTATACCAGCATTTCTACAAAAAACTTCAAAATAACAGGCCGTCTGTGAAAGAATGGATACCACACTCAATCATTTGATCAAACAATTCTTGAGCTGTCACTTCGAAGAGGCTTTACCTACAGCTTGCTAAAGAAAAGGAACAGTCAACACTAACATGCTCTTTTAAGCATTCTATAAAATCTGGGCATTTGCCTCTCCTCTAAGAACATGCTCTGCAGTTCATACAAAACCACCTTCCAGAATAAGTGAAGCATTTTTCTGCTCTAGGTGCATCAAAGCTTAGGAATTATTCATGAGCATCTCCTTTTATAGTTTCTTTATAGGTTCTCAAGTCCAGGAGACAGCCAATGGCATGAGTATGGTATGTAATTTCTGCTACTTTGCACAATTGGAATGTACTACATGTTTTACAAGATAAATCTCTCAAGTACGAACTATCTAAAAGTTTCATCAAACAAAGAGCGTCCCCCAACTGGAGCACACGAACTCAGCGTGTATTTTTCTAAGCTAGAGTTTGATATACGAGAACGTTGCCATAACCTATGCAATTCTGTTGATATGTAAGACCTACTTTTTAAGTTATTTTTAATTTGTTTTGCTTACATTCAGTCTTAATAAGGGAGTGTAACGTGCAAACTAGAAATATGCTTGGTAGCTAAGCTTTTCCACTTGGTTGCAAATTTCAATCTATTTCTATTAATCTATTTACCTAATCGACGGGCGTGGCAACGCCCGTCTAAATGATCTAGTAAGTTTAATATTTGGAGAGATTTGGCTATAAAGTGAGGGTGAGTGGGGTCCTCCTGATGTAGTGTCAATACTCTATTGGAGGGCATGTGGAGCAAAGAGAATGCAACACTACATGAAACGCAAAAACGCCGACGCCCGTCTCATACCTTTCCTGCGCCGTCTCATATCCATTTGATTCTTCTCCGTGCTTCTTATTTTTTTCCGGTCCGTGTTTTTGGCTTACCTTGCTTGTTCATCTCACAAGTAATTAGATTCCGGCAGCGCTGTCCAAATATCCGGCCGCCGCTTTCTCGGTGGATCTGAATTTACAACGCTTCCGAGAGCTATTCCGGTGGCGCTTAGAGCACAAATCCGCCTAGATGGATCTTGGGTTACGCTCGCCTCCAAATTCCTCTTCAATCTTTTTGTCGGCGTACCCAATCCGCCGTCGCGTACGCTGTGGTGGGCCCCACAAGACGGCTTCGGTCAGCCCTCATACGCCTACGGCAATGCAGTCGGCCTATGAATGCAAAAAAAATATAAAACTTATATTTTTTCTATTTCGAAATTTCTAACTCAGCTACATACTAAATCTCTAATTACACATTTAATCATAGGTCAAAGTAATTATGTTGGTCGAACTTCCCATTCGGTCACCCATCCTCAAATTGCTCTAGCCCAAGCACGCTTAACCTTTGAGTTCCTTCATTGTTAGCTTCCAAATAAGAAATGAGAACTTACTGATACTTGTATCATATCAATCATATTAACCCCTCAGTTAGGAAGTTATAATTTTTCATTGTTTAAATTTAAAAAATTCATTTTAATAAGTAACAATGATTATAAAATAGTATATTTTGAATAAATGAAAATAAAATTAATTTTACTTTTATTTCCTTTTTACATTTAATATGGAATAATTCATATATTTAATTCCGTTAATCAAAATTTGACAAATAAAATGTCTATGTCAATTAGAAAAATGAGAGGAATTCAAATATGACATACATATCATCCTTTTCATTGTATAAACATCGATGGT
Source organism: Poa pratensis (assembly GCA_947311845.1). Lineage (NCBI taxonomy): Eukaryota > Viridiplantae > Streptophyta > Magnoliopsida > Poales > Poaceae > Poa > Poa pratensis. The sequence goes on along the minus strand of CAMZMU010000119.1, from coordinate 15,791,146 downwards.
TTTAGAAAATTGATCTCTTTCGATGAATAGTCATGTTGGCCATTTTGACTCTTTTTTGAAAAAAATCAAATAAAGTGAAAAAAAAACCTTAAAAAAAGGTATCCTTTGGAATTGAGTATTTTTATGTGTACTAGTTGCTAGAAAAAAAATGATAAACTTAATTTTTGAGAAATATTTCAAAAAAATGCTTCACAAAAAGGTCTATCATCTATAAACATGTATAGGTTTCGCGCCAAATGACCAAGTTATGACCATCACCGTGTCATAGTTTGCGATAATGTGTCCATATTTAAAACATAGATGTGCCTTGGCATGGCAAACATTGTTGCCAAAAACAAATTCAAATTTTTCGTAAATATCATTTTCCATTTTTTAAGTGTCAGAATTGACTTTTTAATGAAGCAAGTACCAAACATATGTTACAAAATGCCATGTGCATGGTGAAAAGGATTTTATGGATGTCTTATTTGGATTCCTTTCATTTTTCTAATCGATTTAGACTTTTAATTTGTTAAATTTCGATTTACGGATTTAAAGATATGAATTATTTCATATTCAATTGAAAATAGAAAAAAGTATACGCCGATGGCCGCCGTCGGCGTATAAATATACACGTACGCCGTCGGCGTATCAACGCAGCGAAACGTCCGTCCTCGCTCCGTCACGGCGGGCGTGGTACGCCGACGGCTGCCGTCGGACCATTTATGGCTACGCCGACGGGGATTGCTACGCCGACGGCCGAGGGTGTGGCTCTCCTAGCTCGGCTTATACGCCGACGGCCCTGACATTTGGCCGTCGGTGTCTCGAGCTATTCCCGTAGTGCAAGGATTATAGGGAGCTTCTTAGTATTCTTAGAGATGTATATAGGTGACATCGAATGCGCAACCTGTTAATTTGTTCTTTGTCGTGGTTGTGGTTCCACTTATTTGGATGAAATGAACCATGTGTTCCTGGCGTGCATGAACTGCAGTGCTGATTGCTGTCTAGTACTCTATAGTGTCTACTACCAATAGCTAATCTCTACAAATACTAAGCTTCCTACGATTCTTGCCTTCTCCTTACTTCACATGTCCACATCAAGTGGGTCCCACTTAAATATCATTTCTTTAAATACTAAACTATATACTACACCTCTCTACAACTTCTTCTTACTTCACATGTCCACATCAAGGTGGGTCCCACTTAAATATCATTTCTTTAAATACTAAACTATATACTACACCTCTCTACAAATACTAAGCTTCCTAAAATTCTTGTCTTCTCCTTACTTCACATGTCCATATCAAGGTGGATCCCACTTAAATATCATTTAGTTAAATACTAAACTATACACTACACCATGGTGGACCATGGACCAGAACTATAGTTCACAATTACAAAAAAATATGTTGGATATATAGTTCACAATTACAAAAAAACATGTTGGATATATACACATGTTTTCTACATATTTGCTAAATTTTGGGTGAAAAACTGGTATTCCCAACTACATAAAAAAAAGAAAATTGTGACTGTGAAAAAAATAGCTATATTTTCTCTTAAATTTCTCTTTTTTACAAATACTAACCTCACTAAGATTGTTGCCTTCTCCTTTCTTTACATGTCCACATCAAGATAGACCCCACTTAGATATCATTAAGTTAAATCTAAGTTTTAGACTACACAATGGTGGACCATAGACCCCATCTATAGTTCACAACTACAAAAAATATATATGTTGGATACATACATATGCTTTTTATATATTCGTTAAATCTTTGGTGAAAAGATGGTATTCCTAACTACACAAAACAAGAAAATTGTGACGGTGAAAAAAGACAAATAGCTATGTTTCCCTTTAAAATTTCTCCTTTTTGTGTAACCCAAATATTTTTGTTAAATCTTCGGTGAAAAGCTTGTATTCCAGGCTACAAAAAAAAATTGTGACTGTGAAAAAGAAATAGCTATATTTCCCCTCTAAATTTCTCCTTTTTTTAGCCCAAAATATAAAATGCTTACAAAAATTCAATAGCACATACATACATACACGTAGTTGTATGCTTTATTGGTAAAATATTGAGGCCTAAACATGTTGCTTCATTTTTTGTTAAAAAAGATAATGTGGTGAGCTCAAAGCTACATGCACTTTACGTCAACTCTTTCCCTTATCCTTCTCTGCCACCAGCACCCACCATAGTGTCTTGCCGATTAAGTCACACAACATCATTTCTCTCCCTCTCCTCCCTCTATCCGTATTCTACCAAAAACATCTGTTGCGCTACAAATTTTGCCCATCTCTCCACACACGGCTCTGGCTCAATTAAGACTCTTGGAATACGGGGCACCTCCATCTCCGATGTCACCTCTCAAGTCCATTATTAACTTGCAAGTCATGTGCACTCTCTGTCGATGCATATTTTTGAGGAAACCCAACGACAGTGAGGTGAAAGACTTTCTACATCTCTCGTAGTAGTTGCACGTGAATACCCATGCCAGCTCTCGCATCAACCGCCTATGACGTCGTTGCTATTAGTGGTGCTCGACTCGGTGATGGCCGCAGCTGCGGTTGATACCGTGAGCAATAATTCAATGGTGAATGGGGGTGGTATGATGAGTTAGACGCATTTTGTTGGATGCCACCTAATTACCGATAAAATATCATGCGTCTATTTATTTGTGAACCTTTTCTCTACACTTTGTTTGCTTATATGCCACTTATATTAAGAGAACGGATTATGTAAGCAAGTGCATGTGTCTATTTGGTAGATGGTTGGAGGCATACATTGAAAAGGAGCTATGTGTGTCTACCCTCACCAGATGTCGTTAAAGTGCAGAAAAAGTCATGACTGTGACACCCCTCCCTGGCACATCTTGCCAGAGAGGCAGTCGTCCCGTGCGCCAGCCCAGGATAACTGGCCGCACGTCACAACAGTATAACATAATGTAAATCATTACACAATCAGGCACAAGAAGTGCTACAAAGGTTTACAAGGCCATCAAGGCATGACAAAACATCAAGCCAAGCATGGCACGATACAGAGGTTTAACTGGCAGCGGAAGACATATGAGAGGCTACGGCTTGGAGCGGCTCCACTCCACAGGTTCTGGCTGGGCTACTGATCCTAGCACGTTCTTGCTCCAACTCCTTGCTAAGGAAGAAGATGGATCCTTGCTGAAAAATGGTCATTTGAATGACCAACCTGAGTACAATTATGTACTCGCAAGACTAACAACCATTTGATATGAACAGTCTAACAATCATGCATCAAGGTATACATTGGAAATAAAATCTACAGCATGGCAAGAGTCTACTCAAGATAGACCAACATGATAACATAAAGGTAGCATGGCATCACAAGCAAAACATGGCATAAGCAAACAACAAGAGTAACACCAGTACAGAGTCCAAACCAGGTGGGGTTGGATCGTATACCGGCAATCAAACAAAGAGGTTACCTGTGACGAGTAGACGAGTGTACCAGTTGGTACCACGTCTTTCAGGGAGTTTCGTTGTTGCTAGAATGAGACCACGTTTCTCATTTCACAACATCTAGACAGTCAAGCCTCTAGCCAACTCTGGCTTAATTTCTTGCCAACTATGGCTTTTACTCAAGCCAACTCTGGCTGTCATTCCAGCCAACTCTGGCTATCTCCCGGGGCATGCACGGTTGATGTTGGCTCTGGCCTAACTATAGGCTTCCAACGCATCACACAGTCATCCCATTCACCTCACAAGTAACATTCCCTGCATCATCTTATTGTTCATTTCGTGAAATCAGGTTGTTCATCTTTCTTTCAAACAAGCCTTAGGTTTAACCTCCTGACACGACACGGACACACAGTGTGACTAACACTGAACTGTTGTTCCATAACCTTGGAACAAGGCTAGACATCTAGATTTGACACTCTCGAGAGGTTGCAATTACCACCCACCTGAGGGCACCACACTGAGCCGGTACTTTAGGACAACATCCTTAAGGCGAACTCAGCAAGATACACTCACCTGACCGTTCACGCTACCAAGACACTCCCTGTATAGCCACCGACATAACTCTATGCCTTATGCAGAAGTGAATCCGGCACGTCCCCAACCCATGAGCGATGCCTAGCTCCGGAACCTTCGCAAGACTAGCCCCGACCAACTATGGTAACCGACTAGACTTGCCAAAAAGGGTGGCATCAAAGGAGGCTCAATAGGATTACGTAGGTCAAGGCCTGCCCATTCAAGCGACAGTGGTAGTGCGTTCGATGTTAAGGTTTAGTGGCACCATGGACTGACCCTATCGTTGTTTGGAGGGGTGTTTCATTTAATCCAGTTTTATCATGCACAAGTCCAAACGACAGATGTTCAGTCCAACACAATAATCACACTATCATAACAATATATCATCAAACAACAAGACGTTAGCAACATAACATTTCAAGCAATAGTCAGTTTGTATTGACCGGGTGACTAAGGCGCCATCACAGATCAATGTCCAAACTGAGCACAAGAGATATAGCATCAATCGGACGACTTTGGCGGAGATACCTCCGACCACGCCATCTCGTTTGACTACAAAACTTAGGAGGGCATCGTTCCCCCATTCCTTCGACTGCGGCGGTTCCCCGGTCCATCGTCTCGAGAATGGGGAGTGATGTTCCAACCCAACACAGTATTACAATTTTGTGGATATGAAATGTCAAAGTCATGATATCTCATGACGCACAGGGTACAGATGGTGAGCAAACAAATAAATGCACAAACATGGCATGGTGGTGAATAATTCAAACAACAACAACATTGTGAGGCTGGTCATAGCAAGTGATTAGCTTGCCTGAAGGCGGAGATCCATTTGGCTTGGAAGGGTCGGGGTGGTTTCGCGGCGTCGGGGGTCGAAAGCCGCTCTCCGGGAACTCCGAAATGCACCCACACAAGGGGGCACCCTAAGGACTATCTTGGAACAAGGTGGGGTCTATACCACTGGAAAGGTTTTGTCGAGATAAGAATTTAGGAGTTTGAATCGTCGCAAACGGAGTTGCGGTTCAGAAGATATCGACGAGCGAGAGATAGATAAATGTCGCTCACCAGAAAAAAACCGAAGTGGGCTGAATCTTGCTGGGCTGGGCTGGGTGAAACGGTGCGGCTGGCTTGGGCCACTGGTGGGCTGGGCTCCCCTTTTTTTTTCTTCTTTTCCTTTCCTTCTTCTCCTTTTCTTTTTTACTCCCTGGTTCTTCTTCCTCTTCCCATCGAAGATCGACAGGGGGCACGGGCGCATGCTCGCCGGAGCTGTGGCCGTGGGGATAGGCTGGGAGGCTGGGGATCGACGGCGGAGAGATCACCGCGCCCAGGGGAGGAGGTGGGTGGCAGGGGGAGGCAGGGGAAGGCTACCACGGCGAGGGCCGTGCTCGCAGAGCTTCAGAGCCATGGCTTCGATTCCTCGAGCTCTGGAGCTCCTGGGGGAGTGAGGAGGCTAGGAGGGAGAGGTGTGCGCTAGAGAGGCTCTGGGGGGCGGCTTTTATAGCCCGAGGAGCAGAGGCAGGGGCACTGGGTGGACGCCATGGCGGCTCTTCGGAGCTCGGGTGGCCATCGAAGGGGGAGGAGGGATAAGCTCGATGAGCTGGAGCGACAGGGGGAGCACGAGGGGTTACTGGAGTGGGCGGTGCGTCGTCTAGCTCCTGGAGGCACACTGTCGATGCGGCGCGGACTCTAGCGCTTGGCGGCACACGACGGAGGAGCGAGGTGTCGCGCTGGGGGTGCGAGGGGCCTGGCCACGGCTGGAGTCGCCGGAGCACGGAGGAGCAAGGGAAGAGGGGGGGCCTGGCCACGCCTCAATGGCGCGGGATAGCGAGGTGGCGGACAGGGGGCAGAGGATGCGGAGGAGAGGACATGGGGATGTGGATGTGGCCATGCCGGTCCTGGCGTTCGGAGCGTGCCGCGGACGGCATCGGTGCATTCCCGCCAACCAGATGATCCAAACACAAGACTACGCACACTACTGGACTCACAACAACAAGACCAACACCAAGCAACAAGAAACAATCAATGAATTGCATCTTTGCAGAATATTTTTTTTAGAAAACTAAAGATGCAGAATGTGCTCGATGAAATGTTCTTGGTCTTCCACACTTCACAAAAATCCCCAAAAATTACCACTGGCTAGGTTAGGTGTATGGAGTATGTCCATGAAGTTTGAGCTCATTTGGATGAAGGGAAATTGGTTTTCCATAAGATATCCAAAAATGGCCAAAATGGCATGGTTTGGTAAAAGTGGTGCTCCATGCTTCATCTTGGGGTGATCTCCTGGCATTGTGTGTCTAAAGACCAATTGGTCAACATGTTCAAGCATCATGGTCATTGGAATTTTCTAGGTTTAGGTTTGTTTGAAAAACTTGAAATGGCATTAATTTGGGCTTACAAAGGAAGTGGTCTAAATATTGCTCAAATGGGTTTGGCTCCAAAAGATGAAATTCATTAAATGCCAAAATATGCATACCCTGAATTTATCAGAATTATTGGAGGTGTCTAGCTTGTTTAAAACATTTCTGGATCAGAAATGGCAGTTTTGAAATTATTGCCTAACTTGGAAATATTGCATTGGAGTATGCCATATTTTTGCATCGATGGCCTTTATATGGACATGGGGTCCTCTGGTATTTTTTGGGAAATTTTTAGAGCTATGGAAATGGGCTTTCCTTTTGTAGGTGGAGGAAATGATTTAAAAGGGTCGATATTTTAGGGCTAGGGTTTCTGAGAAAAAACCCAAGCACCAAAATTATCAGGGGTGATGGAGTGGTTCGTGGATTACAGGGGAATTCTTGAGAGAGCAACTTCCAAGTCAAACCATCCTCAAAAGATTTGAAGAAATATTTGGGGTGAGAGGAAAAAGTTTTTCGGGTGTCGGAAAACACCACTAAAATTAGGTACGGATTTTTGGGGTGTTACAGACCTTCCCCCTTAAAAAGAATCTCGTCCCCGAGATTCGGAGACTTATAGGATTCCCGGGGTTACAACAAGATAATTCTTGAATGATCCATTTATACCCCAATTTAAAACTTTTCTATAAAATACTAGAATTTTGGTTAACCAAAGAGGTCAACAAGACTTTTTACAAAACATACATTTTTACAAGCATGATATTTCTACCATACTCAAGGCATTTCAAAGATGACATGGCAGGGGCTCATTCAACCAATCAATCTAGGATCTACTCACATGCTTATGAATTTAATTCTAAGGTTTTTGCTCAACTAGACACAAACATGGCAAGATCTAACAAGATCTACACCCAAACTATCAAACAACAACCAACTTGGGCAAACAATTTTCCCAAAAACTGGGAAAACAAAGGTTTAAAGTTTTATTTTGAGAAGTTATACACACATGACAGGTGCACCTTTCATGTGCGTACAACAAAAGGATTTATTTTTGAAAAGCCATAAATACATGGTCGGCGTCCCTTTCATGTATCTACAGGTTTGGAAAAGTAACAAGGTTTGTTTTCAAACAACGATGTCGTGCCACAAGGGTGGGATCACAAACACCAAGATTTTGTGGGATAGAGCCATCCCCAAAGTTTGTTTTTGCAAAGAAATTTTCCCTATAGAACTCCGGGATACGAGGAAAATAACGCGTCTCGGGGTACTTCTTCGCGTTGAAGTAGCCGCAGTGTCCTAGTTGGAGTAGAACTTGCATCATCAATTTCGGAAGTTGTCCATCCGTGCACAGTTCGTGTCTTGCAGCAAGATTAAATGGCAGGGATACAAGCATGGGTAGAAGAATTTCTACTTGTAGCAAAACATCATTTTATAAAATATTTCTGCATTTTAAGGCCCAAAACAAAACGGCTGCAGCAGTATGGCATAATCATTTCAACCATACCGTATAGTCAAGCACATAACAACTACAAAACAACCGACAAAAACTTTTACTTTCGCGTGGCACATGATCTGTCCCAAGTGGGGAACCATGTATAACGCCAAGTAGGTGGTCTTTCAAACCTACACACAAGTTAACATTAAGTGAGCGAGGCACCGTGGTTACAGTGTCTCATAAAATACTTCCACTTAATAGTTAAACTTGTGCAACACACACAAAATAATTTGCATACTACAAAATAATCCCATTCAAAGTTTGCATTATTTCACAGGTGGGCATATGCGTCTGGGTTCACATATGTTGTCCCTATTTTAAGTGATCTGTCGTTTCCTTAAAACCTTTAACTGATGAAAAGGCATGAAATTCCATCATGTGTCAACCAAGTGGTTAACAAGAGGATAAGAACATCAGGTTTTATCGCGGCTGATTCGACATCAACCAGAAAACAAACAACAAACTCGCACTACAACCAACACAAGAAAACAAACAACAAAACAAACAAACAACCTCATTGCTTCTCACCTACCAACGTACAAGTGTCACTCAGACTAACTAGACAGGGGCTCTACTCCGCTTGACGGCCTCTGGTGGTCGGTGGAGCGGGGCCAAGATGAAGAGTGGTGTCCACATCTGCATCTTCCGGTGGGTGGGGAATCACCGGCCTGCCTTCAAGGACTACACCTTGCTCTTGGGGTAGGATGAGATGAGAACACGGGATTCCTTTGCGGGATCCTGCTTCAAGAGAGTTGGGTTGCTAAGGATAGCAAGCGATGGGGGGATAAATGGCAGCTAGGACCGGGGTCTCATATAAGCTGGGTTGTGTCGATTACTTCTCATGGAAGAAATCGGCGGGCCTCTCTCGGGGAATGGGACAAGTCCTACTGCACCATACTATTGACCGACACCAGCCATGTCGGTTAAGCGGAGATGGGTTAAATCCATCGGGCTCATTGTCGGGCAAAAGTAAGGCGGGGTTTTCCATGCTAGGGTAGTCTACAGCCAGCCTGGGGCTCTGATACCACTCTGTGACACCCCTCCCTGGCACATCTTGCCAGAGAGGCAGTCGTCCCGTGCGCCAGCCCAGGATAACTGGCCGCACGTCACAACAGTGTAACATAATGGAAATCGTTACACAATCAGGCACAAGAAGTGCTACAAAGGTTTACAAGGCCATCAAGGCATGACAAAACATCAAGCCAAGCATGGCACGATATAGAGGTTTAACTGGCAGCGGAAGACATATGAGAGGCTACGGCTTGGAGCGGCTTCACTCCACAGGTTCTGGCTGGGCTACTGATCCTAGCACGTTCTTGCTCCAACTCCTTGCTAAGGAAGAAGATGGATCCTTGCTGAAAACTGGTCATTTGAATAACCAACGTGAGTACAATTATGTACTCGCAAGACTAACAACCATTTGATATGAACAGTCTAACAATCATGCATCAAGGTATACATTGGAAATAAAATCTACAGCATGGCAAGAGTCTACTCAAGATAGACCAACATGATAACATAAAGGTAGCATGGCATCACAAGCAAAACATGGCATAAGCAAACAACAAGAGTAACACCAGTACAGAGTCCAAGCCAGGTGGGGTTGGATCGTATACCGGCAATCAAACAAAGAGGTTACCTGTGATGAGTAGACGAGTGTACCAGTTGGTACCACGTCTCTCAGGGAGTTTCGTTGTTGCTAGAATGAGATCATGTTTCTCATTTCACAACATCTAGGCTGTCAAGCCTCTAGCCAACTCTAGCTTAATTTCTTGCCAACTATGGCTTTTACTCAAGCCAACTCTGGCTGTCATTCCAGCCAACTCTGGCTATCTCCCGGGGCATGCACGGTTGATGTTGGCTCTGGCCTAACTATAGGCTTCCAACGCATCACACCGCCATCCCATTCACCTCACAAGTAACATTCCCCGCATCATCTTATTGTTCATTTCGTGAAATCAGGTTGTTCATCTTTCTTTCAAACAAGCCTTAGGTTTAACCTCCTAACACGACACGGACACACAGTGTGACTGGCACAGAACTGTTGTTCCATAACCTTGGAACAAGGCTAGACATTTAGATTTGACACTCTCGAGAGGTTGCAATTGCCACCCACCTGAGGGCACCACACTGAGCCGGTACTTTAGGACAACATCCTTAAGGCGAACTCAGCAAGATACACTCACCTGACCGTTCACGCTACCAAGACACTCCCTGTATAGCCACCGACATAACTCTATGCCTTATGCAGAAGTGAATCCGGCACATCCCCAACCCATGAGCGACGCCTAGCTCCGGAACCTTCGCAAGACTAGCCCCGACCAACTATGGTAACCGACTAGACTTGCCAAAAAGGGTGGCATCAAAGGAGGCTCAATAGGATTACGTAGGTCAAGGCCTGCCCATTCAAGGGACAGTGGTAGTGTGTTCGATGTTCAGGTTTAGTGGCACCATGGACTGACCCTATCGTTGTTTGGAGGGGTGTTTCATTTAATCCAGTTTTATCATGCACAAGTCCAAACGACAGATGTTCAGTCCAACACAATAATCACAGTATCATAACAATATATCATCAAACAACAAGACATTAGCAACATAACATTTCAAGCAATAGTCAGTTTGTATTGACCGGGTGACTAAGGCGCCATCACAGATCAATGTCCAAACTAAGCACAAGAGATATAGCGTCAATCAGACGACTGTGGCGGAGATACCTCCGACCAGCGCCATCTTGTTTGATTACAAAAGTTAGGAGGGCATCGTTCCCCCATTCCTTCGACTACGGCGGTTCCCCCGGTCCATCGTCTCGAGAATGGGGAGTGATGTTCCAACCCAACACAGTATTACAATTTTGTGGATATGAAATGTCAAAGTCATGATATCTCATGACGCACAGGGTACAGATGGTGAGCAAACAAATAAATGCACAAACATGGCATGGTGGTGAATAATTCAAACAACAACAACATTGTGAGGCTGGTCATAGCAAGTGATTAGCTTGCCTGAAGGCGGAGATCCATTTGGCTTGGAAGGGTCGGGGTGGTTTCGCGGCGTCGGGGGTCGAAAGCCGCTCTCCGGGAACTCTGAAATGCACCCACACAAGGGGCACCCTAAGGACTATCTTGGAACAAGGTGGGGTCTATACCACTGGAAAGGTTTTGTCAAGATAAGAATTTAGGAGTTTGAATCGTCGCAAACGGAGTTGCGGTTCAGAAGATATCGACGAGCGAGAGATAGATAAATGTCGCTCACCAGAAAAAAAACGAAGTGGGCTGAATCTTGCTGGGCTGGGCTGGGTGAAACGGTGCGGCTGGCTTGGGCCACTGGTGGGCTGGGCTCCCCTTTTTTTTTGTTCTTTTCCTTTCCTTCTTCTCCTTTTCTTTTTTACTCCCTGGTTCTTCTTCCTCTTCCCGTCGAAGATCGATAGGGGGCACGGGCGCACGCTCGCCGGAGCTGTGGCCGTGGGGAGAGGCTGGGAGGCTGGGTATCGACGGCGGAGAGATCACCGCGCCCAGGGGAGGAGGTGGGTGGCAGGGGGAGGCAGGGGAAGGCTACCACGGCGAGGGCCGTGCTCGCAGAGCTTCGGAGCCGTGGCTTCGATTCCTCGAGCTCTGGAGCTCCTGGGGGAGTGAGGAGGCCAGGAGGGAGAGGTGTGCGCTAGAGAGGCTCTGGGGGGCGGCTTTTATAGCCCGAGGAGTAGAGGCAGGGGGCACGGGGTGGACGCCATGGCGGCTCTTCGGAGCTCGGGTGGCCATCGAAGGGGGAGGAGGGATAAGCTCGATGAGCTGGAGCGACAGGGGGAGCACGAGGGGTTACTGGAGTGGGCGGTGCGTCGTCTAGCTCCTGGAGGCGCACTGTCGATGCGGCGCGGACTCTAGCGCTTGGCGGCACACGACGGAGGAGCGAGGTGTCGCGCTGGGGGTGCGGGGGGCCTGGCCACGGCTGGAGTCGCCGGAGCACGGAGGAGCAAGGGAAGAGGGGGGGCCTGGCCACGCCTCAACGGCGCGGGACAGCGAGGTGGCGGACAGGGGGCAGAGGACGCGGAGGAGAGGACATGGGGATGTGGCCATGCCGGTCCTGGCGTTCGGAGCGCGCCGCGGACGGCATCGGTGCGTTCCCGCCAACTAGATGATCCAAACACAAGACTACGCACACTACTGGACTCACAACAACAAGACCAACACCAAGCAACAAGAAACAATCAATGAATTGCATCTTTGCAGAATATTTTTTTTAGAAAACTAAAGATGCAGAATGTGCTCGATGAAATGTTCTTGGTCTTCCACACTTCACAAAAATCCCCAAAAATTACCACTGGCTAGGTTAGGTGTATGGAGTATGTCCATGAAGTTTGAGCTCATTTGGATGAAGGGAAATTGGTTTTCCATAAGATGTCCAAAAATGGCCAAAATGGCATGGTTTGGTAAAAGTGGTGCTCCATGCTTCATCTTGGGGTGATCTCCTGGCATTGTGTGTCTAAAGACCAATTGGTCAACATGTTCAAGCATCATGGTCATTGGAATTTTCTAGGTTTAGGTTTGTTTGAAAAACTTGAAATGGCATTAATTTGGGCTTACAAAGGAAGTGGTCTAAATATTTCTCAAATGGGTTTGGCTCCAAAAGATGAATTGCAGTAAATGCCAAAATATGCATACCCTGAATTTATCAGAATTATTGGAGGTGTCTAGCTTGTTTAAAACATTTCTGGATCAGAAATGGCAGTTTTGAAATTATTGCCTAACTTGGAAATATTGCATTGGAGTATGCCATATTTTTGCATCGATGGCCTTTATATGGACATGGGGTCCTCTGGTATTTTTGGTGAAATTTTTAGAGCTATGGAAATGGGCTTTCCTTTTGTAGGTGGAGGAAATGATTTAAAAGGGTCGATATTTTAGGGCTAGGGTTTCTGAGGAAAAACCCAAGCACCAAAATTATCAGGGGTGATGGAGTGGTTCGTGGATTACAGGGGAATTCTTGAGAGAGCAACTTCCAAGTCAAAACATCCTCAAAAGATTTGAAGAAATATTTGGGGTGAGAGGAAAAAGTTTTTCGGATGTCGGAAAACACCACTAAAATTAGGTACGGATTTTTGGGGTGTTAAAATGACTCATGAGTGTACAATGATAAAATAACATGTGACGTGTGGTGAAGACGACCAACTATATGTTTAAAGATTGGCATTCATGCAATTAGATATATACTAAAAATTATTGGTTGTATTCATGATATTTATTTTAGTTTATATTTTATTTCATGTAATATGGATCCGATTCTCACATTAAAATGACATGTAAACCGTTTAAGATCTCACTTTGCTCTGTTTTTGTGTGCATTATTTAGTATTTTGTCGGTATAATGTTCTTCTATTTACATAGTATCGATTGTACTCGATCGATTTGATTGAATTTTATAGGACATAATTATACCAACTATTACTGATTGTGGGATAATTAATGTCATAAAATTCTACTTTCTTTTATTACAATAAATCAATGACGTTGAGTATCTCGATGGTAATCAAGTAATGAATAATCATCTCTTGAGTATTCAATGTTCATCTTATGTATCGTACATTGTCTACAGATTGTCTAAAATTTGTTCAACTCTTTTGTTGGAATCTTTATAGAACCATGTACACAATTTAACTTTCATGACATTTCATAATTATGGTCGTATTTTGATTTCCTATCACAGTATGTGATAGCTTAAGCTTTTTTTATGGTGTAATGTGTTTTATCTCTTGAGTGGTGTAGTTCTATTCTTTCTATACCTCACACAATTATGTTCTTTCCTTCTATATTTGTGTGAGGATGTCTGAGTGATCATGTTGCAAGAGAGTGAGCGAGTGGTACTATTGTTTTAATGATTGCAAATATATACTCCCTCTGTTCCTGAATGTAGGGTGTATAGTTTTCTACACGAATATTAAGACAGAGAATTTTACATAGAGTGGACTAAAAAAAATTCTGGAAAAAATAGCGAGAGATGAGTTCTTAATAGGCACAATATGAATACAATCCGTTAAATCCCTCTTTTGAGACTAGATCTATTTTTTTGATGGGTCAAATTGTCCATTTATAGCAATTACACCTTATGGATTTTTCTTCAAAAAACAATACACCTTATATCAAGGAACGGAGGGAGTATATATTTCAATAAAAAAAATTATCATTGATTGTATTAGACCGGACGCGGCAACGCGCGTCTTTTTCTTCTAGTATAGCTACGATGTTTTGATAGGAAGATAGTGCTATGGCGTTGAACCACTTTTACCGGGAACTACACCCTCTTCCCGATTCGTGCAAGCAATTTATATAACAATCATTTAGCTCAATCAAAAACTCCTTTGGAACTTCTTGCGTTACACACAAAATATTTATGCGATTGTGAACTAACAATGAACCACAAAAAGGAGCATTGCATAGTCCAGTCATATCGCGTTGTGCATGTTATTCAGCATGACATTTCAGATCATGAGAGTCCCTACGTTTCTTTGTATAAGGCTTTGTGGATTTTGTAGGTGTAGCGACAATTGTCGTTAGGAAGGTTGGCTTTCATCGACTGCGGCGGACCTCTTTCCACACTTTGCTAGCCGCTGCCTCGCCTCCCATTGCCAACCACCAAAAAAATCACTTTCTACCAATAACAGATCTAGGAATTGAAACATGTGATACATGAAATGGTGCAAGGAAAATGATATCGCGAGCATGGAAAGGGCACGGTGATGCAGCGTGAGCAAGAGGTAGAGAGAGGGTGGGGCATCTGATTGGAACTTGAGGAGCATGTTTCAAGGTCATGGAATTCATATAACATCACGGAAGATAAACAGGGTGCAGGTGCTCCCCTGGTGGCTATCTCTTTGACGTTGTGCAGGTCTCGGCGGTCTGCAGTGCATGTTGGTGAGCCGGCCTTGGTTCTAGGGTGAGCTTCGGCCCGACGACTTTGTTCGTGTCGATGGTGTGCAGCGTTTGTTGGTGTGCCGGTCTAACCTCGAGGGAGAGCTTCAGCCCAACTCCTTTGCCTGTTGAGCGAGTTCACAACTTCTTTGGAGTAGTTCTTAGGGGGCGTTTGCCCCGCTGGAGTTTCTTTGGTTGTCATGTATCTTGTGTGTGTGAGTGCAGTTCGTGGATGTAAGCTGGGTTCGGCACTATCTACCCTTGTCGCCGCTGATGGCATTATTAACTTAACGTTGGGCCTTTGGCCTTGTTTCCTAAAAGATAAACAGGGTCATCCGACCAATCATAGGACGATCAACTCGACGCTTTGGCCTACCACAACGACCAGGATGCCTCATCGACATGAGTACAAGGCAAGTCGAAATTACTTTCTAAGGAATCCTCGAGATTTGAATGTATTCGATCTAGCTAGCTAGGATGGAGGCAATGCTCTTATATATAGGTCACCTCGCGTGCGCAACGTGTTAATTTGTTCTGTTCCGTGGTCGTGGTTTCTTTAATTTGGATGAAATGAACCAAATTTCCCTGGCATACATGAATTGTGGTGTTGAACAATACTAACAAAACTTAACATACCTAGAAAGTGCTTTGGCGTTGAACCGACCCCCCCTCGTGCCGCCCCTATCTTGTGCGAAGATGCATTCGTAACCATATTAGCCAACCTTTCCTCTTTGAAGTGTTGTTGCTTAAAAGTTTTCATGATGGGTAGAAAATGGTCTCTGGTGGCCACACGGCATTGCCATTATCGGGGAGGTGGTAATGTGCTTTGCAACAACCGCTAGCTGCCATTATTCATAAGGCTAGTATGACGGGATAAATTTAGGGAGTAGTTCCGCACCTTATCCTGCTTGAAGTATGTTGAAGACACAATGACAATGATCCAAAACTTGAAGTATTGCCAACCTGAAAATTATGTTCATTTTTTTTAGCTTTAAGGGCTAAACATTGAGTTTCACAAAAGTAAAGTCATTGTCATGGACAGTGGCGGAGGCATGTGATTACCCCCAAGAGCAGGGGATCAGTATAGCACCTCTCAATGTGGAAGTAAGGTATCGATCCGTAGGAGCAAGAAGGAAAAGTTATCTATTCCCTACAACTAAAGTGTCACAAGTTTTAGTTGATTATGCACTAAACAAGTTTAAAGAACAAGGTGGTTGATTTAATGGATGGAAGTTTAATGTATCAAAACAAGAATGTAAAAGTGTCCCAATCCTCTTCAATGCAAGAGGACAAGACAAAGGTTTTCTCTTATAGGAACAATGGACATGGGTTCACTTAATCCTCTCTCTCTCATCTATGGTGATTATCGTGTTATAGATAAAGTACACACAATTGTCATGTTTTAATGGTAGCTTTTATGACGGCTATGTCCTAAAACACATAGTTGAAAGAAATACTCATTTGTGTGCTAGGTCACCCCGTAAGGCTAGCATGGTTGTTGTCACTCCCACATCATACTCTTCTTTTTACCCCCAGATAAAGGATGTTGGGCGGTACTGTGTCACTCAATACCTATGCCGTGTCACATCGGCCATCCCGTACCCACATACATCATACTTCTTAAAGAACAATATTCTATCAAAGTATGACAAGTCATAAAAGTTCCAACACAACAGTAAATGCATAACAAATCATCTCATACCACAATATCCACCATAAGAATTACATAGATGACCGTAATCATGTTCAGCAGCTCATACGGTACTAATTAGTGAAGCTCAAAGAGAGGAGAGATACATAAGTTACCACCACAAACCCATAGTCCAGAGGGTGGACTACTCCCCCTTCATCATGGAGACGGTGGAGAAGTCGTTGGAGAAGGTGGAGACCACCCCGGCAGCGCCCCGCCGGAGTTTTCCCCCTCCAATCTGCAGCTCCAGATCTCCTTTTGTGTTTCTGTCTTGTGGCGGCGCTTGTTCGAGAACTCGGGGACCTTTTTTATAGGCGTTTTTAGGTCAAGACTAGGTCGGTGGAGCAAAGATCGACGAGCGGAGCCCGAGGCCCAAGATGGTGGGCCCCACGCGGCCAGGTACAGTGGCCGCGTGGGCCACCCCTTTTGCCTTGCGGCTCCGTTTGCTTGATTCCTTCGCTCCTACGTCTTCCTCCTTCCAAAATAATGACCTCTGTATTTTTCCATTTTTATGACGACGTTTGGGTCCCTGAAACATAAAAGGAAAGAAATAGGGTTTTCTGCCTGCGCAGGGTTAATTCCATAAAAATAGGAAACAATTATTTTATTTCCTAAAATCATTAAATAACAGTGGTATAACCCTTATATGATGCAAATATGATTGGAATATGAGTGATATAGTGCAAAGTTCATGTATGCATTTTACATGCATCAACATCCCCAAGCTTAACCAATACTCGTCCTCGAGTATGAAGGTGATAAAACTAACATGGGCTTTGCAATATAGCACTAACAATGATATCAAAGATGATTGCTACTGCTACATAGAGTCAAATGATTCATTCTTCAAAGGAGTAGCAATATGCAAAATAGTTTATGAAGTGATATCAAGTATTCAATGCAAGGATGTTCAATGATAGTTCACAAAGTGTAACATAGAAGATAGTAATATGGACCACATGTATGCATAATGATAAGTAAGAACATCCTACATTGGTCATAGAGTGTAGATGAAAATCTGAATATAAAAGGTGGACACTTTGGAAAGATGTATATGTGAGTAGAGGTAAAGCATGCATAAGTTTCATCTAACTTCCAAACTCTTCTACTTAAGTTAATGATTGCAATGTGGAATTCTTGGTGTCAAGCTCTCATTACCCCTATCATAGCATCTTGAATGATTAAAGTTTAATGTGAAAGCAAATATGAGTAGTGTGCTTGATAAAGTAAAGGTTAGGTGTCTCATGCCCCTTGAATACAAGTACCTACACCATGATTACTCAACTTAGGAAACAAAGCAAGTTCAAGTTATATCATTGTAAGTAATAATAGTATCATCAAGAGCGTCAACTGGGGTACCTCTTGTCCCAGGATATGGAACAAGCCCATATCAAAATGACAAGACAAACAAACAAGATGAACAACCTCAACACCCTTTTTATTTACCATTGGAATAGCTTTTTATTATAAGGTGCATCACAGACGGTTCACCATAGCATGTAAGTAAATTTCCACCATGAATGATGCATGGCTTAGATTAGCGGCCCAGGCGTCTCTCTAACCATTTATACAAACTCATTTAAACTACTTCATTTCCACCTCATTTCACCATGATAGGCATCCATAAACAAAAGTACATGATATCAACTAAATGAATGAAGGAGCATGTTGAAAGCTTTGCATGTGACAGCACATATGGGCTAACTCCCAACCTCGGACATTTATCAAGCCACTAGCATCATATTATTAATCACAATGGGTCATGTTTTATTTATGCAATAAAAATAAAGTTGTGCATCAAGTTCGTGAGAGCTATATAACCAACTTTTCCCATAACAATCAATAACATAAACATTTTCATTCAGAGGTATAGATAACACAAATATCATGATATACATACTCGGAATAGCATAAAGCTAATAGGTAGATATGGTGGACTCACTGGAATAACTTTGGTTGAAGGTGTTGGAAACAAGTTTTTGCTTGTTGGAATTTTGGGCTAGCAAGAGGGAGAAAGTTGACCATCTAGATGCATGCATGAGTGTCCATAGAACTAACTAATCCATGTTAAACAAAGTAAAATAACTTTCAGCATCAAAACATGAATAAGTGATAGCTCTTGATAAAGCATTTGCAAATTATTACTCATAAACAAGCTCATGAATCATGCAACTATATGTATCATTAAAAATCAACTCAAACATCCCTTTTCCCAATATGATAAAAGCATCCAACATATTTCAACCCATATTTCCAGTAGCTCTTTCTCATATAAATGATAATGTGGTGGTCTCACAAAATAACAAACAAACCAAAAACAAACAAAAAGACGCTCCAAGTTTATGCGATAAAGTGTTTCGATCGAAAAACAGAAGTTAGACGTGTGCAAACCGAGAGTGTGTAGGTCCAGTGGGGTTGTCTTCACATCCCCAAGCTTATGGTCTTCACCATCCTTGGATAACTCTTGGTGCATCTCCTCCAATCCCTGTGAAAAAACTTCAAAACACCGTTTCTCCCATTTTCTTTTCTGTGGGGTGCATTAGTAGTGATAAACAAATAGGTTTCTTGCTGCATATAATCCTTAAACAAAACATCATATGAATGTCCAGAAAGTATATAATGTTGTATGCCTACTCATAAACTCATTTGAATCAAAAAGATTCAAGATAAAAGTTCAAAACATGCATAAAACAAAATGGGACAGAATCTGTCCAGAAAAACAGCAGCAGCAAAACGTATTTTTCTACCCTACCAAACTTTGCCGAAAAATTCTGCAAAATTCATGCATACAGAGGATGAAAAGTTGCAACTACAGTTCAAATATGAGCTCATTCGGAGTTACAGAATAAGAATTAAAAATCATACCGTGCACAGATTCGTGCAGGAATAAAATCTCCGAACGCTATAAGCAACTTTTCAAACCAAAAAGGTAAAACTTGGCACTTTATTCAAAATTCCAGAAACTAAACTAAAAACAAACTCTCTTGTTACAGCAAGAGGACACAAAGAAAATCACACATAAAAATAACCGGGTTGCCTCCCGCAAAGCGCTTTCTTTATAGCCATATAGCTAGGCTTACTTACTTGTTATCAAGAAGGTTGGAGTGAGGTGCTTGGCATCCCCAAGCTTGAGTGGTTGTCCTCTTGATCTTGAGAAGTGTTTCATGCATAATACCAGGATCCCATGTGCTCTCAAGCCAATGAAAATAATAATCAAGTTGAAACCTAGTAGAGAGAAAACAAAACACAAAAGTAATAACAACGAAGTCTAACTTTCTTTCTATGCATTGGCATTTGTATATGAATGAATCATAATAAATAGAAGTTTTCCAATGCATATTAACATAGTTACTTGCAGCCCATAATTATTAGTAGCATAAAGAGGGTTCTCATCACCTCCTCTCATAATAGTTGCAAGTAATAGAAGTGTATTCAACCATATAACCAATAGGATCTTCCAATTTAGATAATTTAGGCACATAAAGAGGATCATTAAATTTATTTTGGAATTCATTAGCATGCTTCCCTCTTTCAAAATAGTTGTTAAGATCAATATCAAGTTTAATATCATGGTTGCAACAAAGATTTGGAACTAAAGATAATTGCAAACCACATAAGTATTTCTCAACATAAGCAAATTTCTCCTCTATGGTGTTATTAGGAGAATTCAGAACAAAGTAGGACTCTCATTAGTAAGAGTATTTTCACAAACAGCAAGTATATCATTTTTATCCTCACATAAGTAGTAACAAGTTCTAAACATGGAGGATTATCAATAAGCATAGGACCATCATCTAAAGCATTATCATATAACATATTTAAGCAACACTCCTCATTATTATCAATAAGTTTACTAACAAAAGGTTTTTGAGTTTGAGTGTTACTATCATATGTTGATGGTGAAGTTGGGGGATCCAACTCTTCATTCTCCAGTTGTTCATCTTTTTCAGCATCTTCTTGAGATTGCATGGGCATCCCCAAGCTTAGGTTTTTATCCTCTTCTTCACATTCTTCCTCTTCCAAGTTTATGTGTTCATCATCTCTTCCTGCAAAATATTAGTTCTTTCCATGGCAGCAAGAGTTATTTTTTTATGTTTAATAACATAAGCATCTACGTGAGAAAAGAAATAATCAGCTTCTTTTAATATTTCAAGTTCCTCAAGTGTACATGTTTCAAGTTCCTCAGGTGTATAATCATCCAAAAAACCCATAGCAAAAGTAATGAGGAACTTACAACCAGACAAGTTTAAATGAACCTCCCCAAGCTTAGATGGTTGCAAGATATAAAACAAGTTAAAGAAACCTCCCCAAGCTTAGTCTAGTGCACACAAGAATAGAAACTTCAGCGCTACGCTCCCCGGCAACGGCGCCAGAAAAATACTTGATTACCCCCAAGAGCAGGGGATCACTATAGCACCTCTCAATATGGAAGTAAGGTATCGATCCGCAGGAGCAAGAAGGAAAAGTTATCTATTCCCTACAACTAAAGTGTCACAAGTTTTAGTTGATTATGCACTAAACAAGTTTAAAGAACAAGGTGGTTGATTTAATGGATGGAAGTTTAATGTATCAAAACAAGGATGTAAAAGTGTCCCAATCCTCTTCAACGCAAGAGGACAAGACAAATGTTTTATCTTATAGGAACAATGGACATGGGTTCATGGGTTCACTTAATCCTCTCTCTCATCTACGGTGATTATCGTGTTATAGATAAAGTACACACAATTGTCATGTTTTAATGGTAGCTTTTAATGACGGCTATATGTCATAAAACACATAGTTGAAAAAAATACTCATTTGTGTGCTATGTCACCCCGTAAGGCTAGCATGGTTGTTGTCACTCCCACATCATACCCTTTCTTTTTACCCCCAGATAAAGGATGTTGGGCGGTACTGTGTCACTCAATACTTATGCCGTGTCACATCGGCCATCCCGTACCCACATACATCATACTTCTTAAACAACAATATTCTATCAAAGTATGACAAGTCATAAAAAGTTCCAACACAACAGTAAATGCATAACAAATCATCTCATACCACAATATTCACCATAAAAATTACATAGATGACCGTAATCATGTTCAGCAGCTCATACGGTACTAATTAGTGAAGCTTAAAGAGAGGAGAGATACATAAGTTACCACCACAAACCCATAGTCCAGAGGGTGGACTACTCCCCCTTCATCATGGAGACGGTGGAGAAGTCGTTGGAGAAGGTGGAGACCACCTCGGCAGTGCCCCGCCGGAGTTTTCCCCCTCCAATCTGCATCTCCAGATCTCCGTTTTCGTGTTTCTGTCTTGTGCCGGCGCTTGTTCCAGAGAACGTCGGGGGACATTTTTTATAGGCGTTTTTAGGTCAGGACTAGGTCGGTGGAGCAAAGATCGACGGCAGCGGAGCCCCGAGGCCCAAGATGGTGCGCCCCACGCGGCCAGGTACACTGGCCGCGTGGGCCACCCCTTTTTGCCTTGCGGGTTCCGTTTGCTTGATTCCTTCGCTCCTACGTCTTCCTCCTTTCAAAATAATGACCTCTGTATTTTTTCCATATTTTTCTGATGACGTTTGGGTCCCTGAAACATAAAAGGAAAGAAATAGGGTTTTCTGCCTGCGTAGGGTTAATTTCTTAAAAATATGAAACAATTATTTTATTTCCTAAAATCATTAAATAACAGTGGTATAACCCTTATATGATGCAAATATGATTGGAATATGAGTGATATAGTGCAAAGTTCATGTATGCATTTTACATGCATCAGCATGACAACACCATGCCACGGGCCACCTTCAGTGTAGCGCAAAAGTACGTTGCCGAAGGTTGCATTTCACGCTGACGCTAGGCCATGGCCCTTGTTGTCGGGCCTGGCTCCGTCCCTGGTCAATGAACGGATTTACAAGGACATATGGCATCAAGGGGAAATCTGGACCGTCCGTTTCGTCCGTCCGACGGACCATATTTGCCCAGATTTATCCGTTTTCGTCCGTCGGTCAACGATGAATCTCGTCCTTCGGATGGACACAACGGACGGCTCAGATTTCCCCTTAGCACCATATGTCCTTATAAATCTCTTTTTCGTGGAGAGCAAGTCAGAGTGACGACAAGCAATTCAGAAATTTTGGTATCCTTAGGATGGAAGCACCCCCTTAAAGTTGTCATGATCCTCTAAACATATAAGTTAGTCCACAGAGTAATCTTTCGTATCGTTGAGATCACATGCCAACTCCGACTCCACGAGGTTATACACATAGATAGATGAAACAAAAGTCCAATATATATGAAATCACTTACACAAACCAAACTAGAGGATGCAAGACACTAGGTCTTCCATTTCCTCATCTGCCACCATCGAGCGGGTGTAGTAGACTGGAGGAATGTCAGGAGCTAAGCATCTTGTGTAACTAACGACGTCATCCTGGCTGATATCTACTTTCGGCCACTGAATCTCTTATTATTTTTGTTGTTTTTTCAGTTCTTTTCTCGCCAGTGTCAGCATGTGATCTTGCACATGCCCTTGGATGATGCCCTCCAAGTCATGTGGAATCGTGTCGAATGTCGATACGCGGACACCGGGGATGCGAGTCACCTGTTTTGTTCGGTAGGATGGCAGGAGGTGCTCCGAACTCGGTTCCTAGACTTGGACAAAAGCACACAAGGATTTTACCTCGGTTCATGCTACGTCGCCGCATAATACCATATATCTTGCTTGTTTGGATGTATTGGAGAAGCTATCGACGAAGGTGAGGATGCAACGTGGTCACCACATGCAAATCCTGAATGTCGAAAACAAAGTGTCGATGACTGGCCTTCCACCACCGCCAAAGATGCTGGCGACGGAGCAATGCACTCGCCGGCGTCTTCCGGAACCACGCGCCCCGAAAACAAAGTGTAATGAGTGGGGAGAGTGAGCGTTGAGAGGATTTATGCCGCGTTTTACCGAAAGGATGAGGCATCTCCCACCGTCTTCCGGAACCACGCGCCTATTTTCACTACCTAGTGTCTGGCTCCACGAGAACAGCCGAATTGGTTGGAGGAACTGGTCTGGGAGTATTTTAAATTTTTTGCTGCAAAACAACAAGACGAGGCCCTGCAACCAAAGGTGTCAAAAGATGCATATGCAAAACAGGAACGAGATCCTCTGACGTAAACCTATCTACTGCAAAGGGACGTAAATGATTTTCGTCCGTTTGTTGCGCATCAGACGGCAGTCAGCCCGTAGCACAGAAATCGCATGGAAACAGTCAGCCCAAAGCCCAAATAAACCAAGGGGAGAGGAAAGACAGCCCTCGCCATCATCGTCCGCTCGCCGGCAGGCACAACTCTGCTTGCGTGGCCTCCGCTACCCACGACTGCCTCTGTGACCTTCGCCCCCGCCATGTCATCCGTTGCCGCCGCCGCCGCCGCGACAACCGTGATTGCCTTGGAAGTTTGCCGCGGCGGTAGCTCCGTCATCCTGGTCGCCGGCGCATGCAGGTCGTCATCGTCCAAGAGGTGAAGAAGGAGTCTGTGACTGTGTTCAGTTCTGGGTGTCATCCAGTTCAGTTCGGTCGTGGGCAATGGTTTACAATCTGTTTAGTATACTTCCGCACATGTATAAGCAGCACTTCTTCAGTCACAACATAACAACAACTCGAAGACGCTGTCAGCATGCACAACGGCAGCGGCAACACAGAGGATGAGTGCGGCGACTCTTGGAGCACGCGACGCGACCGGCATGCGCCTGGGCAGCGGCAGCGCGGCGACCATGACGACGGAGTTGCCGCGCCAGCGAACTTCCAAGATAGGCACTACCACCGCTGGCGCTGCGGCGCTGCCGCGGCGGCGAGCCGACAACGGAGGCCACGACTCGAGCGCTGTTTTCTTTTCTCCCCTTCGTTGTTTTCTCCTTGGGGCTGACTATTCCCATGTGTTTCCGCTCCTTCGTGTTGCTGCCGTAGGATCCATAACGAACGAACGAAATTCTGCAGTAGATTGGATTACGTGAGAGGATCTCGTTCCGCAAAACAAGCACCTCCAAGAAACCAAACAAGCAACAGTTTAAATCTACAGAAGAAGAAAAAAACCAAACACGTCCCAAACGAATCTACATTTACGGAAAGAAAACAAACGGTCGATACAACGAGCGTCCAAACCTTCTAGTTACAAAACAATACTGTACTCCTGAAACTGAATATCGAGGATTCCCATCCAAAAAAGAATTGAAGATCGAGTAGGAAACAAGTCACTCACCAAGTCCTCTCCCGCTGCCTCGGATAAAGGGTCCGCCGGAAGCGAAGAAAAGAGGCAGACTTCACATGTTTGGTATTCTCTCCTTTGATCGGCCTTGTATCCGTTATCCTCATGGTCGTATGTCATTTGCTATTGATGATGGCATTGGTTGCCTACCTTTGGTACAATCTTGCCGTTTACATACACTTCTTGGCGACTGCTACACCAAGGTATGTATATTTCAAAGCAAAGTACCTTAACATGTTTTTATTAATTATTCGATCTCTATACAATATCAATTTGACTAGCTAGGGTTAGGGTATGTATATTCTACATATGGTCTACTTGAAAAAAAAATTAGTTAATAATACTGTTAACTCTAGGTTATACTTCCTCCGTTCGAAAAAGGATGTCACAAAAATGATGTATCTATACAGCAGTTTCATGATGATAGAGAATACAACAGGGTTTTCAAGTTAGCTTTTCGACTAAACCACTATAAAATCTAACCAAAAGGGGATATGTAAGCTGAAAATCTATCAAAATATGGATGTACATGACGAATTGCGGAGCTAGAAAGGACAGTAGATTTCATTCCTCATCAAACGTGTGTTTATACATCTAAGATGGAAACTCTGCCAATTAGAAAAACAACTATGATCCCAGATGTGCATGCGTAGTTATATGCATACTGTTTTTCTTGTGACTGCATTATAACATTATATAAAAAGAATAGCATTGATATTAGCTGAATGGTTGCTTTGTTTAGCACAACAACTGCGGGGGATGAACATATCTTGCACAATGAGATTTTGGGAGACAAGACTTGGGCAGATGAAGTCTGATCCTAGACTGGGAGAAACGCCAAGTGAAGCTGCAGCTACTCTGCTGCTGTCTAGTTAGACAAAGAAGGTAATCAATGTCAGTATAAAGCTCGGTTTAAAATAGCGGGCTATTTTGTTTAGCCCTGGCGATTGTAGAAGCTACGAAAGGCTATAGCCGGGCTATATCGCGGCTATGACCTTATAGCCGTTTTGCTAAATATAAAAATAATAATTTAGCCATCATATATTTGTGTATATATCAATAATTCGGAGATGTATAACATATTAGAAGTTCTTGACATAGTTCTGTCCACATTACAACATTAAATAGCACAATTCTGACCCGGAGTGCGAGGTTGCGCCGCCGCCATGGCCACCGCCCCTCAGGGTTGATATTTGGGTACGAATGTGGGCAAATTTTGGTCCAATTTTTTTGGATCCCTTGAGCGGGAATATAGCCACTAAGGGGATAAACTACTATAGCCTGGCTATTAGCTGCTATTACTCTTTTAGCCTACGAAGGCCTAAACTATAGCGCCGAGCCTCTCGCGAGGCTATAGCCGGGTTATAGCCGGCTATTTAAAACAGAGGTACAAAGCTATCAAATAAAGATTTATATAAGTGCGGTTGTAGTGCTATTAAGAAAGTTTATGTCAAGTGATCTCCCTTTTCCCCTCCATGCTATAGTTCCAAAAGGCGAAGAGAAGGGCGATCCCGTCTTTCCCCTGTTTCCCCGGCGCCGCCGTGGGTTCCCTCCCCCTTCTCCGTTCGCTTCGGCGGCGGAAGGGTGGGGGATCCCCGAATCTGTGCATTTGGGGTGTAAATAGGGCGTGGGTGTGTGTGGCCGGCGCCGGCGCTTGTGTGGGAGCGGCGGCGGTGCTATCGGCTTCTTCGTCTCCTCGATCCGAGCTCCCCTTCGTTGGTGCTTGCTCCGGCGACGGATCTGTGGGAGTTCCCCCACGTGGACGTCATGGCGACGGCGGCGTCCGCGTGTTGTGGGGATATGGTCCTTCGGCCCGGCTGTCGACGCTTCGCCGTTTCCTCCGTCGGCGAAGTGGGGCTCGTAAGGTGTGTTCGGAGGGATCCCGATTCCGATCTCCTTCTCTCTTGCAGGTCTGCGAGAGAGGAGACAACCTTCTCGTAGCGGTGCTTCACTCCTCTTCTCCATCGTCGTGCGGGTACGCTGAGACCGAGAGCGACGACTTCCCGTGCGTGTGGAAACTGCCTGAAGATCCAAGGTTCTCGTCGGCGCCAGGAGGGTGCGGCGGAGGCAGTGCGGCGGCGCGTCCTTGCTCCGCGTCGGTGGGTGCAGAGGTGTGGGTCTCCGAGGACCTGGTTGTAATTTCTGACTTTATCGGAGTCCTTTGTACTGCTGTGTTTAGTTAATGGATCGGGGTTTGTAATCGCAAAAAAAAAAAGTTTATGTCAAGACTAGACACAACACATATCACGACTAATTGATAACTAGTCTTAATTATCTGTGTCCCAGGAAAATTTCTATGAGACTTGTTACCATGTTGATATTAGGCTCTTTGTTTGGCTCAACATGTAGATAAAATTGGGAGAAGAGGGTTAAATGAATACAAGTACGTATATAGATGTTGACATACAGTGAGCTTAGTGCTTCTTTGTATCCTACCGCCAGCTATCTAGAAATCATATTTCTGGCTGCAGACCATATTATGGAGCGCCTAGAGATGATTCCACGTATGTTCACTGAAGGATGGAACTTGCTGTATCCCAGAGAATAATATCCTGGGTTTAGACAATGTTATATTTTTCCAATGTGTAATATCTCAACTAGAAATATCATGTGTTTTGGGCTGCACAAAAATGACAAAGTCTGACATTTGATTGTTGTGAATGGTGCATAATTTCCACTCTTCCAAATCTTTCAGGTTTTGTTATTTTTATTTATCCCTGTATGGAATACTTGATTTGAGATTTTACGCGTTGGTAAAAGAATAGAAGATTGTCCACATCTAGTAACATTTTCAGTTTTTTTTTTTTTGAAACTTGACATATAATTTTTGAACTTTTCAAAATAAAGTGTTTTATGGAGCTCGGCCTCCATTTGTGGTTTTTGTATCCATGCTTCAGCAGTTATGTTTGTGTTAGCCTATGTTTAAGATGCACTTCCACTTTGGGTTGTTGGATATGAAGATAATGACTGAAACTTTCTGCATGACTATCGACAATTAACTTTATATCTACTATTAGGACACTGATGCTTGTTTTTCATACTTACACAACAGTTCAAGTTTGGCAATTTGCACAAGTTGTGTTTTCTTTTTTGTTCAAGCCACCTTTGCCATGATTCCTTTCCTGACAAATAATCTAAATTTTTGGCAAGACTTTCTAGCCAATCTCGGGTGTTAAAAATTAGTGTACATAAAGATATGTTTGGGTGTGAGAGTCAAACAAGTTGTTTTCTCTTTGACTTGCATCATAAAATTAGTCTACGAAAAGATTTTGGCTGAGCTCAAGTCCAGGTTTTTTCTTAAATTAGTTGAAATTTATGCCAAATCTGGTACTGCACATATAATGAAATATTTCTTCAAAATAATCTTCATACTATACGTGAACAAACCTATATTGTTTGGAAGGTTTCTATATGGAACTAGATTTGGCACAACGTTGTGGCTGGCCTAAGCGGAAACCCAAACATAGGCCGAGCTATATGGCTCCCGTATTTTGAATTTTTTGAAATATGCACTTTTTAGCTAACAAAATATCGAAACAAAAATTCTGAGTATAGATAATGTTGAGATCTATAGTTGTGACAAATCTTAACAGAAAAATTCGTAATATTTTGGCCTGGGCAAAAAAGACAAATCTGACAAAGTTTTCAAAATTTTGAATCTCGGCACTGTTCACTATTCAAAACTGCGGATTTCTCTTTTTTGCCCAGGAAGAAATATTATGAATTCGTCGTTTATATCTATACTACTATTAAAAGAGCAAACTTGTTGTTGTTGGGATACATTAAATCTGTACCGTTCAATATCCGATCAAACAGCCCAGATCGTCCCAATGTTTCACAACTCAACATTGTCGTTTTTTACCGTTTTGCCTTCCCACCAAATAACATAATATGACCATATTGCCACCCTACCGTTTGTTTCTTTTATTCTCTGTATCATCAGAAAAACTGCCCGATACCCGATCCCCTTCGTAGCGTCACCGTTGCCAGCCGAATCCGGCGGCTCCCTGCGCCGCCGCTCGCCGGTGCAGCTCCGAGGCGATGCGCCCTGCCGATTCCCCGCACCTCAGGCAATCCTTGTTGCCCCCGTTTAGCGAGTCGCCGTCGGCCGTCCTGCACCGACGACGTAGACGATGACGAGGTCGAGTATGAGGTGTCCGACGACCGCCGCGCCACACGGGAGCGCCACGAGCGCGCGGTACAGGAACTGCTGCAGCGGCGGGGCGCCTATGCCATGGCCGTGCCTACCAACGACTCCGCTGTGCGCGCGCGCCTCCGCTGCCTCGGCAAGCCCATCTCGCTCTTCAGGGAGAAAGAGATGGAGCGCCGTGACCGCCTCGACCATCTTCCGCGCCGGTGCGGCCGTGCAACCCAGCTTCAGCCCACCTTCTTCCAGGTCGGCGTGGGCCACATGCTGCTTCCCGCCGACGGCCTTGCACGCCTCCCC
This sequence comes from Poa pratensis, assembly GCA_947311845.1. Classification (NCBI taxonomy): domain Eukaryota; kingdom Viridiplantae; phylum Streptophyta; class Magnoliopsida; order Poales; family Poaceae; genus Poa; species Poa pratensis. The sequence goes on along the minus strand of CAMZMU010000119.1, from coordinate 15,762,048 downwards.
AAGATCCGCCATGATTCTTCGACGCAAGCCACCATCGCGCCGCTCGGCTTCCCGCATTGCGCCTCCGTTTCGCCGCATCAAATCGGGTCCCCCCAGCCACACAACCTTGCCCCGTCCCTCCCCACACTCCCGCCGCCGTCGGAGCCGGCTTTGGCTCCTGGCGCAGTCGCGGCATGTCCCCGGCTACTGGAGCCGTCCAGTCCGTCTCGGACCCCCATCTGCTCCCTCACGCGCACCAGTTCGTGATACCACGCGCTGCCACCGGCCTGGTTCCCCGTCTCCCACCGCTCTCCCTTGGCTCCACGCGCCGCGGCTGGGAGTCTCCCTAACCTTTCCGCATCATTGGCATCACAGCAGACTGACAGCCGGTTCGAGTTCTTCGGAGATCTGGTGTCAGATCTGGGCTGGGTGGTTGCTGGCGGCGGCGGATGGAGGATCTTCGGATTTCGAGGCTCGACGACAACCCGCGCGCCTGGGGTCTTCTCCGTATCCAAGCTTTCGTGGAGAAGCGGCGGCGGCCACGCCATCGGCACGTCCTCATCGTCGGCGACGACCTAGGGTTGCAGAAGGTCTTTTGTGTAATTTTTACTTTCAAGGAGGTCCTTTCTGTAATTGTTCGGATTTGATGTAACCAGGTTTCCCCGCAAAAAAAAGACTGACAGCCGGAGCAGTTCGTGCACGCAGCAGTAACGAAGCAGCAGTTCTTGAGTCGAGGCAGAGTAGCTTTTTGGTTAGAACATACGCCTAGGTAATTTTGTTGTGATTCTATTCTATGCATCCGCTTTGTTCGGCGGTGTTGCTGCCATCTCTCTTTGTGCGGTAGCTTCTGCTATTCACTCTCAGTCAGTTGTCTGTTTCTATATCTCTCACGCACTGATCCCTTCTCTCTCATGTGTGATTATTTTGCTGGATATATGCTGCAAATGATTTTAGATGATATAGCAGGAACCTTTTTGAAGTACACATGACCGGTGGAAATATACAAAGAGAATAGTTAGAGATGATCTCCACATTAATACGTGTTTTTAAATTGACAGTACAAAAGAGGCAGTACACATTTTCGTAAAGCATTTATACAAGATTTTATTCCGTGAAGATGTCGTGGTTTTCTTTTTTTGGAATAGGTTTATGCACACATTTTTCTCTCTTCCTTGCGTGCACGGGCATGTCTGCTAGTTGGACAAACAAAAGTGCAGATTTCAAAAAAAAAAAAGAGAGCCATATAGCTCGGTCTCCATATCACTTGCTTTTCCCGACGTAAAATCTAATTATTGCATGGGCTTGTTTTTGTCTTACACGGTGCTCACGCCTCGCAAAAATTGTTGCGTTGGCGCTATTATTACTTACTAGCAAAAGTGCCCGTGTGTTGCTACGGGTAGAAAAAATAAATAAAATTGTACCTAGAAAACTGGAAAAAATCCAAACAAACAACTTTACAATTAGTAAAACAATATTGAAACTACTCAAAAGTACCAATTTGACCATTATATAAAATAAGAAAAACAAATTCACAAATAGAAAGGCCCGAGCCTCTTCTTACTGACCACACGTGCAATCGTTCTTGTCGAGTTCTAGGCTAAGTAGTCTTGAAAAATATTTATTTATTACTAGTTGCTCATTTTTTTGGTACTAAATCATTTGGAGAAGCCAGCTATTATAATCGAAAACACATACATGACGCGTGCATATTCACATAAAAGGTAGTATGTGCAAACGCTTGGAACATACATGGATTGGATGTAAAGGACCAATAGAGTATGTCAAGGAGCTCCTACAAAAGATGGATGATCTTCACAATGAGCTGGACCATCTCCCTCCACATCGTCGCTGCCTCCAACACCTACAAGCTTCCACCCTCTGACTCCTAAATTATGCACACTGCCATCTCGCGGGAAGGAACACCTTTGGCCGAGTGCACTGCCAAGCCATATTGACCACTGGCCCATTGCCGTGACGGCAGCGCAGATCCTTTTGGTGGCAGACGTCCAACGTGGAGAATGTTGTCGCCGACGACTTTGTACCTGACGCTGAGTGGTGCTGGCTTGGCGGCGGGCGGCGGCTATCGTTCCGGGCAATGGCAAGGACGTTGGCACACGCCTGAACCTGACTTTTTGTGCAATCTCGTCGAGATGTTCCAGCAACGATCCTGCTTGATGTAGTATTGGTTGGTGCAAAGGGGTGGCTACCGAGGGGTGCGAAGGGATGGTGTTTTGGTAAACAACTATCGTGCAAGGAGGAGGGGGTCGGCTGACGGTGGACTTGGCGCCGAGCCAGGGTCGAGCTGGGAAAGAGCGGAGGAGCTAGCACCAGCGTCTTTAGCCTCCTCCTCAGCGTCGACTATGGTAGAGGATTTGGAGCTGGGGAGGAGAACCGCCGAAGCACCGGTCGAACCAGCGACGAGCTTGGTCGAGACGTCTGCCTGCGAATCGTCTGCGGCCACCGGTAGCTCCAACGAGTGCTATATGACGGCACCATGGTTACCGGCGGACCGAATCGACCATCCGACGGGCAGGCGACAGATCTCAAATCGGCGGCCAGCGGGGCCGCGAGAGAGCAAATCCGGAGGCGAAACAAGACGGCGTGGCGTGGGGGTGCGGGGCCGGAGGGGAGGGCGGCAATGGCGGATTTGACCGGCGGCGGACGAAGATGTGATTTTGGTCGCCAGCGCGGAAGGTTCAGCGTGGGGTTGCGCCCCCAAAATTTGTTGGTGCAAGATTTGCGTTTGGTGCATCTATTGGAGCAGTGTTTTTTGCGCTCTGTGACCCAAAAGCGGTTTTTGGGGCACAACTTTTAAAATACATCATCTGTTGGAGATATATATTGGAGATGCTCTAAGGAACCAAACTTTTCTTTTAGATAGAAGAGATTGCTAAGTAGCATCTAAGTCCAAGAAAGCTCAACTAGGCAATGTGCGTTCTGCATGCTGTCTATGGTGACAAAGTGACAATCTGTATTCCTTAAAATCAAGACGTTAATAAAAAAGTCAAGACCTTGGAATCAAAGTTCAGAAGTACTCTCAGGAAAATGAGTAGTCTAAACTCCGGTTTTAAGGCCCTGAACTAGAGCAATTTTAACATAACAAAAAACTTTGAGCACAGACCTCAAAGTAAGAATAGAGCCATTTCTAATGTTAGCCATATGCAATATATCTTATGGTCTGTCATAACACAATTTACAGGTCTTGTGCCACAGATCCGACTCGGCAAAACATGATAACAAAAAATCATAGTTGGACAATCAAGCAGCTTTATTTTTTGGAGCCAAAAATAAGTCATGTCATATCTATTCGGCAAATGACATTAATAGTGTTCAGTTGGATACCCAACACAGCTGTGTACTACGTTTCACTAAAATCTCGTTTCAGATCGTTACATATTTGTTAGATCTGCTTCTTGGAGAAGTATAGCATTTCAATCACAAATCATTCAGCACAAAAATCTTCAAAGTGGTAAGTCATTATCTGAAACAATGGATACTACACTGAATCATTTGATCAAACAATTCTTGAGTTGTCACTTCGAAGAGCCTTTACCTACAGCTTGCTGAATAAAAGGAATAATAACACTAACATGCTATTTTAAGCTTTCTATAAAAAGTGGGCCTTTTGGCCTTTCCTCTAAAAACATGCTCTGCAGTTCATACAAAACCACCTTCCAAAAGCAACACACACATGAATGCAATCAGTGAGACTGAAACATGAAATAAAAGCTAGCCAAACAAATGATAACTTGGGAAACATTCCTAATAAGAACTAGAATAATAACTACATATCACACATCCAGCGGTGAAATGTTATTAGGAGCATCAGAAACATCACTTTTTTCACAAATCCCTAGTTACTGTAGGTAGAATAACTCATGCAGAGAAATCTTAAGCCTCGAGGTCAAATCACATGCTACCATGTGCTACATCACAACAAAACTACTATGCGTAAATAACAGTGTCACTACAGAAGTGTTAGAGAGGTGTATCATGTCTGAACGGAAAGTACACTAGTAAGAATCTTGCATTATTTCCCAGTACTACATGGCACAGCTTACACCTGATGTGAATTGAGAGATATATAGCAATCAATGAAATGAATGAATTACTTGAAGTCAGTAGCTATGTCGGCTTGCAAACTCAATGATAAGAGCTGATAACTGTACAGGTGAGTGACCTTCAACATCTTGACCAGGTGCTACTTCCTAGAAGCAGCTTTTATCCGTGATATAAGGCTTTCTCCAGCATCACCCAAGCCATCCAATCCCACGAGTTTTGTTCCAAAATCTCGGTACAGTGTACTCAAGCGCTGCTCATCGTCTTCCATTGCAGCTAGCTCAGCTACATTCTTTCGCACTATTAAGCCGTAGAGGAAAGTGAGCCAGATCCTAACTTTCTGGCACCAATTCCAACACGCAGTAATGAAGTTGAATCAGGTTCAGATGTAGATGGGTCATGGAGAACTGAGAAGCCACCGAAAGCAACATCAGGGATATGGAAGAGATCATCCAGATCAATGTTGTCATCTTTAACTATGACTTTGACTTCACTATTAACATGTATTTCCTCAGATGAGCCAACCTTTTTTGCTCTCTTCCTAGCGGCTCTTACAATATTGGCAGCCTCTCTGTACCCACTAAGCAGAGCTCCATGCATCGTTGCAGGGTATCGCCTATTTGTTGCCTCCCCAGCAAAGAAGATTCTATCACCAACATTCTCAGCCAATATATCATAATCATCACCAGAAGACCCAATACCCACATAGGAATATGATCCATATGTAAACCTGTCAGTGCCCCATCGAGTGCATATTGCCTGCAGTGGGTTTGGCACCTCGATCCCCTTGGGTGAAAAGATTTTTCTAAGTGTGTCTAAAACCTTCTCGACATTTTCCATCGGTGACTTCTTCTCAAAATTGATAGCAGATTCCCCAGCAACAAGGGCAACGAGCAATGGTCCCCTGAGACTGATGAATAGCTATAGAACAGGAAGAATTCGCCACGTTGACTAGAGTCCTCCGTCAAATGCCCAAATGTATCAACCCTGCCATCCCAAAAGTCAAAAGGGAATAGCATCACAACCTTATTAAGAAGCCCAAACCCAATCTCTGAATGGCCTCACGCTTCCGAGTTGGCAGCTCAGGCATAAAATCAATGTCCCCCTTCTTAAGTACGCCAAGGGGGGCAGTGCAGAGAGCCATATCACCACGGAATGTCTGCTTATCAGTGTAGACCATCACACCATCGCACCCATACTGTATCCTTCGCACACTCTGTCCATAGAATATCGGGACGCCATCAGCAAGTGCTCGGATAAACTGGGAATTCCCACCAGGAATAAAGCAGTGGTCGCCACCCATTTCATATGGATCATCTTGATCCCAGAAGGCCATGGAGAGATCAGCAAGGGGAGCAGCATTGGCATACTCCAGGTTCGCCAGATGCCAATCAAGAAGCATCCGTTCCTGTGGCTCAGCTGCGACACCATGCGCCGCCCGGAACGCCTCAAGTGCCACGCCAAGTGACATATCCACACCGTGTTGACACTATCTGCTACAACCTGCCGCAGCTGGCACACCTTGTCAAGAAGCTGGTTAAAGGAAGCTTCAACACGAGCATCCATGTCAGAGTCGGCAGGGCGGCCATCCGGAAGATACAGCGGGCACTTGTCCCGCACCTTGTGAAGTGGGAACCCAAGCTGTCGTGCTATGACACCAAGGGGGTTCCCATTGATACCTGTGAGCACACTGCCTCCAAGATCAGCAGCAGCAACCATGTCAGGGTGGTCTGCAGCAGAGGAGCGCATCGTCTTTGTAAACACTCGGCCACCTGGTCGGAGTCGACCTTCCACAATGGCGACCTTGAAGCCAAGGGACATAAGGTGGCGTGCAGCAGCTAGGCCAGCAAAGCCAGCGCCGACTATGAGGACGGAAGGGGCAGGAAGGGAGGGTGGGGGGACTGGGGGGAGGGAGACAATGGACGGGGCGAGGCCGAAATTGATGTACGCATGGTCAGACAGGAAGGAGTGTGCGGCGGCGACGAGCGGCGCATGCTCAGCACGAATAGATGCGAGCGCGGCGCTGGCTGCGACGGGGGCGAGGGGATTGGAGCGCCAGAGCGCGAGGATGTGGTTGCGCACGACGAGGTAGTTGGCCTGGTCGGCGCCGCCTATGCGCGGGAGCACGGCGGCGGCGACCTCGTCCTCGGAGAGGGTATCGGCGGGGAAACCCGCCGCGAGCGATGAGGGCCTCGGAATCGAGCTCCCGCGCCAGGCGGAGGGAGGAGTTGGTCGGCGGGCGGCCGCGGCGGCGCGGGATGCCGGTGAGGTGCGCCGTGGCGGCCGCGGAGGACGAGGAAGGCGCGCCGAGGAGGAGGACGCCCTCCGTGGGGACCATGTCGAGGAACTGCTTCTTGCGGCGGCGGCGCTTCCGCGCGACGGTGGAGTCGTCCACGGCCGCGGTGGCGGGGGTCGGGGAGGACGTGGGCGGGTCGTCCTCCATGGGCTCCGCGGCGTCCCCTCCCGCCGCTTCGTCCTCCATGGGTTCCCCGGCGTCTCCCCCTGCTGCTTCATCCTCCATGTGCTCCGCGGCCGCGGCCCCCGCCGCCGCCGCTTGGTCCCCGTCCTGATCCATCGGGGCGGGGGGCGGCCGATCTGCGTCTTCGGGCGCGTCGGCCGGTGGCAGGGGCGGTGGATGCGCCTCGGTGGCTTCCTCCATTGGGGTTTCGGGGTGGAGATGCGGCGAGCTCGGCGGGTGGGAACGGAAGAGGATTTGGGGAACCCGGAGTCCCGGAGGGTTCGGTGGTGGGTTTAGGGCCGGTACTGTGCAGCGCGAAGCCTGGTGGACGGAGAGTCGGGAGGGAACAGATCCGGCCCGCTTGGCCCAGTTGACTGCTTTCTGTACATCAACTGTCAAACCGAGTAAGCCAGACTAGTTGACATGTACGTCCAACGCCGCACGTCTTCACAAATAAAGGGACCATACAAGTGGAAAAGAACATATCAGGGTCTATATGTACTATTTCTTTTACACTTTTGCATCGGTTTTAGAATTTATATTGCAAAGAAAACGATGTTTATGTAAACATCATAGAGCACACAAATCTCACACCAAAGCCAACACAACTTGTTCCCCGCGATGAAGACGTGCCTTTGGGCGTATTCTCAGCACAAATTATGTCATATACTCAATGTCACACCCATAGCCTTCAGCACGACCTTCGGCGTGTCACCGCCTCGGGCATCATCACCTGCATGTAGAGGGGAATATAAAGAGCACACGGAGGAGGCAGCGAGAATGAAGGTTGTCGTCATTCTCATAGCTGTTGTCGCGGAAAATGTCCTCAGCCCAGTGGGATTCACGTGGCGCTCGCCGAAGCTATACCTACGTGAAAGGAACGAGGAGCTGCACCACTTTATAAGGCAAAACATGTCATGGGTGAGCTACACAAATTAAATGGAATAGAGACATCATTTATATTAATATCCCACAGATTCCATATTTAGTTATTTAGCTGATAATGCAAAAGATCAATAAGCACAAGCTAGATGGTGCGAACAGGAGCATGGATGGCATATTAACATTCCTTACATTTTCTGATCAAAATAGATATATAATTTTTATTATTTAGAGTTATACAACAATAAATATGATTTATACAGAATTAACACATTTTCTGCAAAAAGAAAAGAAAAATTAATTAGACAGAGAGGAAAAGAGACGGGTTTATGCATCTGGTGGGATTCGAACTTGGGTCTGATTGGTGAAATAACACGAGCACAGCCACTGGGCTACAGTGGGTGTTGCGATGAATTTAGATGCGAAGGCTATATGAAAACATGATCCGACCCTTACTGAATTTCTGGACAAAAAGTTTCAGACTTGTACTGGAGGAACGACGGCGGAAGAACGAACCGGAGACGACCAAAGAAAGAGCGGTGCTCGGATGTGCGCGTGGATACGGAAGGAAACGCAGGTGCTCACGCGTGATGCCGGCATGCGTGCACCCACGGGAGCGCGAGCAGCTGGTGTACGTGCGTGCTCGGCAGGAGTGGATGCACACGAGGTCCAGAAAGGAGTTCTCCTCGATGCCGCCGTGCCCTTCTCCTACACACAACCTTGACGTGGTTCCCAGATCCGGCACGGATGCGCGTGGCAGCGCCCGGATCCAAGCGGGCGGCAGCTCCCCACGATCTCGTCCTCCCTCTGTTTCCTGTTTCTGTTTTAGGCGGTAGCAATCCATGTAATTTCCACGAAAACGAAAATGTGCGTTAAGTTGTCAAACATTGGAACGATCTGGGCCGTTTATCAGATATTGAACGCATTAAATTTAATGTATCAACACATGTTCAACACATGTTTGCTCTTTTAATAGTAATATAGATAAAGTAAAAAATGTGTAGAATCATACAAGCTTAAGCCAATAATGCTACACCTACGGGAAATAACTTAAGGAAAAAGGGCTACGTGCTGACGTGGGACGATACGTGGAAGTCGAGGGCTTAGCAACTTACGAAAAGACAGAGAGAACAACGTCGGCTTTGGGTTCTGGCCGGTACCTGGTCATGCCGCCTCCGGCGACTCACCGTGTTGCTGCTTGGGGAGCTCGCCTCGCGGCCTTGGAGGATCTTGTTGGGGCCGTTCGCGTCGCGGCGCCGTCCCCGACTCTCTGTCTTTTTTTTTAGAACCCACAGCAGATATCTGCGCGTTTATTATATTAAGCTGAAATAGGATAAAACAACGCCAAAGAATGGCTACAACAGCACACTCACCCAAGACACGACCAATGGCTACAACACACTCCTACAACATCAAGACTACAAAGCTCGCCTTGCCCAACCTACAGCCAAGAATGGCGAAGAGGCGGAGCACCGAGTCTCAAGGCCGCGTCACGAAGACACCAACACTAAGGAAGCACGACTCCTAGTCTGCCCAAACCAACGTACCCTACTCAAGTGCCTAGAGGATCGGCAAGCGGAGGCATGGTCCGACCAAGCTTGGGAGGTTGGCAACCCGAAAGTGTTGGGGACGATGTACATTGCGCCCCGGAGACCCACGCCTTGGGTAGCAGACATCAGCAGCGGGCATCACCACAACGCTCACCGGAGACTCTCTGTCGGTCCGTCGCCCGAGAACTAGGAGAGATGCGACGGGGAATTGAAGAATTTTTTAATCCCAATCAAGCATACTTCCCTTAAGCCCATACACCTCCAATACAGCCTTTCCATGTGGCCAATAGTGCATTTCCTTCTTTAAAAAAAAAAAACATTCCCTTCGAAATTTGGCGCAGCAAAAGGACATGGATAGAAGAAAATGCTACCAAGCCACACAGCGTTCGGTTTGGATAGGTAACATTGCATGAACAATTTGCTGCATCTTCCAAAAGATACTTGGACAGGTTTTAACTCTAGATATTTCGAAGACAACATATCTAGTGTTCCCATCTCGTTTCTACCATGCTACCGTTAAAAAAAATGTTTCAAAAAATTCTAAAGAAAAGTATGTGTTCACAATGTATGCTTCTACGACCTTCATTAATTTCAGTGTATTTTTTCTCAGTGTTTATTTCAAATTTTAAGCTGAAATTTTTGGGGTTGTACCTTGTGAACACACATACTTTTTCGCGATTTTTTTGGAACATTTAAATTTGATTTTTCTACCATGGCAGCATCTTATGGGGTGGAAAAATTTAAATTTAAAGCATCAAAGACTATTTTGGTCAACAACGCACAAATTTGACTATGATTTTCGCTGTATAAATACACATGACAAAATTGTTTCACTAGACAAAATGCAACCATGTCATCTGTACAAACGTACTCAATCCATACAATATTGGTAAAAGACGATGAATTAAATATGGTGAAAACTCATCCGCACTTAACATTTTGGGACAGATAGAGTATCTAAACCTTATTTTTTTAGAACGTGATATCTAAGCCTTGTAATATGGTTAAATTATGGAGGGTAACCAAAATATCTATTAATAAAAATTTCATATCCAAAAATGTCAGAATATACGCTAATATTTTCATTGGTGATTACTCTAAACAATGTTGTTTCAACACGAAGTACAAAACATCCACACTTTAATAAATTTTGACTTGCTAGACATTCTTTACCATGAAAATGTACTGGCATTGGTTTAGTTTACACTCCACATTTTTCTATAAAGATGCTTACTTAGTTATGCAAACGCTAGAAACTGTTACGCACACATATGTTAGATCGTACTATTTGCTGATCATTACCATAAATATTTATAAATTACGAATTGTAGAAACATTGTTCTGTAGCAAACTTTATTACAAAATAATCTTTGTAAATTTCAATGCGTTCACTATACAAAAACGCACAAACTAATATTTAGTAGTATTGCGAGTCATATGGTTAAAGTATGTAAGCAAACTTAAAATTATATTTTTGATAGTACAACATACTAAAATTAGTACACATAGAAGTATAAAAGTTCAGTGTAAATTGTTTCCCTAGACCTAATTTTATCATGTTGGTCGTCACCGTCAATTTTCCTTCTCCGTAATGTGTTAAGGAAGCTGCATTCCCAACCGTGATGTGATAAAGGCTGCATGCAAACTTGGTCACGACAGTATCAAATGTTAATGTCAGAAATAAAGTGTGTAGACTATGTGTGACGAGACAACTAAAAATGTGAATAAACATTGTTGAAGGTAGAGAGTACCCAGATTGTTGTTCGCTCCATTCATCTTATCCATCGTCGAGAACACGAATCCGAATAAGAATAAATTATGTCAGAATAATAAGAATTATTAGTTTCAGATCTGCATGCAGACTGATGGCCCTTCACGTAGTTACCTGCGTGAAAAGTAAATGGGTTAGGTTGAGACTCCAAGTGCAGAGTGTGTAGTAAGTAGAAGACGTGTTTTCCTCACGAGGGGTGACTCGAGTGTTTAATATCGAACTCTCGGGGAATCAGTAGTGAAAAATTTATCTTCCTATCATTCTTTTGGTTACCTGCAAAACAAAGTAAATGTTTTGGTTCTCAACCTCACCTAGTAGTTGTCAAGCACAAGGTGTGATAATGATATCAAGATAATATGCAATGCAAACACGAAATAAATATGCAATGGTGGTAAATAAATATGCAAGGATGGTGATAACAATGATAAATGATATTTTTGGGTTTTATATGATGTATGCAAGATGTAAAAGTGTTTTTGTATTTTCGGATTTTTAAATGGCAGAAAATGGAAAATGGATAAAAGTTGTTGGAAAGATGTTTCTTATGATTAAAAATAGACCGGCGTTCATGGTTTCACAAATGCACTCTCTCTTTAATAAAGTGGTAGACAATGGAACACTAGAGTTGACATATGAGATTGCAACACAAAAGTTTTTAATGACAAGTTACTAATTATATGGGCATCACGTCCTAACATAGAGACATTTGTTTATTAGTCTCACTTATACTCGACCAAGATGTGAACTAAATCATAACACCTCAGTAATTAAGATAACTCAGAGTATAGTTTTAAGTATCATGACATGAAGTTAAAATAAGAACATACTAGATCTAGTCATGGAGTAGTGGCAATGGTCACACCCACATCTCCGGTAACATGGTACTTTTTTTTATCCCTAGTGAGGCAACAAAGTAAGGTAAACATACCCAAGTGGATCGCGGAACTATCTCTCACGTTCACCGCACTAGCCACCCCCCCCCCCCCGTTACTTCAACTAATGCACACATCACCCCACACACGCTCTCATAAACATGCTTGATCAAAACAAGTAAATAGAAACGGGTACTAATATGCATCTATATTCATAACTGAAACAAAACATTTGCAATCTCAAACATACATTAACTCATAAAAAGATCCACCACATAGGTATTACATAGATGACCGTAATCATGTTCAGCAGCTCATACGGTACTAATTAGTGAAGCTCAAAGAGAGGAGAGATACATAAGTTACTTCCACAAACCCATAGTCCAGAGGTGGACTACTCCCTCATCATCATGGAGACGGTGGAGAAGTCGTTGGAGAAGATGGAGACCACGCCGGCAGCGCCCCGCCGGAGTTTTCCCCCTCTAATCTGCAGCTCCTGGTCTCTGTTTCTGTGTTTCGGCGGCGCTCCTTTCCAGAGGGCGTCGGGGACTATTTTTATAGTCGGTTTTAGGTCAAACCCGAGTCGAAGGAGAAAAGATCGACGGCAACGGAGCTCCGAGGCCCAAAAGAGGGGGTCCCACGTGGCCCATGTACCTGGCCACGTGGGCCCACTCAACTTGGCCCTCGGGTCTCCTTTCGTGCGCTTCCTTCGCTCCTACGCTTTGTTCCTTCCAAAAACCGATGCTCGTAAAATATTAGGTCATTTGGACGTCGTTTGGGTCCCTGAAACATTAAAATATAGAAAATAGGGTTTTCTGCCTGCGCAGGGTTAATTCCATAAAAATAGGAATATTATGAAATATTCCAAAAATCATGATAAAACATTGATATAGTCCTTATATGATGCAAATATGATTGAAATACAAATAATATAGTGCAAAGTTAATGTATACACTTTTCATGCATCACAGACCAAATAAGAATTTCCATGAAAAATAGTGATACAATTGTTACTCTATTTTGGTAGATTTAGGGTGGACATAATCCCACCAGATTGAACAAATCGAAGACTCGTCAAGTTAACTATGTTGGCAAGCATAAGAGTTTTTTAAGAACATTTAAATGAAATAATTGTCCACCTTTTACTGTGAAGGCAATAAACTACAATGTGCAAATCAGGCAACCAACAACACATGGCGTCATTATGCCACATTAGATATACGGTTTACCGCATCACTCGAGGAGTAACTAAACAAACAATGAGAAAAAGCTTAGCCTAATGAGGATTTAACACAAAATGGTGTACTCCATCATCCTAAGGCGGGGCGTAAGAGAAGTATGCCAATGCGAGTTGCTGAGACGAGCAGGCGTGAAGTGTTGGCTCCAGCGAGGTGGTCATACTCCTCCACGGGGCATCAACCCATGGGGCAGATGCCACAATAGGGATGGCACCCGAAGGGTATGGGTGCTGGTGGAGCCACCCATACTATTACCCGCCTACATTTGAGTTCACCGAGCACTCGTACCCATATACTTCAATGGGTACAATATTTTTCCCATACCCATCACTCGACAGGGTAAAACGGGTACCCACATGTAAAAATACCCGCGCTTACAACACATCAAAAAGGCGGAAAATAGTCATAACCAACAACAGATGACCATAATTTATAAAAAAAACACCACAATGTAGACGACAACACATACCTATGAACAACAAACATTTTGTAAAAAAAACAAGGCCTGAGGAGAAGAGGCCCCTCAGTATTTTAATTAAGAAGAAAGGTGCCTACGACACCAGGTGCCAGTGCGGAGACTCGAACCTGGGCAGGCCAAGACGAATCAGCTTGTCCCAGCCAATGGGCTAAGCCACGCTCGACACAACAACATTTTGTAAATAATCATCTCATAAACAACATCACTTGTCTATAAACAGCAAAACATCATAATTGGTAAGGAAAAAAATCATTTTCATCTGTTGTTCTGATCGATCAGGAGTGGGTAAGAGAACCAAATATGTTATATACCGTACAACAGTCACAGGGTGGGCCCATGGGAGGTGAAGAGACAACGTTCCATACTTACATGATCTAGGTTTGCCAGCATCTGCCAGGTTTTGCGATGCTGGCAAAACCTAGATTGTGCATCGCACACACAGCTTGCGATGATCGGCCGTGCGTGCTAGATCACGGCGGCCTCGCGGCTTCGATTCTGGACAGTGCATGCCAGCTCCAGCGATTCACCGGCAATTAACAATGGAGAGGAGAAGCCAAACTGCCGGACCGACGGGGCGCTAGCTAGCTGCGAAGCTTGTAATTAACGTACCGCAACGAACTTCCCTCGGCTGGTCGAAAGGGACGCCAGGCTAGCTCCGAGGGAGGCAGATGAAAGAAGAAAGAAGGGAAGAAGCCAAGTAGCCAGCACGAGATGATGGTCGTACGTTCTTGCACGACATTCGCTGCCGCCTGCCCGGCCAGCTAGGATTCACGCACTAATGTCTAACTAATGACGTAGTACTCCGTATGGGTCGGGGGACGAAACAGGACGAGGGTGTGGCGATTGAGCAGTTCAACGAGACCTGCGATGGATGCGTGTTGGATTTTTGTCACTTTGGAGTTTGGAACTAGCACGTTGGGTATCTCTGCTGCATCACCCTCTCTCTCTGTTGGTTGTTGTTTAAGAAAGAAAGGAAAACGAGGTTACTGCAAGGGAATGGAGATTTTCTTGGGCTCATGATTGATGGAGACGGCTGAGATTCGGCTCCATTGTGAATAAATGGTGGAGGAGGGCCGATCCACTGAGTTCTCGTTCCATTCCTCTGTAAAAGAGTAGAATGAGAAAGCTATCAATTTTGAACACGTTGATAAAAAAAGACTAAGGGCATGCACAATGGTCTTATCCTACTAATGCTACGTAGGATAAGTGCTGACTTGTAGGAGAGAGAAACGAAAAAATGATGTTTGTCTTATCTTAGCTAAGAGATCATCTCTTAGTAACAAATGTGTCACCACTTTTTTACGATAAGACAGTCTTATTAACCATTGTATATCATGTTTTTGTTGTCATATCTTAATTAATTGACACATGTAAGATAAGACTGTCTTATCAACCATTGTGCATGCCCTAAGCCCCTAGTTTAGGAGCCTAAAAATACTCGAGGGCCTCTTTGCTTCAAACATTTTCATACGAATAATACAGGATTCATATCCTTCAATTGGTGGTAATTTTTTATTTGTAAGATTGCACTATACATGATTTTTCAAAGAAACACATTGCACTAAATTTTATACGAAAAATTAACATCTATCCAAACCAATTAGTAAGCCGTTTGATTTATCGTGATGGAATCAAACAAATTTTGGTGCATGCTCATGAGGTCATAGATTCTGAATACACCTATAAACTTTAAAGGCGGACCAGCCCACACAGAGTGGCCCAACCCAATGACTCGCACCCTAGGGAGGAGCGCGAATGAACCATTTTGGAATACAGGACACACCAAGATCTACACATGGGGCGGATTTTATGAGACATCTCCTGTACCGACTGCGACCAGATCAAGATTATATTGTTAAACTTGGTGTTTATCTCAACCAACATGTGAACTGACTCGACACATGTAATCTTTATCCCACAGTGTATGTAAGTGGAATAGGGGCCAACCGAGTGGTATCTGTTCATCAATCATCACGTCCACCATAGGAGAGATCGAGCATCCCTCACGATCGTCCCAACACAGAAGGATAGTACAAGATGCCACAAACAAGATGTAAACTTGTTATTGTACGTAGTTTGCAAGGCCCAAATCTTTCTACCGTGTGCCGCATCTTGTTCTTTTGACACCACCGACAATGAAGCTCGGACTCCTCGCTGATCTCGTCGATCAACTTTGCCTTCACGACTGAGACCACGTCCGAATGGAAAGTGGTCATTCCGGAGAGACTGGAATAAATATGTGAATGTATTTATTGTCAGGGTCGGTCCAATATTTTTTTTGGGACCGTTGCGAATAAAAATGAATATTATTTATATCATTTTTTTATACTTATTTGATTCCTTTTTTAGCATGTTATTTTATTACAAGTATAATTTTCCATTTTTTCGCTTTGTTTAACCACATATATGGTTGTATTACTAATATTTGTTTGCACATTTTTGTTTTACTAAACTTATTGAAAAAACTAGAATATATATTTTTAAAGGTTTGTTTTAGAACTATGTTTTCTCCAATGCGCGATCCATATAATTTATAAGTATTTATGGCAAAGATCCTAAACAACACGGTCCAATAAATATCACAATGGCAATTTCTAGTACTTGGTATTTAAGTAGTATATGATTAAGTAAGCATCTTTATAATGCACACCAATTTTTCATGGTCAAAATTGGTTAGCAATTCAAAATTTAATAAAGTGTAAATGTTGGCTTTTACTTGGTATTTAAACAACATTGTTTAGACTAACAGCCAATGAAAAAATAGTGTGAATTCTAGTATATATTTACGTATTAATTTATATTATTTAACATGCTCTTATGCAATGTGCTCATTATCATTTTGTGTACAAAAGTAACCACCAATTTGCGAAAAAATTGTTGCACATAATTAAACATGGAAATTTAGTGATACTTTGCACGACTCTTTGAAAAGAGATTAGTATGGTAACTAAACTTGCTGTCGTTAGCCACACTAGTTTGTTCTTACATTATAAGATGCTCGTGGTGTGTACCATTTTACTACACTAAGATACTCAATTCATCCCAAAATGTATGGTGTGTGATTTTGACCATCTTTTTGTCACGTTTTTTTATTACTAATAGTGCCAAATTGTGTATTGAACTATTGATCTTGTATAAATGCCATGCCATTGCTGCATTTTGTCTTGGGAAACTATTTTTCGTATGTATTTATACTATTTCTTTGACATATAGTAAATGAAAATCATAGTGAAACTTCGTCCTGCTTCGACTTCGAGGGTGGCTGCGGCAAGGTGGTGTTGCCGGAGAGGGAGGGCGTTGGCCGTGCCCGTTCATCGGCGAAGGCTCCGTCGCGGGGCGGCGGACAAGCTCTGCGGCCTCTTTCTTCAAGGAAGGCGCTCTCAGGCTGCGGTAAGAAGGTGGCTGGCGACCTCCGTCGTCGATGCCGGAGAAGAAGACGTCTTCGTTTCTGGTTCTGGATCCCCCGCGTATTGTACTCTGATCTTTGTTCTTGTACTTTGTACGTTGTATGTGGTATGTTGTTGAATATACGTGGGCTTTCAAAAAAGAAAATCATAGTGAAACTTGTGCGCCGTTGACCACAGGAAGTTCTTTACATGCTTTCAATTGTTTAAAATGGGCAATAAATGTAAATAGCGATTAGTTCAACATGCTGGTCACTTCTGCAATCGGGGCCCTGGGCGGGCCTGTGGAGAGGTCAACGCGAACATGTCTTATGATTATCTCGTGAAAAGTCCTAATGGTGTCCAGCTAAGCGCGCATGCCACCAAGCTTCGTCAGCACAGCGGAAGGAACCGCCGGTGACGTCGCGGCGATGACATGTGGATAACCAACGACGTACTAGTACTACTACCGGAATGAAACGAGCATCTCCACGGTCAACGCTACACAAAGTCGGCAACGATACTCCCTCCCTGCCCTAGTGATATCCACGTACGACAGCTCCTCTCATTGTTCCTTGGACATTCCACCAACAACAGAAAATCAGTTCTTCCTTGGACAGAAATTCCCCTCTCCTCAACTACACATACATCCACAAATTCAATGACGATACACGAAGGTACGTACGCGCGTACGTGACCAGGCCCGTCCATATCCCGCATAGCAGTGCAGACTACAGAGTACTAGTACTGTACTTTGGTTAGGGTTAAATCAGACGCAATTCGGTAGGACATTAATTAATACTAGTGGAATTTGGTGCGGCGCACGCCGCGTCCTTGACGTGAAATTTTTGATGACGTTTTGGATTAAAAGGGAAAAAATGGTGGTGGAAAAAAATGTTTACATTTAAATCGTTTCGAATGAAGGAATTTTTGTTGAGTTGGAATAATTTTGGAAGGTGAACAAATTTTGGAAATTCCGCACCCGTCGTGATTCGAAATGTCGAAGTCAGCCATATTTTAAAATGTCGTAATTTGCCGGGATTTGTCGTCTATGTTAACGAAAATTTAACTGAATTGGTTCTTTAAATTTGACGAATTTGGAACCGTTGAAATCCGTTGGATTTTGTCGTGTATTGTCTCCAAATTTTAACTATTCTGGAAATGTTCATTTTTTTTAAAGTTTGTTGCCATAAATAGTTTGCATATATTTGTGGAGTTTGGTCTAATTTGTTTTGAAAATGTAGCAATTTTTTTTTAAGAATGCAGTGGTTATTTTGGTCTCGACAAAATTGTAGAATTTTATGTGAGTTGTTTTGGAAATGTGTTTGGAAAGTTCAAAAAGGTGTGGAAAAATAAAATGTATTTGGAACAAATATTTGGATGGTTTTTTTTTTTTGCAAATTCGTTTGAATTTATTTGGAGCTGTATTTGCAAAATAGAAAGTTTTTTTTTTTGGAAAACAGTGGGGGAAAAAGGCCGAGCCAGGCTCGCAGAAACCAGCCCGGCCCAGCAGGCGGCCCGCTGCCTAGCCCACCCCCGCCGTGTCTCACGCTGATGTCAGCGGTGGGCACCAGCAGGAGAGCTCTGCCGTGGCGGCTCCGGCGACGGCGGCGTCGAACGACGCCGTTCTAGGCGGCGCGCGCGAGCGCGGAAGACGCGGGTGGTCGCGGCGCGCCCGAATCCGGCGGCGCCGCCGCTTTAGGGTCGCCGGAGCGGCGCCGGGGCCGTGTGGACGCGGCGGAGACCTGCGGCGACGGGCGCGTCGACTGCGTCGACCTCGTGCTGTTCTGGCATGGAAGAGCGAGCGAGGTGGGGGAGGGAGCGACGGCGCAGCCCGCCGTGGGCTTGGATCCGGTGGGGGAGCAGCGGGTGGGCGGCGCGGAGCGACGGCGGCGGCACCGCGGCGTCGCGGGAGAGGAAGGAGAGAAGGTGAGGGTTTGTGTTTTTTTTTGCAGAAAGGTCCTGCAGATTTTGTCAATTTACGAGGAGGCCCTTCCGCACGTATAGTCGGGGGTCGCGGCGCAATTCGTCGGCCGCGAGGGGCTTTTCCGCGAAACCGGACGCGGCTGTCTCGCTGGCACGTGGGGCCCACCCTGGCACTGTAGCTACTGTTCATTTAAAACAGTAGCTACAGTGACTCGGGGCCTGAGGGAGCACGGATTTGTGCTCCCTTACTCGGGCAGTGACTCGGGGGCTTGAGGGAGCGCGGATTTGTGCTCCTTAATATAGTTAGTAACGCTGAATCCGCTACAGTCGCTAGTTAGCATAGCGTGTGGACCTTTGCGCACGGGGCAAAATCAACAAGTGGCGTGTCCGATGCGTGCAAGCAGGCCGGAGGAAGCATCAACCCCGCAAGCAACCGCCTACCTAGCCAGCCAGCCTCCATGGATCAATCACGTAGAGTAGATAGATGGAGATGGAGATGGAGATGGATATATGCCGCCGTCTTGCTAATCAGTTCGTTGCGTTCGCTTGATCGATCGCGGGCGAGAGCGACAGGGCAGGGCATCGGCATCACACAAGTGGGGGAAGGTGGCAGGCAGCTCCATGTATGTACGTCTGCAATACGAAGTACAGCAGCTCTCGAGTTCAGCAAGGAGGCAAAGGAGCTTATTATAGCCGGCCCATTGGGAAGTACTCCCTCCGTTCTAAATTAATTGACTTCTATTTATCCACACATGGATGTATCTAGACATGTTACACGTATAGATACATTCACACGTGGACAAATAGAAATCAATTAATTTGGAACGGAGGGAGTAGACTAGAACTAGAAAGGGCCAGGCAGCTGTCATCCCACACCCGAACCCTCTCCCTCTCCCTCTTCCAGCGCACGCACAGCCGCCCCCTCCTTCCCTTCTCCCTTTAGTTGTAGTCTCATCTTCTTCCTCCGACCGTGTGTGTTATGGAAGATTATTGGAAACTGATTAAGAGAGAGCAATTAGGGGAGAAGAGTCAGGGCGGGCGGTCTCTACGCCGGATCGGCCCGAACCGGCCCGGCTACAAACACTAGAGTAGCTGCTGCCCACGCGCCGTTCGGGTAAAGAGTCCAGATTGATCGCGGCAAGCCTCAGACACCAAATAGGAAGGAAAGGACCGGTCAGGGACTCTGCTGCCTGCACGCGCGCGGCGTCGTGTGTTTGCGTGCGTCGTCCTTTGCTACGAGAAGAGACATGGCGGCGGCCGCTCCGTCGTCGTCCTCACCCGCTGCTGGCGGATCGTCGTCCTCGCCGGCGCAGGCGCCGGGGACAGGAGGAGGCGGTGGCGGCGGGGTGCCGTACCACCGGTCGCGGTTCGGCGACACCACGCTGACCAAGGTGTTCGTGGGCGGGCTCGCGTGGGAGACGGCCTCCACCGGCCTGCACAACCACTTCCGGGACTACGGTGAGATTCTCGAGGCTGTCGTCATCACCGATCGCGAGACCGGCCGATCCAAGGGCTACGGATTCGTACGTCCTCCTCTATCTCTTCCCCTTGCTCTCATCGATCGACTGCCGCTGCCGCTGCCGCCGTTGCCTTGTCTCATCGATCGTGTGCTTTGCTTTCCGTATATTTCCAGGTGACGTTCCGGGACGCTGAGTCGGCGCGGCAGGCGGTGCAGGACCCGAACCCGATGATCGCCGGCCGGCGCGCAAACTGCAACATTGCTTCCATGGGGCCGCCACGGCCATCGCCGCAGAGAGGTAAGCCAACCCACCGCCCCAACATGTGCATGCGCAGCAATAATCGGGACATGATTAGCGGGAATCGCACGCAATCAAGGGGATAAGCTTTGATTAGGGCACGCTTGCGCGCGCCGTTTTTTCCTCCTGTCCTCGCGTGCCCGCTTGTCCTTCCTCGTTTGCGTGCGCTGCCCGCGGTTTAGGGATGATGATAATCGGGTGGGTCCCGGCTCCTGCCTCAAAAGGCTGTGTGGCCAGCGGAGACGACGACCCCGGGGTACCTGGTCTCTGCATTGGGAGGGGGGAGGCATGCATGCTCATGCCTGTCAGACAACACTCATGGCCTTGCTGGGCTTGTGCTTTGGCCAGCCTGGCCTCTGTATTCTGCATTCTGTTGCTGCTACTGTACTGATTACCGACTATAATCGGTTTGAGTACTCTAGTCACTCCGGCCTCCACAAATATAGTTCTTCTTCAGTTAATATTTCGTTTTTTTTTTTAAACGAGACAAAATATTTGCCTTTTGTATTGGTATAATAGAAACAAACATGACACTGCCAAAGTCAAAAGAAAAAGAACCAAACAATTCAGGACCTTTAGTTAAGATCTTTTCGAGATTGACAAATCCCCACTGCATTTTCATTGTCTTCTCTCCCTTGTATCCCCTATAAATTCTCCATCAGTTAAGATTTTGACAATTGTTTCTTTTGTTTCCTTTAACATGCCACAATAAAACACATAGATAGATGAATCAATGACCATATTTTTCTCTGATTGGCCTAGGCTGATCTAAACGTCATTACTCAATGGGAAATGTGGGTTGTTGATTAACGGGCCTGGCCTATATTTCTGGTGGTTTGCTGTTTACTCATTCGGGAAAGAAGTTGCTTTGATTATGAGTGAGTGGTGATACTGTCGATCGTTCCAGCGAGAATGCGATGTAAAGTGGGTGCATGATATCGTTGGAGAATCAGGAATTTTCCGCTTTGCTTTTCTGGTCAAATCAGTGCACAGCATTACAAAAGTGTTCCGTGCATATACTATTCTCCCTTTGACAGGGTTTCGGTGGTTGTCAACGAGTTTGGGGGAATAGATAGATTCTCACTCCTGCATGATGTTGCATGTTGCTTGGATTGCTTCCAGTTCATTTGTTCTCATTCATTATATGCTTTTGCGCGTGAATTTTGACCTCATCGTATCATCCCATTTGCATATGCTGCATCAGTTTGGTGTTTATTAATTTGGACCTGCATTTGGTGCCTTTTCAAATAACAACTGGTTTTCCTTTCTTTCTTATAATTGTTTGGTTGAACTGGAATTCTGCTGTATTTTATGTTTGCATTAAAATAATTACGCATGTAGGGTATTTTTGTATTCCACAAACGGTACAGGCTAGTGCACTACAGCACATGAGTATCACCAGGCTGGAGTAGGTTGTAGTGCAAGCTAGCTTAGCTAAAAAAAAGGTCTTGTATTATTTGGCACTGAGCTAACCTACTCAATGTCTTCATACTATAAACAAACCTCATTACATCTTCCTTTTTTCTTCTTCTGATGATGTTTTCTTTCCAAAAAAGAATTGGCCAAATGCAGACAGAAGTACACACCTGGTATCCTTCTTGTCATGCAAAAAGAACAGGCAAAGTTTCACCAGGCATTTTCACATAACAAAACCATGCTAAGACATACTAGTACCCATGCATATATCTGGTCAAACCTAGTCCAAGTACTAGGGCACATGGTATCTCCCTCCCCCCTGCATAGGCCATACAACTGTTTTGCAACACCTGGCCGAGGCCCCACCGCCCTCCTGTCCTGTCTGGAAAATCATGCGTGGTCTGGCAACGACCTCTGCGCGCCACATTTATTTGTTTGTTCGGTGCGAGTTGCTTCCTCTGCAGACTATAATTAACATGTCTAAATTTTTTCCGTCTCTCCCTGCAGGGCGGACCGTTCGCGGGCCCCACGTACCGGATCAGCAGCACCAGGGTCCGCCTATGGGCGGCAGGATGCAGTCGCCGCACCAGCAGATGCCCACCCAGTCTCACCCCGTGTTCTACCCCCACCCTTCGCAGTTCGGGTGAGTGTCATTTGACACCATTTGTTGTTCTTGTACTACGTATCATGTCATTTCTGCTTTAAAACCAAAGAGGACAGTCCGAACTCTGAAACCTCGATTTGTTAGTGATAATAATTAGTAGTAAGCTAGAGAGCTCTACTGCATTTCCGTTTCAGAAAAAAGAAATGAGGTTAAGCATTGTTTAGTATAGCGACGGTGAAACAGGAAACTCAAAGTCGAGCTCGAGCTACATGTAGTTCTTTATTTTTCTTTTAATCGTTCTTTATGTTTCGGAAAATTTCGAAAAAAAAGCCTCTACGTTGGCATAGATATATACTACTCCTTTTTCGAGCTCATTTTTGTGACATCCTTTTCCGAACGGAGTGAGTATAAGTTAGATTATACTATAAGCGTGCAAAATATCAAAATACTTTGCATTTCCATATACACAAAAGGACAAAATGTTGATATGATTAACAGGGCACATTCTTAAAAACTCAAATTTGTCCGATTTTATCATTTTTGTATAGCTCAGATTCAGAATATAAGGAATTTTGCATTGAAACTTTGCGCAGTTATAATATAGACCATTGAATTCATCCAATCTTTTTTCAGATCTTTTTAAACTTCAAAGTATGGTTTTCAAATATATTTAAAATAAAGAGCTACCTAGCCATTTGTCCACACTCGGACCGAACACATTTGATAGCTGTTGGGTGGTGCAGTTTTTTGTGGTTCAGAGCATTTGCCCATCCTGAGGTAAATACTGTAGTTTGACATGACCGAGTATAATATATAACGACTCCTAGACTGAACCCGTAGCTGTTGATCGAAGAAACAGACATAGACGTTGTTGGTTGTGCTGGTGCTGCTCTTTATTGTAGCTGACGGTCTGGTTACCGAATCGACTATACACTGCTCGAATGAGCGAGGTCGGGTCAAGGTCGGGTTGCTTTCGCGCCTCGCAGCTTTCGGTTTCCGCTTCCTTTGACTGACTGGACATCAGCACGGCCGGGCCCACGAGTCCCCACGTCTTGGGCCCTCCGAGGAGGCCCTGGGCCTTCGCCGAAGAAACGCAGCAGCTCGGCGACATGGGCATTCAAGTCCGGTGATGACTGATGACCCCTCAGTCTCTCACCGTCTCTCTTATCCATTGTTGCCTTGCCTGCCAACAGCCTCTGCGCTTCGTTGGCATTGCTCGGAGGGTTTAATGGCTGCGTCCAGATCTTTGTAGCCACTTGGCTATCTCGCTGGAGCAGTGCTGTTGGCTCACGGTTGACGTACCCCATATACGAATTTGTTGTATAGCTGTGTAGCCTGTGTACAGATCGTTGGCACATGAATACATGACCCGGTCTGGTCAGCAACAAGTTGTTGAGTTGCTTCTGCACAAAAGAAAATGTACAAACTGCAAAGAGGCTTCTGCATTTTTACTCAAATGCATGTTGCAAGTAGCAGGCGGTTTACTCAAATGACCCGGTCTGGTCAGCAACAAGTTGTTGAGTTGCTTCTGCACAAAAGAAAATGTACAAACTGCAAAGAGGCTTCTGCATTTTTACTCAAATGCATGTTGCAAGTAGCAGGCGGTTTAAAGTTCAGTTTAGAGTTTGTCTAACTTCTTTATAATATGCACAGACATTTACTTTCTCTTTATAGGTAATTTCTTATGGCAAAGTAGGAGTAATTGCTTTTGTTAGGAGTTGTGATTAGCCAAACAAGTGTGTGTAGATTCTAGCAAGCAAGCACTAATACCAGTACTACTGTATACTGAGATAGAGGTAGAGGAAGTTGCAGTGTTTGTTTGATATGGTCCTAGTTTTAGCTAGAGCATACCTTAGTGTGCGAGCAAAGTTTGAGCTTTACAGACATGAATGTTGGTACACTTGTTTCCGAGAGACAAACGGTGGGCTCGTGCTCAGCTTGATCCCTATCGAGCTTTAATAATGTACTGATGAAGTTATGAATACTTTTGCAGGTACTGGTACCCACCTGATTATCCATTTAACCAGGCAAGCATTCCGTTCATCTCCGTCGATGTTATTTCCCTTGTTTTACTTCTATTACATGCAGCTGATCTTTTGTGCAGCAGTTATAAATAATGGCAACACTGTCCAACATAAAAGTAATAAGTTCAGGCATTTGTTAGTGTTCATAGTATATTTTTTGAAACGAGGTTTGTGTTCATAGTCTAGTGACCACCTAAACTGTGCAAATTTGAATACCATCAATATTCAGCATTGAATCTTGGATGGCTATATAGATTTTACTACCTTCGAATTAGGGAACCACAAGTTACACGAATGACTACCAAAATTTGACACTGGCACAAATAGTACAGTACTGACCCACTTATTTTACATTTGAGGACTGACTGAAACCATGCAATGTCTGAAAACCTATGAGCAGGCCTACTACAATTCTCAAATGCAGCAATACTACAATGCTCAGATGTATGGCCAAACCTCCCCTTCAACAACGCCCTACCAATACCTGGGGTACATGCCAGGTTCCCAGAATCCAAGGGCTGGTGGCTTCTCGCCGATGCAGCATGTTGCGCGGCAGCAATTCTATCAGCAGCTACCGGCGCAGCAGGCTGAGGGTTCATTCCAGACAACTCCTTCACTCCCTTCTAATTTCAGACTGCAGTTACCCCCTCGTGCAATTTCAAGGCAGTCTGATGATGTATCCGGTATGTCACTCTCAGTTTGGTTTGCTTTCAGACCACTAAAAAAATTGGTTTAGTTTGTTTGCACGAGGAAAATTTGGTTTAGTTATTCTGACATTCTGGAACCAGCAGCCCTTTTCCCAGTATCTTTGATGAATTCTGTTTCAAGTTTTCCAGTAAACTCATATGCCTTATTACTGATATATGTTGCAGGTTCTCAACCAACACAGACTGTCTCCCCAACTGAGCCTATAAGCGAAGATAACCAGGAAACGTCGACGCCTGTTGACAGATCAAATTCGGACCAAAACGCCTCGAACTGACCTGCTGAACTGAAACTCTGCTAAAATGATCTGATGTCGATCTGGAGATGACTGTTGGTGGCCCGTAAAGGAGTATAAAAAATACTCGCTTCTTGACTGAAAAAATAGCATCCCCAATATTTGTTCTTTCATTAATTCTGATTCTTTTCCAATTTCTGCAATGCATTTATTCGGCGAACCCATTGTAAGGCGAAACTGAATTTCACGTCAGGAAATGGAATTTACCACAATAAGTTCCGGAGGGGCATATACTGCTGGCAGCTGTCTTTGAGTATGACATGGTGTTCTTGCAACACCTGCTAGTGGTGCACGGTATGATCTGTATCACGAAAGGTGAAACTTCGCATGAACCCGAAATTCCTTACAAAGCAACATTGTAGAAACATCGTATCATATCGTATGATCTTGTTTTCTCCAGTAAAATAAATAATGTGAGCCCAAAAACTTCTCAATGGTATAAAAATGGTTACATCGTACTGCAGTTTTCATATGCTCAATCACAATGATCAGGAGTTCAGGACTGATTCAGCAACACAACAAGGTTTCAGCTCGATGTCCCGCCATCCACCGTCGCCGCCACGGCCCTCTCCTTCCACGTCGTCGCCTTCTCTCTCATTTCCTTGCCCTTCTCGTGTCCATGGCCTCTAGCACGAGCCACCGTGGATGTTGTGCGGAACAATGACCCTCCTGGGCATCGGGTGCGTGTTAATAAGGATCGATTGGTGTACTACACCATATCGGTTCCTTTTTTTTTTGAATTTTCCACGTATATTAAACCAACACAGAGTACACGATTACATCGATTACAAAAACAAACCTAAAATAGACTAGCTTTGTCAAGTTTACAAATACAATTGCAGAGCACTATATCTCACCGCCTGTTTCATCACTGAGAAGGTACAGGCAGTTCTCATCAAAGGGACGGTCATGCGGCAGCGCATCCTGCTCTCTCGCCACATGTGAAGCGGACTCATGGAACCTCTGGACACGCGCCTTGCCGTACGCGTCCATGTTCCGTTGCGAGACGAGGAAGAGCTCTACCTCCGTGACAAACCGCTCTGTCCGTCCGAGGAGGAATGGCCTAGCAGCGTCCGAGAGCAAACTCCTGAACTCTTCCCTGGTATGGTCCGGTGAGATCTGCTTCGAAGCGTGCAGTTTTTCTTGCCTTTTCATGAAGGCCTCGATCACGCCATGGATGTGGTAAACTATGGCCTCAATATCCTCGACCTGCGTGAGAGCTTGAATTTCTTTTCTCAACCACACGTTCTTCCGTAGATACCGCCGCTGCTTCCAGTACTGTATGCTAGACGCATCGTCTGAAAATCTCTTTTGTTTTATAAATCTGGGATATGATCAAGTCCTCTGTGTCTGAAAGACGCCTCTCCCCCGGGTCCTGCCCTATGTTATGACGCTTAAATGTTTCACCATCAAAAGCATGAATGACTGATACATTCACAGTCTTGCAAAGGGGGCATTTCACAGAGGACAAAGGTTCTTCGTGCTTGCTCGCCACAATCTTCACCCACAGACTTATGCATTTGAAACAGAAGGAGTGCAGGCAGGCGCCGAGGTATGCCTCGTCTTTGAAGGCTTCGAGGCAGATAGGACAAGCACACGCAGCGCTCGCTCCCGCCGCCGCCGCGTGGCCGCGGCCAGCACCGAAGGACTCGGCGGCCGCCGCCATGTCTGCAAGTTGTGTGGAACGATGACCCTCCTGGGCATCGGGTGCGTGTTAATAAGGATCGGGAAAAGCCATACAAGAGATGAACTCGGAGACCGATTGGTGTACTACACCAGATTTCCTATACGTATTAGGATGGTTAACAGCCACCTCCTCCCTCCTCACGTCGCTATCGATCTCGAGACCAATGCACCACTGGGCACGCGTATCGGCATTCGGCAGTTGGTCACCTGTTCGGCGAAGAAGCGCCAGCAGATCATCGGAACGCCGGCGCGGTTGCTCTCCAACGTCGAGTTCCACGCGAAGTGCGTCAAGAACAGCCATGATGGGTCGTACAAATAATATGATTCGTTCAAATGATTTGTTGGATACAAAATCAACGGTCATGATGGGTAGGTGCGTACACTTCTATTTGTGGGAAAACTGCATTGGTGAGTGACTCGTTTTTTCCTGTGTAAAAGACACGGAAAAAATCGACGCAATGATGCCTAGATTCTCTTTGGCATATCAGAAAGGAAAATCATATGTTTGGAATAACAACGAAGGAGCCACATTCATACCATACTCTTCTCGCCTCCCAGGCCGCTCCGCTCTCTGGAGACCTCACAAACCCTAACCAAACCACCCTCAATCCGCCTCCCCTGGCCGTCGTCACCCATATGTTTGGAATAACGACAACAAAGGAGACACATTCATAACAAACTCCTCTCGTCTCCAGGGTCGCTTCGCTCCAGCGGCTTCAAAGACCTCACAAACCCTATCCCAAATCACCCTCGATATGCGCTCCCCTGGCCATCGCCGTCGCTGCCCGGCTCGCCAAAGGCGGGCGGGGGGGAGGGAGGAGTGAAGGCGTGATGCTGCGTCGTTCCTACGAGTGGGGGAGTGGCATCTATGGACGTTGGCGTCCAATGCGAGCTCGGGGAACCGGGATGTGCGCTGGGGGTGATGTGGGGCTAGATCTCGGCTCTGGTCGCCGCTCTGCGTGGATGTTGCTTGGTTGAGAAGGAGGCTAAGAAGGGGTGCTGCCTCTTACTCTCAGTCCTGTGGGGCAGAGGTTGTTTGTGCACGGCCACTAGGGGTGTGTGACGAATGATGTCGCCGCGGTTTCGGCGGCGTTGCATCCTCCGGGCGGAGGTTCAACAAGCTCGACGTTGTTGAGGGCATGTTGACACCTGTTGTGCGGTCGCGAGGATGGTGGATTGAGGGAGAGAAATGACACCATTGCGGTTGTTGCATCCTACATCATGAGATGAATGGCCTGCATGTGTTGAATCCTCGAGGAGATGAATGATGTCGTGCTTGGCTGCATCCTTCCGATGGGAGACGAATGGCGTTGTTGGGGTGTTGCATTATCCATCCAGTCCAGGGACGAGGATGGAAGGTTGGGAGCATGTCGAGCTTGCCGGGAGGTGCATTCAATGGATTGGTGTGTAGGCTAATCAGATTCTAGGTTCGGTCTATGCGGGTAAGACTTCCGGTGAAGCCATACTCCGGCTACAGCAGGAGTCATCGTTGGCGTCTCCTACAGGCGTCGCTCCCTTGTTGGAGGCATTGATGTAGCTGCTCCCACCTACCTTTCCTGACGTGCTCCGGGGAAAATCCTTGATCTAGTCTTCTAGATCGATCGATGACGGCTCTATCCCGTGTCACGTTCTCTCCTGGGGTATCATCTTAGAGGTGGATCCGATCAGAGTGTTCCGTGGCTCGCGACGATGTGTGTGTTGTAAACCGAAAGGCGTCGTTTGTATGGTTTATACCTGAGCATTTCCCAGGCCGGGCTGGGCTCAGGCCTAAAAAAGTCTGTCATGAAAAAATCTAGGCCCTATCCCGACAAAGCCTGACTCCTAGAGTTTGAGCTCTATGAAGGTCATTCGATATCTACAGGTCATGCCCTACACCTGGTGTGCATATTCCATATGAACTATTGGGAGAGCCACCCACGGCCCATGGGGCATCAACTGGATCACACATGTTCTATTTTTGATCTTCTGCATCTTTTCACGAGTTTAGATATTCTTATTGTGTGTAGCTAGACACCTAGCTATATCTCTTTCTCTCCTGTTGAGAGCCTTGTAATGTTGTACAATGATCTGTAATGTCAATATATCTAGCTTTGTTTAAAAAAAAGTGTTACGTAGGTATGGAAACCAAGCGACAGTGTCCTAATAGTCGTTATAAAGGTAACGGTCGATAGTCATGCATAAAATTTAACAGTCACGGTCTATCCAACACTCTAATTATCTCCAGACGATCCATGATATGGTCTGCAGCAAGAAATATAAACTTGAAGTTAGGGAAAGAAGCATCGGGTCATGAAATTTACAATATATTAAACATTTCCATCTAAACATATACTACTAGTTTGTAGATAGCTTAGCGGCAGCTTCTTTAGAATCGTATGAAAGAATGTGTGAGCATTGTGAAAACTGGATACAAGGTAAGGATACAAGGAAGCTCTAAGATCAAGGTATGTCAACATCAACATACATACTAGTATTCATTTGACCCTCTTCTCCCAATTTTACACTACATGTTGAACCAAACAAAAAACACATTATCAACAAGCTATCAAGTCTTACAAAAATCTGAGACGCATGTAATTAACAATATTATCAACTAGACGATATGTGTCGTCTCCAGTCTCAACGTAAATTTTCTTAATAGCACTACAACCGCATTTATAAACACGGATAATATAAATCTCTATTTGATAGAATTATACTGACATTGATTACCTTCTCTGCCTAATTAACTAGATAGCAGCAGAGTAGTTGCAGCTTCACTTGGCGTTTCTCCGAATCTAGGATCAGACTTCATCTGTCCGGTCTTGTCTCCCATAATCTCACTGTGCAGAGTATCTTCTTTCTCCCGGCTTGTTGCACTAATAAACCAAGCAACAAATTCAGCTAATATCAATGCTATTATCTTTTTTATGCTATAATGAAGTTGGAATAAAACCAGTATGTATCTAACTACGCATGCACATGCATGTGAGATCATAGTCGTTTTACTAATTGGCTCAGAGTTTTTATCTTAGATGTACGAACACAAGTTTGATGAGGCATGAAACCTATCATCCTTTCTAGTTCTGAAATATCATGTACACCAATATTTTGATAGAGTTTCATCTTATATATGCACTTGATTTATTAATAGGTGGTCTAGACTTAGGAAATAGAAATTTACAGTGGTTTAGCCTATATATACTAACCTGGAAAACCTGTTGCATTCTCTACCATCATATGAAACAATTATCTAAAGAGAATATTGAACATTATATTATATAACCTAGAGGTAACAAGGTTTTTAATTAAAAATAACTTCAAGTAGACCATATTTTTTGGAACGCGCGAGAGAGCACGCCTTTTTTTTATATAGAAGAAGAAACACGGAGACACAGAGGTTTTACAAGGATCCACAACAACGGCGCTCTGTTGACCATATGAGAATTACATATATACCCTAGCCAGTCAAGTGGATATTTCATAGAGAGAGAATAATTAACAAAACATGTAAAGGTAGTTTTGCTCTGAAATATGCATACCTTGCTGTAGCAGTCTCCAAGAAGTGTTTGTAAATGGCAAG